>CM042689.1:3683550-4903955 GCA_023614405.1 Avena insularis
GTTGAGTGGTAGATAGTTGGACTTATGCGTCGTGTCGCTTGCTCAAGTCTTGTTGCGTGTCGTCAAGTACCACGATTGTTGGAGTATTGCCGCATGTTTAATGTTGGAGATGATCATGGCTTTAATTATTGTTTAATAACTAAAATTGAAGTAGGTAAATAATGCAGGAGGCATAGGTGGGCAATAGATGTTATTTGGTTGTTAACGTCCACTTGTGTCCCGTAGGACCCGAGTTCTTGACACTGTTCGAGATCGAAGCGCTAACCACGGTGGGGTGTGTGGGCACCCCATCGATTAGTACCTGATTTCAAAGTATTGCAAGGGGCCACAAGTAGTTTGGGGCTTTATTACTATCTGTACTTATGCTATGCTTTTGCTTTATTTAAAATTGTGCGAGTCTTCTTGCATTTAGGATTATGAGTGTTTTTAGCGGTATCGACAAGCCCAGTCACACTTCGGGTTCCCGATCGTTCTGACCATTGACGCAAACCCGAGTCCGTCTCGGAGACCGGCCGACTTCGTTGCGGGTAGCTTAGTGGGGTGGCCCCATGTACTTGCTTTGGGTGCAGGAAGCGTCATGACTTAGGCCCCGCCGACATACCGATGGGTGTATGTTAACTGATCTGGCAAAAAGGGTCGAAGTGCGTGTGGATACTTTGGTGCACCCCTGCAGGGTTAAATCTTTTCGAAAAGCCGTGTCCGCGGTTATGGACGACTTGGAGCACAGTTCTCGATCATAGACAACTATAACTAAAGTTTACTGTTCTAATTTGACTGGTATCCGATATGACTAGTAATCTGCTTCACTACAACGGAATGGCTAAATAAAAGTACCAACAACTGCTGGGTTTGGGATATCTCATGCTAATCGTATCTGACTAGTAAGTGTTGCAACTACAACGGAATGTTTAACTAAAACTGACCACTGCTTATTATATCAGGATGACTCATGCTATCTATATTTGACTAGTAATTGCCGCAACTATTATGAGATCGACGTCGTTAGCAGGGTTACCCTTCCGGTTTGGCCTAGGCAGGGTTATGGACACCATGGGTTATTCTTCAGGGCTCTTAGCTCAATTTGCATCTTGTCCGTACTCGGACGCCGTATCGTTTTCAAGGTGATTTGGATCTTTGTACTGTATATCTGTATTCTTGACTCATAGAGTCGTTGTTGTATATATATGTTCTGTGGGTTCCATCGTGGACTATTGTGTAATGATATTACTTTGTTTTCCACCCGCACGCAAGTGCCTGGTGGGCACCTTTGAATCGTTTCTATGCGGGTTTGGCGGGGATCGCTAAAACTTGCATAGGGCCGATTCGGAGGGTGTTACATACGACTACATCACCCACGAGAATCTACTATCGTTAACCGCTTTGGAATCTTCGAGGGTGAGTTCCTCTATCGACTCGTTGCTATAATCTAGTAGATAGATCTTGGCTTGATCATAGATTAGATCTTGATTGTGTGTTCATGCGGTAGAATTTTTTTGTTTTCCATGCTACGAACCCCTACAGTGGTATCAGAGCCGTGTCTATATGTAGATCTGTTGCACGAGTAGAACACAATGGTCATTGTGGGCGTTGATGCTTTTGTTGTCGATTGCTTCTTGTGTACTTTGCATCTTGCGGGATGGTGGGATGAAGCGGCCCGGGCTAACCTTACATGACATCGTTCATGAGACTTGCTCCACGCTTGACATGCAACTTGTATTGCATAAGTGGCTTTGCGGGTGTCTGTTTCTCCCAACATAGTTAAGATTCAATTTACAACGGGTGATTGACAATACTAGTATCAATGTTGTGGTTCTTGTTCGTAAGTTAGAACGACACTTATTGAAAGCCCCAAACCACGTAAAACATGCAAAGAAAATTAGAGGCGTCTAACTTTGTTTTGCAGGGGTGTGTTGTGATGTGATATGGCCATGATTGTGATTATATATGATGTATGCAATGTTCCTTATTGTAAGTTGGCAACCGTCAGGAGCCATATGGTTGTCTTTAAATTCTGTTAAGACCCGCTTGTCTATTCAAAGTAGTTGTAATAGTTGAAGCTGGTGGATGACAACCATGGAGCGGCGTCATTGACCTTGATTCAATGCCGGTGATGATGGAGATCATGTTCGTGCTTGAAGATGGAGATCGGAAGCACAAAGAAGAAAGGCCATATCATATCACATATTATGAATTGCATGTGATGTTAATCCTTTTATGCATCTTGTATTGCTTAGTTCACGACGGTAGCATTATAAGATGATCCCTCAAGCACACAATTTCAAATCATAAAGTGTTCACCCTTAGTTAGCACCGTTGCTAAAGCTTGTTGTTTCGAAGCACCACGTGATGATCGGGTGTGTTAGATTCCGCAAGTGTATACAACGTGAGCAAGCCAGATTTGCTCATGCAGAAGCTAAGGTTTGATCTTGACGAGCCTAGCATGTACAGACATGGTCTCGGAACACGGATCACCAAAAGGTAAAGCATGAGTCATATAGTAGATATGATGAACATGTTGATTGTTCGCCATTGAAGCTACATCAACTCTCGTGATGATCGGTTTTGATGTGGTGGATTTGGTTCGTGTGATCACTAAAACAATGTGAGGGATATTGTTTTGAGTGGGAGTTAAACAGCAATTTGATTAAAAGTTGAACACTATTTATCATAAATTAAATCAAAGTGAATTTTCATAGTTGTTGTAGTCATTGGCATCCGTTTACCACCTCGCGCTTAGTTTTAATTGAGATGATAGAACTATAGAATTCTGGTTAGTTACTTTACGAACTGGTATCGTATTGTTTTGAAGTGTTAATCTAAAGTTTAAAAGTCCTATTGCAAACTTTCAGTAAAGTTCCGGTTACTCCATGAAGTTTAATAATTGGTATTAAAAACAAGAGTGACAATTCCAAGTGTTAGTGTATGAGTATCATGTTTGTCTCCATGATTCTTGATATTCAAAGGATTGTCTTAATATCAAGGTTATCTAGGATCTGAAAGAGTTGTTTCAGAAACCATGATGTGTGGAAGATATTGTGATATCTGAAACAAAGTTTTGGTTGCAACATGATAGAGTATAATATGGCAAAAGTCATGTTCTCGTATTTGATGAGAATTTGCAAAAGGTTGAAGACACTAGTTGTCCTAATCCTCCAAAATGTTTTGGAGAGCAACATTATACTCACAGTTCACCGTTATAAGCTAAAAGTAGCTTGATCATGGATAATTCCATGATAAGGGTGAATATTTGATGTAGGTAAAGTGTTTACTACACCAATAGATTACTAAAGAAAGGAATTTGAAAGAACACCAAACATTTGATGATGGTGATCTATTTCAAAGTGCAAGTCCAAAGACATTGGTATTTAATTATACACGCTTTGGACTATGTGTTATATGTATGACTCCACTGATGTTGATAGATTCTTTCAAAGAAAAGGAAATCTTGAAAGAGAATCTCATAAGTATATGGCGAAAAGAAAAGACTAGAATTGTTCGGTTTAAGTATCTGAAGATATACATGTTATGGCTATATTCTTTGCTTATTGAACAATGTGGTTCTTAAGTATTTGATACTGAATTTGTTGGTGTGAATCGTCATACGAAACAACACAATTCATGAACTACAATGGCCTAAGTAACTAGCAAAAGAATATGTGATGATGTTCATCGAGAACAAATAAAGGGTTATTGTGTTGCTCGTTAAACATCAAAGCTTGCCTTCAAGATTTGTTTTATCAGGTATTATGAGAACAAAAGGGTTGTTCAAATAATTGCCGTAATCCATAAAAGATGGATGATTCACAAATCTCGTTGGAGAAATCACATCCATAAAACTAGTGCTAAAAATGTCGAAAGACAAATTGATTGAAAGATCACTTAGGAAGTGACATCGCTGTTTAAATTATATTGGAAAGAAAACATGAAGAAACTCCATGTGGATGGAATTTTGGAGTCTTTTGATTTTTGATCACATGACGCTTGTGAAACTTTCCTAGAGATAATTAAAACTTCGTTCATAGGCCAAAAGGGAACAAATGACTAGCTTATTGGAACTTGTACATATTGTTGTACGAAATCCATTATGTGTAGTCAAGAGCGATGGATTTCAACTTCATATGCTTTCTCCGAAAATTTGAGTGAATATATGAATATTTACTTAATAAGGATGAAGTATGAAACATTTGAAAAGTTCAAAGACTTTCAAGATGAAGTGCAAAATCATTGTAACAAGAATGTAAATAGTTTATGATAAGATCATAAAGGAAGATATTTGAGTTACAAGTTTAGCATAATACCTAAGATTTAAGGAATCGCTTACGTGAATTTGAATGTCGAAACACCATAAGAGTATGGAGCGTTGAGATATGTAATTAAACCTTGTTTGACATGGTGAGATCGAAGGTGTAATACACAAAACTGCCATTATATTTTAAAGATTAAAAGCTTTAGAGACTACCATTTTCCACTGAAAAGAGCTCCATCATAATCCGCTGAAATGACACCATATAAAGTTATGGTTTGGGATAAAACCCAAGTAGTCCTTTCTTAAACATTGGTATGCTATGCATAAGAAAGATGTTTGCAACCAAAGTCGGATAAACCTGTCTTTGTATTACTGTTAAGTATTCCTCCATAGACACCGGAGACAAAAGTGTTTGTCGCTTAGAACGTCAAGTTTCTTTGAGAAGGAATTTTTCGTGAAAAGATAAGTGGGAGGACAATAGAACTTTGAAAAGGTTAAAGGAACCTTAGCTATATGTGCAAAGTTGCGCAGTGCCGAAAAGTGTTCCGGAGGCAGCAACAATGCTCATGGCTCACGTGCCTCAAAGGTTGCGGTCACGGAGGTCTAAGTTTCTATTGAACCAAGTAGGTCGAGTAAACAATCAAATACCAAGATTTGAGGGTTGAATCATTATTTGAGAATAATGAACGGACTACATGCAAAGAAGCGACGATGGGCCCTGACTCCGTCAAATGGCTTGAAGCCATAAAATCCGTGATAGTTCCATACACGAGAAATCAAGTTTTGAACTTGAAGGACCCTCGAGAAAGGTGTAAGACCTCACAGTTGTGTTTGGATCTATAAAGAAGTAGACATGGATGTTTCACATCTATGAAATATTCGACATGTTGGGAAAGAATTCACAAAATGTTCAAAGGTTGACTATGACAAGATTTTGATCTTTCATAGCGATATTTAGTCTAGACGGATTAATGTAGCAACCACTACATATAATTTTGTTATGTGGTAGTTGAATAAACAAAACAAGTTCTTCTAATAGAAGGGTTACCTAGGACGTGTGCATGACACGGTCCAAAGGGTTTTGTTAATTCAAAGGATGCTGAAAGCATATGCAAACTTCAATGGTTGAAGTAAGCATCGCAGAGTTGGAATCTTCACTATGATGAAACTATTAAAAGAGTTTGATTTCATCACAGACAATGAAGATACTTGCATTTGCAAGAAATTAAGTGGGAGCGCTAAGACATATTTCTAATACATTATGTGGAAGACATATTGTTGATTAAAAATGATGTATCTTTTATTAACACATATTAAGAATTTCATCCCGATGAAAGACTTAGGCAAAACCCAAATATTTGGCATCAATAGATGCTAATATGGTTGTGCCAAAAGTACATAGATGATATATTGAATAAGTTCAATATATAAACTACAAGAAAGGTTCTTGTCACACAGAAAGGATTGAATGAGTTCAATATTGATGATATATTCAAGTGTATTGACATTTGGTAAGTGAAACAAAGATTCAAGTATAGATTGATACTTGATGTATGAAATCACAAAGAGTATTTATATCAATCATGTTGTGATATGTACAAATCCAGATATGTCCTATGATCTAAATTTTATTAGCATATACCGAATGATTCATAAGATGATTATTGACGATAGTAAAGATATTCTTATGATCTTGTAAAAGAACTAAGAATATATTATTTTGTAGAAGTGACAAATAGATGGTTAGTTCATTGTAAATGAATTACATTGATACTAGTTTTGTCATAAAGTACAAATTAAGTTTATCTCAATCTAAACTAAGGGTGGCACAATATAATGGAAAGTAAGTTCCATAATGGATTTGGATGAGTTCCAAAGTTAAGACATTGTGAGATACTACAACAAAAGGCTAAGTATATGACTGCTATAATAGCAGCTAAAGAGGGCATTTGTGTCAAGTAGTTTGTTATCAAAATAGGTGTATTCTCAGCTGTATAATACTATGAAGATATATTGTACGACAATATTATCAACATGTTTTAACCCCAAAGAACTAAAGGTCTCACCAAAGCACCAAAATTATACAAAGCCATCTCATTAGAGAATGAGTGATGCGTAGAGGCAAAGACATGCAATTACACACGGACACGGAAGTGTCGACACGGAGATCGATTGACCACTAGCAATCGTGTACATACAACACCGGAAAGCCATAGGTGTTGAATACACAAAGGTATAAAACTAGATTATTGACTCTAGTGCAAGTGGGAGACTGGAGATATGCCCAAGAGGCAATATTAAAGTGGTTATTATCATATCTTCATACTTATGATAAATGTTTACATACCATGCTATAATTGTATTAACCGGAAACATTAATACTTGTGTGATTTGTAAACATAAAAGAGTCCCTAGTAAAGCCTCTTGTTAAACTAGCTTGTTGGTTAATATATGATCATGGTTTCCTGATCATGAACATAGAGATGTTATTAACAACAGGGTCATATCATTAGGAGAATGATGTGATGGACATACTCCTATAGTTAAGCGTAGCATAAATATCAAGTCATTTAATATAGTTCATTTGCTATAAGCTTTCTGATACATAGTAACCTAATTCCTTCGACCATGAGATCATGCATATCACCTTTACCGGAAGGATGCTTTGATGACATCAAACACCACACCGTAACAGGGTGGCTATAAAGGTGGCATTGAGTGTTCGGAAAGTATGGGTTGAGACACATGGATCAAGAGTGGGATTTGTCCATCCATATGACGGATAGATATACTCCGGGCCCTCTCGGTGGAATGTCATCCAATTAGCTTGCAAGCATGTGACTAGCTCACAAGGGATCACATACCACGGAAACGAGAAAAGAGTACTTATCGGTAACGAGGTTGAACTAGGTATGCAGAGATACCGATGATCATAACCTCGGATAAGTAAACTATCGTGAGACAAAGGGAAATTGGTATCGTATGTAAGTGGTTCATTCGATCGCAAAGTAATCGTAGAAATATGTGGGAGCCATATGAATTTCCAGATTCCTCTATTGGTTATTGATCGGAGAAGTGTCTCGATCATGTCCGCATAATTCACGAACCGTAGGGAGACACACTTAAGGATTCGACGTTGTTTGAGTAGTTATGGAATGATGAGTAAAAGACCAAATGTTGTTCGGAGTCTCGTATGGGATCCGGGATATCACGAGGAGATCCGGAATAGTCGGAGAATAAGATTCATATAAGGAAAGTCCCGTTTCGGAGTTGGGGAATGATTCCGGTGTTTTTTCGGGAATGTTCTAGGAGGTTCCGGAATGTCCGGCACTCCGGGGGAGAAGGGTACATGGATGTGTTATATCAAGTTGGTATGATTGCATCATGTACTAAGTGTCATCACTGAACAAAATAGAGGGATTAATCAAATCCTTGTTTGAAAAGTCAAACGCCAAGTTTGAAAGTCAAAACGGCTATTTTTGGGAAGTGGAGAAAGAGGAGGAAACCGAGTTGGGGAGGAGTCCCTCCTCCTCCACCGCCGGCCCACCTTGGGTCCGAGTTGGGGAGGGACTCCCCTCCCCTGGCGCGCCTCCCTCCACCTATAAAGTGAGGGGCAGGGCTGCCCCTCCTAGACACACCTCCTACACCCCAAACCCTAGCCTCCTAGCCGCCGGCCTCCTCCAAGTCGCCGCCGCCTAGAGCTCCTCTAACTCGGCGAGTTAGGGTTTTCCCAAACCCTAGCCGCCGACCAAGTCCTCCCCTTGGTGCCCTCTAAATCGTAGATCACCAAGGCCTCTCTCATACTCCACCATACTCGCTCCGGCTTAAGGCGAAGCCCTGCGAGATCTCCCCTCTACTTCCGGTACCACGCCGTTGTGCTGCCGGAATCACGAGGAGAGTGCTACAACCTCTGCTGCCTGCTGGAACAAGGGAGAGGAAGGTCTTCGTCGAAAATTTAACGCAGTGACCGATCGGAGCGCTGCCAGAACGCAGCGCCGGAAGGATCGTCTACGCGATCTTGAGATCGGCAAGTGTACGACTACATCACCCACGAGAATCTGCTCTCGTTAACCGCTTTGGAATCTTTGAGGGTGAGTTCCTCTATCGTCTCGTTGCTACAATCTAGTAGATAGATCTTGGCTTGATCATAGATTAGATCTTGATTGTGTGTTCATGCGGTAGAAATTTTTTGTTTTCCATGCTACGAACCCCTACAATATAAAGGGGATCGGTGTACTACACCGTATACAATACAACACGTGACATCCCTTGTATACAAAGATGTCTAACAACCCCCCTTAATCACAACCTTGGGAAAGGTTGAGATTATGCCTAAACTCACATAGTTCTTTAACTGCCAGAGCCTTTGTAAAACCATCTGCAACTTGATCTTTGCTTGATATGAATTTGATATCTAGCAGTTTGTTTGCAACTCTCTCACGAACAAAATAGTAATCAATCTCAATATGTTTGGTTCTTGCATGAAAAACAGGATTGGCTGACAAATAGGTAGCACCTAAGTTATCACACCATAGACATGGATTTACCTTGAGGGACACACCAAGTTCACCAAGAAGGGACTCAACCCAAATCAATTCAGCCGTGGCATTTTCTAGAGCTTTGTATTCAGCTTCAGTACTAGATCTTGAAACTGTAGCCTGTTTTCTGGCACTCCAAGAGACCAAGTTTGGGCCTAGAAATATCACAAAACCTCCTGTGGATCTTCTCTCATCAAGACAACCTGCCCAATCTGCATCTGAAAAGGCACTAAGCAAACTAGAGGAAGACTGCTGGAAAGTAAGTCCAACTTTTAGTGTACCCTAAACATATCTCAAAATCCTCTTGGCAGTTGTCCAGTGTGCATTAGTAGGAGCATGTAAATATTGACAAACCTTATTTACCGAGAAGGAAATATCAGGCCGTGTTAATGTCAAATACTGTAAGGCACCCATAATGCTTCTATACTATGTACTATCATCAGGGCCAAGAGGTGAACCCTCAACCAGAGACAGTTTTTTAGTGGAAGATAATGGTGTAGGGGAGGTTGTACAGTGGCGCATACCAACTTTAGCAAGCAAATCAGTGGCATACTCTTCTTGAGTGAACAATAAACCATCATTAGTCTTTTTACCTCAATTCCAAGGAAGAAGTGCAAGTCACCTAAATCCTTGAGAGCAAAATCATCATTGAGATCATGAAGTAAAGCTGATATGGCTTGATCTGAGGAACTGGTTACTATAATGTCATCAACATAGATTAGGACAAATATCATAAAACCAGCTTTGTTGTATAGGAAAAGTGAGGTATCTGACTTAGATGGAGTAAAACCAAGAGCTTGTAACTTTGTACTAAGTCTAGCATACCATGCACGAGGCACCTGTTTGAGACCATAAATAGCTTTATCTAATTTGCATATAAAGTGAGGAGCTTGAGAGTTTTCAAAACCTGGGGGTTGTCTCATGTAAACCTCCTTTCCCGTGAACTCAGTTCCTGCAAGAGTTTTGTTTGATTCTGGTGCTTCGCATTCTTTTGTTTCGCATAAGTTTGTGCAAGAGCAGGATCTGGATAAGGTTCCTTTATCACGTCGTCTGGTGGTACAATCTCCTGGGTCAAACATGAGGGCTGCTCATATCAGCCATGGCAATCAAATTGAGATTGGTGGCTCTTCGTTCTCGGCGTCCTTAATCCTTCTAGGCAATTCTGACATTGATGTCATCTTGGGCATGGATTGGTTGACAGCAAATGCAGCTGTGATTGATTGTCTTTGAACGCTTTCTCTCTGAAGATTCCTGAAGGCCATATAGTCTTTTCTCCAAGTCTGACTCCTGCTATCCAGCTTTTCTCTTTGGCGGCTCTGAATGTTGATGCTATGGAAGCTATTCAGAGTGTTCCGGTGGTCTGTGAGTTCCCAGATGTCTTTCCTGAAGAGTTGCCAGGTATGCCTCCGGATCGTGAGGTTGAGTTTGTTATTGAGCTTGAACCTGGTACCGCTCCTATCTCCAAGCGGCCTTATAAGATGGGTCTCGCTGAGTTGGCTGAACTCAAGCGTCGACTTGATGAACAAGAGAAGTTGGGTTTCATTCAGCATAGTACTTCTTCTTGGGGTAGCCCAACTCTCTTTGTGAAGAAGCGAGACCAGCATCGATAGACTTTGTGTTGACTATCGGCTCTCAATGCTAAAACCATCAAGAATAAATATCCCCTACAGCGGATTAATGATCTCTTTGATCAGCTAGCTGGAGCGGTGGTTTTCTCTAAGCTTGACTTGAGAAGTGGTTATCACCAAATCAAGATTCGCAAGGAAGATGTTCCGAAGACAGCTTTCACCACCCGCTATGGCCTGTATGAGTACACGGTCATGTCTTTCGGTCTCACCAACGCACCTGCCACCTTCTCGAGGCTCATGAACTCGGTTTTCATGGAGTATCTTGACAAGTTCGTTGTGGTCTATCTGGATGACATCTTAGTCTATTCTAAGTCACAGGAAGAGCATGAAGAACACCTTCGGTGTGTCCTTAGCAAGCTTCGTGAGAACCACTTGTATGCAAAGTTCTCCAAGTGTGAGTTTTGGCTGCCTCAAGTAACCTATCTTGGTCACGTCATCTCTGCCAAGGGCATTGCAGTCAATCCGGAAACTGTGAAGACAATTGTTGAATGGCTTCCTCCTATCAATGTCAAGGAAGTGCGGAGTTTCCTTGGTTTGGCTAGTTATTGCCGTCGCTTCGTTCAGAACTTCTCGAAGATAGCGAAGCCTCTTACCGACCTCCTCAAGAAAGGCAAGAAATACCTTTGGACTCCTGCATGTCAAGCAAGCTTTGAGACACTCAAAGAGAAGCTCACTTCCACACCAGTCTTGGTTCCTCCGGATACATCCAAGCCGTTCCAGATCTTCTGTGACGCCTCTTTGCATGGATTGGGTGCGGTCCTTATGCAAGAAAAACAAGTTGTTGCTTATGCCTCTCGTCAGTTGAAGACGCATGAGATCAACTATCCTACACATGACCTCGAGCTCGCAACAGTTGTCTTTGCTTTGAAAGTATGGAGGCACTACTTGCTTGGCAACCGTTGTGAGATCTTTTCTGATCACAAGAGTCTGAAGTATATCTTTACTCAGCCTGATCTCAACCTTCGGCAAAGGAGATGGATTGAAGCAATCAATGACTTCGATTTGACCATCAACTACACTCCGGGAAAAGCTAATGTCATGGCAGATGCTCTCAGCCGCAAAGCCTATGTCAACAACCTCATGATGGAAGAACAACAGCCTCTCTTGTGCGAGGAATTCCGTCAGCTCAACCTGGAAATTGTGGAACAAGGGTATCTCCGAACCTTCTAGCAACACCTCTCTTGGAAGGAAAGGTTCGCTCTTCTCAGCTTGGTGATCACACAAGAAAGATCATCTCTAGGCTTCAGCTTCAAGTATGAGTCCTTTCACGTCGATGATCAAGGCACGCTCTTCTTTGAACACCGGATGTTTGTTCGAACTACCCGGTTTGAGAGAGCAAGTTCTCAAGGAGGCGCATGATTCTGCTTCTTTCTATCCACCTGGCGGCACAAAGATGTACATGGACTTGAAAACACAATATTGGTGGCCTGGTTTGAAAAGGTATTGTGCCATGTATGTCTCGAGTGTGATATGTCCGCAGAGTGAAAGCTCCATCGAAACCTTCCGGTCTTCTACAACCATTGAAACCCCAAATGGAAATGGGAGAAAGTAGAGATGGACTTCATCACTGGGTTTTCCGAGGTCGCAGAAGGGCAACAATGCAATCTTTGTTGTCATTGACGGGCTTTCTAAAGTGGCTCACTTCTTCCCGTCAAGGAAACCATTTCGCAATTCAGTTAGCGGAGCTCTATATTAGAAATTGTCTCTCTGTATGGGGTTCCTCTTGAGATCAGTTCAGACCGTGGAAGCATCTTCACTTCCAAGTTCTGGGAAAGTTTCCAAAATGCTTTGGGAACAAAGTTGAACTTCAGCACAGCTTACCACCCTCAGTCGCAAGGGCAAGTTGAAAGGATCAATCAGATTCTGGAGGATATGCTTCGTGCTTGCGTCATCTCGTTTGGCATGAAGTGGGAAGAATGTCTTCCTTATGCTGAATTATCGTACAACAACAGCTTCCAAAAAAGTCTAAAGATGGCACCATTTGAGGCTCTCTATGGTCGCAAATGCAGAACTCCGATTGGTTGGTCGGGTGCAGGTGAAAGGATCTTGTTTGGTCCTGACATTGTGACTCAAGCGGAGGAGAAGGTTCACATCATTCTGGAAAATCTGAGGATTGCTCAAAGTCGCCAGAAGAGCAATTATGACAGGAAGCACACGGACATGGAGTATGTCCCTGGTGACCTCGTTTACCTTCGTGTCACTCCCATGAGAGGCACGCACCGTTTTGGTATCAAAGGGAAGCTGGCTCCTAGATACATCGGTCCCTTCAAAGTTCGTGGAAGAAGAGGAGAAGTTGCTTATGCTCTTGAGCTCCCGGAAAAACTCAAGGTCCATGATGTTTTCCACATCTCTCAGCTCAAGAAGTGCTTCAAGGATCCCGGCAGGACCGTGGACCATGAGCTTATCAATCTCCAAGAAGACCTGTCTTATCAAGAACACCCCACAAAAATCCTTGAAGTCGCAGAAAGAAGGACTCGCAACAAGTCCATCAAGTTCTGCAAGGTGCAGTGGTCGCACCATTCCGTTGATGAAGCCACTTGGGAACGTGAATATGAGCTCCGTGCCAAGTATCCTACCCTCTTTGTGTCTTCTTCTTCCTAGAATCTCGGGGCGAGATTCCTGTTTAGTGGGGGAGAGTTGTAGCATCCCAATTGTCTAACAACTGTAATGCTACTTGGTCTAGTAATATAATGGCTACTTCATATATATAATTGTTGCATCATCATTATTTCATGCTCATGTCATCATGCCACCTTGCATTTGAGCATCATATAAAACCTTTTGTGTGTTGGTTCTTCTCTCATATGCATGGTAAATTGTATTTGCCTCTTGATATTGTATTTGGTTCTTGATACATTGTTTAAATGCCCAAGTTGAGTTGGGGCATATCTTTTATTAAACTCCACCACCTGTTCTTCACCACCTTATAATTCCACCATCCAATTAATATGAGCTGGCATTTATTTGAGTTTACCTAGCTCATGGGGGTTGGGTGGATCCAATGCTAGTCCCTTTTTGCTTGGCCTTCTTCCACCTTTTGGGAATGCATGGAATAATGCCATGTGATTTTATGTTGTTTTCACAATATGAATACATGGCATTTATTATTTGCATGGGCCATGCAAGAACCACCTCATCCCTCTCCCTATGTTTTGTTATCTACAAGCCTTGGATCCATGTGAAGGTTCCCTAATTTTACAAATGTTTTCATCTAATTACAAAAAACCCAATATCTTCATATTCTTGTAAAAGGCCACAATTGGCACATTCATAAATTATGTATGTATGCATCAATCATCTCCACTTCTTTTGTCCCTCTTTGCTATCCTTGGCCTTCCCTTTTCTCTGTTCAAAATTATCTGCTAGGTTCAAAAAGTTTTGAAATAAAAAGGTTGTTTGAATTTGAAACATACAAAACCAACAAAAATAAAAGAAAAAAAGAGATTTGTGAGAGAGGAGCAGCAAACACTCCCCACCCCCTGCCCAAGACTTCTTCGTCCCTGGCGTCCTGTTCACCGTCCTCCTCCGATCCCCCTTCTCTCCAGCGCTCACGGCTGGCGGTGGCCGTCTCCCGCCGTCAATCGCGTCATCCCCTCCTCTTCTTATCCCCAAGCCGCGGAGGCCCCCCTCGAACCCTAGCCTTTCTCTCCCCTCCTCTTCGCCGCCATCCCCCTTTTCCCCTGTCCTCCTTCCATGGCAAAGACAAGCCGAGCAGAACCGCCTGTCGCCATGGTCGCCGGTGAGCACCGCTGAAGCCGGGGATCACTCGCCGCGTCTGCGCTGTTTGATTCCCTCGAGAGAAGCTGCACGTTCCCAGGAGCCTCTGCTTCCTCTTCTTCCTGACCAAGTCCAGGAGCAGCACCGCCGTCGCCGTCATCATCCCCGACCTCCCCCATCCTCGTTTCCTCTGGGAATCGGCCGAGGTGAGCACCACCTCCTGTTCCCCCTTCCCTTTTCCCCTCCGTTCTGCATCATGCCTCCGCCCTCCCGCGCAGCCTCGCCGTCTTGCTGGCCACAAGACACCCCTTGGCAGCGGCAGTGGCATCGGCGGCAGTGCGGCAGCGTCTAAGCCGCCTCTGTTCCGCTCTGTTTCCCGGCGTGTATAGCCCTCCTCCGGAGAAACCCCAAACACGAAACTTGTAGCTTTGTACATCCCTCTTCATTTTTGGTTTTTACGGTTTTGCGAAATTCGCATCCTTTTGCTCGCCAAATTCATTTGAAAACGCGGGTCAGCTAGCAGTTTATTCTCGAAATCGTCTTCAGTTTCGTCAGTCTAAACCAACCCCTCCCAGACGCTTTTCTAATTAGGCCCCTAGGTTTCCTGGTCATCAAACCGCAGACCCCCGGACCCCACCCGACAGCCTCTCTGCTGTTTTACACAAAGCCCCCCAGTTCCCTATCCCCCTCAACCCGCAGTCCATCCACCTCGCCCATGTGGCATCCTCTCGCCTCAGCCCAGTCAGCACCTGGCCCCACCTGGTCAGTGGCTGTGGGTAGAATCTGGCTGGGTGACAAAAGTCCAGACCCTTATCCGAATTCAAATTCAAATGTTTTTAATCTGTTCAAATATGAATTAAATCATAACTTTCAAATGGTTTATAATTTGAATTCAAACTTAATATGAAAAATGTTTAGTTTTTGAATGTTAATCCAAATCTTTAATCAAATAATTTCAGAAATAATTTAATTAGTCAACCTTTGACTTTGACCCTATTTAATAATTTTGACTATAAAATAAATTTAAATTCATAATTTCAAATAATACAAATAATATATGTTTTTGAATCAGAAAAATGTGAGGAATTCAAATATGCCATTCAAAATATTATTTGAACACTTTAAATTTCAAGTTGAATTAAATTACAACAAAATGCCCCTCACCTTAATTAATTAATAACTTTTGTTTTATAACTCCAAATTTAACAAATGATATGTCTAAAATGATCAGCTCGACGAGACCTTTCTGTTTATGCTATCCATGACTTCAATTGCAGCATGCATCATATAAATATATAGTATACAGAAACTGTTATGACAATAAAATGTGACCCAAAACTCAATAAAAATGTTATTTCTTGTATTGTACCCCTCACCCATGCCATGCTACATTATTGCCATGCAACTTGTGCATCATTCATCATGGCATGATTGTTTGCTTGTCGATTTTATTCATATGCTTGCGATTTATTTATGTTGGCCCTTGTTTGTTTGGTTCTTCTTGAATAGACGCCGAGTGGGGATATATCAAGAAAACCAGAGCACTACCCATCCGTCTCGCTTCAACTGAGCTGCTGTGCAAGCACTACCACATGCTTGCATACATATAGTACCTATTGCCTCTATCTTATTCTTGCATCATTGAGTCGCGATTGCATTAATCGAATCCCAAGTATTGCATAGCCTTTACTTTTAAACCCCACAAGCTTGTTCCTCCATCCCATGAGCCATTACTACAGAGTTGTTTGAGCCATGCGAGTCGTGAGAACGACATGTGTAGGGTATGTGAGTGTCGATGGATAACGAGGTACCTAAACAACTTAACTTTGAGTAGTAATGGGATAACTAATGAAAGTGGTACGGTGAGCCATATTTGCTATTTGGTTTTCAGGCTCACTTGTGTCCCGTGAAGACCCAGTACTTGATTCCTGTTCCAAGAATATTCGCTATCCACATCCGGAGGCTTATGGACCCCCGAGGCGAGCTTGATTCATTCTTATTTCTTGGGGCCACAAACTAGTTTGAGGTTTTATTTACGATCCACATACCTATGCCATGCTTTATCGCTTTATTTAAGATTGTGCGGTAATGCACACTGCTTTAGGGTCTGTGACCCGTTTGCTATGTCGACAAGCCCAGTCCACACTTTCGGGTTCCCGATCGTTCTACCGGCTCCACAAACCTTGAGGCCGTCTCGAGTCACTAACTTCGCTATGGTAGCTCAATAGGGTGGCCCCAAATATTTCTGAATCTGTGATCGCTTTGTCGTGGACTGCCTCGTTGGTTTTGATTTGGTTTTTCCGAGGCATATCGAGTGTGTTGTTATTTGTGCACCCTCAGGTAAAACTTTCAAAGCCGTGTTCGCGGTTATGGACGACTTGGAGCACGGTTTCGATCATAGACAAGCATAACTAAAGTACCGCTTTTAATTTGACTAGACTAGGTACACGACTAGTAAATAGTACAACACTCATGGAATGGATAATAAACCGCCAGCGGATGGGGGTTGTTCGTCCGCTTCCTCGTCGGGTGGCGAGGAAGAGGATGGATCTGAAGATTACCTTTATTCTATTATAACTGTTGTTATTAATTCACGGACATCCGTCTATCTACGGTTAGGCGGATGGTTAGCAGTATCTATAGAATTGCTAGGGTTTATCTTTTCTGCAATTCGTCACCCTGTGTTGTGTCCCCTTTAGAGGCATAAAGACTTGCTGAGTACCCTAGGGTCTCACATGATAAATTATTGGTTCGGATGACGGTACACTCGCAAGATGGATCTTTGGGTGGAAGAGACGGACGATGTGGGCAACGATCATTCGGTGTAGAGATTCCGGGAACGGGGATCCGTGAGATCTGTGGGCGGGATGTGCTTATTTATGGGGCATCTTATGCCGATTTGCTTCTTATCCGTACTCGGATTTTGTCTTCCGCTTCCACCTGATACTCTGATGTTTGATGTATGAGGAGCTATCCTAAACTATTATATCTATCTAGGATATTTGGATCTTGCCGTATGGCGTTGCTATATTTCCTTTCTTTTTAGATGGAATGGCTCTGATGTACTATTGTATGGTGGCTTGCATACATACTCATTTGTGTATGTAGTTGATCCCTTCGCCTGCCGATTACGCCGCCCGTTCTTGTCCCGATGTTTGGAAATGGTTGGGACGGCCGAAAGGTCTACCTGTGAGTGGCATTTGGGCCCCACCGTACTATTTCAACCATTTCTAATCATCCAGGCTTGTACTAGGAGCGTAATTCACCGAGGTAGTTACAGGTGAGCATGAGGACAAGAAACATGGTGAGTGATACCAACTTTTTGAAAGAAACCATTGAGTTTTTCATATTCTCCACCCCAATCAGTTTGCATAGTGATGATTTTTCTATCAAATTTGCGTTCAACAAGTTGTTGGAAGTTCAAAAACACTTGATAGACATCAGAACGTTTCTTGAGTAAGTAAATCCATGTAAATTTACTGAAATCATCAATAAATCTTACATAATATAGATGTTTTCCAACAGAAACGGGTGCTGGACCCCATACATCAGAGAAAACTTGTTCCAAAGGAACAGTGGAAACACTAGTAGAGACAGGATATGATAATTGATGACTCTTAGCTGGTTGACAAGGATCACAGATGTATGGATTTATTTTAATGGTATAAGAAATATTGTTTTTCCTAAGAACTTGTTGAACCACAAAATAAGAAGGATGTCCTAAGCGGCGATGCCATGTCGAGGAAGACGACTTTATTGTGACGGATGCTTGCTTGGAAGACCCGATAGAAATAGGCTTTAGCGGGTAGAGACCATCATGACATGGTCCCTCAAATAGAGTTCTCCTTGTGGCCTGATCCTTAATCAAGAAAAAATTTGGGTGAAACTCAAGAAAAACATCATTGTCAAGTGTAAGCTTATGAACAGAAAGCAAGTTTTTGGTGGCACTAGGAACATGAAGGATATTTTTGAGCTTTAAGGAGCTATGAGGAGTGCACAATATTGAATGACCAATATGTTCTATTTGCATACCATTGCCATCGGCCGTGTGGACACGGTCGCGTCCCATGTACTTGTCGTGGATGGAGAGCTTGTGCAACTCGCCAGTCAGGTGGTTTGTGGCACCAGTGTCTGGATACCAGTTGGTATCCACGCCATAGGAGGCCACATTGGCCCCCTTGTCACCATCTTCATTGCGATTGTTGTTGTCCTGGAACCTCCACCAACAGTCACTCGCAGGGTGACCGTGGATCTTGCATATTTGACAGGTGACGTCAACATTGCGAGTAGGGGCACGTCCATGACGGCGACCACCCCCATCATCACGCCGCTGCTGACGGCGTCCTTGACCATCATCGCGCCGATCACCATCATATCGGTCACGGCGGTCATAGCCACGATTATCTTGACCACGGTACCCGCGATCTTCCTGGCGGTACCCGCGATCATCCTGTCGAGGGCCACGGTCTTCACCGTGGCGATCCCAGTTGTCCTGGCGTCCACGGCAATCATCACGGTCGTGGCCATATTGGCGTCCTCGCTGCTGCCCGCCCCCACGGCGAGCCAGGTTGGCAGAGGAGGTGAATTCTGGTTCTTCTGGAGATTCTTGACAAAGATCATAAGCACATATTTGACTATATAGATCAGAAAGTGTTGTACCCGGGTTTGCGTTTACAGCAGCAACGAGGGAGTTGTAGCTGTGGTCGAGTCCATGCAAGATGTATCCAATCAGCTCATCATCATCAAGGGGTTTTCCAGCCGCAGCAAGTTCGGAGGCGAGAGCCTTCATCTTCGCGTAGTACTTGGGGCGGTGAGGTTGTTTTTCCTGGCATCATTGAGGGTTGATCGTAGGCTCTGGATCTTGGACCGAGAGGGGGTCGAGATCAGGGCAATGAGAGAAGCCCAAACTTCAGCAGAGGTGTCGAGGCCGGTGACATGGGGAAGCACATCCGGCGACAGCAAGTTCAGGATGAACCGCAACACCTGCTAATCCCGCGAGATCCATGCGGTGTAGGCCGGATTCTCCACGGTCATTCTCTTCTTGTTTGCATCTTCCACCTCCATGGTTTCATCCGGTGCAGCTTCCTTCCCCTCGACAAGAGCGAGGACACGGGCACCACGCAGGGCAGGCAGTACAAGGGCCTTCCATCCAAGGAAGTTCTCCCAAGTAAGCAGTTGTGTAGGAGGGGATCCCAACGCTTCAGCCAAGGTCACCACCGAGGAGGCGGTGGAGGTCGACATGGCAAGAGAGAAGGGAGAAGGGTGTGTTTTTTGTTTTGGGGGTTTTCGTTTGTGGGGCAGCAGCGGCGGCGGCAGGATCTTGGGTTTTGGCTTTTCTTGTGAAGCAGCGGCGGCGGCTGGCAGAGAAGACCAGCGGCGGCGACGACTAAGATGTGGAGCGGCGGCTAGGTTAGGAAGAGGGAGGCTCTGATACCATATTGTCGATCTATCCTAGGCGGAAACAATGACCTGTTGAGGTCTCGTGTTTCATGTTATATAGTGTTGGAATAAAGCCTCTGAAGGCATGTACATGAGAGAGAAATACAGGGGGTATAGAAAGGGAATCGGTGTACTACACCGTATCCAATACAACACGTGACAGCCCTTGTGTACAAAGATGTCTAATATTAACAATATATGGACATACAAATATGCTGAAATCCTCTTACACAATAGTGATAATGTGTGTCCAATAAATAGAAGATATATACGACTCTAATAATATTGAGTAATATTTCTGACCTATGCAAAAACATCCAAATACTAACTAAATGAAGAAATTCATAATTATTCAAACAAATTCCATACATATTAACGGAATTTTGTGAATAATTAATTTGAATGAATTTAGAATCCATCACGATTTTGAAGGTTTAAGGTATTTTATACCCCAACAAAAAAAAATTGAAAATTGGTCAAAGTTTTAACTCTGTGTGCGACTATCCTTCATTATCGTGACAATCGACCTATGTTTCAACTTTCAAGCATACTAGTATCTACCATATCATAATTTTTCCACACTTAAAAAGTGGCCATCATCACGGAAGCGGTAGAAGCCAGATACTAGCTCCTATGAACCTCACGTTTCTTCTCCCAGTCTCTTACCAAAGGGGAATATTCTAAAAAGACAAGCACACAATCAGATAGGACTTTGATATAGTTATTACTCTATGTACGAACTATGCTTCACCAAAACCTGGCTTGTGCAGGGCTAAAAGCACGTACTTCCAACAAAAATGCACGAAAAAGTCCTCATTATATGGCCACTTGATCGCCCTGGCTAGTTCCTGATATCCCCTAACTGCTACTACTTTCTTGGCATCATCTGGGCATGATGGGCCCGTCCTGTCAAGGTTATCCCAATTAACAATTCCAGCTGTGGTTTGAACTAGACTTGACAACTTTGACAATGGACAAACAATTCAATGCATCACCCAGATGCCTATGGCATGTTTGCTCCCTACTTGCATGTGCACATCATCAGCTCATCCACACCTGTTTTCAAATGATCTCTGCACATATTTCAAACGGAAGTGTGTCATGAATGAAAAAAGGGTTTGGTGCCTCAAAAAGAGAAAGGGAATTGGTTTCACTCAAAAGAGAGGACATCATGCAAAAAAGGGTTAAAAAAGGAGCATCTACCTGCTATGAGCATGTTCAGAAGGGAATCTTCAGATTTGAACAAGCCATCAGGGTCAGCTTTACCCCAAGTCGTACTCACTGTCAGTGGTAAACAAGGCCATCAATTACATACGTGGTCAGTTAGAGAAAACATGGCAAGATGATTTGAAAGCTTTCAGCTTATCTGTCCTCCCTGTCCCATCAAATCTGGCATTTATGGATAAGCACTTTTTTTAGGGAGGGTAAGCACTCTGTGCTAGACCAAGTTGCTGAATTTATGGCCAGGGATGGTTTTCCAGGGAGCATGTTCAGCAGGTCAGGTGAATGAGTACGATGGGATCTTGGTTTGATGGTGGGCTCCAGGCGTTTTGAATGTTGAGTAGGGGCTGGATAGTACATCACTTCAATTCATTAATGGATTGGCGCGATGTTTGAACTTGAAAGGAGCTCATGCTTTCGGCTACCGTATGTGATTAGCCTTTTCTAAGCGAGAGTACATGATTAACTTTTTTTTACAACGGCAGGTGAAGAGCGGCGGGAAGGCGAGAGGCAACACAGCAGACAGCAGGTACGGCGTGATCTAAAAAAAGCAGGTACGGCCCAATAGGAGCAACACGGGGCAAAAAAATCAATATAGACGATGGGATCCATGGTGGAGTTTTTTGAATTTTCCAAAAAGCATCATACATTTCAGTTTTTCTACTTTCAGACCGGGTCTGAAAGTGTCCAAACCGGGCGGGCTAGCTCTGTCCGTTGGATTTGAATCCAACGGACGCGGACATCGCTGCGTCGTCCGCGTGGTTGGTTGCGTGGTTGTTTGCTCTGTATCAATGCGGCACACCTGACCCCGTATCCCTATTCATCTGGGGCCCCACTCGTCATCCTCTCCACCCCTCTCACTTCCCCCTCCCACTTCTCCCGACCGTTTCGGGAATCGCGGTGCTCTCTCTCCTCTTCTTCTCCTCCGGTGATTTGAAGGCGGATACTGCAGTTTCCGTCAGTTGCTCGTCGATTCCGCTCGCCATTGTCGCCGCCGACGCGTCTACTCCCTCCAGGTGTGCTCGCAAGTTCTCTCCTCCTCCTCCAGTTTCTCTCCTCCGCTGCTCCGACCCTTTTCCTCTGTCATTCTCTGTTTCCCGACGGTTCCATTTCGTCGGGTGTGTGGTTAGGGTTGATTCCTGCAGGTCCTGCAGATTAAGGTTGTGTGTAAGTTGTAAGTTCTATTGCGTGCGTTTTTGCCCTGTAATTTTGTCTGGCTCCTGCATGCATAGGGTTTGAAATGCTGCCTCTGATCCCCTTTTGTTGTCCTTTGAGTAATGTTGCCTTGTCAGATCTGTTGCGTTTGTTGTAGTTTTGATGTTCAGATGATGTGATCATGTGTGCTGTCCCCCCATGGTCTAATGGGGATTTTGAACATTTTGGCTGATAACAACATATCTAGGCATGGGTAACAACTGATGTTTGTATGGGTAACAGTGGGATATGATCCCTTGATAACCTCAAAAATATGCATGGGTAACATTGGACAAGATTTGTTGATAACAGAAGTACTAAAGTGTTATGTGCCAAATTTTTGAATCATGTGTATTGTGAGCAAAATGCATGATAATGTGTGTGTATTGACATGGATAACTAGTGTTATGTTGGTATGATAACATCATGGTCTAACGGGGATTTTGAACATTTTGGCTGATAACAACAGATCTAGGCATGGGTAACAACTGATGTTTGTATGGGTAACAGTGGGATATGATCCCTTGATAATCTTAAAAATATGCATGGGTAACATTGGACAGGATCAGTTGATAACAAAAGTACTAAAGTGTTATGTGCTAAATTTTTGAATCAGGTGTATTTTGAGCAAAATGCATGATAATGTGTGTGTATTGACATGGATAACTAGTGTTATGTTGGTATGATAACATCATGGTCTAATGGGAATTTTGAAAATTTTGGCTGATAACAACAGATCTGGGCATGGGTAACAACTGATGTTTGTATGCGTAAAACTGGGATATGATCCCTTGATAACCTCAAAAATATGCATGGGTAACATTGGACATGACCTGTTGATAACAAAAGTACTAAAGTGTTATGTGCTAAATTTTTGAATCATGTGTATTTTTGAGCAAAATGCATGATAATGTGTGTGTATTGACATGGATAACTAGTGTTATGTTGGTATAACAACATCATGGTCTAATGGGGATTCTAAACATTATTGCTTGATAACAACAGATATAGCCATGGGTAACAACTGATGTATCTATGGGTAACAGTGGGATATGATCCCTTGATAACCTCAAAAATATGCATGGGTAACATTGGACAGGATATGTTGATAACAGCAGTTGTAAACTGTTATGTGCTAAATTTTTTATTCATGTCTATTTTGAGCAAAATGCATGATAATGTGTGTGTATTGACATGGATAACTAATGTTATGTTGGTATGATAACATTAGTTTATTATCATGGGTAATTTGTGTTCTGTTTGCATGATAACATTAGGTTATGATGATTGATAACTTATGTACTGATGGTATTGTTTTATTTTTTTCTATGAATTCTTGTGTATCATTATGGTTTAGTTTTGTATTTATTTTTTCATTTTAAATTGTTTGTAGTTGCCACGATGCCGAGGAAACGGAAGGCTGCTGATAATGTTGTTGAGGGTGAAAAACAACCTGCCCGTAAACGTAACAGGGCATCTCCTTCTGCCTTGACCGGTTTACTGGATTTTCTATCGAATGATCAGAAGGCAGCAATTGAATCAATGGAGTTTGATAGTTTGCTAGATATCAAGTGTTCATCACTGCACGATGTAGTTATGACTTGGTTTTCTAGTTTATATGACAAGCATACATGTAAATTTGTTGTGCCGGGTCGAGGAAGGATACCCCTCAACGAGGATAGTGTATTCAGATGTTTGGGTTTGCCGCTTGGTGAAGAGCCGGTTCTTTATTATGTTGATGCAGAAATTCAGGGTGCTCTTGCCCCTGCTCTTTTTCCTGATGATTCTGTCACACCTTTGAGAACTCGAGTTTTCGAAATCTTGAAGGATATGACTTCATATGGAGATGAGTTCAAGCAAGTATATGTGATGTACATTGTGTCTACACTTTTATCACCCACCACCCGGAACCGTGTTTGCCACAAGTGCTACCCTATCATGGTAAGTTTTGGTTGTAATGTCTGTTCATTTTCAATATATGAGTTTGGCTGGTAACTTATATGTTTTTGTGTTGATAAATTTCTGTTTGTTGTGATGATAACCTGTGTGTTATAGGGGTG
This sequence comes from Avena insularis, assembly GCA_023614405.1. Lineage (NCBI taxonomy): Eukaryota > Viridiplantae > Streptophyta > Magnoliopsida > Poales > Poaceae > Avena > Avena insularis. The sequence goes on from CM042689.1 coordinate 3,707,594, forward strand.
GTTACATTTTTTATGTTTCTATGGTGGTGTGTAATATATGTGCAAGTTTTGATGTTATGTTGATAGTTTCTTTTGGATCCTATAATTTCAGCACAACATTGGAAATGTGTCCAAGTTCCAGTGGTGCAAGTTTGTTGTTGACCAGCTGCATGAGGAGCTTTCTAGTGGTAGTCATACGCAGGCTTGCCTTTTTCTGTTGCAGGTACATATTGTTGTTTTTATATTGTGTGAATACTACTTTCTATATTGAAATTTGTTTTATGTTTTAGTTAGTGTACTTATTGTATTCTTTGTCTGGTTTTTAATTTGTTTTCTTGCAGCTGCTTTATGTTGACTCACTAGATGTTAGTGGTTTGGATATTGATTTGCCGGAAGGGCGTTATGCTGTGAACATATGGTCAAGAGAGTTAATTGATGAAGTGTTGATTGTTGATCTGCAGAATGATGGGAATGCATATGGAAAGCTGGAGGTGTGTAATATATTTTGTAGCATTTGTGTTTTTATGTTGTTGATAACTTTTTATGTTTAACTGTTGGTAACATGTTGTTTGTCTGTTTGATTACATTGAGTATAAATAGTGGGTAACTTATGTGTTTATTGGGTGGTAACATGTAGGTTATCATGTGATTAAGTTGGTAATATGTAGAAAACTGGTTGATCACATTTGCTAATTCTCACATTCTGCTTTTTGCGATTGAAGCCTCAGTATGGCATGAGCTTTGGTCTTTTTGGTGGCGTGCAAGGGTTTAACAAATGGTTTGACACTTGTGTAAACCCTAGTTGTTCAAATGAGGTGATATTTTTAGCAATTTGATATTGTACTTATCTTTTTATTGTCATGTTACTTTTGTTTGCTTCTTGTTTTGGTAATGTTCTTGTTGTTTCCTTTCTTTTTATTTGTGCAGCAAAATTCGCAGATAGCAAATCTTGTTGGCAGTTTTGCATCTGGTATTTTTGGGTTAATGAGTAACCTTGTGCAAGGCTTGACGGCGGTGCAAAGCAATGCTGGTGCTGAAATGGCGAAACAGTTTACTGCCCAGTTTGGTGGTCAACTTGCAACGCAACCCATTGGAGGAATATTCATGGGTGGAGCTAGCTCAAGTGGTGCTCGTGGTGGTAGCTCAGGTGGTGCCCGTGGTGCTACCTCAAGTGGTGTCCGTGGAGCTAGGATTACTCGTTCTATCACTCGTGGAAGGAATGTTCCACGCACTAATAAAGTCTTGTCTCCTATTCTTCCTAGTGATAATACAATTCTGAGGGATTCAGACAACAACAGTTCTAACAGCAGTGGAGATGATGATGCTGAACGGTTTGTCCGTGCTGACAGGAAGGGTAAGGGTGTTGTTGGTGGTCGTGCTGGTGGTTTCTTCCAATGTCCAGCTATCTTTGACTTTCCCAGATTCTAATGAAGAGCAGAATAATAGTCCAGGAGCAAGATCACCTGATGATCGTCATATGTCACCACCAGAAGCTAGGTCACCTGTTGTAGATCCTGTCTCACTTGTAAATCGGGTGACTGATACTCCTGTTGTGGAAAAAAACCTATTCGTGTGTATGAAAGGTCTAGGAAGAAGAAGTCACGTTCGGTTGAGGATATTGATAATGTGATCAATTCACATACTGTTGAAGATATTGATAATGAGATCAAGTCTCTTGTCTGCAAAGATTTGGGCCTTACTCCTGCCATGATGCGGGCTGTTGTTTCTGATAGGTTTGAGTGGGCATAATTATTTATCTCAGTCATTTGATAACTTTACTACCTTAGTGTTGATAACTGTATCATTTTCATCTGATAACTTGTTTATGTTAATGTGCGGGTAACCTTTCTGTTTTATGCTGATAACTGTATCATTTCTCATATGATAACTTTTTTATGTTTATTATGATAATTGTATCATTTTTCATCTGATAACTTCTTTATGTTTATACTGATAACTGTAGCATTTCTCTCATGATAACTTCTTTATGTTATTGTTGATAACTGTAGCATTTCTCACATGATAACTTCTTTATGTTAGTGTTTATAACTATAGCATTTCTCACTGGATAACTGTAGTTTATTTCATCTGATAACTTGTTTCTATTCATGTTGGTAACTTTTCTGTTTTCTGTTTATTATGTTCTGTTTTTTGTTTTTTGTTGGCAATTATTTATTACATCAAGAAATTACCGAAGAAGGCATCGGTGCCTGCTACAAGGTCTTCACCACGGTTGGCAAAATAGCGTTCTGCAGATGAAGGCACATCTGTTATAGATGTTGATGCATCCTCTCCTATTCCTTCGCCTACTCGTGTTGAAGGACATTCTAATGTTGTTGCAACTCCTGATGTCGTGGATGCGCCTGTTGTGAATGTTGAAGAGGTTATATCTGGTGGAGAAACATGTGGCAATGTTGGTGCTTCTGAAGATGTTGCTGTGACGAGTGCACCTGCTAAAGTTCTAGTAGGATTATCTGTTGATGTGGCAATGGATGTATCTCAACCAGTCTCGGGAGCTGCAGTGATTATGCCTACCATTGATCAGCCTATTAGCAGCAGCATTGTAAATATCATGGCAAACGAGACGGAGAACATCACGGAAGTTGCTGCTGCCACTAGAGATGCCCCTCATGTTGATGCCAATGTTGATGGTGCCCCTCAAGTTGATGACAATCTTGATGCAGGTGCAGGGTGGTTTTGTTTATCCTGATGTGTTGTTCTTGTTCCTGCGTCATCGCTGTTCACCAACCTTGCGTGAGTGCTACTCGCTTGATGTTCTTTGCAAGTCCTGCTGTTTGCTCGCTTGGAGATCCATCAACCCAGGGTGAGAGTGAAAAGGAGCCTTCTGTCTTGGATGATAGTACCCAAGAAGATGTACAACCTATTTTATCTACTCCTTTGGTTCCTGCGTCTAGTCTTTTCGACCCCCCTATTAGGAGGCAGTCCAGTTTGCTCGAGACATCTGCTGGTCCTTCGAGTGTTGATGGAAGTTCTGAAGCTGAAGTCACTGTTATCAAGAAAGCAAAATTGGTTGCTCGTGATGGAAAGCTGAATCTTGTTGTTGGGATACCATTACATGTTTATAGGGATGTCGTGTCGTATTCTGTGCCTGATGCGAATCCTCCTGTTTCTCCTACTGTTGGTGTCTCTGTGCAGCCTGCTGCTACTGCTAGTGCACCTGCGCAGCCTGCTCCTGCTCAGCCTAATCTTCGTATTGTTGCACAAGGTGATTCTAGTGCTGTCCCTGTTTCTCATCACATTTCTGCTGATCCCGGTGATTTATTTCATGTATTTGAAGCAGAAGATGTTCTTCCTTTGTCTTGGGCACCTTCTCCCAGCACTGGTACACACCTTCACCCTGATAACTTTATATATATGCCCTGGATCACTTTTATATATTAGTGCTGATAACTATGTCTTGTTTATGTTAGTAACCTACACTGTTTTTTGTTTTTTCAAAGGTTTAAAATGCTTGCAACTTTATTATATGTTTGTCTTATATGCTTTTTTGTAATGTAAAACTTTATTCTTTTAATTATGATTTATTTCATAGTGTATGATGTGTCTTTATCATTTTATGCATTTCTGGTTTATATTGATAACTTTATTTATATGCCCTTGATCACTTTTATATAACAGTGATGATAACTTTAGCTCATTTATGTTGGTAACCTACACTGTTTTTATGTTAATAACTTTAGTAACAGATTATATGATATTAACAATTTTTTTTGTTTTGTCCCTTTTTCTTCTTGTCTTTCTTTTAGGACATATTCTATGCAGCTGTTAACTTATTGAACTTACCGAAAACGGGTGGTGATAAAAATAAGGGTGCGGACGGATCTAGTTAAATGTCCCTTTTGGATGAGAAAATTGAAGATCATCGTTGCGATGACTGTTTGGGACTTAGGTTTCAAACTTGAAGATCATGATTCGGTTTCATGGCTGTTTGGATCTGTTTTATGACAGCCGTGGTTAAAATTAGGTTTCAACTTATGGGAACTTTTATTTTGTGATATGTTGTTGATGGAACAATTTGTGCTGTAATTTATATGACTCTATGTTTGTGTGATGTAATTAAACTACCTTTTATTGTTTAATATATGTTATGTTTTTTAATTTTTTTCTTTATGGTGATAAACATGTGGTTTTCTTTTTCCACATGGGTTCTGCCATTTCTATCCTTTTTCATTTGGACATTTCCTTTGTCCGTTCTTTATTCTTTTTGTAGTGTATCAACAAAAAGTTGATTGTAATTGCAAAAGGCCCGTAAATGATGAAAATGTAGTTATTTGTCTTGATGATCTGTTGGGTGAAAAGATTGATTATCAAGCTGTTCGGAGTTTTACGAAAGATACCAAATAGTTAAACCAGACTAGTTGTTCTGTTAAAGGTAACTAAACAAAATTGTTTAGTTATTATTTATATATTTGAATGTATATTTTTTACGAGCTGTACTAATTTTTTTTGTTTTGTTGTAGTTGTTCCTGATTATTCTACTCACGGTATCGATTACGCTCTTCCGATTCTTGTCATTTGGTAGTGTTACACTGCTGACGCTTCATGCATCGTTAGACTTATTCATCCTGCCAAATCTCTTCTTCCTCTGTTCTCCTATATTAAGAAAACTGCAGAAGAAGATGCATTGTATAAGAAGATTATCATACACAAGCGTGATGCGAATAAGACGAAGATTAAAAAGTATGTACATGTTCTTTTTTTATAATATTCAATCCTTTTTAGTATTCTCTGTTGGTAACGTTTAAATGCTACCATTGGTCACTTCTAATGTTTCATGCTTGATAACTTGACTTTATATGTTATCTGGTTGATAAGTTGTAGTATTACTGGTGGGTCACTTGTAGTATTTTAGTGGATAACTCTTAGTTTAACAGTGGATAACTTAGACCTTTTCTTTGTTGTTAGTTGTTTGCTAACCTATATTACTACTTGTGTATCATTTTATTCTTCTAGTTGCTGAACTTTATGGTTTTCATTGTGGATCATTTTTAGTATTTAAGGTTGATAACTTTACCTTTTTATTTGTACCTCGATGATAAGTTGTACTAATACTGGTTGGTCAGTACTAGTTTTGTTTGATAACTCGTTTGTTGTTATTTCAGTGGATAAGTTGAACTTTTTTTTGTACTGGTTTGATAAATTGTATTTCTACAGGTTGATTACTTGCACTGTTTGTTGGTGATAAGTACTGGTTTTCATAGTGAATAACTTGTATTCTAATCATTAATTTTTTTTGCAGCACATCAATTTGTAACATTGATCCAATGTGGGTGACAAATAGTGATTTTGCTGAAAGTGTGATGCCATATGGCGAGCTTTCTAACAATATGTGTGATCTTGCTATTTCTGCAATGCAAGATAATTGCCCATCCAACAAGATAATTTTTCTTTATATCGTTACTAAATATCTGTTGGAGGGAAGATTCACTGCAAATCTCGTTCGGAGGTCGTTTAGGAGAGATGATAACTATAAATCGAGCCACAAACATATGGTATGTTGTCTAATTTGATTTTTTTTATAGTATGCAGTTGATAAGTTCAGGCATAGTGTATGATAATCATTGCTTATGTTGTGTTGATAACTCTTTCATTTCCGCCTGGATAACCACTGCTTTTTCTACACGTGCATTTACTTATCTTATGTTCATTTTTTCTGTAGCTTTGCTTTGCTGTCCTTCAGGAGCTAGGGACTAAAGAGGACCATTTGGGCCATTGATATATGCTGTCTGTTAATATGCCTGCCAAAAGGTTTGAGATTCTTGACTCGCTCCGTGGTGAAGCTAATGTAGAAATGATTGAACATGCGACCAAACTAATGGAAACAATAAAGAAAATGTATATCGTCAATTATTCTGATTCTAGAAGACAGATTGAAGATTTTAAGTTGATGCATGTCCCTGTTCCGAGTCAAGTTGACAGGTTAGTTGGCCGGTTAGATTTGTACGCATGTAATTTTATTTTGTTTTTGTATAATCATTGACACTATGTTTGTTTATTCACTGTTTATTTTTTGTTTTTTAGCACTGATTGTGGGTTCTTCATGCTTAAGAACCTTGAATTGTGGAATGGAAGGGTTATGCCTTGTATTTCTCAAGATATGATGCCGGGAATTAAGAAAAAAATGACTTCTTTTTTGTTGAATCATCCTCGTAATGTTCTTCTGAATTGGAGGTCACTTTTGGAAGAAAATAAGTTCTGAGGTATATTTTTCCCAAGTTTATCCATACTTTTACATGTTTGTTATCCACAGTCTTAAATGTTTGTTATCATGTCATATTTCTGTTAGTTATCCATACTGTGTTAAATAAATTACCCACCTTATACGGGGTTTTTGTATATATGAGTGTTTTTTATGCTTTCTTTCTAGTGTCAATTATGTTTGATAATTTTTCTATTAATTTGTTTGTGGTATAATTTCAACACATAGTTATGGATAAATGTACTTTTTATTTACCTGATAACTTCTATTAGTATGCATGGATAACTGTTGTGTTCGTTGGTTGATAACCTGTAGTCATATGTCTGGATAACTTATGTTTTAAAACATTATATTAATGTTTAGTGTTTGGTAACTTTTTATATATACGCATTGATAACTGTAGATTTAACCAGTGGGTAACCTTTTATTTTTGTATGCATTGATAAGTGGTGTGTTATGTGATGGATAACTTGTACTCATATGCACGGATAACTTCGGTGTTATCTTGTGGATATTTTGTACTCATATGCATGGATAACTTGAAAACCACAGAATGTACAACATGAACTATCATATATAGAAACAACAACTATATCATTTTCATTTTGTGTTACATAAACATTCTAGATTTGATATCCTAGGAGCTTCAACCTTTCCTAGCATTTGCGGATGGTGTGACCTTCTGCACCGTAGTGGCTGCATTTATTTGATTTCTTTGTAGCAAGGTCTAGTGGATTTTTGTTTGCTATTTGTCGTGGTCGCCCTTTGGTTATTGACTTCTCTGGGTTTTGTATGTGCTTTGTTGATGACATGTGAGATCCTGATGTGCTTGTTGTTTGAAGTGCTGCATAGTTGCTTGTTTACTGTGCCCTGTTTGGTGGGACAGTTGTCGAAGGTGTCACGCTTGTTTCGTTTGGAGCACTAGATGATGGCATAGTAATCGCTTCATTTTCGGCCTCTCTTTTCTTCTTATCTTCTCTTCTTGATATCACATCTAGCTCTTGTTTCATTACCTTCAAGTGTTTCCTGATAATTTTTCTTCCATCATCTGTCTTTACTCATAACTTTGCAGCTCTGGCAAACTCTTGTCTGTATGATGCAAACACCATCATATTTCTTGAGTCTTCAGGCATCTCTTTCTTCCCTTGTTTATGTTTGTCATGTGGTTCAGCTAGGATAGTTTCTGCGTCCAATGTCCACCTTTTGAGTATGTATATTTCTGGGATTTGATGGACTTTATATGCGTCATCACTTTTATAATGTGGCAGCATAGCATACCATCACGATCAAATTTGCAGTAGTTGCATTCATATGTTCCTTGTTCCCAGTTTGCGAATACCCTATAACTTCTGTAACCATAGTGTGGAACCGGTATCCCTGTTATGCTCAGTTCAAATTGGTATCCGTTGAGGTGGTCGATTGGTATGACATGCTCTTTCGCATTTCGCTCTGAAACCTGAAGAAGATTTTCCTTGTGTATGTTTTTGCCATTTGTCTCTCCATAATGCTTCCACACCATCACTCCGGGTCTGTCAAAGTTGTATCACACTCTGCCTTCAGCTCAACATTGTAAATCTTTTCTTGTACTGATATGTATTGTTGTACAAACTCATAAATGGAGTTGCTTGGTTTGACGTAATGTTTGAGCACTGCGTTGAACCCTTCGCTTCTTGCTGTGGTCTGAAGGAATGGGAAAAAGGCGTGCATAAAGTACGCTGGTACCCAAACCTTTCTTTGTCCCCACAGTGAGAACAAATCCATATTGTCACGGACATTATGAGTATTTATCATATGCATCCAAGCCTCCTCAAATTCCTCGGGTGACAAGCTATTGTTCACACATGCATTGAAAGCGTCGAGCAGCTCTGGGTGGTTGGCCATGAATGTCCCTATTTTCTCAGTTGCATTTTGGATGACGTGCCATCTGCAATTCCTGTGAGTTGCATCCGGGAAAACAACACTTATAGCACCAGCCATGGCAGCGTCTTGATCTGTTATTATATTTTTTGGTGCTAAGCCGTCCATTGCCGGTTTGAACATTTGAAACAGCCACACAAAGTTGTCCTTGAGCTCTCGACGCACGAACCCGCATCCAAACTGAACCGATAGTCCATGGTTTGTTTATCCCAATAAATGGAGCACATGGTAGTTTATACCGGTTTGTTAGGTAGGTAGTGTCGAACGATATGCAATCTTTGTATCCAGACTTGTATGCTCTTCGTGATGCCCCGTCAACCCAAAACAGGTTCTCAACCCTGTCGTCTTCATCAAGTGTAAATTTGTAGAAGAAATCTGGATCTTCTGCCTTCATCTTTTCAAAGTATGCCAAGGTGTCTTGCATGTCGTGGTGATTGTTTTCACTGCAAAAAGAAGCCCTTAGGTTCGCCACGTCGTTTTCTATGTATGGCACATCATTCAGACTGTCGTAGAAACTTGCCATCAGCTGCATCTATCAGCATGTTTCGATGTTGCATGCATGAAGCATCCGCAAGAACACCTTTTCTTCTGCTGGTATGTTTCGGTGTGAACACAAGAACCTTGTTAATGAAGGTTTTATTATGAGGGGATGGTTATGATCATCCGATGAATGCTGAACATACCACCATGCATCCTTTCTCTTTACATACAAGTGTGTTGTGCACCCAGTCCTTGGATGTGTATTTTTTTCCACTTCTTGACACATGATTTTGGGTTCTGGGTGTCTTCCTTTTCTTCGTGAGGTTTACCAGCTTTTGTGCACACAAGATATGCCTTATTTAGCTCATTTCTCGCGTCTTTTCTTGACCAATCTATCCTTATTCCGAAACCTTTCCGCTGTGAATACGTCCTATAGTGTTCTCTAGCTGATTCAAAACTGTCAAAGCGCATTCCATTTGTTGGTGGTTACGGTGTGGAATGTACTTCATCTCTTGCATCATTATTGTGTGCATTATTCTCCCCATCCTCATTTGAATCTGCTGTGTGTACTGCTGTTTCTTCGATTGTCCCACCCGTTGTTGTTTCTTGTGCAGCTTGTTCAACTATAGTATACATGCAGTCATTGTCAGTATGTTCTTCAATTTGGACATCACCTGTTATGCAAATAAACACAAGTTATCATTTCTGTTTTTTTTCAGGAATGGGTATATATAATGAGAAGTCATGGATAACACCAGTTATAATAGGTTGGTAACTTTTTATACTAGCAAGTATTCTGTAAACATGTCATCTGCTTTTTGCAATGGTCTACATTGATAAGTTGTACTTATAGTTATGGATAACTTCTGCATATAGGCATGGATAACTGTAGCTTTAACTAGTGGATAACTTGTACTTATGTTTCTGGATAACTATATTTTTAGCTAGTGATAACTTCTACTCATGTTGCTGGATAACTATTTTAGTATGTAAGCAGGTTTAACTGTAGTATTATATAGTGGATAACTTCTGTATATAAGCATGAATAAGTTCTGTTTTAGCTAGTTGATAATTTCTGCATATAAGCATGTACTGCTGATATGTATGTATAACTGTAAGCATGGATAACTTCTGCTCATATGCATGTATAACTGTAGTTTTAGATAGTGGATAACATATGTTCTATATGGTGGGTAACTTATGCATATAAGCATGGATAACTTATGTGCTATCTTGTTGATAACCTATGCATGCAAGCATGGATAACTTATGTTAAAATACTGCTGGATAAGTTGATTGCATATAATCATCATACCTTCGTTTACAACTTGCACGATAGCATTTGTGTGTGAACCATCAACATGACCTTCTTCTATTTCTTGATCTGGTTCTGCATTTAGGTTGATATCCATGGTTTAGCTAGTTGATAACATATGGATGTAAGCATGGATAACTTCTGTTCTAGCTAGTTGATAACTTCTGCTTTTGTAAGCATGTATAACTTCTGTTTTAGCTAGTTGATAACATATGGATGTAAGCATGGATAACTTATGTTCTAGCTAGTTGATAACATATGGATGTAAGCATGGATAACTTCTAGATGCAAGCATGAATAACTTATGTTCTAGCTTGTTTGATAACCTCTGCATGCAAGCATGGATAACGTATGTTAAAATACTGCTGGATTGCATATAATCATCATACCTTCATTTATAGCACGTATAACTTTTGTTTTAGCTAGTTGATAACATATGGATATAAGCATGGATAACTTCTGTTCTAGCTAGTTGATAACATATGGATGTAAGCATGGATAACTTCTGAATGCAAGCATGTATAACTTATGTTCTAACTTGTTGATAACCTCTGCATGCAAGCATGGATAACTTATATTAAAATACTGCTGGATTGCATATAATCACCATGCCTTCATTTACAACTTGCACGATAGCATTTGTGTGTGAACCATCAGCATTGTCTTCTTCTATTTCTTGATCTGGTTCTGCATTTAGGTCGATATCCATGGTTTCGGATCTGTTCAACCAAAATATTCATGATGTTAGAAGATTTAGTTGTTAGGATGAAGGAATTAATAAGAAATCATGTATATTTAGTTATTAGTTGTCCTAAATTAGATGTTTTTAATGCAGGAATCAACATATACTGTGAATGAAGCTTAGGATGATTGATTTCTTATAGTTTGAACAAGATTGGACATATGTCAGATGCAAAACTGAGGAGTAGTTATAGATGACTTGTTTTTTGTTTAGATCCATGTTGTGCAGCAGTATATTGTCATAATGAGAACAATATAGAGACTTTGCTACCAAAATCATGGTGATTTGAAGAGATGATTTTGAGAAGTACCTGCAGTTTTTGCCTGTGTGTTCCTATTTTTTGCTTTTCAGTAGCAGGGCGCTGGGCAATGGCGTCAAGGTGGAGCTGCAATGGCGTTTTTCGCTAGAGGATGAAGGCGAGATGGGCAGGTGAGTAATCGGGGAAGGGTATAACGCTAAATCTGGGGGGGGGGATTTCGTTTCCGTTCTGGTTTTTGCTTGGAGAGGAAGATGGTCCAGCCAGGTTTTCGTTTTTGGACCTGGTCACGCCACCGGGGTGGGAGGGGCGCGGCGACGCAGTGGTCGATTGTCGAACACGGTCCTGTCGAAAGCGCCCGCCAGATTCGATAGTTTTCAGGGCGTCCGCCGGGTAGGCGCGTCCATACATTTTCGAAAAAAACATCTTCATATAGCAAACAATGCGAAATACACGGCTTGCATATTTTTAACAGAAAATACTTTGAATTTCAGGCGTAGAAAAAATAAAATATAATAAATTTTGGAAAAACGGAGGCCCATTCAAAATTGCACTGTTCACACTCAGATCTAAAAATTTCTCCTTTTTACCGTGGCCAGATTACAATGCTTTACATTAAACATTCTGTGTTAATGCATGCATTCATTTCCAAAAAAAAGATTACAATGCTTTTTCACACGGTTTTCTGGACGCACGTATTATAAATCATCATCTATATCCCGATATTTTCTGATTTTTTTTGAATATTTAAATTTGAAATTTTCAACAACAAAATTTAAATTGCATCAGACGTCCACCAAATTGACGCTTTCCACGGGCGAAATATGTCATTTTTTTAGAACAATATGTCGCCCCTACTTATGAGGACGCACCATCTCGCTGCCGCTCCAAAATGGGATGCATTTGGTGTAGCCCATTAGCATGCAAGTTTTTATTTTGTTCTCATTTCAAAATATACTTACATAATATTTAGAAGCCAATCTTCGCAAAGACCTGTTTGTGTAGTGCGGAGCGCTCTCATGGTCGCACGTGTCACACATAGAATGTTCATGCGTGGGCGTACTTCCAAGATGCAGTGCGTGTTTCTGAAGTGCAGCACAAACGTACTTGCGAGATACATCGCGACATACTTCCAAGTACGGAGCAGTGACGGCGTACTTCCATGTGCAACGAGCGAGGAGGGCGCACTTCCATGCGCAAGGAGGAAGTACTTTCAAAATGCACAACAACGTGTACTTCGAAAAGCAACGTATACATACTTCCAATTTGCAGACCAGCGTACATCCATGTGCAACGAGGAGGGCGCACTTCCATGGGCATACTTCCAAATGCACCGGGAAGGTGCTTCTAAGTTTATCAAGGTACACCGTACAAGTATAATAAAATCTAAAGTAAAGTACTACTTCTTCCATTTTAAAATATAAGATGTTTTATCTTTATAAAACAAATGTATCTAGACTTTTTTTATGTGTAGATTCACTCTAAACTTGAACGAACCTACACACTAAAAAAAGTTTAGATATATTTAATTTACAAAACTAAAACATCTTATATTTTGAAATGGAGGGAGTACATTGCAACTCAACTAATTATGAAACGTACTTGTTCTAGAAGTATAAAAATAAAATTCATCAAGTCCTCCACTATATTAAATGCCGTAGAGTTCTCCAAAATTTTCAGTCAAGTCGTGCACTCGCAATTACACCGGTAAGAGCATCTCTAGCCGTCCCCCATAGGCATCCAAAGTAGCGTTGAATGTGCCGTATGGGAGAGGGGGAGGGGTCTGACACATGGTGTTCCTATCGAGCCATGCCCCCATATGATGTTTGTGGTTGTTTCGCCCACTTTCAAACATGCAAGCACATAGAAATCGGCATACTTCAATGTCTCCACACCAAAATGCCACAAAAATTAATGTCTCGGTGAACAAAAGAGTTGCATGTCTGGCCACATATTACAATGGAAAGTGCGGGATCATCACTTGTCATGGTAGACGGCGCCTCCGGTGTAGTCGATGTCGACTCTGGTGCTCTCATTTCTTGCAAGATAAGGTCCTGTTGCGCCTAATGCCACTTCATCCTCTCCTCATCCATCATAGGCGCGTGGGCCATCAAGAAGATATAGCCCTCTTTCCTCTTCTTCATCATAACCTTTGTGTTTTGAAGTTCGACCTTGACATCGTGCTTCTCCAACATGATCGCCCATCTTGCATCATACTTTTGGTCTCTCAAGTTGACATTCAACACGGCAGCAGAGATGCACTTTTCAATCTATGGTTGTGAAAGGAATATGCCCGAGAGGCAATAATAAAATGGTTATTATCTTATTCCATGTTTATGATAAATGTTATTTTATACTATAATTGTGTTAAGAGGAAACATTAACACATGTGTGATTTATAAACAGAAAAGATTTTTAGTAAAGCCTCTCTTAATACTAGCCTGTTGATTAACATATGATCAAAGGTTTCGTGATCATGAATATTGAAGAATGTTGTTAATAACATGATGATATCATTGGAGAATGATATGATGAACATTCACCCGCAGTAGATGTATCAATACGATCATGTCATCAAGTTTATATTGCTATCACATTCACAGTAACTCAATGTCCTTAAACCATGAGATCACGTCAATTACTTTCAACTGAAGAGTACTTTGATTCCATCAAACGTCACACCATAATATGGTGATTATAAAGGTATCGTCATGTATTTGGAAAGTGTTAGTTAAGGCTCGTGGATCAAGAGTGAGATTTGTCCATCCGGATGATGGAAAGATATACTTAGGGTTCTCTCGGTCATATCACATTGATATAGCTTGCAAGCAAGTGATTTGATCACTAGAATGTCATATCACGGGAACGAGAAAAAGAGTACTTCTCGGTAATGAGATTAGACAAGGTATGGTTGATACCTAGTGATCAAATATCGGGCAAGTAAAATATCGCGAGACAAAAGAAATTTGATTACAGCGAAAGAGGTTCAGACGATAATCAGATTTTTGTGGAACTAGGAATCATTATGGATCTCCAAGTTCCACTAATAATTATTGATCGAAGAAAGTCTCAATCATGTCTACATAGTTCTCGAACCCGTAGGGAAACACACTTAAGGTTAGTCGACGCATTTGAGCGGATAGGAAACACAAGGGAAGTCAGTGGACATCGCAGAAAATTGTTCTGCTGCAGAAAATTATTCTGCTGAATCTGCCAAAATAGTTTCGGGGTATCGAAACAGAGCAAGGGATCAAAATGTTAATGTATTTATTAAATAAAGTAATCATTAAATGAATTGTTCATTAAATTGAGTTGCATTAAAACAAGGGAATTAACGTGTTTTAATGGAAATACCTTTTGTTTTTAGTGGAGACATTTGTTTGCGGGAACGTTATCCCGCTGGTGAGTCCATCTGTAACCATTATAAAGTGTCGCCTAGATTTAATCTTGACAGTTGCAATCGTAGGAATAATTTTATTTTCTATGCAACGAATCCCATTAGGTTGACACCTCTCCGACGATGGCCCAACATCCCTTATTAACTTTTCCTTCTTATTCCCTATGGGACGCCCCTCTAAGGCCGCCGCTTTAGGGTCAAAGGGGACGTCTTTGGCAAGATCCAAGTGAGTTTCGTCCCACCTATCGCACTTCTTGATACTTTCGAAGACATGGATGAACTTGAATTTGACGTCCTTGTTGTCATGTCAGTAGGCTTGAAGCACATCAATCAACTATAAGAAAATGGACCCATATTGAACAAGTGGAACAAGTAATAGCATACCAGTTGGCAACAAAATGGACACATATCAAATAAATGGCTTACTTGATCCGCAACGTTCTTTCCACTACTCGGCATGTTCGTGATTTCCTCCTTCACTCCATGAAACTTGGTGCAAGCATGTTGGATAATACCCTAATGGCGTGACATTCCCGACTCCTTGTGTCGTGGTATTGCCGATGAGTACGCCATGGAGGGGTCCTCACAGTGCGTGTTTAGAGACATGGGGTAAGGCAGACGGTTGACGGGTACAAGGTAACACAGCTTACCCAGGTTCAGATCCCACGACGGTGGCGGAATCCTACTCCTGCTATAAATCACTATAATGGCAATACCGAATTCTGAGAGATAGGTTCATTGTATGCGAGGTTGTCTGAGATTGTCTGAAGTTGTGCCCTAAAGGCTCCCATAGGCCCGACTTATATAGTCGCCAGGTCCTAGGGTTACAGGGAAAAGTCCTAGCCGGACAGGTCACAGAGTCCTAGACCGTCTATTACTAGTCTTGTGTATCTTGCATTCCAAGGATCCGGGTATGTTGGTGACTCCACCGTAGCCTTCCATTATCCGGCATGGGCCTCCCTTCTGGATCCATCTAACTGGGTCATCCAGCAGGCCATAGGCCATGCTACCGACTATGGGCCACTCGGGTTAGCCGGATAAGAGACATGCTGGAAGGATACCCATATAGCATATCCCCAACAGTAGCCCCCGGAGGACTCCGAGATCTTGCGTCGTCTTGCCTCTTCACGTGGAATGCTCCGTCTAGATGGATGTCGGCAAATCTCAAGCAACATCTTGTAGTCCTCCCAAAGAACCGTGCAAGGTTTTTCTCCGTCTTCAACTTGTAAGCCGGAGAAATGCCGAATCTTCTATTGTACTCTTCCGTAGTCGGATTAAATCCGTCTATGCCGGAATCTTCGACGTGACGGCTCATCTACCCATGTCAGCTAGGATGACATAGACTTAGGTCAGCGACACCTCGTAACTCACACATGCAGAGAACGCAATCATATCCGATTTTCCCGCGCGAGCGATACGAACCGTTGGCGGCGACGGTTGGAGACGTGGCGAAATTTCCGTGCACGTTCGCGAACACGTCGTCTACGCGGCAACCGTCTGATTAAGATGCACGAATCTTGACGCCGAGGATGATAAATAGTAACCGTGGGGCATTTTCCACTTTTTACCTCATTCTCCTCGCATCATCGTCTTCCTCCAGCCGTATGCCTCCTCGAGCTCTCCGCGAGAAACCTCGAGAAAACCCTAGCTTCCATCTGCACCAATCGCATCCATCCTTCACTCCATGGCGAGCAGCAGCACATCCCCATCCATGGCGGCATCGAGCGAAGCCGCGGCGAAGCCGGCGAGCTCTGTCGTCGTGCCCTCAGAGGGCTTGGTCATCCCCGCATCGGCGGTGATCGAGTCCACCGGCGGCGACCAAAATCTGGCGGCGCTAGAGCCACTGGAGGAGGAGCCAGATTCGCATAAGGGCGACTGGCGCGGCTCGGACATCACAGACCGCAACATCCAAGAGATGGTCGCCGAAGGCTACCTCCCCGCGATGGAGGGGCTCGTCTGGCGGGCGGCACCGGCCGGCGAGGTGACACCTTCTCCCCAAGTCGGAGAAAAGGTGTACCTTAAGGCTCGGTACGTGCGCTTTCTACGCCCATCTCCCACTTCTTCCTCTCCGTCTTAAACCACTACAAGGTCCAGCCCCATAACCTCTCCCCCAATAGCATCTTAGTGCTTAGCAACTTCGTGGCACTTTGCGAGGGTTATCTAGGGATAAGGCCTAGGTTAGACTTGTTCGTGTACTTCTTCACCATCAAACATGAAGCCAAACATAGTAAGGAGGAGCTTAGGAACTGCGGCACCATAAGCTTCAAGATTTGACCTGGCCGGCGGTTCCCCGACATTGTCGGCCACGAGTCCTGCAAAGATTGGCGGGACGACTTTCACGGCCCCGACATTCCTCTGGGCCGAGAAGTGACGTGCAGACCAGCGGATGGAGCCGCCGCTGAAGTTTCCACATGGAGATCCCAAGCCTCCGTTCCGTCCGACCTCGACGCTTCCCGCGCTATAAGGCGGATCGAATGGTTCGTAGAGACGGGTTTATCCGGCTTGGACCTAGCCATGTGCTGGTTCATCAGGCGAATCCAACCTCTGCAGCACTGCGTGAAGTATATGCACGAGTATACCAGTGATCGAAGGGATAGCCTCTGGATCTCCGTGGATAACTTCTCGAGCGACTCCGTCAAGCTCCGCCTAAAAGACATTGTCAAGGTGAATGATAAGAAGCGTGGCTTCACCATCACCTACGACATGTTCGTAGACGGCAAGTGCCCAAAGGTAGGTTTTTATTTTCCGTGTATGACATATACTCCAGTTCTTCCGTCTTGCAAATATCATCTCATCTAACACGGTGATTTCTTACTTAACAGCTTAGCGACATAGATGAGATGAGCATGGCTCCTCAAATCTATGATCCAAAGATGAAGGAAGTCACGATCGTGTCCGACGATGAAGTCCCGTTGGCGCGAAAGCGGAAGAGCTCCACCTCTGACGCTGCTGACAGAGGCAAGAAGAAGAAGACGGGGGGTTGAGCCTCCAAAAAGACTACCGCCGCCCTGGAGGCGAAAAAGAGAAAAGCCACCGGGATTTTTGCCAAAGCGCCCCCCTAGTGTAAGCTTCTCATTCTCCGACATTGTCTATATGTCTGTCTTGTTCCTTACTTATGCATTTGCACGTTTCAGAAAGAAAGCCACGACCAGCCAACAAGAAGACCTCCAAAACTTTGGGGGCTTCTCGAAATATCAAGGATATGCTGCATCGCGATGCCTCCCCCGCCATCGCCCCTGCTACTTCTGCCGTCAATCCCTCATCCGCCCCAACAAGATCACAAGCTAAGGAGGCACCAGGTCCTTCCGTCATGGAAGTGGATTCTGGCGCCTCTACCGAGGTCGCTGTTGTCGGCGAGCAGGCAACATAGGAGAGCACTGCTCAACAAATGGCTGAAGCTCCGGCTAAGGATGCCATCGGTGGTGGCAAGGCGGTGGTGGAAGCTGGTACTTCTGCCGGAGGTGGTGCCCTTGCTCCCCAGAAACCCTTTGAGTTTCCGAAGATAGTTTACCCAGTGCTCACGCCGAGTAACACAACTTTGGTTCCTAGAGGAGTACCGTCATCTCCGACGTGTGATCTTGAGGAGCTCCTCCGACAAGCGGACATCTTGCAAGGAAATAGCATCTCCTTTGGCAAGCTGCTAGCCGAGAGCGCTACAAACCTCAAGATTATTGCACTTGTAGGTTTAACTTTGCCTTTTGTATTTCATATGAGTATCCCACTGTAGCCCCCGAGGATGTAGACGGAAAACCATTGGTTTTGCATCTATATGCTCTAAGAGTGACTAAGTTAGAAAAAACTCTCACTGTAGCCCCTAAGCATTTAGATGGAACAAACTATTCCGACTAGATGCTTTAAGAGTAGCATATGCAGTGTTTATAATTTTCAATACTGTAGCCCCCAAGCCTCTAGTTGTAATTGAATTTGTTCCGACTAGATGCTTAAAGAAAATCTAAGCATTTTCCGAGTTAAAAACTTTATACTGTAGCCCCCAAGCTTCTAATCGAGAACTGAATTAGCTCTGACTAGATGCTTAAAGAAAAGCTAAGCATATTGCTAAGTAAAAAACTCTCGCTGTATCCCCTGAGCGCCTAGGTGGAAAATTTCCGACTAGGTGCTCCAAGCAGACTAAACAACGGTTTAACTTTTTCCTTTTTTCCACAGAATGAGAATGCTCGGAGGGGCATGGCCAATGACAAGTACTAGAAGATGCGCGCAGATCTTGAAACCGAAAAGGGTAAAACTGCCATCTTGAAGGAACAGATCATCAAAAACAAGAGTCTATTTTCTTTTTGCGCATTCCGTCTTGTTTTTGGGCCCACATTCTCCGAGTACTCACTGTGTACTTTGTTTTCTCCGACTTGCAGAACATGTCGCCAAGGCCAAGGACATTGTCGAGCAGTCCAAGCACATCCATCAGCTGGACAGCGAGAACAAGATCCTTAAGGAGGAGAGGAAATAAATGCTGAAAATGCATGAGGATTCCATGAAGGCCCTGCAGGACTCCGCCTCCATGGAAATTAATCGCTTGAAGGAGGAGCTTGCGATCTTAGAAGATCAGAAGCAAGCTGCTGATGAGCAAAACCAACGCCACAGTGAGGCGTTTAAGATCCTCCAACAAGAGAAAGAATCCTTGGCGGACACCCTCTAGCAGGCTAAGGCCAGCATCTTTAGTAAGTTTCCTCTGCCTTGTATTTTTGTAGTCTGGATACTTTGAATTATTGAACTCATGCGCTACTTGTCGGAATTTTCAGCTCCTATGGGTTTAACCCGCTCGCCTCCTTCGGACAAGGAATGCATGGTTCTTGCCGGCAACTTTATCAACACCGCCATCACCCAAGCCAAAGAGATTTCCAAGTCCCTCCAGATATACATCAAGGCCTCGGACTCCGTGACGAAGTACTCGGAGATTCTGCGCCGAGCCCCCGAGCGTGTCACAAGATGGAAAGCATCATGTGCACGGGCTGGCGCTGTCAATGGTGAAGGCACACTACGAAGGTGCCGACATTGACACAGTGACCTCTGGTATCCACGACGTTGACGGTGACGGCAAAGAGATTGATCACGAAGCCATCTTTTCATCACTCGTGGGCTATGACACCAGAGTTGCCGAGTTGGTGGACATCGACGTCTTCGTGCCCATGAACACCATCGACAGCGTCAACCAAGATTCCTCCGAGTCTCATCATAGTGCCGATGTTGAGGGCGATTCTCGGTGGTGATCTGCTTCCAAGTCTCCTGCGCCCAAGGAATGAAAAACACTATGTAATATTTGTTTCACCTTTGGTGTATGCGCGAAAAAACTTGGTGATGTAACTTAAGGCGGAAAATAATGGTTGTTATGTCCTGCTACTTAAGAACTAATTTCCAGCATGTATATATTTTTAAGCAAGTGCTGGCTTATCCATTACTTTGGTTCTTATGCTTGAATTTTCGTGAGTCGGAAGACTCGTTGTCGGAACCATGCGCTTAGGTGATGATGCCCAATGGCACCGTCAATAACCCAAGCACAAAATCACCGACAACAAGTGCCGAAAGTCACTACTCCAGAATCCACATAAAAACAACAAAGAACGTGTAGACCAGAAAACTTAAGCTAACGCCCGTAGGCGGAATTTTCACAAGTGCAAACGCAATACTTGTGCATAAAGGTTTTACATGATCCAAAAATGAACACTAAAGGAGGTAAAAGACTCAGAAATATGAGTGAACCAAAGAGCTTTATTTCATTGATCATAAAGGTTCTATTTCATTGTTGTAGACGAAGCATGGCTTGGCCATGAACGTGTGGAATATGTCGCGACCGAATATGACGTGGTACACGCTCTTGAAGGGGACCACCTCGAAGGTCATGCGCTCTTGGCGGTAATTATTAACATCACCAAAGGCAACCTGAAGTGTAATGCAACCAAGGGACCGAGCCTCCCGACCAGGAACTACGCCGTGGAAAACGGTGTTGGTCCGCCTTAGGTTTGCCTCCATCAAGTTCATCTTCCGCAGTGTATCCAGGTACATGATGTTGATGCTGCTTCCACTATCCACCATGCACTTGGTGAACTCCACGCCGTCAATCAGTGGGTTGATGACCATGGCGTACTGGTTCTCCGTGGGCACAAGGTGCGGTGGTCCGCCCCCAAGTTATTGGAACTTCCGACTAAGCGCATAAATCTTGGGGACTTGGAGGAGAGTGGCCATCAGGATCCTCCGAGAGGTCTTCTGTTGTCGGACGGTGGGGGTGCCAAGGAAAGTGTGGTAGACTGGAGCCTTATTTGCGAAGGGGTTCTTGCCCTTGTTGTCGCTCTTGGCGGCGTGCTTGGGGTTAATGTCTACGTCCATGTCACTTGAATCCTTGGACTCCTCCTCCTTCTTCTTTCCTTTGCCCTTGCCTCACGGTCTGTTCTTCCGACTTTGCTTGTAGCTGGACTCCGGGTCTTCCTTGAGGTCATTGACGAACTTGCAGTGTCAATTGGTATGGGTGGACTTGCCGTTGGCGTCGAGGTGTACGAGGCACGACATATCGCGGTACTCCTCGTAGGTTTGGGGAACGCGGAGCGGCGCCGAGGTGGTTTCACTTCCTCGTTGCTGCCCACGGCCAGCTCCCCTTCCTCGGCCACGTTGTCCGCCTTCTCCTCGTCCTGCAAAAGTCATAGCGACCATGTCGGTAGATTGCTTTTCTTCTGGAGCGGTTTTCCTCTTTGTACTGTTGTTCCTCCGAGCTTGAGTTGAACGGTTGCTAAGCAAGAGCCACGAGCATCGTCGCAGCTGCGAACTCACTAGCCAACCGAATCATCTGGTTCAAGTCAAGCTGGTGATTGTCACGCAAGCGCTTCACTTATGTCGAGCAGCGTGCCCTTTCCAACCCATCGATGAAAGCGGCCATGGCGGTCGGCGTGCACTCCTGTGAGGAATTCTTCATATCCGGCCCGGGAGAGGTAGGCGCGAGATGTCTCGTCTTTCTCTTGCACACATTTGTAGATCGCCCACACGAGGGGACGCTTGTGTGTACCCTCAAAGTTCTTGGTGAATGCTTCTTGCATGTCCAGCCAGTTGTAGATAGATTTTTCCGGCAAGTCGTCGATCCATTGACGGGCCATGCCTGCCAACATTAATGGGAGGTACTTGACGGCGACGTTGGGGTTGCCTCCGGAAATCTCCACCGTGTTGCCGTAGTCCTACAACCATGTGGCTGGCTTGGCGGTGCCGTCGTAGGGTTTGATGGTCTTGTCAATCCGGAAACCTTTGGGGTAAGTTGCGGACCGTATTGCAGGTCCAAAGCAACGTGGTCCCAGGCATGGTCCTTCTCGGGCCTCGTGGATCTTGTCGATCCGCGAACGTGCGTCGTACGGCTCCGGGTTCTTCCTTTTGTCAACAGGGGATGGGCTGCGTGAACGACGCAAGCCTCTTCCGCCATGGTGACTGCTTGGAGGTGACGGAGGTTGAGGTGGCGGTGGGTTAGCCTTCTTGCGGTTACCCTCCTGCGACGCCTCATGTCTGTCACAGTTGCTTGTCGGACGCGGAGGGTCATGGCGTGACCTACTCTTGTGTCCTTGGTTGCGCTCTCCGTCATGACGGGTCTGCTCCGCGTTGTCGCGGATGACGATGCTGCACTGCTTTGGTGGGGGCATATCCGTACGATGGTGAGCCTTGTAATCTTCGCGATGTCGGGGAGATTGGGGCGGTGGCGATGGTTGACGAGGTCGGGCCTTTTATCCGTGGTTGGAGGATATGGGGATGGCATCCTTCCTGTTGCGCGCATCCCTCCGTCTTCGCTCTGATGAACCCGTCTGGGATTCGACATCAAGAGGATATTTGTTCCTTGGCGGATTGTACTGGCTAGATTGGCAGAGCGCTGGGTCAGACTCAAGCCTCTGAGAGGTGGCCTTTTCCTGCTGCTTCACCGCCTTGTCCACTAGGTCATAGACCTGTTCCACTGCCTCAGGCGATCCATCCTGCTCCAGAAGGGTCTTGGCGACGGCGAGGTTAAGGAGTGGGGTGGGCATCACCTGCTTTCCTTCACTGTCAATGTATGGCTTGGCCTGTGCCGGCTTCGAGGGAGCCCATCCTAGGTTGCGCCGTACACTAGGATCGTTGATGACGCAAGCGGGAGCTTTCTTAGCCTTCTGCTGCTGTAGCAAAGTCTTGTACTCGGCCTCCATTGCTCTAGCTTTCTCTATGGATTTTTGCGCGTTGACCAGATCTCGATCTAGTTGAGCGCCTTTCTCCGCGATGGCTTGCGCTTCCTCCAGCAGCTGCTGGCGCTTCTCGTCAAGTTGGGTCATGTTCCGGATATGAGCAACGGTCAGTGGCTCGACGAGGAGATTGCCGTACATCACTCTATCAGCTGGAGTAACTTGGGATGCTGCCGATGTCGATGCTGGAGGCGGCAAGTTTGCGGTGTTGTTGTTGCTCGGGCCGGTGCCGAGTTTCCGCGGCTGCTGCACTGGGTTAGGCGGAGGAGGCATGACTTTTGCGCGATCATCGTCGGCAACAATAAGCGGTCCCTTCTCCTTTTCTAGCGCCGTAGGCGGAGCTCGTCCGGGTTGACCTTCATCCATCGCCGTCCCAATGGTGACGAACACCCCTCGGGACGTGACGACATTGTTGGCTTGCTCGTCACGCGAGTACTCCTCCTCCATCTCCTGCATAGCAGAGTCTAGCTCTTCTGGACTGAAGTCTATCTCCTTTGAATCTGCACCGAAATCAGCATAAAGCGCGTCAATGACAGAGTCGGAAGGTGCCAGGACTTCCTCGATGACGGGCGGTGGAGGTGCAATGGCCTCGATGATGACTGGAGGTGGTGGTGCTGCTGCGACGATGGCAGCCGGAGGCGGTGGTGGCGGTGGCTGAATCGGAGGGGCTCCGTCAATGAGCGCAAGCGCTATCTGAGCTGCCGCTTCGGCCTCCGCGTAGTTGTTGACGGTGTTCACCATGCCTTCGAAGGTAAGGCGTCCTGAAGCCTACTGCCGTCTTAGAGAATGTCGGAGAAGTGTGCCATGGTCCAATCCTTCCACAAAGTGATAGATAGCATCATCATTGGGGTAGT
Organism: Avena insularis; assembly: GCA_023614405.1. Taxonomy (NCBI): domain Eukaryota; kingdom Viridiplantae; phylum Streptophyta; class Magnoliopsida; order Poales; family Poaceae; genus Avena; species Avena insularis. The sequence goes on from CM042689.1 coordinate 3,730,943, forward strand.
GGGCGGATCGGCTCAGATATCGGAGCCACTGGCGTAATGTCGCGGGTTTTCGCCCTCTCTCTGAACATAGCGCGCCAGATCGAAGATGATAACCACGCCGACGAACTTGGATCTCTGCTGTCGAGACGCACGAACGAAGCCGGCGGATTTGCAGTGATCTTCCACCTTTATATCCTGCACAGGGGCGGTTTGGGTGGGCCTTGAATTTTTCCGAACTTTGCCGGCAAACTCCGAGGAGAGATCCGACATTGATCCTTCCGCGAACGTATCCTGCCCGTAGGCGGTCCGTGCGGGTCTTGATGCTTTCCGATCTTTACCGGCAAACTCCGAAGAGAGTCCGACATCGATCCTTCCGAGAACGTATCCTGCCCGTAGGCGGTCCGTGCGGGTCTTGATGCTCCTCCGACTCCCAGGGAACTAGTGCCCGAGTCGGTTTCGCCGATGAAGAGGTGGATGTCTCCGATAGGAACGATCGAACACCGCGTAGGGTCCGTCTTCGCCGGGATCCAGAACTTGTCAGGAGGGACGATCGGAACGTTGCCGGAGAAGAGAACGCGACCAATGGCTACGGTTTCGCCGATTCCTACCAAGATCTTGGTCCTCGCCCGCTGAAGAGCCTGAAGCGCCTCTTGCCCCACGGTGGGCGCCAACTGTCGTGGTATTGCCGAAGAGTATGCCATGGAGGGGTCCTCACAGTGCGTGTTTAGAGACGTGGGGTAAGGCGTACGGTTGACGGGTACGAGGTAACACAGCTTACCCAGGTTCAGATCCCACGACGGTGGCGGAATCCTACTTCTGCTATAAATCACTATAATGGCAATACGCCGAGTTACGGAGATAGGTTCGCTGTGCGAGATTTTCTGAGATTGTCTGAAGTTGTGCCCTAAAGGCTCCCATAGGCCCGACTTATATAGTCGTCAGGTCCTAGGGTTACAGGGAAAAGTCCTAGCCGGACAGGTTACAGAGTTCTACACCGTCTATTACTAGTCTTGTGTATCTTGCACTCCAAGGCTCCGGGTACGTTGGTGACTCCACCGTAGTCTTCCTTTATCTGGCATGGGTCTTCCTTCTGGATCCATCTAACTGGGTCGCCCAGCAGGCCATAGGCCATGCTACCGACTATGGGTCATCCGGGTTAGCCAAATAAAAGACATGCTATAAGAATACACATATAGCATCATATCCCCAACATCTTGCGTTCCATGTGCATCATGTGGAAGTCTCCTCCTTCAAACTCCTTTTGGGACCTTAGGTTCCTCCCCGGTTCGGCGTGGCTTGGCTTTATTCTTGTCAATGGCTCCCATTCATTTTGGTCATCCCCGACGTAGGCATGGGCTTCCTCTTGTGTGTAGGCACCGTTGGAGAGCCAGTTTGTATGAGCTCATGCATGATGGGATCGTCATGCGTCGTAGTCTATTTTAGCTACTCCGTTTGCTTTATTTTTTAACCAAGTTAGTAGACTCGGTTAATTATAAATCCAGCTGTAGCCAAACTTCATACGCATATTCAACAGATATCTCAATAGAGGGTGTATATAAATCTTGCATACATTTCCCACCTTAGTTATACACACCTCGCAGCCAGCGTTGATGACTTTTAACATGTGGAAGTGGAACTATGTCGCTCAACTTGAGAGCACTCATTTCCAATAGACACAGCATGCGTATTACGAGCATATATACAGAGTGGTCTTTCTTCTTTTCTTCCAGGAGAAATAGGAAATGAAGGCCGAGAAAGGAGTTACCACAGGTGTTTAGTACTCTGCCAAATAAGCTGATCTGTACTAGTAGCCGATCTCGTGCTTGGTCAAATTTGTCAACGCGGCCATGCATGCAGACTTTATTCTACTCCTTACATTAGGTGTCGATCGATGCCAAACAGCGTCGCCCTGCTGCTCGCCGTGCAGGCATCGATGGCATTGGCATGGAGTCATGGCCACGGAGTCACGGAGAGTCATGGGTCGAAGACGGCGTCGCCGCACTTGCACTTCCACCTCACGGGCTCGTAGTTCGCGCACAGCGGCCGCAGGATGCCGACTCCGGCGCGCACCTGCACGGCCTTGCACGGCTCGCACCCGCCGCACCTGCTCCGGCACACGCAGCACGGCGGCCTGGACCCCACCCTGCTCAGCCGCTGCTGCTCCTCCCCTCCTCGTCTCATCCACGCGTCTACCGGCGGCAGGCGCGAGCCATCCTCGACGCGCACCAACCGCTCGTGGCCGCCTGCATGCCATGCAGATTTTTCCCTTCAAAAATCGACACAGCTTCCGGGAAGCGAAGTGAATGGCATGCACAGCGCCTCACCTTTGGACATGACGAGCAGGAGCAGGTGCGATAGGAAGAAGAGCCAAGCAGCCACGCTCCACAGCCCTCCCCGCCGCCGAGCTCCACGCATTGGATGGTCCATCCCGCGAAGCGATTCCGGCAGGTGGCCGGAGAACTCGCGGTTCTTCAGCGAACTTCCTCTTGTCCCCGACCTCTGTCCGCTCTGCTCTGCGCTCCTCGGAGTTCCTGGACCAGGACCTCTGGAGCTGGCGCTCTTGTACTCCTCCAGTCCTCTTCTCCCCTCTGTTTCTTGGATAAGATTTTCGCAGCCTAGCCTAGCTAGACGCGTGCATGCAACGGAGATGCCATTGTCAGGTCAGCGAGATGCCATGACCAGCTGCAGCAGTCCGTGAGAGTTATGGCCACTCCAATCCGCCATTCCTCTGGGGCTGTGCAACACATTGGGTAGCTGCCGTCTCAGAGAGTTGGGCCGTGTATTTTTTGCCAAATCTGCCCAATTTTGAAAAGTTCAACCAAGTCTGACCCTTTCTCGAAACTAATTCGGAATCTGACCCCTGGGGTCGGCGCCGTTTAAAATGGCGCCGACGTTGTACAGTTCGGCGCACACAAAACAGAAAACCGACTTGAAGGAGGTCGGCTCCGTTTAAAATGGCGCCGACGTCGGCTCCGTTTAAAACGGCGTCGACCTCCCTAGTTTGCCTCCCAGCTGCTTCATCTTGGCGCCGACCTGTACAACTTCGGCGCCATTTTAAATGGCGCCGACCCTAAGGGTCAGATTCCAAATTAGTTTCGATGAAAGATCAGACTTGGTTGAACTTTCCAAATTTGGGCAGATTTGGCAAAAAAATACTTGGGCCGTGCCCGTCGTAGCATCAAAAGGCTACTGCTAGGAGTCGAGCGGATTTAGGGAAAGTGCGACAGGCTTTTGCCCCCAGGGCCAGGCTACCTAGGCTGTCTGCAGCGCTGCAGCAAGGACTTTGCCTCGCATTTAACGGCACATGGTTTTCTGGTGGTGCGTCTGCGCCTGCCTCTGTGGTTCAGTCTTGGTGTCCAACAAGACATTTTTTTACGTCGGCCGGAAGCGGCAGTAAAAACAGGGCCGTTCTGCTGTGGCGGATGCAGGTATAATAACACGGTAAAAACAGTGTACTCCTTTTCGGTGCATCTCCATGATACATGCTTCAGAGATTAACTAGAGGGGGTGTGCGGTACTGCTAGTGTAGTATTTATCCAGTCTTTCAGAACAATAATCAAGCAGAGCACAATATCTACTATTGTCAATTTTCCATCAATCGTCAATTTTCAGAAACCAAGAGCTGCTAGCTAGTGCTACATGGAGATGGGGGTCCATAAATCCTATCAACAAAACACAGTAGACCATAATTCAAATCTCTTAAGGACCTCGGGCGGTCCATACGACACACCTAGTGCCACAGCTGTAATACGGTTTTACTGTTGTACAAGCAAAAGATGGGCATAACTATACGATCTATACAAAGGCCAGGGCAACAGCTTCACCATATCTGATGATGATGCTAGACTGCTAGTACTATTTCGAATACTACGTTAAACAGAGAAGAAGCATCTCACGAGCAGTTTCAGACGGAAAACCAGTTATCAATATGGCAAAAAATGGCGCCAAGATGCTCATCTCTTAGGCCGAACTGTCAAACTCCTAGATCCAATGGACGCTGACGATGAGGAAGATGAAACGGCCGACCTGTCAAAATCCTCCTTGTCCTCGTTGAATGCCTTCAGAAGCAAGTCCTGCAGATCATGAAACTTCCTCTTCTTCTCGGTGGGTGTATCCCGGAGGGAAACCTCGGTTTCATCATCCGTGATCTTGTCCAGAACATTTGAACAGCGCGGGAAGAAGCGTCTACCGAGTTCAACTGGTATAAGCATTCAGCTTGCAGTTAGTCCAGATACATAGACTTTGTAAAATGTAGTTTTACAATTGAATCTGGAAAAAAACTATGCACAATTGCACACATCAAGACTAAATCATCAGCAATTCAATCCCGGATCAACCTCTTGTATTATTTTAGCCAAGTATACATATTCGGTTCAAACATCTAAAAGTCACTCTTTCGTTCTTTAAATCATATACTCCCTCAGTCCTAAAAAGGATGTCACAGATTTGCATTATTCTATACACTAAAAACACGTCTAGATACATGTGAATTTAGACAAATCTACGACATCCTTTTTAGTCCGTCATCTAAACAAGTGAATATTGTTAGATTCAAAATATACAGGTATAATATAGACACCGTCGTTATATATACAAAGGGAAGCTGTGCCTAACCTGTTTTGGAGAGGACTCTGATCCGAGCCAAGTGTTCATCCTTCATTTGGAAAGGAGTTATATTTAGATCAATGGTTGCCCGTTGTGTCCCCAGAGGTGGATTTGCACAGGAACCAAGGGTAAATTCCAAAGTACCATCCACTTGAGCAATCTTCATTGCTACTTTTGTCTCGATTGGAAACAGTATCTTTGCCAATGCAACTACATAGCATGAACATAATTGTGTGAAAACTGAAAACACAACTTCCAAGAGAATAAAAAAAGTAACACATTGAAAACTTCACTCCACATGAAAAACACCACCAACTACAAACCGGAGCAAGCAAATAATCTTGACCAGTACATGATTTGTAGACGAACATTACCTTGGTTTTCGAGGTACAGTAACTTTCCGCGTTGACACTCACCAGCCATTGCAAGAGAAACCGATGCTTCTCTAACTTGTGAATCCCTTCTTTCAGCCTGCCCAAAAATCTTGATGCATACTGTATTTTTAGGAGACAGTTTTCCTTTTTCGGTAACCCCAAAGCAATCCCTGTGTCTCTTGAGTCCCTTTGAGCTCTGACAGTTGGTGGGGAGAAGATAAATATAACTTTGACATCGAACGGTCCATAAATGGCAAGTGTGACTACTAATTTCTACTGAGATTTTGAAATATATTTATGAACCCCGTAACAAAATATACACGGTGGAAGTACCTTCAAAGACAAGTTTGTGCATATGATTGTGAAGTATGTAACCCCGAGTACCTTAATAGTCAAATTTTTAAGTGTACACACAACTTATAGGAAACTGGAGGAAGCAACAACAGTTACAATAGCGGGGATCAACTGTGCATGTGTAATTACAACCTTCTCTGCTAACATAAAGACATCGCCACACAATTTTTTGTGTCAACACACTAGCTTATGTTATACTGTACATGCTTAATTACCTTCCTAAGATTTGATCTTACAAAATTACTAATAAATCAACATGGAATATCTATTTAGCCCATACTAACCATTTCAAGCAAATTTATTGTGTACCACAATGTTCTTTAGCAATACCTCACTTTTTCTGGTTGTATATTAGGGGAGTAATTACTTACCAATTGAGCAAATTTCGTCATATTACCCTCATTTATGTTGTGCAACATAAGTACAAAAACGCAATATTGGAGTAATATAGGTCTGAAAAGTCAAATTTGACTTGAACTTTCGTTAGAAAAAGATACACCAATCCCAGCACACCAAATGTGGATACAATGACTGAAACAGGTACCACTAAAGCTATGTACGGCACCAACTCTTAAGGAGACCTAAAAAGGATCTACACGTTTCAGCAACCAAAGTACTTGATGGCTAACAGCTATGATCTGATTGCTATTCTCAATAATAAATTGGTTTTGGTAGTAATTCTTAGTAGCGCTTCTAATATCGTAGATACAGATATCAAAAGACACCATTTGTCCATTTTAAGAGGTTATGAATTATGATGATATTTTCTAAAAGAACAAGAGTGACAAAAAGTGTATGTTCCACAAAGCATTACCATTAATTAAGCGTACCTGATCTGCTGATGATGTTGCCTCACTTTTAATGCTACAACCCAAACTTTCCAATCCTTGAAGCATCTCGATAATTTTTGTTGTTGTAGGCCTTTCGGTCCACTCAGGATTAACGCAGATTAGACCTATCTGAATGCATGTTTTTATTTGTTGGCAATCTACTTCTAGCTCTGTGTACCCATGTGCTTTCTGCAGTGTGTATCTCCATTTTTTAAGTTCCTACAAAATCAGAACAAGAATCTAGAATGTCACTGTGCAAAGATAAATGTAATAAGGTCAACTAAATTCCCATACATGCTCAATAAAGCCCTCAGAAGATGTCCCAGCAACACCTGGGTAGTTCCTGTTTCCCATTATTAGCTCCATGATTATCACACCCAAACTAAATATGTCTGACTTAGGTGTGATTGTACCTTCATGAATGTACTCTGGTGCCATGTAGCCACTGCATCACAGCATCAGTGAACTTTGTAATGCTAAAGAGACTGGAGAAAATAAATTTTACTGATGACTTAGAAGAAACAGATTATAAGGAAGCACCAAACTTACAATGTACCAACACGATTTGGACTGGAAATAGTTTGATGCTGATCAAGCAGTCTTGACAGCCCAAAATCTGTAATTTTTGGTGCCAAATTGTCATCAAGCAATACGTTCGCAGGCTTTAGGTCCAAGTGAAGGACAGTCTTATCAATTTGCTCATGAAGGTAGTGCAAACCATTGCAAATACCCTCAATAATTTTATAGCGTGTGCACCAATCAAGTTCAGAGGATCCATCTGCATTTGTTTGGAAAGTACAGGATACTTGAAGAGTCCAATTGTATTAGGGAAAATCTAAAAAGTCCAACCACATTAGGAGATGTCATCCTTCTAATTCTGAGTCAAGCAAGAACATCAACACATTCTTCTCAGTTATTCTCTCTTCTAGCCTATGTCTATCTAATCCCTTGCAGCCATGAAGTCTAGCTATCTTCAACATGGCAATTATCTTAGATAACATATGAAAGGACTATAATTTTTTACTGTATGTTCTCCTTTATCATTCATAGACAAATATCAGCACCAAATGTTAATGTGTTGTAACATTAGTAGCATATTTGAATAAAATTTAGTTTTTAGAAGCTATGCTCAAACCACGCAAATTAAAATCTCAAAGGAAGACGGAAAACTTAGAAACAATACATGGCCCACATTGAATTGCCATACCTGAAAGATACCCATCAAGGCTTCCTTTAGGGAGATACTCCAAGCAGAGCAACATCTCTGAGCTCTCGGCAAAAACCATTTTCCCTTCGAATTCTGTATGAAACCTCTTTGTTTCATAGCAGTAGCCCATAAATCGCACAATATTTGGATGCTTAAGCCTCATAAGATGATGAACCTCATTCTCAAATAAACTCTGAGCACGCACCATTGATGGCTCCAGCCTCTTCACAGCGACTATTTCTCCACTTTGTAGCACACCCTGTTTAAGATCTCTTGTTAACATTGATACGCTACATATAATTGAAAGACCAAATGGACTTGCTTACCTTATAAACCATGCCAGTACCACCTTTACCAAGTATTCGCTCATTAGAGAAGTTGTCTGTGATTTCTCCCAAAAAAGTTAATGGTAGAGCATGTGGTTTTGAACTTCGATCATGCAGTATGCTATCCAGGCTATCGTATTTGCTAGACTCGCCGTACATTTTTCTTGTTTTCTAAATGCACGAACACTTCCAGAAGCTAGCAAACATTTGTTGCCTTCGGCGGAGTTGCATATATAATGCCCTCAATAAGTCTTGAATTGAAAACAAGATAACTGCAGAATAGAACCCAAAACAAAATATAAGGATTTAAGAAGTAATTTCAGATTTGAAAACAAGAATCAGAAGCAACCTCCATCGGACCGCGAGCCCAATTGGACCATCTGGTTCGAGGTCCAAACGAGATCTATCATCTAAACCGCACGAGGATTCGCACGATTCAAGAACAGCTGGAAGAAAACCGAGAGAAGTAAAGGAGAAGAGAGCGCACGATGAGAGGGAGGTCGTCCTCGCAGTCGCCGTCACCTGGCGCCGCGGCGGAGTTGCCGTCGGCGTTGCCTCGTGCTGCCGCACGGCCGCCCGCGGAGTCTCTTCTCGGTCGAAATTGCGCGGTGGTGCCGGAATCTTGAGGTGGCGGAGTGGGAAGTAGAAATGCAGCACACGGCTTCTCTCTTTTGATTTAGGGAGACTACTACTAGTAGGAGGTAAAGTGAAGTTCTTGTGAGGAAAACTTTGTCCAAAGCTACATGATGACAAGACTTTGAACCAGGGAAGCTTGAGCTTCTTTCTTGTACGGAGTAGTTGAAATTTTAGAACCGTGGTTGGGCGTTTACACAGGTGATAGTATCTCCAGCCGAGTAGAGATCTGTGACTGTGACGCACGTCCCCTTCAGGTGTGATTGCCGACATGAGGCAACTGTAGCCTGATTTGGGAATAGATAAGAACAGCAAAAGGGAGAGATAGCGACTAAAGTTGGTTTGGCTCCCGCGCTCTTTTCATGTAAATAAATAATCATATTTACAGGTTTAAAAAAAATCTGAAAATAAATTCTGGTCATAACCAACGTTCTATCCCGTAAGCATGGAAAATCTCAACCCAGAATGCTTTATACTGTAGGCTACAGAAAACTGACAAAATATGATAAAATTTGGAGATTTGAAAATATGCATTGTGTAGATCCACTCTTCAAGGTTAGATGCCTCAGGGATTAACTACAAGGGCCGTATTAGTATTTATTTAGTCATGCTGAATCATCTAATGACGGTTCGCCTGTCCCGCCCCCGTGAGGGCGATCCCACGGTTCCCACGAAATCCACCAAGATCCAACCGAATCCAACGAGGAATTCCAGTGTAAAGTACAATATCAACCGATTCTGCTCCCCCTAATCCCCAATCACCAAGAAATTTCCCGTCTTACTCCACCGCAAACCACCAAGCTCCCGTCTCTCGAGTTCAAGGAGCGTCTGCGCTCGATTGGCCTATGTTCCCCAAATCCCCGCAAATCCATAGCTATCCTGAAGGACAAATTCGAGAAACTATTCACTCCTGAGATCTCCACCGCCCCCCGCCTACTGCAGCCCACGAATACAGCTGCTCTACCTCCCCTTGGTCGGGCCGTGCCCGCTACCCCCATTACTACCGCCCCTACTTCAGCGTTCTGTCGGGAGGACTCGAGTATTGATTCCCTTCAAGTCTCTAATTTCTCCCTAGTAATGAACAATGGCAAGTCAACGGCGTGGAATCGTCAAGCCAACGGCCAGCCGTGGGTGTCTGGGCGTCTTCTCCATGTGATTGATGTCCGGACTGCCGGAGAGAAAATCACGCCGACAGTTTCCCCCATTAATCCCTCCTCCCCCTGATCCCGGCGGCCAGGCTATAAGAGCAAACCCCCGGCACCCTCTTTTTCACCACCGCAATCCCAACTTCTCTGAAACACCTACTCCCACTTCCCTCGCCATGGAGAACCCGAACAAGGACCAGGTGAAGCACGTGGAAGGCGGAGCTATGCCGAGCAAGACCGTGGCGGCCTCTGCCGCCACCGCCGCGCTAGAGGTCTCGACCCTCACCTTCCCCACCACCAACCTGAGCGCCGACACTAGCGGCACCGTGGCCCCTTCGTGGCGCCGCCCGGGAAAAGAACCGATCCAGGATGACCGCACGGAGGAGGAACGCATGCCACTCATCGTCAACCTCTCCATGGCACGCGGTGCGGCGGGCGCGAGGCTGCTCGCTGTAGGCGTGTTCATGTCGGTGATCGCCATCTCCTTCAAGCAGCTCGTGAGTTACATGCGCAATGTGTGGAAGATCAGGGGCTCGCTCGAGTCGCTGCAACTCGCTGACCGTCGTTTTGTGATTGAATTCTCCCTGGAGGGAGACTATGAGCATGTTACGCGCGGTGGACCATGGAGATACCAAGGCGGCGACCCAGTGCTCATCCGCAACCTCGTCGACGGGGAAGACCCCAATTTGGTGCTTTCGAACGATGCCCATCTGGGCCCAATTCACCGGCATTCCCTTCTATCTCCTCTCCAAACAGCTAGCAAGGAACTTGGCAAGGAGACTAGGCGGCCACATCTCCATCGACAACCACGCCAGGGGCGACATCGGGGCAAAAATCCTTCGCGCCAGGGTTAACCTCCCGATTGCCCGCGCCCTCCAGAGGTGGATCACCTTGATGGACGAATTCCCCAATGAAGAGGTGGTGGTGACGGTCCTCTATGAGCTCCTTCCCTCTTTCTGCCTCTGCTGTGGGGTAATCGGCCATCAGGAGGATGGATGCGATTTACCCCCCACTCTCAGGCAGAGAAGATACGGCCACGCCCATCGACGACGCGAGGAAATGGTACCTCCGGGAGAACGCTGGCGAGGTGTACCGTGCTCTTCGGATGGAGGCGCCATGGCGCAACGTCAACAACTTCGGCGCCAAACACGACTACGTGCCCAGGACCCAGCTCGCTCTAGTTGCGCACGTGGCCAAGGAGGTGGACAAGCTCTCTGTCCACGGCGACGGTGGCACGAGCAACACCAAGTCGGCGCCCAACACCATCGACGAGCACAGCAGCAAGAGTATTCCACCAGCCCCCCATCAACCGCTTCAGTCGAGTCCAAGACCCAGCTGAACGTCAGCGAGAAGAATAGTGTCTCCATGACAACCAAGACAACTGGCTCAAACGACATCACTGCAGAGGCTAAAGCACCCAAGAATATGTGGAAGAGGATAAATAGGGAGGAAGGCGAGACCCAAAGCCTTGCTGCTGGAGAACATGACAAGCTGAAGACCAAGAGCAGCACGAGTAGCCTCAAGTCCAACAAGACTGGATCACCGCCCCATGCGGAGGGTGGGTCCGTGCTAGGAAAGCGTACAGACTCCACAGATCAAGTGAAGATTGGAATCGATGCAAAACTGACTGTCTACAAGAGGAAGAAGGGAGAGGAGGCTGTGGCTGCCCTTGCTGGGGTGGACGGTGATCCAGGGATGGATGGCAAGAAGGAAGCAACCGGTCATGGGGCTACTGGTCAACTGACGGGCGCTAATGCCAGCGCCTGTCAGGAGCCATGAATCTCTTGGCCTAGAACTGCCGGGGGTTGGGACTACCCCAGACAGTTCATGAGCTGGTGCTGCTCGTTCGCACCTACAGACCCAAGATTCTGTTCATCAGCGAGACCAGACAAGGTAAGAAGATAATCAAAGAACTGAGATGGAGGCTCGGCCTCAAACATTATATGACCCAAGTAGGCAAAGGTAAAGGGGCTGGCATTGCTTTGTACTGGGATGAACATATTGAAATAAAAGTTCTGTCCAAGGGCCCGAGATACTTCGATGTGTTAGTCAATGACGCCCCCAATGGCCGAAAATGGCGGGGCACGTTTGTGTATGGTGAACCTAAGAGCTCCGAGAGACACCACATGTGATCCTTGCTGCGGAGAATTAAACCTAATACAAATATACCCTGGCTCATGATCGGTGATTTCAATGAAACTAAGTGGCAACATGAGCATTTTTCTAAAATGAAAAGGTCGGAGAAAAGAATGGCTGATTTCAGGAGTGTTCTTTCCTTCTGCAACCTGCATGACATAGACTTCGCTGGCCCACCCTGGACCTACGACAAAAAACAGAAGGAGAAGAGGAACGTGAAGGCCAGGATCGACCGTGCGGTGGTTTCTCACTGCTGGTCTGCTCTTTACCCTGAGGCCAAGCTCACCCACGTCATCTCTGCAAGATCTGACTACCTGCCGCTCCTCCTTGAGCTCGATGGTGGCAGCCAAGGTAATAAGCCACCGAGTCAGCCTAGGTATGGAAGTATGTGGGAGCGGGATCCCAGGTTGAATGATGCGGTGGAGGAAGCGTGGTCCATTGCACCTCCTTGCTCTAACCTGTCCGACCTGATGCAGAAAATTAAATCAACAAGCAACCATTTGAAGGACTGGAGTGTGGAGAACTTCGGCCATGTCAATAGTCAGATCAAAAGTAAGAGGAATATTCTAGAGAAACTTTGGAAGAAGCCCAAAAATGATGCATGAGAGGAAAAAATCCGCATGGTCAGCTCTGAACTCGACGAGCTACTCCATAGAGAGGAGATTATGTGGAGACAACATTCGAGAGTTAGCTGGCTCAAGGAAGGGGACATAAATACAAAGTATTTTCATAAACAGGCTAGCTGGAGACAGTCAAAGAGTAGAATCAAAAGAATCAGGGGCTGAATAGGAATTGGACGGATGACCCGGAAGAAATCAAGTCACTTGCAAATGACTTCTTCAGAAATCTATATACCACTGACCCTCAGGTTTACCCAGACGAGTTAATCGACCTTATTCACTCACCCATTTCAGAAGATATCAACCAGTCACTTTGCAAAGATTTTTTGGATCAGGAATTCGCCGACGCGCTGTTTCAGATTGGCCCACTAAAGGCCCCAGGCCCAGATGGCATGCCGGGCCGCTTCTTCCAGCGCAACTAGGCTCTACTGAAAACTGAGGTGATCCAGGAGGTCAAGAGTTTTTTTAATGACGGGATTTTACCAAAAGGGTTGAATGACACCGTCATTGTCCTAATCCCGAAAGGTACTAAACCGGAAAACCTCGCTGATTATAGACCGATAAGTCTCTGCAACGTGATCTACAAGATCATTTCCAAGTGTCTTGTCAATAGACTGCCTTCTTGGATGGTCTTATCTCTGAAACACAAAGCGCTTTTGTCCCGAACAGATTAATTACTGACAACGCGATCATTGCCTTTGAGAGCTTCCACAAAATTCAAAGGAGCAAGAACCCCAGGGATAACCACTGCACGTACAAGCTAGACCTCTCTAAAGCTTATGACCGTGTGTATTGGGCATTCCTGGAAAAAATGCTTCTAAAAATGGGATTATGCAAACAATGGACAAACTAGTTCATGTGTTGCATCAGGTCAGTGCGTTTCTCGGTCAGAATCAATGGACAAACTCTTGACCCCTTTACTTCCTCCCGCGGAATTAGGCAAGGCGATCCTCTAAGCCCCTACCTATTTCTTTTTGTGGGCGAAGCGCTGACCTGTATCCTAAAGAAGAACATATTGGAGGGAAGTATCACTCCGCTGAAAGTTGCAAGAAACGCCCCGGGGATCTCCAACCTTCTGTTTGCCGATGACAGCCTCCTCTTCTTCAAAGCCACTCCGGAGGAGGCCAGGGCTGTTGACAGCACTCTGAATCTTTTCCAGAGGTGCACGGGTCAACTCCTCATCCCTACCAAGTGTTCCTTGTTGTTCAGCTCTGTCCGTCGACCACCCAGCAGGAGATCAAGTCCATCCTCGGTGTCGCGTCCTACACTTTCGAGGAAAAGTATCTCGGCCTCCCCACTTCAGATGGGCGGATGAAAAGTGACTGCTTCCAACCCATACTAAACAGGCTCACCAAGAGACTGAACAATTGGGCGGAACGATTCATGTCTCATGGGGCGAAAGACACACTGATTAAATCGGTGGCTCAAGCTCTACGAGGGTACGTCATGAGCGTCTTCAAGATGACTATGGGTTTTTGTGATCAGTACGAAATGATCATAAGAGACTTCTAGTGGGACGATGATGAAAACCATAGGAAGGTGCATTGGTCGGCTTGGGATAACCTCGTCAAGCACAAAAGCAAAGGCGGACCGGGGTTCAGAGACATACATCTTTTCAACCAAGCGTTGTTTGCCAGGCAGGCATGGAGGCTAATTCAAAACCCTTCGAGCTTAGGCGCCATAGTTCTTAAAGCCAAATATTTCCCCAATGGAAATATCCTGGACACCGTGTTTGCCGCTGATCCGTCTCCTATGTGGAAAGGAGTGGAATTCGGGCTTGAACTTCTGAAAAAAGGCATCATCAGCCGCATCGGAAATGGGAAAAACACCCAGTTTATATGTGATCAGTGGCTGTCAAGACAAAGCGGTCTTAAGATCACGGCTACAAAGAAGAATTCACGCCTGCGTTGGGTCAACCAGCTGATAAATAGAGAGTCCCGATCCTGGGATGAACCACTTCTCCGTGAGCTTTTCTATGATCATGATGTTGAGGCAATCATGCAAATCAGACTTCCGCAAAATGAGCTTAATGACTGTATAGCCTGGCACTATGAAAGAAACAGCCAGTTCATGGTTAAGAGCGCCTACAGACTGGCCATGAGCTTGAAACAACAAAACAATGACTCTAGTAGTAGCAGCACCAAGCCTGGCGGTCAGCGCTCGATCTGGAACTGCATTTGGAAATCTAATGTGCCCTCGAAGGTCCGAGTGTTCGGTTGGATGCTTGCCACGGACACTCTCCCCACCACGAACAACAAGTTCAGAAGAAACATCGTCCGCCACAACAGATGCGAAATCTGTGGGGTGGCCTGTGAGGATGGTTTCCACGCCACAGTGATGTGCCCGAAAGCAGCCAGCCTGCGACACGCTCTACGTGACTGCTGGGATCTACCTGCCGAGGAGCTCTTCAAATTCTCTAGGGAAGATTGGCTCCTTTTGCTCCTGGACCAACTAGGTGACGAGACCAAAGCCAAAACTCTCCTACTACTATGGAGAGCCTGGCATATCAGAAACGATTTGGTACATCAGCAAGGGAAGGAAACCATCGCACACTCGGTGACCTACCTGCAATCCCTACTCCGTTGCACCGCCGACGACCACTACACAAGCGAAGATAGGAAAGGAAAAAACACGCCCACAGACCCTGAGCCGACAACGACAGTGGCCGAAAAACAAACAACCATATACGGCTGGACCCCTCCCCCGGAAGGGTGGATCAAACTCAACACCGATGCCGCTTTCACCAGCACGAAGATCCCGGGCGGCTCTGGCGCTATCGCTAGAGATCACCAAGGCAGAATTGTCCTGACTGCCTGCTCCCCATTGCCTAGTTGTAACGATGCTGTCGAGGCTGAAGCCAAGGCTGCTCTGCTTGGCGTCGGAGTGTCCTTGGGCCACGGGCATGACAAGGTCATTCTAGAAACTGACTCCTCCATGGTGGCAGTGGCGCTACAATCGTGCTCGCTGGATAGATCCGAACTCTGGGCTACATACGAGGAGACCAAAGACCTGCTAAAGAAACTGAATGACCACCACATTGGTCATGTTAAAAGAGAGAGAGTAACAGGGAAGCCGAATGCCTGGCTAAGCTCGCCAGATCGTCGGGCAGTTGTATTTGGCTGAATCATTTCTCTGACCCCATTCTAGACATTGTATCACAAGACCTGAAGCCTCCTGAGGCCATGTTAATATAAGCTCTCGTTTATCTCAAAAAAAATCATATACTCTTTCTCACCAATCATCAAAGTCAGAAGCCAAGACCTGCTACTGCATGGCGTCCATTTTTTGGATCAACAAAACAATGTAGACCATAATTCAGAACTCAAAGGATTACGGGCGGTTCATATTACACATCCACAGCGAGAGCTGTCTAAACTACTGTAACTATACAAGCAAAAATGAGCACAACTAAAACATCTCTTCAACTTAGGGAGAAGTAGATTGAAGTTCTTGTGAGGAAAACTTTGCCCAAAGCTACATACATGATGACAAGAATTTGAACCAGGGAAGCTTGAGATTCTTTCTTGTAGTTCAAATTTTAGAACCCTCGTGCCCATGCACGTCTTAAGGAACTGTTGGATCTGTTTGCTGCTGCTACTGGGCTCGCGATCAACTTCCACAAAAGCACTCTCGTCCCATGCACGTCGCTCCCGAGGATCTCGCTGCCATCCAGGCTGCTCTAGGATACCGTGTCAAGGGTTTCCCCCAAACATACCCTGGCCTACTGTTGGGGATATGCTATATGGGTATCCTCATAGCATGTCTCTTATCCGACTAACTCGGGTGTCCCATAGTCGGTAGCATGGCCTATGGCCTGCTGGGCGACCCAGTTAGGTGGATCCAGAAGGGAGGCCCATGCCGGATAAAGGAAGGCTACGGTGGAGTCACCAGCGTACCCGGAGCCTTGGAGTGCAAGATACACAAGACTAGTAATAGACGGTGTAGAACTCTGTAACCTGTCCGGCTAGGACTTTTTCCTGTAACCCTAGGACCTGGCGACTATATAAGCCGGGCCTATGGGAGCCTTTAGGGCACGATAACTTAGACTTTCTAGTCACATCGCACAGCGAACCTAATCTCTGTAACTCGGCGTATTGCCATTATAGTGATTTATAGCAGGAGTAGGATTCCGCCACCGTTGTGGGATCTGAACCTGGTATGTTACCTCGTACCCAACCGTCCGCCTTACCCCACGTCTCTAAACACGCACTGTGAGGACCCCTCCATGGCGTACTCGTCGGCAATACCACGACAGTTGGCGCCCACCGTGGGGCAAGAGGCGCTTCAGGCTCTTCAGCGGGCGAGGACCAAGATCTTCGCGGGAATCAGCGAAACCGTAGCCATCGGTCGCGTTCTCTTCTCCGGCAATGTTCCGATCGTCCCCTCCCGACGAGTTCTGGATCCCGGCAAATACGAACCCTACGCGGTGTTCGATCGTTCCTATCGGAGACATCCACCTCTTCATCGGCGGAACCGACTCGGGCACTAGTTTCCTGGGAGTCGGAGGAGCATCAAGACCCGCACGGACCGCCTATGGGCAGGATACGTTCGCGGAAGGATCGATGCCAGATCTCTCCTCGGAGTTTGCCGGCAAAGATCGGAAAAATTCAAGACCCACACGGACCGCCTACGGGCAGGATACATTCGCGGAAGGATCGATGCCGGATCTCTCCTCGGAGTTTGCCGGCAAAGATCGGAAAAATTCAAGACCCGCACGGACCGCCTACGTGCAGGATACGTTCGCGGAAGGATCGATGCCGGATCTCTCCTCGGAGTTTGCCGGCAAAGATCGGAAAAATTCAAGACCCACCCAAACCGCCCCCGTGCAGGATATAAAGGTGGAAGATCACTGCAAATCCGCCGGCTTCGCCCGTGCGTATGGACAACAGAGATCCAAGTTCGTCGGCGTGGTTACCATCTTCGATCTGGCGCACTGCGTTCAGAGAGAGGGCGAAAACCCCCGCGACTACCTCGCCAGGTGGCTCCGTATACGGGCCGACCTGGCCAACTACCCCAATGATGATGCCATCTATCACTTTGTGGAAGGACTGGACCACGGCACGCTTCTCCGACACTCTCTAAGACGGAAACAGGCGTCGGGACGCCTCACCTTCGAAGGCATGGTGAACACCTTCAACAACTATGCGGAGGCTGAAGCGGCAGCTCAGACAGCGCTCGCGCTCATTGACGGAGCACCTCCGATACAGCCACCACCACCGCCTCCGGCCGCCATCGTCGCAGCAGCGCCACCACCTCCAGTCATCGCCGAGGCCGTTGCACCTCCACGCTCGTCATCGAGGAAGTCCTGGCACCCTCCGACTCTGTCATTGACGCGCTTTATGCTGATTTCAGTGCAGATTCTGAGGAAATAGACTTTAGTCCAGAAGAGCTAGACTTCGCTATGCACGAGATGGAGGAGGAGTACTCGCGCGACGAACAAGCTAATAACACCGTCATGTCCCGAGGGGTGTTCGTCACCATTGGGACAGCGATGGATGAAGACCAACCCGGGCAAGCTCCGCCTACGGCGCTGGACAAGGGGAAAGGGCCACTTATTGCTGCTGACGATGATCGCGCAAGAGTCATGCCTCCTCCGCCTAAACCAGTGCAGCAGCTGCAGGAACTCGGCACCGGTCCGAGCAACAACAACACCGCAAACTTGTCGCCTCCAGCATCTACGTCAGCAGCACATGTTACCCCAGCTGATAGGGTGATGTACGGCAACCTCCTCGTTGAGCCACTAACTGTTGATCATATCCGGAACGTGACTCAGCTTGACGAGAAGCGCCAGCAACTACTGGAGGAAGCGCAAGCCATCACGGAGCAACGCGCTAAACTAGATCGAGATCTGGTCAACGCGCAGAAGTCCATAGAGAAAGCAAGAGCAATGGAGGCCGAGTACAAGACTCTGCTGCAGCAGAAGAAGGCTAAGAAAGCTCCGGCTCGCGTTATCAACGATCCTGGTGTACAGCGCAACCTAGGATGGGCTCCCTCGAAGCCGGCATAGGCCAAGCCATACATTGACAGTGAAGGCAAGCAGGTGACGCCCACCCCACTCCTCAACCTTGCCGTCGCCAAGACCCTTCTGGAGCAGGATAGATCACCTGAGGTAGTGGAACAGGTCTATGACCTAGTGGCCAAGGCGGTAAAGCAGCAGGAAAAGGCCACCTCTCAGAGGCTTGAGTCTGACCCAGCGCTCTGCCGATCTAGCCAGTACAAACCGCCAAGGGACAGATCTCCTCAAGATGTCGGATCGCGGACGGGTTCATCAGAACAAAGACGGAGGGATGCGCGCAACAGGAAGGATGCTATCCCCATATCCTCCGACCACGGAGAAAGAGCCCAACCTCGCCGCCCATCGCCACCGCCCCGATCCCCCCGACGTCAGGAAGACTACAAGGCTCACCATCGTACGGATATGCCCCCACCAAAGCAGTGTGGCATCGTCATCCGTGACAACACGGAGCAGACCCGTCATGAAGGAAAGCACAACGAAGGACACAAGAGCAGGTCGCGCCATGACCCTCCGCGCCCGACAAGTAACCGTGACAGGCGTGAGGCGTCGCAGGAGGGTAACAACAAAAAGGCTAACCCACCGCCACCTCCGCCTCCGTCGCCGCCAAGCAATCACCATGGCGGAGGAGGCCCGCGTCTTTCGCGCAGCCCATCCCCTGTTGACAAAAAGAAGAAGAACCCGGAGCCATACGATGCACGTTCGCGAATCGATAAGATCCACGAGGCCCGGGAAGGACCATACCTGGGACCACGTTGCTTTGGACCTGCAATACGGACCGCAACTTACCCCAAAGGTTTCCTGATTGACAAGACCATCAAGCCCTATGACGGCACCGCCAAGCCGGCCACATGGTTGCAGGACTACGGCAACGCGGTGGAGATTGCAGGAGGCAACCCCAACGTCGCCGTCAAGTACCTCCCGTTAATGTTGGCGGGCATGGCCCGTCAATGGATCGACGACTTGCCGGAGAAATCCATCTACAACTGGTTGGACATGCAAGAAGCGTTCACCAAAAACTTTGAGGGTACATACAAGCGTCCCTGCACTGTGGGCGATCTACAACGGTGCGTGCAAGAGAAAGACGAGACATCTCGCGCCTACCTCTCCCGCTGGTTGGATATGAAGAATTCCTGCGCAGGAGTGCACGCCCAGACCGCCATGGCCGCCTTCATCGATGGGTTGGAAAGAGGCACGTTACTCCGACATAAGCTAAAGCGCTTGCAGGACAACCATCAGCTTGACTTGAATCAGATGATTCAGTTAGCTAGTGAGTTCGCAGCTGCCGCCGACGATGCTCGTGGCTCTTTGCCGGCAACGGCCGTTCCAACTCAAGCTCGGAGGAACAGCAGTACAAAGCGGAAAACCGCTCCAGAAGAAAAGCAATCTACCGACATGGTCGCCATGAGTTTTGCAGGACGAGGAGAAGGCGGACAACATGGCCGAGGAAGGGGAGCAGGCCGTGGGCAGCAGCGAGGAAGTGAAAGCAACTCGGCGCCGCTCCGTGTTCCCCAAACCTACGAAGAGTAACGCGATATGCCGTGCCTCGTACACCTCGATGCCAACGGCAAGGCCACCCATACCAATCGACACTGCAAGTTCGTCAACAACCTCAAGGAAGACCCGGAGTCCGGCTACAAGCAAAGTCTGAAGAATAGACCACGAGGCAAGGGCAAGGGGAAGAAGAAGGAGGAAGAGTCCAAGGATTCAAGTGACATGGACGAGGATGTTGACCCCAAGCACGCCGCCAAGAGCGACGACAAAGGCAAGAACCCCTTCGCAAAGAAGGCCCTAGTCTACCACACTTTCCTTGGCACCCCCACCGTCCGACAACAGAAGACCTCTCTAAGGATCTTGATGGCCACTCTCCCCCCAGTTCCCTAATACCTGCGCTGGTCGGAAGTTCCAATCACTTGGGACAGGACGGACCACCCAGACCTTGTGCCCACGGAGAACCAGTACGCCATGGTCATCAACCCATTGATTGACGGCGTGGAGTTCACCAAGTGCATGGTGGATAGTGGAAGCAGCATCAACATTATGTACCTGGATACACTGCAGAAGATGAACTTGACGGAGGCAAACCTAAGGCGGACCAACACCGTTTTCCATGGAGTAGTGCCTGGTCGGGAGGCTCGGTCCCTTGGGTGCATCACACTTTAGGTATCCTTTGGCGACGTTAATAATTACCGCCAAGAGCGCATGACCTTTGAGGTGGTCCCTTTCAAGAGCGTGTACCACGTCATATTCGGCCGCGACATATTCCACACGTTCATGGCCAAGCCATGCTTCGTCTACAACAAGCTCAAGATACCTGGACCGAACGGTGTCATCACCGTATCCGGAAGCTTTACCAAGGCAAGGGACTGCGAGATCAATGAAGCAGCCGTTGCAGAAGCTGTCCTCTACAACAAAGAATTCAAGGAGATCCAGAGCAAGGTAAATGACTCAGAGATGCCCGCGTCGAAGAAGCAAATCTCCGACTCCGCTCCTGCGTTCAAGGCCGCCATCGAGACCAAGCCGGTGGAACTTGTGGTAGGCGATGCTTCCAAGGTCACCGCCATTGGGACGAACCTGGATCCCAAATAGGAAAGCGCGCTCGTCGAGTTCCTCTGTGAGAATAGGGACATCTTTGCCTGGCAACCTGCCGACATGAAAGGTGTACCTAGGGAACTTGCCGAGCACAGCTTAAACATAGATCCAAAATGTAAACCAGTGAAACAACCTCTACGACGCTTAGGAGATGAGAAGAGACGCGCCATTGGCAAAGAGATAGCTAGGTTACTTAAGGCTGAGTTTATCCGAGAAGTCCTTCACACCCGATGGGTGGCCAATCATGTACTTGTCCCTAAAAAGGGAACCAATGAATTAAGAATGTGCGTTGATTACACCGGCTTGAACAAAGCATGTCCCAAAGATCCGTTTGCTTTGCCTCGCATTGACCAAGTCATTGACTCGACGGCTGGCTCGGAAATTTTGTGTTTTCTTGATGCATACTCAGGATACCACCAAATCAAGATGAGGAAGTCGGACCAATTGGCCACTTCGTTCACTACCCCTTACGGCACGTTTTGCTATGTCACGATGCCCTTTGGGCTAAAAAACACAGGTGCTACCTACCAGCGGACAATGCAACATTGCCTTCATGATCAAATTGGTCGGAATGTTCACGCCTATGTGGACGATATCGCGGTGATGTCTAAAAAGTCACATGACTTAATCTCCGACTTAAAAGAAACCTTTGATAATATCTGGAAATACAACATGATGCTCAACCCTAAGAACCGCGTCTTCGGGGTTCCAGCCGGCAACTGTTGGGCTTCATCGTTTCCCAGCGCGGAATCGAGGTCAACTCGGAGAAAATCAAGGCCATCTTAAACATAAACCGTCCGACATGCCTAAAGGACATTCAACGACTAACAGGTTGTGTTGCAACAGTTAGTCGGTTCATCAGCCGACTTGGAGAGAAGGCTCTGCCGCTGTACAAGTTGCTGAAGAAGGTGGACAAATTCACATGGACGGACGAGGCAGATGCAGCATTGAAGCAACTCAAGGAGATTCTTTCCTCAGCGCCCATCCTTGCAGCACCCGAGCCTAGCGAGCCCCTGTTGATTTACATGGTGGCAACCAACCAGGTTATTAGCATCGTCATCGTGGTAGAGCGGAAGGAACCAAGCTATGAGCACGGAGTGCAACGACCAGTTTACTATGTAAGCGAGGTCTTGACGGAGTCCAAGCAGCATTACCCGCACTACCAAAATATAGCTTATGGAGTATTCCTCGCTTCGCGGAAGTTGAGGCATTACTTCCAGGAGCACCCAATCACAGTAGTGAGCAAGACTCCACTGTCCGACATTATCAACAACAGCGATGCTACGGGAAGGGTCGTGAAGTGGGGCATTGAACTCGCCGCCTTCGAGATCACTTACAAAAGACGCGACGCTATCAAGTCACAAGCCTTGGCGGATTTTATTGCAGATTGTATGGAGATGCCGGATGCCACTCCGTTGCCGGAACCAGAGTACTGGGTGATGCACTTTGAAGGATCAAAGCTGCTCAACGGCTCGGGGGCTGGTGTATTACTGTAGTCACCAAAAGGAGACAAGCTACACTACGTTCTGCAGATCCACTTCGAATATACAAACAACATGGCGGAGTATGAAGCACTCATTCACGGACTACGTGTAACTAAGGATATTGGCATCAAGCGCATAGTTTGCTGTGGAGATTCCGACTTGGTTGCCCAGCAGTGGTCGGCACCGAATGCGGAACCCTATGATGGCGGCATATCGAGACGAAGTGGACGAGATAGCCAAGAGCTTCTTGGGCTACGAAGTTAAGTATGTACCTAGGGAGCAAAACGAGGCGGCTGATCTATTGTCTAAACTTGGATCAGGGCGCAAGCAAATTCCACCAGGAGTTTTCCTAGAGCATCTACGCACACCATCTGTGAAGGGCGCCGACATCGACAACCCGGATAGAGTTGATTCTTTCGTCAACATGGTGACAAAGATCTCTCCGGCTTGGACAAAACCGTTCATGGAATATCTCAAAAACGGAACTTTGCCCGATGACGAGGTTGAAAGACGGCAAATAGTACGACGAGCAAAGGGTTATACCATAATCAATGGGCAACTCTACAAAAGGAGCACTACTGGTGTATACCTAAAGTGTGTTTCCCAGCTAGAAGGTATGGAAATCCTACGCGAGATCCATCTCGGAGATTGCGGGCATCACGCCGCTCCTCGATTGATGGGGATGTGCCTACCGGGTATACCCAGCAGGCCGTTTCTGACTGGCCCAAGAATTGGCGAGTGGGCCTGCAAGACGGCGACTGGATTGAAGCCCAGCGAGGAACCAAGCGACTGGAAGTCAAGGCCCAAAGTAGTAGATAGGCCCAGTCGGATTAGGTTAAACGAGTACCGAAGCTTTAACTGAATCGGTTGAGATATGTAAACCCTAGGGAAGGTGAGCCTATATAAACCTCCCTGGAGGGCGAGTAGAGATACGTTCCATCATACCCCCAAGCGACTCGCCGCCTAGCCGCCGAGCTCGCCATTGTACCACCTCCATAATACAATCTAGCAGGAGTAGGTCTTTACCCTTGGGGCGAACCTGGTAAAACCTCGAGTCTCCGCCTCATCTCGCACCGCAGATGGCTGGCCGCCTTGCCCTCGTTCTACTACTGTGCCGATTGCAGATCTCGCCGTGACCATTCTGACGGTGGGCGCCCACCGTGGGGCCTGGCCGGTCCGGCCGTGTTCTCGCGCGAGATCCAATCTGCTCATCAACCGACGGTCGCCACCGCCGCATGATAGCGATCGGCGAGATGCTCCAAATCTTGCCGAAAGCACGTCCCACGGGCGCGACCACACGCGACTGGCGTGATCCTACCGGTCGGCACGATCAGCCTCTTCGCCGGCCTCACCGACGCCATCGTCTCGAGGACTCGCTCCGCATCCGCGAAGTCGCCCGACGCGATCGGCTCTCCGAGAGCCAGATCCGCACGATCCATCGCCGCCTCCGAGTACAATTCGCCCACGACGCGGGCCGAAAACTCAGCGGCCGAGGGAGACGCGACCCTCAACGACGACGCCGACTCGGCGACCCCGGCGTCACTCGCCGGGTCCATCACCGTGGCTTCACCCGCGGGCTCCATCACCCAGGTCTCCAACGTGGGAGACTTCGAGGACCCCTCCATCCTCGGGATCTTCGAATTCGATTCCGGGTCGGAGAACTCCGCCGACCTCCATGACGGAACCGTCCGCCACGCTGCGACCTACATGGCGACCGGCACCGATCCGCCGGAGGATCCATTCTCCATCCCAATCCCTCCTAACGCCACGGCGACGGAGGTCGAGGAACTCCGCAAACCGGGCGGAGGCAAGGCGAAGGAGCAAGCGGCGTGAAAAATTTCGCCGAGCAGGTGACGGCGCAGAGCTATCGCGCTACCACCAACAGCGGATCAGGTCGCGCAACCCCACCGCTCAGGGCGCGCTGAACTTTGACGACGAAAACGACCCGCCCACAGGCCGAAGCGCCGCGATCCGCGAACGCGCCACCAGAGGAAGTGCCGACCCCGCCAGATCGACGGCGATGGGCGCCCGCCTCCACCCTACCTCACACCCCTGTGGATCAGCCGCGATAGTAGTCTCCTCACGGAGCGAGAAAACGGCCTTCCACGTTTCTCCACCCCGATGGACAACCTCGTGGGTCGGGCAAGAGCCGACAAAGATCACGGCCACCGCGACGGGCGCCTGCAGATCCAATACGTCAGGCCCTACCGCAAAGGCCGCCGAGCAGCAAAGAGCGGGCGCCGACCGCAGGTCGAGTAGTATACTCTCGTTAACCCGAAGAGCGAAGCGCTCGTTTCAAGCGCCATGCGGCAAACACCCTCAATCGCCCGCCACCGAGCCACTACAGCTCCAACACCGACCCACTAACGGCACTCTCCACCAACGACCCTGGCCAGCGACCAACCGTCGCCGCCAGCGGGCAACCCATCGACGCCCGTACCCATATCATCAACAACCAAAGGGCGCGCGCCGCCCCAGACGACCTGCGCGACACACCCTAACCAATCGCCGCGACGGCGAGCCCATGGGGTCGCCACCGACTCGCCCAAGTGCCGGACCAATGATCCGAGGCGAGAAGTACCCGCCAAACTTCAAGGCGCCAAGGAGATAGAAAACGACCCTCGTACGACCCGTTCGCTCGACACATACCTCATGGCAATGGGGATCGCAGCCACACCGACCGCTAGCCGCCTGTTACCTCCCCGATGATGGAAGGACGTGCAGCGGTGGATCAACACCTCCCAGTGACAGATCGACTCACGGGAAGAGATGCGCGACGCCTTCATCAGGCATTTCGAGTGCTCCTACACCCGCGCCACCACCATTGAGGACCTGGAGCGTCGCGCCTAGGGACCGCGAGTCGACCATAGAATCGGGTCCAACGGTGACAAGAACTCTGGTACAACGCGGTCGGCATCCACCCGGACACCGCGATCCATTGCTTCAAGACTTCGTGCCGCTACGAGCCACTGGTCGCCAAGCTCAAGCGACACTCTCGCACACTCGACAACATCCCCGACCTCCTCGAGATCGCCAAACGGTACGCGGAGGAAGATCTAAACCAGGAAACTGACGACGAGTCAGGAGGTCAACGCCGCACGAGCGGCAACGACAGCGGACGACGATCCGACCTACGCTATAGCAACACTCGCCTCACCGGCAAGCGCCACAGTGACGGGCGATTCGACTTCGTCGCCAACGCCGGGCACGCGCAACGCGAGCCCAAGAGCTTCCGCCGCTACGGAGGACAATGCCGCGACGGTGGCAACTACAAGGCCAAGCCAAGGTTCGACCCCGCGGCCCTCCTTAACCAACCATGTGCGTTTCATAGCAGGGAAGGGAAGCCCGCAACGCACACCACCGCCGACTGCCACACCCTCAGGGAGATCGAGAAGGCACGGCGAGCACGGGAGGACCCCGACAATGACCCGCGAAACGGCGGAAAATTTGGCAAAGTGGCCGGCTCGCTCCACACCTTCACGGGCTTCAACACGAAGCGCGAGAAGAAGGTCATCGCCCGCGCCGTCGCCGTCAACGCGGTGGCCCAGGTCGACGTTCCCCAGTTCCTCAACTGGTCGGAGTAGCCCATCACCTGGAGTCGACAAGACCATTCGCCACGCATCGAGTACCCAGGTCGATTCGCCCTGGTGGTCAAGCCTAAGGTCGGCGACTACTGGCTCCCCAAGACATTGATGGACGGCGGAAGCTCCATCAACATCCTGTACCTGGACACCTTCAGGCGGCTGCGGCTCCCGCAGTCGATGATCGAGACGACCCACACCACGTTCCACGGCAAGGTCACGCTGCCAGTCACCTTCGGCACACCAGCAAACTTCCGCACCGAGTGGATCGTCTTCGAGCTCGTGCCCTTCGACAGCCCCTACCATTGCGTCCTGGGGCGCCAGGCGTTCGCCAAGTTCATGGCAGCACCCCACTACGCGTACAACGCGATGAAGCTCCCCGGGCCGTGCGGTGTCATCACCATCAACGGCGACCCCGACATGGCCGCCGAGTGCGAGGCCAAAGGTGCCGAGCTCGCTGACGCCGTCATCGCGGCAGAGACCAACCACGCTGATGAGCTCACCAAGTACGCGAGCGGGGTCAACAACGACGACCCCACCATACTCAAGAAACCCAACTCGGAGGGCGCAAACACCTCAACCTTTGAGGCCACTACAAGACACCCGTCCGAGCTGGTCCCAGCGACTCCAGCCCGGTGACGATCGGACGGCATGAGCCCGGCATAGGAAGGCGCCATCGAAGTTCCTCCATGAGAACAGGACATCTTTGCATGGAAGCCCTCCGACATGCCCGGTGTCCCTGTGGAGCTTCTGAGCACAAGCTAAACGCCGACCCCAAAGTGCGACACGTCAAGGCCGCCGCGACCTTCAATGAAGAGCGCCGCCGAGCAATCGCCGAGGAGGTGCAGCGTCTACTAGCTGCAGGCTTCATCCGGCCAATCAAATACTCCAAGTGGCTGGCAAACCCAGTCCTGGTCGAGAAGAAAAACGGGACCTGGAGGATGTGTATCGACTACACAAACCTGAACAGCGCCTGCCCAAAGGAGCAGTTCGTCCTCCCGCGGATCGACCAGATAATCGATTCCACTGCGGGCTCGGAGTCGCTGTGTTTCCTCGACGCCTACTCTGGTTACAACCAGATCAAAATGGCTGTTGAGGACGAGGAGGAGACGGCGTTCATCACGCCATTCAGAGCCTTCTGGTACACCGCCATGACCTTCGGCCTCAAGAACGCCGGGGCGACCTACCAGCGGTGCATGCAAGAATGCCTTGCGAGCCAAATTGGCTGCAACATCCACGTCTACATCGACGACGTGGTCGAAGTCCGCCAGGCGACCTACTCGCCAACCTGGCGGAAACGTTCGCCAACTTGCGAAAATACAAGATAAAGCTCAACCCAGGCAAATGCACCTTCGGTGTACCTGCAGGACAACTATTAGGGTACGTCGTCTCCAAACCAGGGATCGAGGCTAACCCCACGAAGATCGACACGATCCCCCGGCTCGGCAAACCCGAGTGCCTGCGCGACGTCCAGAAACTGGCCGGGCGAGTAGCGGCTCTCAGTCGCTTCATCCCCCGCTTGGGCGAAAAGGCGATGCCCCTATACCGCCTGATGCGCAAGAACCCCACCTTCCAGTGGGACAAGGAGGCGGACGATGCGCTCCGCGACCTCAAAAAGGTGCTACTCGCTGCACCTCTACTCGCCGCCTCACCGACAAAGAACCCATGCTGGTTTACAAGCGCTTCCGAGCGTCGTCGAGTCAGAATGGTCGTCGAGCGACCGGAGGAAGGAAAGGAGCGCCAAAGACAGCGACCGGTCTACTACATCAGCGAGGTCCTCACCGAGTCGCGCAGCGTACCCCAGTACAAAAGCTGGTATACGCGGTGTTCAGAGCCCAGCGGCTACCGCCGACTACTTTCAGAACACCCAATCACGGTCGTGTCCTCAAGACCACCGCAAGACATCATTCAGAATCATGAGGCGACCGGCGGTCGCTAAGTGGGCCGCCGAGATCGGGCCCCACAACATCAAATACGAGCCACAAAATCAAGTTGCAGGCCTAGCGGACTTCATCACCGATCGAAGAAGCCCAAAGAACCGAGAAGCTGCCATACCTTTCATTATCGAGCCTGCACTTCGACGGCTCCAAGAACACTGGACGGCGCAGCGCAGGATCGTGCTAACTTCACCAAAGGGCGACAAGCTCCGCTACATCCTCTGCCTCGACTTCACACCCTGCACCAACAACATGGCCGAGTACGAGGCCTTACTCCACGGCATGCGAGCGGCCAAGGAGATGAATGCCAATCGCTTACGCTGCTACGGCGACTCCGACCTCGTCACAGGGCAAGTCGATGGCACCTGCGACGCCGTCTCCCCACCATGGCGGCGTACCGCCAAGCAGTGGACAATTTGGGCGGACACTTCACAGGCTACTCTATCGAGTGGATCGACAGGCGGAAGAACGAGGAGGCCGACGCCCTCTCTCGCATCGGGTCGGCTCGACTCGCACCACCCGCCGCCTTCCTCGACACAATCACCAGCCATCAGTCTCTCCCCAAGGAGATCGACATTGAGTCCCGCCCAACCAGAGGCAGCTCGGTCGCACTTTCGTCAACGAGCCGCACGACCGACCAAGCCCTACATCGCCTACCTGGAAGCCGGCACCTTGCCGGCAGACGAGACGGAAGCTCGGATGATCGCCCGTCGATGCAAGTCCTACGCCATCATCGACGGCGAGCTCCACAAGCGCAGTGTCACTAACGTGTTCCAACGCTGTGTCCAACCCGCCGAAGGACGCAAGATCCTCCACGACATCCACTCCGGTGATCGCCACCACGCCGCGCCGCTTCTTGTCGCCAAGGCGCGACATGGCTTCATCGCCCATCAGACACGCCGACGCTGTCGACATTGTCCAGCGGTGCGCCGGTGCCGGCACGCCAACCAGACGCACGTGCCGAGCTCGGCCAAAACAATCCCCATCACCGCCATTCGCTGTGGGGTATGGACATGGTAGGCCCCTTCAAGAAGGCTCCCTCTGGCTACACCCACCTCTTGGTCGCGGTCGACAAATTCACAAAGTGGGTGGAAGCCAAGCCAGTTCGGAAGTGCGATGGGAAGACCGCCACCAAATTCCTACGCGAGATCATATATCGCTACGGGTTCCCAAACAGCATCATCACGGACAACGGCACCAACTTCGCCAAAGGAGCCATGGCCGAATTCTGCGAAGAGCACCACATTCGGCTCGACCTCACGTCAGTCGCCCACCCGGAATCCAACAGCCAGGCGGAACGAGCCAACCAGAGCATCCTCCATGGCCTGAAGCCGCGACTCCAAGTACCACTCGAGCACACCGCCGGGTGCTGGGTCGAGGAGTTGCCCTCTGTCATCTGGGGGATCCGCACCTCGGTCGACAGGTTTCACCCCCTTCTTCATGGTCTACGGCGCCGAGGCAGTCATGCTTACCGACCTCGAGCACGACTCGCCGCGGATCGTCCACTACACGGAGGCCGCAAACGAGCTCGCCCGCCAAAACGGGGTCGATCAACTCGACGAGGCACGTGACCTGGCTCGGTCACGCACCGCTATCTACCAACAGGGACTCCGCCACTACCACAGCCGGCGGGTGAAAACTCGCACCTTCCAAGAGGGTGACCTGGTGTTATGCCTCATCCAGGACAAGAAGGGCATGCACAAGCTCTCCCCTCCGTGGGAAGGGCCATTCGCCATCGGGCGAGTACTCGGCAACGACGCCTACTACCTCATCGACGTCTGGGACGGGCGAACTCGACGTCAAGCGACCTTGGAATGTAAACCTCCTACGGAAGTTCTACTCCTAGAACCCCACATATGTATTCTCCAGTCTCTATGAAATAAAAAGAAGCGGTTACCGCAAATTGCGCCTACTCTCCATGTCTTGTGCCACTCGCACTCGTAATAACAGCATTACGCTAACTGCAGAAGTCAACCTTTGGTACAGCGATCAGCACGGGCAGAAAAGCGGTGCAAGAGCACCGAGTCACCTCGGTCTTGCATCGCCCACTTAAAACGCCTACCCGAGCCCCATTGAGTCGCTTAGCCCGACTGGTTCTAATAACCAAGACTATCGCCACGCTTCTTAAATGACCATGGTCCTCCGCATCCTCGATATAGCGACTTCGAAACGGATAAGTACCACGCCGGGACTGCACCAGTTCACCTCGAGCGTCCGGAAAACGCCATGTAGGAGAGCATGCCCAGACTCGCCCACACGACCCCACGGGCCAGCAGGAGTGACGCACAAACTAACGCGCCAAGTCCTCACTCACCTCGAGTCGCTACCGAACAGCCAAGTACCACGCCGGGACTCGCCACCCGACCTCATTCGCGCACGGAAAACGCAAGTACAGAGTATTCAAGGAGTCGCTTAGCGATCGCTCTTCGAGTCCGGGCGAGTCGACCACAATAATAAAACACACAAAACAACAAACACATCACATACGAGGTAAACCCCACAAAAGGGCGGACGCGCCTGGACTCGCTCAAACAACAATCACAAACACTTGACAAATACCAAAATAGACACGACGTCTCATTCGATAGCATGTTGCATCGCCTCATATTACAAAATATGCCCGCATGGCGACTGCCGCTAACGCTACAAGGCAAATTATCCTATTCTCGCAGGCTTAGACGACGACTCATCAACACCCCGCGATTGCGGATGAACGGCGGTACGGGTTCGACGGATACGCTGCCGCTTCACCCGCCATCGCCACGCGAAGGGCTGCTCGACCTTGAAGTCACGATGTGGCGGCCAGGTCGCTAGGCGCGACGACCGCCTCTGGTACGGCGAGGTCGCCCATTGCCCGCATACACACGCCCGAGTACATGGCGGCGGTCCGCAACTTGAGGACCTCGAAAGCTCCACCGCGGCCGACGACGATGGGTAGCCACTCGTCACATCATCGGCGTCGAAGTCTCGGGAAGTGGGCAAGCCCAAGACTAAGTTGCGTCGCCGCTCCGCACCGAAACGCCGACCGCCATGAACTCAACGATCATGGGCGCTTTCTCCAAATATTTCCAAACCTCAACGAGGTCATCGAATTACTTCCGGGCGATATCTCTTGGAGATAGGCACGGATGCACGCCGCCGATAACGTTGTCGAGTCGACAAGCATGCTTACGCACCGCCGGTCGAACGAGCTTGCCTTCTTCTGCGCTATCGGCGATGCGACTCGCAGTAGAAGACAATAAAAAAAACGACGGATATAAAACAAGGCACAACTACAGGCAGAGGCAGACGCACTTACCAATCAACCGGCGGGCGAGATCCGTGATGAAGCAAAGAAGCGAAGTGGTCGCCCTGAAGCCAGCAACAAGGGCGTCCGACACCTTGATCCTCTTCGGCGGCTGCAATGGCCTTGGCTCGCCCATATCAGCCGAAGCTTGCTTTTCCTTCGCCTCCCGCAGTCAAGCGCCGAGGACGGCGATCCGCTGTTCAAAGCCGATTGCACGCTAATTCACCCGCTGGGACAAGTCCTCGACGAGCCTCCTTCGCCTTCGGCAACCGCACTTTCAAGCCCGTTGTTCGCCTCCTGGACGAGGTCCAGTTCCTTCTCCGCGCGGTGCTTCGCTGCCAATCGATCAGCCGATTCAAGCTGCAGACCCTGCACATCACCAAAAAAAAAGGTTAATCGAAGCAAAATTCCTAAGTGCCCGCCCGCTGAAATTCAGTGAGCACGCGCTCGGGGACTGGCATTCAAGAAAATTCCTAAGTGCCCATCCGCTGAAATTCAGCGAGTACGCACTCGGGGACTGGCATTCAAGAAAATTTCTAAGTGCCCACCCGCTGAAATTCTTCGAGTGCGCACTCGGAGACTGGCATTCAAGAAAATTCCTAAGTGCCCACCCGCTGAAAATCAGCGAGTACGCACTCGGGGACTGGATACGAAAAATAAATATAAGAAACTAAAAGAATCAGGCCGTTGCAAAGCACCGACCTGATCCTCGGGGACTGGATGTACCTGGATGGCTGCGCCAAGCATGCCGTGGAGTTGTATCGCGTCCACGGACGCGAGTAGAGCCGGCGTATGCCCACGACGTTGGTCGACTTCAGCATCGGCGATCCCAGGAGCGTGGCTCGATGGTGAAGTTTCACTCGCCGCGGCTGCCTTGGCCATAAAGCGCGGGAAGGTGGCGATAGAGGCACCCGCCCCAAAGGAGGTCGGCTTGGCTGTTCCAGGCAAGGGAGCGCCCTCCTTCGTGGACGCGGCCGCTATGGGTCCAGCCAGCGGCCGCCGTGTCGTCGAAATTGTGACAACGGTGTCACCTTGGCCTTCTTGCCACCATCTGCAGGACGGTGACTTCGCCCGCTTCCTCTTGCGGAAGAATCCTCTTCACGACAACGGGTGGCACCTTAGCTACGATCGGGTGACCCATCCTCTTCACTCCGTCCTACATCAATCGTATAAGCAAGATAATTCGCGATTTTGGAAGACGGCGAAGGCGAGTGTACTTACTTGGCGATCGAATGAAGCGCAGCCCGACGGAGGCCGCTGGCTTCTCAGTTCAGGGCCCGATCGGGCGGCTGAGCCCCATGTCTGACGTCCGCGTGCCCAAGACACGGACGGCTTCTTCGTCGTCGAGGCTGCAACCGAGCCTCTGTAACCTCTTCGACAGAGCTTCTGCGAGGCGGCCGCCACGGCAGGGCATCCCCA
Source organism: Avena insularis (assembly GCA_023614405.1). Taxonomy (NCBI): domain Eukaryota; kingdom Viridiplantae; phylum Streptophyta; class Magnoliopsida; order Poales; family Poaceae; genus Avena; species Avena insularis. The sequence continues at coordinate 3,763,464 of CM042689.1, forward strand.
GCCCCAGACCGGGCGAATGGCGGAGGCATCGTTGCCAGGGGCACCTCGATGGTGGCCGTGTCCAGCACGGCCATCGTTGGCGGCGTCTCATCCTTGGCTGGGCTGGGGGCGTCCGAACTGCTCACTGAATGCGGTGGCGAGGCCGGCCTTGTCGGCTTCGTCTTCGCCTTCCTCGGAGGGCCTTCGCTTCCTTTCCCTTCTTCTTCTTTTTCGATGGAGTAGCTTGGCGGCGCGAGGTGGTTTCTGGAAGCTCGTCGTCGTCATGGCGCTCGAGGCTTTTGCTTGCCTCGAGCTCGCGTTGACGCTGCCCACGGGTCTTGCAGAGCAGCGGGGCGACTTCTTCTTCGGATTCATCATCGCTGTCGCCCTCATCACTCCCGGCACCACCCTTGGCAGGAGGCGACTCGCCCACGTCTTGGACGGACGAGCTCGAGTTCTCGTCGTCTGAAGGCGGGAGCCATCCTTCCACCACTTGGAATAGCTGCAAAGAACACAAGATGAAATTAGAATTACCGCGACTGCAAAAACTGCGACTGCGAGCAAAGTAAAGCGTTGGGGGGGGCTGACGCTTATGTGTAAGGGGCGACCCCACTAAGGCCCGTGTACACCGCCTGAGTGATTTTCTTCAGCGCTGGGAGGTAGTCTTCGAGCTTCCACTCGGCAAGGCAGGCCTTCGTCGAGTCGTCCCGACCGGTGTACTGGTACATGTAGTGCTCGCGCCGCGCCAACGGGACGAGCCGCCGCCCGAGCCAGCAGTTGTACAGATTTATCGTCTGAAGGCCCTTCTTCTTCAGACCGCGGATGGTCTGAAGCATTTCGTCAACAACCATCCGCTGGTCGTTGGGGAGCTTGCCGATTTGAAGGCGGCGCGGCTCGGACCGGTTGGCGGAATATCATGAATCGCCGACGCCCTCCGGATCGCCGCTATGTAGAACCACGATTTCTTCCACCGCCGCTTTGGCGGGCAGCATCAGGTCGAAGAATGAAGCCTTCGACTTCAGCCGAAGGTTAGGCCCCGCGGTTAGCATTGGGCCGCCCGCTTCCTCGCGTTGATCCGGCCCATGAAACAGATTTTGCCACAGAGGGAAGTAGGGCGGCTCAGTAGCACTCGCAGAACGCCACGAAGATGGCGAGCTGCTCGATGTCAGGGGACCCAGATCCGATGGCTGGATCCCATAGTAGGCGCAAGCGACGGAAGAATAGGGACGTGGAACCCTAGCCCCGCTCAAGATGGCTGGTGAAGCAGATGAACTCCTCTCTCGGGTTCGAGTCACCTCTCGGCTGCGGGGATGCGCCAGCAAGCTTGCAGGTGATCCCGCCTCCTCAAGGAAGCAGCTGGCCGGTGCACTTTGATCTGCCCCAAGGTTCGTGGAGAGGGCCATGGCGAAAGATTTGTGGGGCTCGAGGATTTCGTTGGCTGGGTCGCGATTCGGAGGGAGGTGAAAGGTACGCAATGAGGAGGAAATGGTGAGAAGGTGGATTTCGATCGTGCCATTCCTCTTATATAGCGGTTGTTACCCGCCAAATCGTGGAACCGTTATCGCGTGATGATTACGCCAAAAGTTACCGTTGGATTACTCCAACGGCTAGTTTGACCATGTTTAACGGTCCAACTTCAGCCACTGGCTCACCGACCCAACCACTATGACAAGAGCCACGACCGACTCGCCAAAGTCGCGAGCAAGATGACTAGTTTTTCCTTTATACAGAGCCCGCCACCGATTCGATGGATGTCTATTCAGCAACCAGATGTTCGATCGCCGCCACAGCCACCTACGCCTAATCGACGCCGCCTCGGGACTACTGATGGGGATGTGCCTACCGGGTATATACCCAGCAGCCGCTTCCGATCGCCCAAGAATTGGCGAGTGGTCCTGCAAGACGGCGCCGGGATTGAAGCCCAGCGAGGAACCAAGCGATCGAAGTCAAGGCCCAAAGTAGTAGATAGGCCCATCGGATTAGGTTAAACGAAAATCAAGCTTTAACTGAATCGGTTGAGATATGTAAACCCTAGGGGAGGTGAGCCTATATAAACCACCCTGGAGGGCGAGTAGAGATACGTTCCATCATACCCCAAGCGACTCGCCGCCTAGCCGCCGAGCTCGCCATTCTACCACCTCCATAATACAATCTAGCAGGAGTAGGTCTTTACCCTCCGGGGGGCCGAACCTGGGTGAAACCCTGAGTCTCCGCCCTCATCTCGCACCGCAGATGGCTGGCCGCCCTTGCCCCTCGTTCTACTACTCGCTGCCGATTGCAGCATCTGTCGTGACCATTCCCACGACATCGATCGTTGGTCGCGAAAGCCTTCCGGCAAGGATTCTACTGGCTGACCACAAAGGCGGATGCCGACAAGCTGGTTGAGACATGTACAGGATGCCAGTATTATGTCCGACAACCACATGTTCCTGCTGAAGAATTGCGAATAATACCAATAACTTGGCCGTTTGCAGTCTGGGGGCTAGACATGGTGGGGCCGTTGCAAACGGCACCGTGTGGGTTTACGCATCTGCTTGTAGCAGTTGACAAATTCACCAAATGGATAGAAGCTAAACCCATTAGAAAGCTTGATGGGGCAACTGCCCTCAGGTTTGTCCGGGATCTGGTGGTGAGATTTGGTCTCCCACATAGCATCGTCACCGACAATGGAAGCAACTTGTCACTCGGAGAAGTGGAGGCCTATTGCTGGGACAAAGGCATCCGACTTGATCTTGCATCTGTGGCACACCCACAATCCAATGGTCAAGTTGAGCGAGCCAATGGATTAATTCTGCAGGGAATCAAACCACGTCTTGAGGCACCGCTACATAGAGCAGCTGAAGCCTAGGCGGAAGAATTACCATCTGTGCTGTGGAGTTTACGAACTACACCCAACAGATCCACCGGCTACACCCCTTATTTCATGGTATATGGAGCAGAAGCTATCCTACCTTCCGACATCCTCCACGATGCACCAAGAGTTGCCGCCTACGACGAAGATGACGCTGAAGAATCCAGACGCCTAGATGTGGACCTTCTCGAGGAGGAGCGCGGTTTAGCATGCCAAAGATCCGCCATCTACCAGCAGAAGCTACGCAGCTACCATAGTCGCTGCGTCCGGCATCGCTCGTTTAAAGAGGGGGATTTGGTGCTCCGACTTAAGCAGAAGAAGTCACACAAATTATCCCCGCCATGGGAAGGACCGTTCATCATAAGCAAGGCGCTGCTCAATGGGTCTTACTACCTTGTCGACAATCGTGAACTCAAGGATAGACCCAACGAGGATCATAAGCGTAAGCGCCGTGACCCGGATGATGACTACCCGGAGCTTGATCGGCCATGGAACATAGCACAGCTACGTCCTTTCTACACTTAGCATTTTTTATCTAATCGTGTACCTCTTATATGATCAATGAAATAAAGCTCTTTGGTTCACTCATATTGCTGAGTCTTTTACCTCCTTTAGTGTTCATTTTTGGATCATATAAACCTTTATGCACAAGCTTTGCGATTGCACTTGTGAAAATTCCTCCTACGGGCGTTAGCTTAAGTTTTCTGGTCTACACATTCTTTGTCGTTTTTATGTGGATTCTGGAGTAGTGACTTTTGGCACTTATTGTCGGCGATTTTGTGCTAAGGTTATTGACGGTGCCATTGGGTATCATCGCCTAAAGCGCATGGTTCCAACAACGAGTCTTCCGACTCATGAAAAGTCAAGCATAAAAACCAGAGTAATGGATAAGCCAGCACTTGCTTAAAAAATATATACATACTGGGCATTAATTCTTAAGTAGCAGGATACGACAACCATTGTTTTCCGCCTTAATATTACATCACCAAGTTTTTTCAATGCACACTCCAAAGGTGAAACAAGAATTACAAAGTGTTTTTCACTCCTTGGGTGCAGGGACTTGAGGTCGATCATCACCAGCCGGAGATTCACCCTCAGCATCGCCACTGTGAGGAGACTCGGAGGATTCAGGCTCGGCGTTGTCAAGAAAGTTCCTGGGCACGAAGACGTCGACGTCCACCAACTCGGAAACCCTGGTGTCATAGCTCGTGAGTGATGACAGGATGGCTTCATGATCAATCTCCTTGCCATCATAATCCACGTCGGGGATACCAGATGTTACCGTGTCGATGTCGGCACCTTCATAGTGTGCCTTCACCATGGACAACGCCATCCTTGCGCCAGCCCGTGCACATGAAGCTTTCCAGCTTGCGACACGCTCGAGGGCTCGACGCAGAATCTCCGAGTACTTCACCATGGAGTCCGAGGCCTTGATGTAAATCTGCAGGGGCGCAGCGATCTCCTTGGCCTGGGTGATGGCGGTATTGATGAAGTTGCCGGCAAGAATCATGCATTCCTTGTCCGAAGGAGGCGAGCGGGTTAAACCCAGGGGCGCTGAAAATTCCACAACGATTGCATGAGTTCAAAATTCTAAGTACCCAGACTACAGAGCTCCAAGGCGGAGGATACTTACTGAATATGCTGGCCTTAGCCTGCCAGGCGACGTCCTCCAAGAATTCTTTCTCTTGTTGAAGGATCTTAAACGCCTCGCTATGGCGAAGGTTTTGCTTGTCGGCAGCTTGCTTCTGATCCTTTAGGATCGCAAGCTCCTCCTTCAAACGATTGATCTCAGCGGAGGCGGAGTCCTGCAGGGCTTTCATGGAATCCTCGTGCATCTTCAGCATTTGTTCCCTCTCCTTCTTAAGGATATTGTTCTCGATGTCCAGCTCCTGGATGTGCTTGGACTGCTCGACAATATCCTTGGCCTTGGCTACATGCTCTGCAAGTCAGAGAAAACAAAGTACACCGTGAGTACTCGAAGAAGGAAGGCATAAAAGTACGACGGAAATGCGCAAAAAGAAAACAGACTCTTGTTTTTGATGATCTGTTCCTTCAAGATGACGGTTTTACCCTTTTCAGCTTCAAGGTCCGCGCGCATCTTCTGGTACTTATCATTGGCCATGCCCCTCCGAGCATTCTCGTTCTGTGGAAACAAATACAAAGTCAAGTCGTTGTTTAGTCTACTTGGAGCCCCTAGTCGGAGATTTTCCATCTAGGCACTCGGGGGCTACAGCGAGAGTTTTTAACTTAGCAATATGCTTAGCTTTTCTTTAAGCATCTAGTCGGAGCTAATTCAGTTCTCAACTAGAAGCTTGGGGGCTATAGTATAAAGTTTTAACTCGGAAAATGCTTAGCTTTTCTTTAAGTATCTAGTCGGAACTAATTCAGTTACAACTAGAGGCTTGGGGGCTACAACACTTAAAAATATGAACACTGTGTATGCTACTCTTAAAAGCATCTAGTCGGAATAATTCATTCCATCTAAATGCTTGGGGGCTACAGTGAGAGTTTTTTCTAACTTAGTCACTCTTAGAGCATATAGATGCAAAACCAAAGGTTTTCCGTCTACATCCTCGGGGGCTACAGTGGGATACTCATATGAAATGCAAAAGGTAAAGTAAAACTTACAAGTGCGATGATCTTGAGGTTTGTAGCACTCTCGGCCAGCAGCTTGCCAAAAGAAACGCTTGTTTCAAGATGTCTGCTTGTCGGAGTAGCTCCTCAAGACCGCACGTCGGAGATGACGGCACTCCTCCAGGAACCATAGTTGTGCTACCCGGCGTAAGCACCGGGAAGATGATCTTTGGCAGTTCTAAGGGTTTCTGGGGAGCAGAGGCGCCGCCTTCGGCAGATGTACCAACAACCACCACCGCCTTGCCGCTACCAATGGCATCCTTAGCCGGAGCTTCAGCCATTTGAAGAGCAGTGCTCTCCTGCGTCACGACAAGCTGAAGTTCGGTAGAGGCTCCAGAATCCACTTCCATGGCGGAAGGGCCTGGTGCCTCCTGGGCTTGAGAGCTTGTCGGAGCGGAGGAGGGCTTGACGGCAGGAGTAGCAGGGGCGATGGCGGGGGAAGAGTCACGATGCAGCATATCTTTAATATTTCTAGAAGCCCCAAGAGTCTTGGAGGACTTCTTGAGGCTGGTTGTGGCTTTCTTCCTGAAACGTGCAAAATGCATAAGTACAGGAATAAGACAAATAAACAAGACAATGTCGGAGAATAAGAAGCTTACACTATGGGGGCGCTTTGGCAAACATCCCGGTGGCTTTCTTCTTTACGCCTGTAGGCAGATTTTTTGGAGGCTCCACCTCCGTCTTCTTTTTCTTGCCTCGGCAGCGCCGAGGTGGAGCTCTTCCGCTTTCGCCAACGGGTGTCATCGCTTGGACACGACCGTGACTTCCTTCATCTTGGGATCATAGATTTGGGCCAGGTTGCCCTCCTCTAGATCGCTAAGTCATAAGTGAGAAATCACCGTGTTAGACAAGATGGTATTAGCAAGACGGAAAAACTGGAGCAATGTCATACACGGAAAATAAACACCTACCTTTGGGCACTTTCCCTCTACGAACATGTCGTAGGTGAGGGTGAAGCCACGCTTCTTGTCCTTCACCTTGACGATGTCCTTGAGGCGGAACTTGACGGAGTCGCTTGAGAAGTTATCCTCGGAGATCCGGAGGGTATCCCTTCGGTCGCCGGAATACTCATGCATAAGCTTCGTACGGTGCTGCAGAGGTTGGATCCGCCTGATGAACCAGCACATGGCTAGGTCCAAGCCAGTCAGACCCGTATCTACAAACCATTCGATCTGCCTTATTGCGCAAGAAGCGTTGAGGTCGGAGGGAAGGGAGGCATTGGACCGCCATGTGGGGACTTCGGCGGCGGATCCATCCACGAAGTCCGGGTACGTTACTTCTCGGCCCGACAAAGGAATGTCGGGGCCGTAGAAGTACGTCCGCTGCCAGTTCTTGCACGATTCGTGGCCGACGATGTCAGGGAACCGCCGGCCAGGTCGGATCTTGAAGCTTATGGTGCCACAGTTTCTAAGCTCCTCCTTGCTGTGTCCGGCTTCACGTTTAACGGTGAAGAAGTACACAAACAGATCTAACCTAGGCCTAATCCCTAGGTAACCCTCGCAAAGTGCCGCGAAGTTGCTAAGCACTAGGATACTGTTGGGGGAGAGGTTGTGGGGTTGGATCTTGAAGTGATTCAAGACGGATAGGAAGAAGTGGGAGATGGGCAGAGAAACACCGCGTACCAGTTGTGCCTTGAGGTATACTTTCTCTCCGTCTTGGGGAGAGGGGGTCACCTCGCCGGCCGGCGCCGCCCGCCAAGCGAGCCCCTCCGTCGCAGGGAGATAACCCTCAGCGACCATCTCTTGGAGGTCGCGGCCGGTGATGTCCGAGCTGCGCCAGTCGCCTTTGTGCGAGTCAGGCTCCTCTTCCAGGGGCTCCAGCGCCGCCAGGTTATGGTCGCCGCCGGTGGTTTCTATCACCGCCGATGCGGGGATGACAAGACCCTCTGGGGGCACGACGACGGAGCTCGCCGGTTTGCCGCGGCTTCGCTCGACGCCGCCATTGAGGGAGATGAGTTGTTGCTGGCCATGGAGGAAGGAAAAGGACACGACTGGTGCAGGCAAGAGGCTAGGGTTTCTCGAGGTTTTCACGGAGAGCTCGAGGAGGCGCGTGGCTGGAGGAAGAAGACGATGACGCGAGAGAATGAAGTGAAAAAGTGGCAAGTGTCCCACGGTCTCTATTTATCTTACTCTGCGTCAAGATTCGTGCAGCTAATCGGACGGTTGCCGCGTAGACGACGTGTTCGTGAACGTGCGCGGTAATTTCGCCACGTCTCCAACCGTCGCCGCCAACGGTTCGTATCACTCGCGCGAAAAAATCGGCTATGATTATGTTCTCTGCATGTATGAGTTACGAGGCGTCGCTGACCTACAGCCTACGTCGTCATAACTGACATGGTAGATGAGCCGTCCCATCGAAGATTCCGGCATGGACGGATTTAATCCGACAACGGGAGCATATGGTGGAAGATTCAGCATTTCTCCGACTTACTCGTAGAAGACGGAGAAAACCTTGCAGGGTTCTTTGGGAGGACTACAAGATATTGCTTGACGATTTGCCGACATCCATCTAGACGGAGCATTCCACGAGAAGAGGCAAGACGGCGCAAGATCTCGGAGTTCTCCGGGGGCTACTGTTGGGGATATGCTATATGGGTATCCTCATAGCATGTCTCTTATCCGACTAACCCAGGTGGCCCATAGTCGGTAGCATGGCCTATGGCTTGCTGGACGGCCCAGTTAGGTGGATCCAGAAGGGAGGCCCATGCCGGATAAAGGAAGGCTACGGTGGAGTCACCAGCGTACCCGGAGCCTTGGAGTGCAAGATACACAAGACTAGTAATAGACGGTGTAGAACTTTGCAACCTGCCCGGCTAGGACTTTTCCCTTTAACCCTAGGACCTGACGACTATATAAGCCGGGCCTATGGGAGTCTTTAGGGCACGATAACTTAGACTTTCTAGTCACCTCGCACAACGAATCTAATCTCTGTAACTCGGCGTATTGCCATTATAGTGATTTATAGAAGGAGTAGGATTCCGCCACGTGTGAGAACAACTGGTCCAAGCTGTGTTACCTCGTACCCGTCAACCGTCCGTCTTACCCCACGTCTCTAAACACGCATTGTGAGGGCCTCTCCATGGCGTACTCGTCGGCAATACCACGACATCTACCTCTTTCGGCTGACAAATTGACCCTCGCTAACTTTGCACCCCTCATTACGAGGGTCGACAGGTACCTCTCTAGCTGGGCTGCCATCGTGTTGTTGTCAGGTGGGCGTGTGGTTCTTCTCACTGTTGTCCTCGACGCACTGCCGACATTTGCTATGGGCGTCGTTGAGCTGCCGCTCTCCTCCGTGCCATTGAGGGATTGTGTCGCGCTTCTTATGGAATATTCAGGACAGACCCAGCGGTGCTAAGTGCCTGGTGGCCTGGGCGGATGTGTGCCAGGCAAAGGAGGAGGGGGGCTCGGCCTGAAAAGCCTGGTGGTAAAGAACAAATGCTTGCAGCTCAAGCTTGTGCATCGTCTCCATTCTGAGCCCGACGCACCCTGGCCTCGCTGGGCCTAGGCGGCTACAGACTCGAAAGATCCTACCGGACACCACCGGAAGCGTCTCGCTGCCCTCATGCCCTTGTATCGCGACCTCACACGTGTGCAGGTGGGTGATGGGCGTCTCACTGGCTTCTGGCTCGACTCTTGGATCGGCGACCTCCCTCTTTGCGTCCAGTTCCCCGGCCTCTACTCACATGCCCTGAAGCCTGATGCGTCTGTGCATGTTGTCCTCACCCGTGGGGTACGGGAGTCACTGGTTCCGCGGCTAAACTACGCGGGGGACAACGTCTCCTGATGGAAATGCTAGGTAGCTTCTCCCTCTCTGCCGAACACGACGTGCGTGAACTATCCAGATGCAAGAAGAAAGCGGGGGGCTGGCTTCTGGTGAACTGTATAAGCTAGAGATGCTGGGTGGTGTTTGGGTCCCCTTCTTCCAGTTTGTTTGGGAAAACCATGCACCCTCCCAGGTGAAGTTCTTCTCGTGGCTCCTTTCTCGTGCCCGCCTTCAGACTCGCAGCGAGCTGAGCTGAAAGAAGATCCTTGCTCCCGCTGACGCGACCTGCCCGATCTACTCGGACCCTGACGAGTCGTCAAACCACATATTCTTTGGTTGTACCTTTTCTCGCCGCTTTTGGGCTGTAGTGGGTGTTGGAATTTGCCCACAGATCGACTACATTAAACTAGACAAACAGGCACGCTCGAAAAATCTTATGACCACCCATTCTTTTTCTTTATTTTCTTCTCAACTCACTCAATGTGTTACAAGACTCACGGTCTATCCTTGCTTATATATGCAAGCTAGACCTGACTAATACTAAACCTAAACCGTCACGTACACACGTATGGATACTACTAGTACTAGGACTCACACATACACTTGCCTAACTAGAAAACCTCTGTAGACTAAGACACGTATACACCACACATACCACGGACACACCACTCGGACTCTCTTACCAAGATTAAGCTAACAATCTCTCCCTAATCTTGATTGACTACTCTTCGTCTTCCATGCTTCTCTGATCTTAAATCCTTGTAGATCTGCGTCTTGTCTAGGTCTCGCACCACGACAAGTATAATTGGCTCTCCCCAATTTTGACTTGGCGAATTTACGGAACAACTCAAGTATGATCCGGACTATCCAGCCACGCTAGCAAACCTTGTGGAATCGCACCACCCGTGGAACACACCGTCCACCCTAGCGCAATACATGCCGACCTCCTGGCGTGGATTAGACCATCCACTTCGGCCTCATGTAGAGACATGGCCTCATTGAAGAGACTCACCTTCACTGGTTTACTGCCCTCTTCACACTTGAACTTGATCCTCTCGTCGAGACACATAGACGACCTGATTGAGGCACGCAAATTGCGTCTTCGTCCATACAATGGACAGTCCCTCAACCTTCACTCGCTTCAACTACAACGGATCCTCACAGAGGCAAGCAGTTGGACACAACGACGACTCACAGACACAACGCTAACTCAATGTGCTAACCCGCACGACCATGACTCCTTGACTCATACTCTCCCGGATGATGATCTTGACAAGATTCTCCAGCACCGCACCCCGGTACCACCGCACTCATCAACGATCATCCCCATCCACCACCTTGCCGACGATGCCTCGCCCGCTATCTTCCTCCTTGTCGTTCCTCCGAGCGACGACCGCCCGCCGCCTCACCGATGACGGCATGTTCGCCGCCTCCACCTGGTCGCCCGCCCCGAGGCGCTAGTCGGGTCGCCTCCCCGGGGCAAGCTTCAAATCTTCGACCTCGCTCTGATACCAATTGTTGGAATTTCCCCACAGATCGACTGCATCAAACTAGACAAACAAGCACACTCGGAAAATCTTATGGCCAAGGACATTTTCTTCTCAACTCACTCAATGTGTTATAAGACTCACGGTCTACCCTTGCTTATATATGCAAGCTAGACCTGACTAATACTAAACCTAAACCATCACGTATACACGTATGGATACTACTAGTACTAGGACTCACACATACACTTGCCTAACTAGGAAACCTTTCTAGACTAAGACACGTACACACCATACATACCACGGACACATAGTCCTAGTGCTACCCGGACATAGACTAGTACCACTCGGACTCTCTTACCAAGATTAAGCTAACAGTGTGGTGTGTGTGTGGGGGGTGGGGGGGGCGCTTTCTTCCTAATGCTGATGTTCGGGAGCTCTACTCCTACCCTGCATCGGCCCTCATCTCAGAAGAAACTGCATCGACTTTCCTGTTGCTGTGATGTTGGAACCTGTGGAAACACAGGAATGCAGTCGTTTTCAGAGAACAACGCCCCTGTCTGTCGCTCCTCTTCAAGAACTACCGCGACAACGCCTGGCTCTGGAAGGTTAGGCTGCCCGCCACCCGTGTTGACGGCCCTGTGTCTTGGGTGATATGCCGAGTAGGGATCTGTGACGCACGCCCCCTTCAGGTGTGATTGCCGACATGAGGCAACTGTAGCCTGATTTGGGAATAGAGAACAGCGAAAGAGAGAGAGGGAGCGACTAAAGTTGGTTTAGTCCCCGCGCTCTCTTTATTTAAAAAAAATCATATTTACAAGTTCAAAAAGATATGAAAATAAATTCTGGTCATAATCAACTTTCTATCCCGTAAGCATGGAAAATCTCAACCCAAAATGCTTTAGGTCATGTTCGATTCAAAAGATTCACAAAGGAATTCTGTAGGATTCTTAGCCATAGGATTTTTTCCTATAGAGGCCATTTGATTCAAAGGATTGAACCTTCAAAGTTCCTATGGATTCCTTTCCTATACTACATTCTCATAGGATTTCTAACAAGAAGTTAGACCTCTTGGAATTTTTTTGATGTGTCTATGACAACTATAACATGTACTCAATCTATATACAAATTTCCTGCGTTTTTCCTGCGACGCAATCAAACGACTTCTGTAGCTAATTCCTGCATTTTTAATTCCTGTAGGTTTTTACATGTCATGACATACCATTCCTATGGTTTTCCTATTCATGTGCTTTTAAAATCATTTGAATCAAACATTCCCTTATACTATAGGATACTGAAAACTGATAAAAATTTCTTCGTATTAAGGGCATCTCCACCGGGTCGATCCATCCGGTCGCCCTAAACGGTCCGTTTTTGTCCGTTTAGGTTGGGCCGTGGTCGATTTGGGGAGGGGGTCTGGCTTGTCCGGCCAGCCGCGTCCAGAGACGCGACTTATTTGTCCGCGCAAGTGGGCGTTGACACCATCGTTGGACAGGGATGCAAATCAGTTGTAAATGCCGCCATCGTTGGCCAAAGACATACATATTACTGGAAAATAACATGGCATATGTGCGTCATCGCCCTTTGGGCATCGCCAACAAGTGCCCAGTGGATCTAAAATGTGCAAAAGCGGGCAATATCATACACAATGTCCAAAAGATGGCAGCTTCTCTGCCTAGAAAGTTGCAATTGCCGTCGCCATTGCCCTTCAGGCATCGCGAGCCCTGATGTCCTGCTACCTCTTCGCAACCCAAGCCATGCGGTCGGGTTCGGTGATGCTATCCAGGTCGGTGAGCATGATGGCGTTCTCCTTGGCCATGATCTTGGCTTCGGCCTCCTTGGCCTTGGCTTAGGCCTCCAGCACCCTAGACCTGGCCTCGGCCTCCTTGGCATTGGCTTTGGCCTCCTTCGACTTCGCCTTGGCCTTGATATCCATTAGCCTGGCCTTGGCGTTGGCCTCCTTCACCTTAATGGACCTTGTCTGCAGCTCGACAAAGGCCTTGGCGGTGGCCTCTTTCTCTTTGCGTCGCCTCTCCTCCCTCTCGATGGTGTCCTCTTCCTTCTTCTCCAGGATCTGCTTCAAGGTCTCCTGGAACGCCAATGAACCAGCCTAGCGGGCGAGGTCAGCCTTCGTGGCCTTGTGGCCACCAGGGCGACGGGCACGGCCAGCAGTCCTGTTGCTTGCAGAGGTAATGAAGCTTTCGCCATTGTCAGCGTCTAGGTTGACGACACTGCCCGTCGAAGCACTGGCCTTGCCCCTCTTCTTGTTTCTTTCTCTCCAAAGGGCAAAGCTAGTCTCCCATTTTTTGGTGTCCTAGATCAACGTCCAACAATGGCCCAACGAGAAGGCCTTGTTATCGTTCACAGTCTTTAAGTGCTCCATTGATTTCATGATCTACACACATGGATGCCAACAATGGCTCAACGCAAATGCAAGACATCGAAAAGAGAGAAAGAGGTTTTACCATGTCAACTGGCTGCAAGTCGCTTATTTTCCTCTTCGTGACCATCTCGTAGGAGCCTTGGAACTTGCCACACTCATCATGGATGGTGCCCCAATGCTTGGAGAGGGATAGATTGTTTCGATCGCTAAAAAGTCATCCTTTCCAAATTTCCTATGCTCATGGAAGAACCTGCCCACCTTCTTCCAATAGGAAAAGCCCTTTTGCTCAGCACCGCATAGTAGATATTGTGAAATCTCCATCCATGCCTTGCATAGGAGCTTGTCCTCGGCGGGGGTGTAGCCCCCGGTTCGTTGGCTCATCTTCTTGTCATCGACAATTGAGGCCACAAGTGAAGCGGCCAACGACGCAGTCGTGACGCCCTCGCCCATGGAAGTGCCATCGTTCCCAAACAATGCCTCGTCCGCAATGTTGCATGCATCTTGCTGGGTCTCTTGCTACGTCTCGGTCTCATCCTCGCCATCGTCGGTATAGCCGTGGCCACCCTCGTTGATCATGTCAGTCATGACGTCCTCGCCGTCATTTCCCACGAAATCCTACACCCCAATTAGCCATCATAAAGCAGCGCGAGCAGTGCACTAGCAATGGCGAAGAAATGTGGCAATCATACCGTGTTGGCGGCGGCCGGCAGCTCAGCTCGCATTTTGCCGAACAGGTTGACTAGCATCGGCATGTTCGCGGCAGAGATGGTCCGCCACTTCGTCGACGCCTCTACGCGGATATTTCTACCGGTCTGGCCACGACCATCACCCCAGCATCTCGCCGCCTCTACCACCCTTCGTCGCCGTCTACTGTTTAGTCCGCTAGAAATACCCGCGCAGCCACCGAAAATACTTCCCACGTCCTCCCGAGCCACCTCCCCCGTCTCGCGCCACCGCCATTCCGCCTCTTGGTATCTCCAAGCCTGCCGCACAACCGCCCTGCCAACTAGGTGTTAGGTGGTTTACCAAAGGCATGGATTCGTACAAGGAAGATATGCTTGATGATGTGTAGCTCAAATCACTGTAAAGCTTCGATGGGAGACCCCAAGAGAAAGGTGTGATGAGCAGAGCAGCAAGTTTTCCCTTACTAAGAAACCAAGGTTATTGAACAAGTAGGAGGAAGGAAACGACTCAAAGGTGTTGCTAGCAGCTTGGAAACATGCACACTGATGACCCACAAGTGTAGGGGATCGCAACAGTCTTCGCGGGTAGTATTACCCAATTTATTGATTCGACACAAGGAGAGCCAAAGGATACTTGCAAGCCTTAATAACTGAGTTGTCAATTCAGCTGCACCTGGAAATAGTTCTTGCTCACTGGAGTTTATCAGTAGCAACAGTTTGTAGTAGCAACAGTAGAACAACAGCAGCAGTGGAACAAGAGCAATAGTAATAGTAACAGTAACAGTAACAGTAACAGTAAACAGTGGGATTCGAGTGCGGTAGGCATAGGGATGGATGGACGGGCATTGCATGGACGAGTCGGAACATATAACTTAAAGATCTAGGGCATTACAGATAAATAATAACAAGCATCCAAGTACTAAACAATCCTAGGCATGTGCTCCAAATATAGTGATACGTGCTCGCAATGAGAACTTGCACAACATCTTCTGTCCAGCCAGACCGTGGCAGCGGGGCCTCTAGGGAACTACCGGCAATTAAGGTGGTCCTTTTAATAGAGCACCGGAGCAAAGCATTAACACTCCGTGAACACATGTGATCCTCACACCATAGCCATCCCCTCCGGTTGTCCCAATTATTGTCACTTTGGGGCCTTTGGATCCGGACAATGATATGTGTACACAACTTGCAGATAAGATGAAAGGATACATATGTCGCCTAGAGGGGGTGAATATGATATTAAAACTTTTCCGAGAGGGGCTCAACAAAGGCGTAATAAAACTAACGTTTACTTTGTTAAGCACAAAACCTAGAACAATCTAGGGTTTACCTATGTGAACCAACAACTTATGCTAAGAAAGACAAACAACTATGTGATGCAAGATATATACTTCAAGCACGAAGGCTATCAAAAAGTAAAGAGCATAAGTAAGAGCTCGGGTATAGAGATAACTGAGGCACGCGGGGAAGACGATATTTTATCGAGTTCCTCCCAACATGGAGTACGTCTCGTTTGGAGAGGGGATGGTATCTAACCACCTACACCACAAAAGGCCTCCCTTATTCTCCGGTGAATCTCACCCCAACGGGATTGATCCATGCTTCCACTATCGGTACACTTGTCGGTGGCAACCGGAACCTCTCACAAGGTTGGGGCACTTCTCCACAACTTAATTGGAGGCTCCCAACAAACGCCACAAAGGCCACAAGGTTGGGGCACTTCTCCACAACTTAATTGGAGGCTCCCAACAAACGCCACCAAGGCCTCAACCTGCAACACAACAAACCGTCTAGGGTTCCAAGAACCCAAGAGTAAAAATCTTCTCATCTTTCACTCACCAAATCCTCCGGGGAGAACTCAAACTGATGCACCGAATGCAAATGGCAAGAACACCACAAAGGTGTTCCAATCCCTCACTCTCAAGTTCCAACAAAGCTACTCAAGCTATTGGGGAAACAAGAGAGGAGGAATCAAAGAGGGATACAAAATCCCCCAAAATCTAGATCCCCAAAGATACACTCACAAAGAGATGTTTTGGTTTGGTCAAAACGTGGATCTAGATCTCCTCTCTCTTGCACTCAAATATGGGCAAGAATCATCGGAGGGGAAGAGGGGAAGCAAGATCAAGAAGGTCAACAATGGAGGGGAAAACTTGCAAGAATGGTTGGGAACCATTGGGGAAGAAGGCCCCTTAAATAGGTCCCCCAAAATCCAACCGTTGAAGCCCAAAAACGCGAATCCCGGTACTACCGGACTTTTTCCTGGTACTACCGGACATTCCGGGTACTACCGGACATTCCCTGGGGATCCCAGGACGCCAAACGCACCTTATTCAGTACCAACCGGTACTAAGGGGCGGTACTACCGGACCCTGGTCCGGTACTACCGGTCACCCCTGAACGAAAACGGCCATAACTTTTGCATCCGGACTCCGATTTTGATGATCTTGGGCTTGTTTCGAAGAGGACAACAAGCTCTACAAGATCATGAAGAAAGGTTTAACCTCTCTCAAAAAGACGAACCGATAAAACCTCCAACATCAAAAACATAATAGAAAATGCATATGAAATCCATTTTCAATGAACTAGAGCTTGTCATGGAGATTAACACAAGCTCTAGATCCTCACATGAGTAAGAACCAAATAATGTAAGGTTTTACCTATCTCTAAAATACAAACCGGTAAAACCTCCAATATCAAAATGCAGCAAGATATAAAAGGGAAATCCGATTTTGATGAACAAGAGCTTGTTATGAACATTATCGCAAGCTCTATATCCTCACATGGACAAGACCAAATAACAACCAAATACGATAATGCAAGTATTCAAAGGTTTCAGCTCTCTCCGAACGATGTGACCGAGTTACTCATTCGAGAGCCCCTCTTAATAGCACGGTTATCTATTCTAAACCCGGTCTCCCACTAACAACATGAGACCGGCAAAAGGGAAAACCTATCAAGATTATACCTTTGCCTTGAGCATTCCACTTGAGCTCGATGTAGATGAACTTTACCTTCTCAAGATGGAACGCCTTTCTTGATTCCTCATCATCGATCCATGATCCCAAGGATGGCAAGCATCAAACATGAGATCTACTAGATGGCGCATTTTGAGCTTGCACAACACATCTTCTTCTCATTTCATCGACCTTGAAGCCAACACATGCTCTAAGCGATGCCAATGGACAAATCCTACAAGTGCAACTTAATACACACATTAGTCCATAAAGATTGTCATTAATTACCAAAACCACACATGGGGGCCCACATGTTCTTTCAATCTCCCCCATTTTGGTAATTGATGACAATTCATTTTAGAGGGTTTATATAAGGAATTTTAATGAACAAAATGGTAACACCAATATCAAATACTACATAAGTATGTGATATTGGTATCACCACCATATATAGAGCAAACTCCCCCATAATATATGCATGTGTGATGAACTTGAATTTCATTGCATATATTGCCAATCCTTATCATTGGTGGAGTTTCCTCTATATATACCACATGCTAAACAACACAAAGATGCAAGAGCATGAAAGGCAAATTCTTAAGAACAAATTCAATACATAAATCAACTTCCCTTAAACCCTCCAAAACTTCTCCCCCATTGGCATTGATTGCCGAAATGGGTGACAAGTTCTAGAAGGCAAATATAGTAATAATTCCTCCAAAGGTGTGCGTTCGCACATATCCAATGAGGAGGGAGTAGAACTATATCGAGGATCCAACGATTTACAAAGGAATAAAATAAACGACACATCACAAATGATGCAAGCAATCACAAGATCCGAAAAATCAATTGAAAACAACAAATGAGTCCAAATGGAAAGAACAAGATATTATGATACGAGTAGATGAGTGTTTTAAGTAACAAATAGAGAAGCTCCCCAAGATTTGTGAACAATTTAAAATAAATTCATGGGAATACATAATGCACAAATATGGAATCCTTGCTCCCCCATAAGCATTTAAAACATAACAAATGAAGGATCAAATAAATGCTTAAATAAAATAGAGAAGCTCCCCAAGATTTGTGCATATTTTAAAATAGTTACATTTTAATAAAAAATGCAAAAATATGGAATCCTCACTCCCCCATAAACATTTAAGGCACAACAAATGAGAAAGAAGACAACTGAGCATTATTAAATGAATTAGATGAGCTCCCAAAGATAATGCACCAATTATGATAATTGCATTTGGGAACAAGGTGCATAATCATGGAATCCTCACTCATCCAAATTCATTTAACAATACAAGGCATGAGAGAAAAAATATGAGTGCCCGAAGATGCAAACAAGAGGAACACGCACTCATAGGTAAATAAATTTGGAAGCCACCGAAGAATCAAAAGAAATAAAAGGTGGCATCCAAGAAATAAAATCTCAACTAAAATTATCTTCTCATCTGTGTATATGTTTCTAAGTGGATAACATCACAACGACATATGACCATAAAGAAACAAGCACACACAAGGAAGATATACAATAAAGCACATGAAATCAAAAATGAAGTCACAGCATATACCAATAAGATTTTTGCTTCAAAGCATGGCCAAAGGCTCACATATATCTTATTGTACATTAATGAGCTTCAAACACCAACACACTACATATATTACAACTATCACCAAGGGAAAAGGAGAAGGTTGTAATATATGGAGAAAGGCAACAAGTATCACAAAAAAAATAAACTAGCAAAAATCTCACCATTGCACATGAGAGAAGTTGAGGAAAGGATAGTCAATAAAATTGCTAGATTGACATATTTGGGATTGGAGGATCATATGAATGATTTGTATAGTCCCAATTATATGCACTCATCTCAACTTAGACACATATGCAATAGAGATTGCTTTTAATACCATGGCTAGAGATACAACAATAAATATAATAACAAAAATTCATGCCAAGATGCAACCTACAAAAGGTTGGAAGCAAGATAAATATGCATGAGCATGAGATACTTGTTACCGAGATATAATTGGTAGGATGTACAGGATATGAATTCGTTGATCATCCTATAGCTTGCCTCCAATTTTCATGTATGCATCATTTCTTCAAAATTGAGAGATAGGCATCCAATCTATTTCCATTGTACCTAAAACACATTTAAGTACAAAATGGTCCCCAAACATATTGGGTCCAACGTAGTTAGTGCAACTACAATACATAGGAGAGACTCCACATAATTATGTGCATATTGATATGAAATTGAATTTCATGCACAACTTAGCATGGGAATTGGTTGAGTTTCCCTTATATATTGGATCAAAGAAATCAAGAATGCCATAATATAAACATGTAGTAAATATACATGCACGAGGCTTTCAAGAACCTAAAATGAGATATAATTTGTACAAAAACACCAAGTAAACTGAGATGGCACACACAAGAGTGTGACATGACAATAGGTGTCCAAATTGTATCAAAGAACCAATTCAACACATGAAAGATCATAAGTTCAAAAAATTAACTAGGAAAAAGCCAAAGAGCAAAATATAGATAAAAAAATACAAATGCTCAAGGATTTATCTCATTCTAAAATGGTCAAAATGTGAAACAAGGAATGAGACAAACCAACTCCCAAAAAGAGTAAGGTTCCAACAAGTAAACCAAACTCTCCTAACTTTTCATGATGGCACAAAATACCAAAATGAAAAGATCAAACTTCCAAGCACATAAAACCCGATATCGATCAAACAAGGAAGCATAAAAGGATTGTTCTAGATAATATAGGAGAGCTCACCCATAAGTAGTACATTATATAGAATTTTGTTTTTGAATGCAAAATGTACACAAATGAGATCATCACTACTACCTACATTAAATAAAACACAAGAGGATACCAATAAAATAAGAAGATCCAAAAGTAGCAAGGAATACATGGGAGCACACAAAACATTTACTTGGCAAAAGATAGGACAAGATTAAGCAAAGGCCAAAGTGAATATGATCAATAAATTCTACCATAAATTGAGTACTTATTGTCCAAGGACAAGAAATATTGGTAATAAATTTCCCAAGGTAGCTTGCATGGATATCCAAGATCATAGTCACAACAACAAGCATATAACAAAATATAAGAATTAAGCTTGATGCTTCGAAAGAGATTCTTGGTAGCTTCCAATAGTCACACAATCACTAGAGATTAGAGTAAACTCAAGTACATGGTTTCCATGAGGATATAGATATCTAAATATGTGGAAACACATACCAAGAAACACTCTTACATACAAGATCCAAAATATGAGCAATAGAGTCATTCAAGCAAATTGGAACTTGTATGAGAAAATGTGTCACATAGGAGCTAGATAATTATCAATATCAATTCTAAGTGACACAACCTCGAATATTCACATTTTTTAGGATTTTTAATATACACTAAGCATATGACTCCCCCATAATGTGATACTACCATAAAACCAACACGAGGCAAAAGGATACAAATAGAGATAATTAATGGACATTATAAAACTTAAATTTCTCATGAGAATTGTACCACATAGAGACTAGACAATAATCCAATATAAATACTAGGTGGTATTCCTCATGTACACACAATTTTAGGATTGTGGAATGCCCAAGCATAACACTCCCCCAAAATGGGATAATCCATTAATCTCTCAAAAGAGCCAAATAAGATACCAAATATAACCAAGTAAGGCTCAAACACAAGAAACACACATACATGGTGTGCCACCTAATCATACACAAATATGCTTGATACCTCAAGATAATTAAGTGGAAAGCACAACATGTACAAAAACATGGAAGATACAAAACCAACACATGCACAAGGAGGCAAGTAACTTTCAATGTAATGAGTTAAGCATTTGTTACCGCAAGGAGGAACATTGGATAAATAATAGAGGTAATATAATCCACATGACTTGACTTTGACCAATATAATAGTGAAGATCCCTCAATTCTTCATGATGTAGCCAAGTCTCCAACGTCCTCCAAAAATTACCTATTGATCAAGTTTTAGCTTGTTGGTCCCCAACCAAGTTGGGTCCTAAGAAGTTAGTCACAATAGGCTTGGCAACCCAAATGGTTCTTTTCTTGACACCACATTGGGCACCAACAAATTTGGCAAACATATTGCCAACCTCATCCTTACGAAGTGAATAAGCATCATCAATCAAGATAGGATGGGATGAGGAGATACCAATAGTGCATGAGGAAGAAATGTGCCCCTTATCATGGCATATGTAGCAAGTTATACTCTTGCCATCTTTATTTTTGGATGAAGAAACAACTCGAAGAAGAGCTTGAGTCTTCTTGGGAGGAGGCCCATCTCTAACAAGATGTAGAGCTTGAGGCTGCTTCCCTTGTTGCTTATTGCCAAGGTACTTCTTCTTTGGTGGGCAATGTTTGACATGATGCCCTTCTTCCTTGCACTTGAAGCAAACAATGTTGGCCGGATTCTTGACTTGATCTTGGCTATTATTCTAGTTATCATTGTGCTTAAACTTGATAGTGTACTTGTTCTTGACATTGGAGTTGAATCCAATCCTACTCTTGTCATTGGGGGATTTTTGCACACTCAAGATTTTGTTGAGTGCGGCCTTCTCTTGATGACCCATTTTCAAGTCATTCTTCAAAGAAGTGACTTGAGCCTTGAGCTCTTTGATTTCCTCTACATGGCTAGTTTCAACAAAAGTACTAGAGGAAGTAGATGCTACATTGTTAGAGTAACAAGGCACAGAATGTAATTCATCATGAGATATATCATGGTTGTGAGAGGATGAATTATAAGGACTAGCACATGGCAATATAACATTTGGAGTGGGTATAGTGCTAATGTCCACATGAGGCCCACTATATGTTACCTTTGACATGATGGCCTCATGAGCTAACTTCAGCCTACCATGGGAGACTAGAAGATCCTCATGCGAGCTTGACGGCTTAACATGACTTTCTTCTAATTTCCCGTAGTTGCTAGTTAGCAAAGCAAGTTGAGCCTTTAGCTCAACATTCTCCTTCAAAATAGATGCTTCACAACAAATAGATTTAGTAGCACAAGCATCATCCGAAACCTTGTCTTGGTCCATAGTATCTTCAGTTTCATCTACATGGTTAGCAACACAAGCACTAGAGGAAATAGAATGGCAACAAGAAAACAGAAGGATATCATCATGAGATTTATTCAAGCCATTACTACATGATATGCAAGGACTATCAACACTAGCAAGTAAGGAGTTGTGAGTGCTAGAAGTGTTAAGGTCCGAAGATAGATCATTGCAACTAGATAGGGATGAAGGAGTACAAATAGTAAGCACATTATCCACATTGCAATTTCTATCACCACTCACCGTATCATTACCTTGTGAAAAATCACATGTTGGTGAGGTGGTAGACGATGAGAACCCATCTCGATCGGAAGTGGAAGAAACACAATCATCCTCAATAATGTTGGACTTGCTATATTTATCTTGAAGCTTGGTCCATATCTCATGAGCACTTGAATAAGGCATGATAGATGAAAGAACTACATTGCTCACAACTTGTAAAAGAGTTTTAGTAGCTAGAGCATCTACGCCAGAGTTCAACTTCTCTAAAGATTCATTTTGGGGATCCATAGAAGAAGAGAAACCCATACATAGATATTCCATGATAATTGGGTGAGCTTTGCGAAATAAATCAAGCATGCGAGATTTCCATATATCATAATTTGTGCCATCGAATATGAATATATAATTATGCACTAATACCCTAGCCGACATCTTTACTCTCAACGCGGTGAAGCCTAAAATGAGAGACCGGGCTCTGATACCAATTGAAGGATACAGATGTTGCCTAGAGGGGGGTGAATAGGCGATTAGAACTTTTCCGAGAGGGGCTCAACAAAGGCGGAATAAAACTAACATTTACTTTGTTAAGCACAAAACCTAGAACAATCTAGGGTTCACCTATGTGAACCAACAACTTATGTAAGCAAGACAAACAACTATGTGATAGCAAGATATATACTTCAAGCACGAAGGCTATCACAAAGTAAAGTGCATAAGTAAGAGCTCGGGTATAGAGATAACCAAGGCACGCGGGGACGACGATATTTTACCGAGTTCCTCCCAACATGGAGTACGTCTCGTTTGGAGAGGGGGTGGTATCTAACCACATACGCCACAAAAGGCCTCCCTTATTCTCCGGTGAATCTCACCCCAACGGGATTGATCCACGCTTCCACTATCGGTACACTTGTCGGTGGTAACCGGAACCTCTCACAAGGTTGGGGTACTTCTCCACAACTTAATTGGATGCTCCCAACAAACGCCACAAAGGCCACAAGGTTGGGGCACTTCTCCACAACTTAATTGGAGGCTCCCAACAAATGCCACCAAGGACTCAACCTGCAACACAACAAACCGTCTAGGGTTCCAAGAACCCAAGAGTAAAAATCTTCTCAACTTTCACTCACCAAATCCTCCGGGGAGAACTCAAACTGATGCACCGAATGCAAATGGCAAGAACACCACAAAGGTGTTCCAATCCCTCACTCTCAAGTTCTAACAAAGCTACTAAAGCTATTGGGGGAACAAGAGAGGAGGAATCAAAGAGGGACACAAAATCCCCCAAAATCTAGATCCCCAAAGATACACTCATAAAGAGATGTTTTGGTTTGGTCAAAACATGGATCTAGATCTCCTCTCTCTTCCACTCAAATATGGGCAAGAATCATCGGAGGGGAAGAGGGGAAGCAAGCTCAAGAAGGTCAACTAGGAGGGTAAAACTTGCAAGAATGGTTGGGGAACCATTGGGGAAGAAGGCCCCTTAAATAGGTCCCCCCAAAATCCAACCGTTGAAGCCCAAAAACGCGAATCCCGGTACTACCAGACTTTTTCCGGATTACGGACATTCCTGGGATCCCAGGACGCCAAACGCACCTTATTCAGTACCAACCGGTACTAAGGGCATTATCGACCTCCGATACTACGGACCCTGGTCCGGTACTACCGTCACCCCGAACGAAAATCAAGGGTTTCGAAGATAGTAAATCAAAATTTTCTACGCTTAACAGAGAGAAAGCCAAGATCTAATCTAGGAGATGCAAACAACGAGAGAGATTGGATTAGATCTTCATACCCTTGAAGATTCAGACAGCGAACGCGTTAACGTGGGTGATGTAGTCGCATTCGCTTCTCCTCCTCGCGATCCGATCCGATCTAGCACCACAAGTGGCGGTGCCTCCGTGAGATGCACACGGCGGCACTGACGCCTCCTCCTTCCTCGGACCAGCAAGTATGGTGGAGAGATAGATTGGATCTACAGCGACGGCGTGGTGTATATGGTGGAGAATTTCTGCAGGCTTCGCCTACAAACAATCGGGAAGGAGAGAGGAGGAAGGGGGCAACTGGGTTTGGAGGAAGGTGTAAGGGAGTGTGAGAGGCGCACCAGCCCTCTATATATAGAGGGTGCGGCCAGCCCTAGCCTCTCCTCCAAGCCTATCTCTAGTTTAAACAATTTAAACTCTCCCTTATCTAGAAATCCTATCTTATCTTATCTCTAGTTTAAACGATTTAAACTCTCTAGGATCGACTGGGCCCTATGGGGCCTTGTGCCCCTGGACCAATGCGGCCAGGACACTCCCTCATAGGCCCATGCCCCTCCCGGAAGGTGGGACCACGTTGGCCCCCTTCCGGAAGGTTCTAGAAGCTTCCGGTACAATACCGATTAACCCGGAACTATTCCGAACTCCAAAAACTGCACTGCCTTATATGAATCTTATTCTCCAGACCATTCCGGAACCTCTCGTGATATCCCGGATCCCATCCGAGACTCCGAACAAAAAATTCATAAACCAATTATCCAATCTATCCTAGCGTCGAGACACGTTAAGTGTGTGACCCTGCGGGTTCGAGAATATGCAGACATGATCTTCTATCAATAATCAACAGCGGGTGCAGGCACCCATATTGACTCCCACACATTCATCGATGATCATTTAGGATGAACCACGATGCCAGGATTCAATCAATCCCATATATATATTCCCTTCATCTCGCGATATTTTACTTGCGAGATTCGATCGTCGGTATCGTCATACCTAGTTCAATCTCGTTCACGCAAAGTACTTTACTGTTCCGTAATCCGATATCACTTTGTGATCAACTCCTTAACCACATGCTTGCAAGCGGTGTTGTTGATATCGACACGAGTGGGCCCAAGTATATCTCTCCGACTTGGGAGGGACAAATCCCATCTCGATACATACAACCCAACAGATACTTTCCGATCACCGAGAGACACCTTTATGATCACCCTCTCATAGGATGACGCTTGATGACCTCAAAGCTTTCTTCGATACCAGGAGTTGTATTATCTCATGGTCTAAGGAATACAATATTTGACATAAGAAAAACTTCGCAAAGACGAACACGATGACACGATCTAATTGCTTCGCTTAGTTTGGGTCTATCCACCATATCATTCTCCAACGATATGATCTCATTATCAATTGACAACTCATGTCTATGGTTAGGAAACCTTAACCATCATTGATCAATGAGCTAGTCCATAGAGGCGCACTAGGGACATGGTGTTGTTCACAAACCACACAAGTATTAAAGTTTCCGCTTAATACAATTCTAGCATGGAATATAAACTTTATCATGAACAAGAATTATAATAATAACATCTTTATTATTGACTCTAGGGCATAATTCCAACAGTCCCACTTGCACTAGAGTCAATAATCTAGTTTACATTTGGCAACAATCTCACACCCATGGCGAGGTGCGATCATGTTTTACGTGGAAGAGGTTTAGTCAATGGATCTGCGACATTCAGATCTGTATGTACTTTGCTAATCTTCGATCTCCATAAGCTATATAATCTCGTATTATATGAAACTTGCGGTTGATATGCTTGGTCTTTGGATGATATCTTGTTTCCTTAGCGAGTGCTATGGCGCCAGTGTTGTCACACAATATCTCCAGTGGGTCCAATGTACTTGGAACCACGCCAAGCTCGATGATGAAGTTCTGATCCAAACTCCTTCACTTGACGCTTCGCAGCAGCCATGTATTCCGCTTCATCGTAGATCCCGCGACCACGCTTTGCTTGCAGCTTCTCCACTCACAGCTCCTCCATTCAAAATATACACGTATCCCGTGAGATTTAGCATCATCCTTGTCGGTGTCGAAACTAGCATCGACGTAACCTTTACGACAAGTGTTCATCACCCCCATAGACTAAGAACATTTCTTTAGTCCTATTTAGGTACCTTAGGATGTTCTTTACGGCTGTCCATGTTCCACTCTGGATCACTTTGATATCCTTTCGTCAAACTAAGAGCATTGGACACATCCGTCTAGTACACAAGATGGCATACATGATGGAACCTATGGCCGAGGCATAAGGCACTTTGCTCATAGCTTCCTATCATTTCATGGTGGACACCGAGCCTTGCTCAATATCTTACTCGACAACATAGGTAATGAACCTTTCAATGCCTTATCCATTCTGAACCTTTTGAACTTTGTCTAGGTATGTACTCGGCTTAAAGCTATCAGCGCCTTTGTCTATCTCTATAGATTTTGATGCCCAATATATAAGCAGCTTCACCTAGGTCTTTCATTGAAAAACACTTGTTCAAATAACTCTTCACATCGTTAAGCATGTTGATGTCATTTCCAATAATCAATATGTCATCCACATATAGTACTAGAAACGCCACCGAGCTCCCACTCACTTTCTTGTAGATGCAAGCTTCAGAGCAATTTGGAACAAATCCAAAGCTCTTGATCACTTGATCAAAACGAAGGTTCCAACTCCGAGATGCTTGCTTCATCCATAAATGGAACGCTGAAGTTTGCATACTTTATCAACATCCTTAGGATCGACAAAACCTTGGGTTGCATCATATACAACTCTTCATCAATGTTGCCATTGAGGAACGATCTTGACATCCATCCGCCATATTTCATAATCATGAAACGCAACAATTGCTAATAAAATCCGAATGGACTTAAACATCGCCACGGAGAGAAAGTCTCATCGTAGTCAACACCTTGAACTTGTCGAAAACCTTTCGCAACAAGCCGTGCTTTATAGACGGTAACATTACCATTCGCGTCCGCTTTCTCCTTGAAGATCCATTCGCACTCAACGGCCTTTCGTCGCTAGGAGGGTCCACCAAAGTCCATACTTGGTTTTCGCCATGGATCCCAATTGGATTTCATGGCTTCTAGCCATTTCTCGAGTCTGGGCTCATCATCGCTTCCTCATAGTTCGTAGGTTCGCTGTCTTCTACTAACAAGACAGTCAAGACAGGTTGCTACCACTCGAGGGGCACGCGACCTTGTCGACTCGCGACGCTCGATGTGAGATCGTCCAAGCTTCATGATCCTTGTCATTAGCTTCCTCTATTGTTGGCGCAGCGACTCGAACAATTTCAGGTGCTGCGCTACTCTCCAATTCAAGAGAAGGTTCAATAACCTCGTCTAGCTCTACTTTCTCCCACTCACTTCTTTCGAGAAACTCCTTCTCAAGAAAGGAACCGTTCTTCGACAAACACTTTGCCTTCGGTGTGATAGAAGGTATACCCAATAGTTTCCTTAGGGTATCCTATGAAGACGATTTCTCGCTTTGGGATCGAGCTTGTCCGGCATCAACTTCTTGATGTAAGCTTCGCATCCCCAAACTTTAAGAAACGACAACTTAGGTTTAGCACCAAACCACAGTTCATACGGTGTCGTCTCAACGGATTTAGATGGAGCCCTATTTAAAGTGAATGCAGCGGTTTCTAATGCATAACCCCAAAATGATAACGGCAAATCAGTAAGAGACATCATCGATCGGACCATATCTAATAGGGTTCGATTCCGGCTCAGACACACCATTCTTGTTGTGGTGTTCCGGTGGCGTGAGTTGTGAAACGATTCCACTTGCCTTGAGATGCGTGAGAAAATCATAACTCAAATATTCGCCCCACGATCGGATCGTAGAAACTTAATCTTTACATTACGATGGTTCTCCACTTCATTCTGAAATTCTTTGAACTTTTCAAACGTTTCAGATTTATGTTTCATTAAATAGATATACCCATATCTACTTAAGTCATCTGTAAAAGTGAGAAAATAGCGATATCCACCGCGCATCAAAACACTCATCGGTCTACATACATCGGTATGTATGATTTCCAACAAGTCCGTTGCTCGCTCCATCATACCGGAGAACGGGGTTTTGATCATATTGCCCATGAGGCATGGTTCGCATGTGTCAAATGATTCAAAATCAAGAGACTCCAAAAGTCCATTAGAATGGAGTTTCTTCATGCGCTTTACACCAATATGACCTAGACGACAGTGCCACAAATAAGTAGTATTATCACTATCTACTTTGCATCTCTTAGCCTCAATGTTATGGATGTGTGTTTCATCCCTTTCGAGATTTAGAAGAAATAAACCATTCACAAGAGGTGCATGACCATAAAAGATGTTACTCATATAAATAGAACAATCATTATTCTCCGATTTAAATGAATATCCGTCTTGCAATAAACACGATCCAGAAATAATGTTCATGCTCAACACAGGCACATAATAACATTTATTAAGGTTTAAAACTAATCCCGAAGGTAAAACTAAGGAGAGCGTGCCGACGGCCATCACATCAACTCTTGATCCGTTGCCAACGTGCATCGTCACCTCATCCCTCGCAAGCCGCCGTCTATTCCGTAGCTCCTGTTTCGAGTTACAAATATTAGCAACTGAACCAGTATCAAATACCCAGGCACTACAACGAGGGCTAGTAAGGAAAACATCAATAACATGTATATCAAATATACCTTTGATGGTGCCAGCCTTCTTGTCCGCTAAGTACTTCGGACAGTTGCGCTTCCAGTGACCCTTGTCCTTGCAATAGAAGCACTCAGTGTCCGGCTTGGGACCAGACTTGAGCTTCTTCTCAGCAGGGGCAACACGCTTGCCGCCGCCTTTATTGAAGGGCTTCTTTGCACCTTTACCTTTCTTAAAGGAGGGCTTGTTGACCATCAACTCATGATTATCCTTCTTGATGTCCACCTCCGCAGCCTTCAGCTTTGCGAAGAGCTCGGTGATCGTATCAGTGGAACCAATCTGATTGTGAGTCACTACAAAACTTTTGTAGCTGGGAGGGAGTGATTGCAGAACCCTGTCAATCTTGAGCTCCTCTAGAATCTTGCAGTCTAGTTGCTCAAGGCGTTGAGTGTAGCCCGACATCTTAATGGCGTGCTCACTAACGGAACTCCCTTCCTCCATCTTGCAGTTAAAGAACTTCTCAGAGATCTCATATCTCTCAGAACGGGCCTGAGTCTAAAACATGGTTTTCAGCTCCTCGAGAATCTCAAAGGGCCCGGGATAGTTTTCAAAACGATTTTGAAGTTCCGGTTCCATAGCAAACAACATGGTGCTCTTAATCACACCATAATCATCTTTGCCGATCGATAGACAGCTTTCTCATCGGTAGCGATTCAGCAGAGGGGTCACCTAACGCTTTCCCAAGGACATAGTCCTTTTGTCATGCATGTAATGATTCTTAGATTGCGGAACTAGTTGGTGAAGTTAGACCCATTGTTTCTAAGCTTTTCTTTCTCAGAAAAAACGTTGAAGTTGAAGTTGGACTTGGCCATGTGATCTACAGTATTTGCAAGTACAATTTAGACTATGTTCATGATAAATAGTTCAACTTAATCAAATTACTAGATGAACTCCCACTAAATTCAACATCCCTCAAGTTGTTTAGTGAACACGATCCAAATTCACCACACCTAATCCGATCATCACGAGAAGAGATGTGGTTTCAATGGTGGACAACGAAGTGTCGATCATATCATTCATATGACTCATGCTTAACCTTTCGGTTCTTGTGTTCCGAGGCCATGTCTATACATGCTAGGCTCGTCAAGTTAGACCCAAGTATTTCCGCGTGTGCAAAACTGGCTTGCACCCGTTGTATGTGAGCGTAGAGTCTATAGCACCCGATCATCACGTGATGCTTGGACACCATTTAACTTTCGCAACGGTGCATACTTTGGGGAGAACACAGTTTTTATCTAGATCTTTAAGTGAGGAATCATCTTATAATGCTACCGTCGCAATCTAAGCATAATAAGATACATAAAAGGATAAACATCACATGCATATAACTTTATGTGACATGGTATAGCCAATCTTCGCGCAATGATCTCCATCTTGTGCGTTCCGGCATGATCTCCATCACTCCACCATGATTGCCTCCACCACGAATAGCAACTACAACTATTGCTAACTACTTAGCGATAAAGTAAAGCTATTACATGGCGTCTAAGAAGTTGACTCGCAGGTCATACACAATTATAAAGACAACCATATGGCTCCTGCCGGTTGTGTACTCATCGACATGCAAGTCGTGAAACATTACAAAACATGATCATCGCATACAATATACACATCACATCTTGGGCCATACCATATCACAGAAAACACTCCCTACAAAAACAAGTTAGACGCCTCTACTTTGTTGTTGCATGTTTTACGTGGCTTATGGGAGTAGATGCTAAGAACGATTCTTACCTACGGAAAGCCACAACGGTGATATTATGGTTGCCAAACTCCGGTGTTAATCCCATGACAACTATAGTGAGAGAAACTGACATCCACCAGCCGCATGTGTGGTACAAGCCACACGTCAAGTGCGGAGCCGGTCTCGCGAACGATGTCGCGTAAGGTTGGCCTGGACCGCTTCAATCTCACTATCCCGCGTCATAAGAAGAACACAAACAAGAGGCTTGCAACAGAAAAAATCAACGCCCGCAACAACCATGTTGCGTTCTACTCGTGAATCACATCTACGCATAGATCTAGCTCGATACCATCAAGGTTTTCGCAGCATAGTAAATCAAAATTTTCTCTGAGCGAACAGAGAAAGCCAAGATCTAATCTAGGAGATGCAAACAACGAGAGAGATTGGATTAGATCTTCATACCCTTGAAGATTCGCGACAGCGTTAACGCTCGTGGGTGATGTAGTCGTACTCGCTTCTCCTCCTCGCGATCCGATCCGATCTAGCACCACAAGTGGCGGTGCCTCCGTGAGATGCACACGTGCGGCACCTCGACGTCTCCTCCTTCCTCGGACCAGCAAGTATGGTGGAGAGATAGATTGGATCTACAGCACGACGGCGTGGTGTATATGGTGGAGAATTTCTGCCGCAGGGCTTCGCCTACAAACAGTCGGGAGGAGAGAGGAAGGCGGGGGCAACTGGGTTTGGAGGAAGGTGTAAGGGGGTGTGAGAGGGGGCGCACCAGCCCTCTATATATAGAGGGGGGGTGCGGCCAGCCCTAGCCTCTCCTCCAAGCCTATCTCTAGTTTAAACAATTTAAACTCTCCCTTATCTAGAAATCCTATCTTATCTTATCTCTAGTTTAAACGATTTAAACTCTCTAGGATCGACTGGGCCCTATGGGGCCTTGTGCCCCTGGACCAATGCGGCCAGGACACTCCCTCATAGGCCCATGCCCCTCCCGGAAGGTGGGACCACGTTGGCCCCCTTCCGGAAGGTTCTAGAAGCTTCCGGTACAATACCGATTAACCCGGAACTATTCGAACTCCAAAAACTGCCTTATATGAATCTTATTCTCCGCACCATTCCGGAACCTCGTGATATCCCGGATCCCATCCGAGACTCAACAAAAATTCATAAACCAATTATCCAATCTATCCTAGCGCCGAGACACGTTAGTGTGTGACCTAGTTCGAGAATATGCAGACATGATCTTCTATCAATAATCAACAAGTGCAGGCACCCATATTGACTCCACATTCATTGATGATCATATCGGATGAACCACGATGCCAGGATTCAATCAATCCCATATATATATTCCCTTCGTCTCGCGATATTTTACTTGCCCGAGATTGATCGTCGGTATCGCCATACCTAGTTCAATCTCGCTCACGTTAGTACTTTACTCGTTCCGTAATCCGATATCACTTTGTGATCAACTCCTTAACCACATGCTTGCAAGCGGTGTTGATATCGATTACGAGTGGGCAAGTATATCTCTCCGACTTGGGAGGACAAATCCCATCTCGATACATACAACCCAATGAGATACTTTCCGATCACCGAGAGACACCTTTATGATCACCCTCTCATAGGATGACGTTTGATAACCTCAAAGCTTTCTTCCGATACCAGGGAGTTGTATTATCTCATGGTCTAAGGAATACAATATTTGACATAAGAAAAACTTCGCAAAGACGAACACGATGACACGATCTAATTGCTTCGCTTAGTTTGGGTCTATCCACCATATCATTCTCCAACGATATGATCTCATTATCAATTGACAACTCATGTCTATGGTTAGGAAACCTTAACCATCATTGATCAATGAGCTAGTCCATAGAGGCGTATTAGGGATATGGTGTTGTTCACAAACCACACAAGTATTAAAGTTTCCGCTTAATACAATTCTAGCATGGAATATAAACTTTATCATGAACAAGAATTATAATAATAACATCTTTATTATTGCCTCTAGGGCATAATTCCAACAGTCTCCCACTTGCACTAGAGTCAATAATCTAGTTTACATTTGGCAACAATCTCACACCCATGGCACTGAGGTGCTGATCATGTTTTACACGTGGAAGAGGTTTAGTCAATGGATCTGCGACATTCAGATCTGTATGTACTTTGCTAATCTTCAGATCTCCATCTGCTATATAATCTCGTATTATATGAAACTTGCGGTTGATATGCTTGGTCTTTGGATGATATCTTGGTTCCTTAGCGAGTGCTATGGCGCCAGTGTTGTCACACAATATCTCCAGTGGGTCCAATGTACTTGGAACCACGCCAAGCTCAGTGATGAAGTTTCTGATCCAAACTCCTTCACTTGACGCTTCTGCAGCAGCCATGTATTCCGCTTCTACTGTAGATCTCGCGACCATGCTTTGCTTGCAGCTTCTCCAGCTCACAGCTCCTCCATTCAAAATATACACGTATCCTGTGTGAGATTTAGCATCATCCTTGTCGGTGTCGAAACTAGCATCGACGTAACCTTTTACGACAAGGTGTTCATCACCCCCATAGACTAAGAACATTTCTTTAGTCCTATTTAGGTACCTTAGGATGTTCTTTACGGCTGTCCAGTGTTCCACTCCTGGATCACTTTGATATCTGCTCGTCAAACTAAGAGCATTGGACACATCCGGTCTAGTACACAGCATGGCATACATGATGGAACCTATGGCCGAGGCATAAGGCACTTTTCTCATAGCTTCCCTATCATTTACCGTAGCTTCCCTATGGCATAAGAGCGTTGGACACATCCCGCCTCTTCTCCCCATTTTCCCTCTGTTCCCAGCTCCTCTCTGCCCTAGGGCTACCCAAATTGCTCACTGCAACCTCACCGGCTCTGACAAGGTCTCGCTCGAATTCCGACGAACCCAGGCCGCGCCTTGCCCCCTCGACCACGCAAGATTGTTCCCCATCAACCAATGCATCTCCCAGTAGCCTCGGCTTGTCCGCGCATGACCCACAGCGTCGGCAACAACTTCAACTGAGCTCCGCCACCGTCTGACTCGACTTCGGCGACGTCTCCCCGGTAAACCTGACCGCCCCTCTCCCCCTCGTGGACACTATCATACTCGCCTCCCTCTTGCAAATCTAACTGTGCCTTCTACTTGTCTTAGCGCGTCCTCTAGCTTCACCTTAGACAACATCTGAGCGTGCCCGACGCCGACGCCGTCTTCGGCGAGCAATCATCAACGCCTCCGAGCTTCCCACGGCCAAGCAAGACAACGAAGAGAACCAGTGTTTCACAGAGAGTCTGGTGAGCATCCTCACTCCCTCCCGCGCTTCCTGGTTCATCGCCAACGCCACCGCCAGAGCCGCGCCGCCGCGCAGCCGCCGTCAGCGCCGCTAGTTCCTGACAAGCGCGTTGTAGCCGTAGGATGCATATCGTCTGGCCAGGATTAGATTTAGACGAAGAGGTAAGAGTTGATCAGTGCCGCACGATCTCAGTTAAATCCTACGACCCACAGTGAGCGATCCGCACGAACTGGTATGGCCCAATGAGAAACAGACACGTGGCCTGGGATTTGTTTTTTTTAACACAAACTTGTCTATTAGTTGTTTGGTTTTGTAAAATTCATAACTTTCAATCCACACGTCCAAATTTTACAAATTTTATATCAATGGAATCAGAAGAACAAGTACTATCCAACCATGCACTTTTTTTGATGAATTGCTTCTGGTAAAATGGTTGTTTTTGTAGAAACTTGTGTATGCATATTTTGAATATAAAATTCATTCTAAATTGTTTTTGTGATAAAATCTTTGGCAAATGAATTTTTTTGAACCTACTGACCATATAAACCAACTTGTGGATTCAAAAACATATTTTGTGAAGCAAAGGAATAAATGTTTGATTTAGAACATTTCTAGTCAAATAAAAATGTGGTTTATATGTTAAAAATGCTTTTGGAATAAACCCTTTGGGAAATGTTTTGATTTAAACTCTCTGACCCTAAACACAAAGATTTGGGATATGAAAATATATTTTGTGAACCCTATAAAAATTATTACTTTACTAAAGGCATTTTCAACCACATAAAATATTGATTTGGTTTAAAAATGGTTTATGGGTAAAATCTTTTGCAAATGGTTTTGCCACTTTTATAATAGGATCAATAGGTGTTTTAGAGTGTTTATAACCTATTATAAACCACTTTTTCAAATAAAACAATCTTTGGCATGCTTGCATGCATAGTTTTGCTTCTATCATTTTATGTGATGCTGCTTGAATAGTGGATTGAATATTGCTTGCTTGATTGAATTGTAGTGATCTGAAGAGTGTGAGTATTGCAAGATTAAGGAGTGAACTTATATTATCTACCAAAAAGGCAAGTGATGCTTCGTACTTTTGTCCCATTATTTTCACTATGCATTAGTGATATTTCTAAGTAGGACTTGCATGGAATTTTTGCTAAGTATAAACTATGCCATGGGAAATCCTAGTAGATGAAACCTTAGTAGAAATTTCCTAAGTTAAGATTCCTAGTACTATCATGCTTAGCTTAGCTAGTAGAAAACAAGGGCGGATTATATTCATGCTATGGAATATTTCTAAGTCAAGGACTTGTGTTTTGTTTAATAAAACAACTAAGTGAATGAAACACCTGGATGGAATGGAAGGAATGGTTTGTGTTGAGTGGTTATACAAGGCCCATTTCTATGGTTTACCTTGTGTATCTCACTTGTGGAATGCCACCTAGGAACAAAGAGATTTGAGATGTCAAATGTTGAGAAGCTTCAAGTGCAGCCACATGGCATTATGGGCTCTTCCTGGATCATATAGGTTGCAATAACTTGGCCAAATGGACAGTTGGTGGTAGGGGATGATAGGTTGGAACGCGTCCATTCTGGTCTAAGGGAAGGCTTCTGAAAGATCTTGTCTTGGTGAAACCAAGTCTTGTGGGGAAAGTGCACCACCTCTGCAGAGTGTAAAATCTAAGTACTTAGCCATGTCCCTGGTAAAGGACAATTTGAGCATCAAGACATGGAAGCTATCAAGAATCTCCTCATCCCAATTTCTAAGTTAAAAACTTGTGGTTGAACAAGGGTTTAAGGTTCACCAATTTCTATTGGTGGTTCCTTGGGTGATTTTTGACAAACAAAAACTTAGTGTTCTTCAAAAGATAAGGAAAATCTATTTTGAGCAAAGCAAGCCTAAGCTCCACTTAGCCAAATGCATATAGATGATAGACTCCACTATACTACCATAGTATCACTTGCCAATACAATTCAAATGTATTGACCCTTGTGGCTATAACTTATTATATTGCAGGTTTGTTTGATGTTAGTGAAATGTGTTGATTAGGATTACAAGTCTACAACCAACATGATTGCCTGTGGCACTATGAAGATGAAGGACCCCATGCTATAGTTATTTATGATGCATTGAAATGAGATAGCCATATGAGCTATGTAAGATGTAATGAATTATTTTATTCCTGGTTATAAAATTGTATTATGACCTTTGTTTCTTGATATTACATCTTAACTGTGGATGCTAGCTATTGATCCAGGGACTAGCATTGTAAACACAGGGACTATTAAAGTTAGTAAGGAAATATTCTCGGAATTGCACGGGACAAACGTCAAAGTCAATAACTTTCCGTGGGCAACAAGAAGTCTAGAGGGGATATGGAGAGGCGTGCCAGAGCAGCCAAACCCCCTAGGCGCGGCCAGGGGTGGGCCCGCGTCTGGGAGGGGTTTGGCCCCCCCTGGTCGCCTCCTCAGCCTCCCCCTTCGCCTATAAGAAGCCCCCGATGCAGAAGCCCTAAGCACCCAATCAAATCTCCACGAAACCGTCTCTAGCCGCTGCCACCATCGTTCCTAGATCAGGGGGATCTGAAGTTCTTCTCGGCACCCTGACGGAGGGGAGATCATCCCAGAGGCATTCTCTCCGGTATGATGTGTGAGTAGTTCCACCTTGGACTATGGGTCCATGTAGGAGCTAGATGATTGTATCTCCTTCTTGTGCTTTCATGTATAGATCTTGTGAGCTCCGTTCATGATCAAGATCTAATCTATTTGTAATCATGCATGTTGTGTTTGCGGGGATCCGATGGATATTGAGATTATTATGTTGGTTTCATTAATGGTTTTGTATTTATGATTCTATCATGTTCGTGTTGTTTTGTGATCTTGCATGCTCTCCACTGTTAGTAGCTATCTTGGCCGAGTAGTTGCTAGTGACTCCAAGAGGGGGTATTTATGCTTGATAGTGGGTTCATGCCTCTAGTTTCCAAGGGAAGTGACAATAATCTCTTCGGTTGTAGATGTGTTATTGCTACTAGGGAGAAAACAACGGTCTCTTGCTCATGGAACATGTGGACTGTTTACCATACACACTTTTCTTAAAGCAGTTGTCTATTGCTTGCAAATTAATACTAGAGGGGATTCAGATGATAATCTGAAGGTGGACTTCTAGTCATAGATGCAGTTGGATGGCGGTCTATGTATCTTGTTGTATTGCCCAATCGAATCTCATATGATCTTTCTGACTAGTAATTGCATTGTGATGCCTTGCTCAGTTCCTGTCAATTGCCCTGCTGTAATTTGTTTACCCTTCATGCCATGTTGTTTATCTAAGGAGAGCACCTCTAGTGAACTATGGACCCTGGTCCAATCTTTACCATTGATACATCTTCCATTGTTACGTGTTTACTTGCTGCAAACCATTACCTTCCACACCATACGTTTAATCCTTTGATACAACAAACCGGTGAGCTTGACAACCTCACTGGTTCGTTGGGGCAAAGTCTTGAGTTTGTGTTGTGCAAGTCTCCGCGTTGCTTGCAACACCTATGTGATGTTTTCTTCCTCCTTCTGGTTCGGTAACCTCGGTCTCTACTAAGGGAATACTTGTTGTTGTGCTCATCACACCTTGCTCTTGGGGTTTCCAACGAAGTGCTCCACGTCAGCACCATCAACAAGTTTTCTGGCGTCGTTGCCGGGGAGGCTAAGGACGTCTTCACAAGGGGAGTCCTTCACTTCCTTTCTCTTTACTTTGTTTTTAGTTTGCTTTGTTTCTTTTTCTTGGTTTTTTTGCCTCTTTTCAAAAAATCCAAAAAAATTAGTCTAGTTTGGTTTGCTTGCTTTATTCAAAAACACACAAAAATTAGTTCCTGCTCTAGGTGCTGCTGTTGTTTTTGGCTTGCCCACCTTTGCCAAAATGAACTTTGCTGAGAACACCAAGTTGTGTGACTTCACTAGCACCAACAACAATGATTTCCTTAGCACACCTATTGCTCCACCTGCTCCTGATGCTACCTTTTATGAAATTAAGCCTGCTTTGTTGAATCTTGTGATGAGAGAGCAATTTTCTGGTGCTAGTTCTGATGATCCTGCTGCCCATCTCAATAGCTTTGTTGAACTTTGTGAGATGCAAAAATATAAGGATGTAGATGGAGATATTATTAAGCTCAAGCTTTTTTTCCTTTCTCCTTGAGAGGAAAAGCTAAAGAATGGTTGCTTTCCTTGCCTAAAAATAGTATTGATTCTTGGACTAAGTGCAAAGATGCTTTTATTAGAAAGTACTATCCTCCTGCTAAGATTATATCTATGAGAAGTGACATTATGAAATTTAAACAACTTGATAGTGAACATGTTTCTCCAGCTTGGGAGAGAATGAAGTCTTTGGTTAAGAATTTCCCCACTCATGGACTCACTGCTTGGATGATTATCCAGACTTTTTATGCAGGTTTGAACTTCTCCTCAAGAAATATGTTGGATTCAGCTGCTGGAGGTACCTTCATGGGCCTCACTTTGGGTGCCGCAACAAGGCTCCTTGATAATATTATGGCCAACTACTCTGAATGGCATGTTGAGAGAGATCCACATGGTAAGAAGGTAAATTCTGTTGAGGAAGCTTCCTCTTTGAGTGAAAATATTGATGTTATTATGGCCATGCTTGTTAATGGGAAAGCTCCTCTAGATCCTAATAGTGTTCCCTTAGCCTCTTTGGTTGCTCAAGAAGAGCAAGTTGATGTGAACTTCATTAGAAACAACAATTTCAACAACAATGCCTATACGAA
Source organism: Avena insularis (assembly GCA_023614405.1). NCBI lineage: Eukaryota > Viridiplantae > Streptophyta > Magnoliopsida > Poales > Poaceae > Avena > Avena insularis. The sequence continues at coordinate 3,801,830 of CM042689.1, forward strand.
TAATTTTTGTGGCACCAACACTTATAGGCCTTATCATCCTAATAATGGCAATTTCTATGGAAGATCTTACAATAATGCTATAAGTGCCCCCTCTAAACTTGAGGTCATGCTCAAAGACTTTATTAGTAAACAAACCACCTTCAATAAGGCTATAGAGGATAAGCTTTTAAATATTGAGAAAAATATATCCTCTTTGTCTGAAGCTCAAACTTCCTTGGTTAATAAAATGGCTGCTAAACCTAAAACTATGGGAAATACCTTTACTACTGCTCATGCCATACAAGTTACTATTGATGGAAATGTTAGTCTGTTAGCTCAACTTCATGCTAGGTGGGAAAGGGAAGCTGAAATTGATAGAAACAATAGTGTGTGCACCATCACCACTAAACCACAAGTAGTCCCTATTCCTCCTCCTAATATGCCTAAGCCTATTGATCCTACTAATAGTGATGCTAAGTTTGACTTTGATATTGATGGTTGCAATATTTTCTGAAGTGATTATGTTCCTACAAAAACTTGCAGGAAGTCCTGATGCTAGTGATATGCATGTTGCTTTCACTAAACACATTACATATGCTCTTGTTAAGATTAAGGAAGATAAGCTAAAACATAAAGCTTCTATTACTAGGAAAGTAGAAGATAGTTGGGAACCCATTATTAATATGAATGACTTTGATCTCAAAGCTTCATGTGATCTTGGTTCTAGTGTCTCTATTATACCTAGGAAGATTTATGAAATGCTTGATTTACCACCGTTGGAAGATTGTTATTTAGATGTCTCACTCAATGATAATGCTAAGAAGAAACTCATGGGTAGTATTAGTGATGTTCTCATTATGGTTAACAATTCTTATGTCCCTGTTGATTTCTATGTTTTGGATGTTGAATACAATGCTTCTTGTCCTATTACTTTGGGAAGACCTTTTTTTAGAACAGTTGGTGCCATCATTGATATGAAAGAAGGCACCATTAAATATCATTTTCCATTCAAGAAAGGTATTGAACACTTTCCTATGAGGAGAGATAAGTTGCTTTTTTCTCCTCCTTTGAAAGCAAGGTTTGATGTTAATGCTTCCTCATTTGAAAATACTTGATTCTTCTTGCTTCTTGTGCCTAACTTAAAGGCGTTAAAAAAGTACTTCTTGGGAGATAACCTAAGAGTTTTATTGAGTCTTGGAAGTTATTACTTCATTAGTGACCTCTCCTTATCCTTTTTGTTTGCTTTTTGTGCCAAGAATGACCTCTAATGAGAGGGAAGTAACATCTGGGGAGTTGCTGTCCCGAAACAGATTTCTGTTCTCCACCAAAAAAATTCTTGAGGAGTATCTGTAACTCGGATTGAGCTCAAAATTTACGAATAAATCCCCCACTATGTTATATAACTTTCATTAGTTCAACACGTTTTGATTTCAGCAACAGAAGATGTTCGAAAAAAATCAATTTCTACCTACTGGTCTGTTTTGACAGATTTCTGCCATTATTTGCATTTGCTTCTTATTGATTCCTTTTTGAGTTCTCTTTTGGGTAATTGAGCTTTTTGAAGGAGTTACTACAGTAGCTTGTGTTTTTAGTGAAAAGCCTTGCTGTTCCAAAGTTTTGTCAGAGGTCTAATATCTTTTGAATTAACTAATGTTGCTAATGAAGATTGTGTGAAGTTTTGTATGAAGGAAAAATTTCAGGTGTAAAGAGAGAATGATGCAATGAGATGAAGAATCGACAAAAGCTCAAGCTTGGGGATGCCACCATGGTGTCACCCCAAGAAATATCCAAGAGTTACAAGCGTCAAAGCTTGGGGATGCCCAAGGCATCCCCTTCTTCATCAATAAAAAGCTCAGGTCTGTCTAGACACTTTGTTTTTATTGTTTCATGCATTGTTGTGTTGTTCTTGGAGCGTCTTAGTTTTTGTTTGCTTTGCTTATGTTGTTTAGTTTGCTTGAATAAAGTAGTCTGGCCCCTGTTCTCGATGTGATGTTTTGCAAATAAGTTTCTTGGTGTTGGAAAGGAGTAGTAAGTCCTTGCTTGAAGTGCAAGAGGAGCTTGCATTGACTGTGACTTAGACTTTAGCATTACATGATAGGTGTTGTTTTGACCTTATGCTTAGTGATTATTTCTGTAGCATGTCTTGTTCCAAACAATTGGGATTGCTTAGTGTGCCTTGAAGAAATTATGCGTTGTTTTAGCATGCAAAGGCATAGTATTGTGGTATTCTCCTTTAATGCTTTGCTTGAGTTGACTTGGAACATGCTCACACCATGTTATGACTATGACAAGTCACCATTATCCTCTATGATCATTTAGTCCTTGACTTGTAGTACCACTCTATGCTTTGATTAGTAATGCTTTGTTGCACTGCATGATTATGGCCATTATGCTCTCTTAGTTGGTTGCTCCCAGTCTTTTGCTTGCCTCCACTTGTATGAGTAAGATCTACTCATGCTTCCAACTCCCAAGAAACCAAGTTATTCCAAAGTGTCCACTATAAACTCCTATGCATGGTGTGTTACACCATTCCAAGTATATTCTTGTTTTTAGCTATCTTCCAATTAAAAACTATTTTGTTATGTGAAAACTTAGTGATTAAAGCCCTCACAAACTTGATGGAACACTTTATATTCCTTGCCCCTAATAAACTTGAACCATTGTGTCATATATGTTGTATATGCTTGCACTTATATGTTGGAATTGGCAGAACTGTGCTTCCACGGGGAACGTTTTCAACATTGCACTTGTACTTTGTACTCAGTTGATATCATGCTCTTTTGTCTATGGATGTCACCGGTGTGAAATGAAGTAGGAACTTGTAAGTCCATGGAGTTTGTATTCTGTGTTAGAGAAACGCCTAGGCCGCTAGCCTAAGCCATGCCTAATCATGGTGGAAACTTGCAACATCACCATAGTGAGATATCTATGAAGCATCCTCAATAAAAAGCTATGCATATGGTAAATAAAAAGATTGATGAGATGCTCATTGTCTGCTTGCCTTGTCATTTTGGTTATGGAAAAGCTCCTGTACCATGTGCAAGGGGTACCCCGTTGGCGGTTCTTTATGATATGCAAATACTTACAATGACAAGAACTTACAGGTGACTAAAGTTGAGTAACATGAGGTGTGGCCCTCGTATTCAAGGGACTTGAGATTTCCAACTTATACTTCGTCAAGCATATACTCCATCTTTGTTCACTTAACCTTGATCATTTCAAGATGCTTATGATAGGGGCAATGATGGCTAAAAGCTAACAAGTACCTTAATTTTTGGAAGCTCTTTTTGAAACTTGAAATCCCTGCTTCCTTTACAAAAAGGCTTTTCTTCCACCATTACTTGAGTCTCCACCTTCTACCTTTAGGCACCATTAAGAGAGCATAGTTGTCATTCTGTGTGCAGTGTTCCAAAGCTTATTGATTGATGCATATTGTGATATTACTTGTTCTTGTGGTATTTGTTTATAGTCACCCTTTTGAACTTTGAAGGTGTCCTATGCATATATTTGCTACTCTATGAGGGACAAGCTGATTGCCACTATGCTATGTTTTCTGTATGTGAAACAAACAAACGTTTTTCAATGCATGTTATTCATGATCTTTGTTTGTAGCCTTTCATGTTGCATGCATAGTTACTATGTCCTATTGTTAGAACTCCATCTTTCATGCACATGTTTAGAGTTCTTTGATCCCAGCTTTCAATGCTTGCAAATGGTTGGATCTTTATTATGAGGGTGCATGTCACCTCAAAAATTATTCTTTTATCACTTACCTACTCGAGGACTAGCAGGAGTTAAGCTTGGGGATGCTTGATACGTCAGAAACATATCTATAATTTTTGATGCTCCATGCTTGTTTAGTATCTACTTTGCTTTTCTTTGTCTACACTTTGAGGTGCTTTTTACATGTTTTCTGGTACTAACCTATTAACAAGTTGCCACAGTGCCAGTTGCATGTTTTCTGCTGTTTTTGATTTCAGAAAAGTTAGTAAAGAAATATTCTCGGAATTGGACGGGACAAATATCAAAGTCGATAACTTTCCGTGGGGAACAAGAAGTCCAGAGGGGAGACGGAGAGGCGTGCCAGGGCAGCCAAACCCCCCTAGGCACGGCCAGGAGTGTGACCCCCTGGTCGCCTCCTCGGCCTCCCCCTTCGCCTATAAGAAGACCCCGATGCAGAAACCCTAAGCACCCGATCAAATCTCCACGAAACCCTCTGTAGCCGCCACCATCGTCCCTAGATCGGGGGATCTGAAGTTCTTCCCGGCACCCTGCCGTAGGGGAGATAATCCTGGAGGCATTCTCTCCGGTATGATACGTGAGTAGTTCCACCTTGGACTATGAGTCCATGTAGTAGCTAGATGTTTGTATCTCCTCCTTTGTGCTTTCATGTATAGATCTTGTGAGCTCTGTTCATGATCAAGATCTAATCTATTTGTAATCATGCATGTTGTGTTTGCGGGGATCCGATGGATATTGAGATTATTATGTTGGTTTGATTAATGGTTTTGTCTTTATGATTCTATCATGTTCGTGTTGTTTTGTGATCTTGCATGCTCTCCACTGTTAGTAGCTATCTTGGCGAGTAGTTGCTAGTGACTCCAAGAGGGGGTATTTATGCTCGATAGTGGGTTAATGCCTCTAGTTTCCAAGGGAAGTGACAATAATCTCTTCGGTTGTAGATGTGATATTGCTACTAGGGAGAAAACAACGACCTCTTGTTCATATAACATGTGGACTGTTTACCTTACACACTTTGCTTAAAGCAGTTGTCTGTTGCTTGCAACTTAATACTGGAGGGGGTTCAGATGATAACCTGAAGGTGGACTTCTAGTCATAGATGCAGTTGGATGGCGGTCTATGTATCTTGTTGTATTGCCCAATAGAATCTCATAGAATCTTTCTGACTAGTAATTGCATTGTTATGCCTTGCTCAGTTCCTGTCAATTCCCTGCTATAATTTGTTTACCCTTCATGCCATGTTGTTTATCTAAGGAGAGCACCTTTAGTGAACTATGGACCTTGTTCCAATATTTACCATTGATACATCTTCCACTGTTACTTGTTTACTTGCTGCAAACCATTACCTTCCACACCATACGTTTAATCCTTTGTTACAACAAACCGTGAGCTTGACAACCTCACTGATTCGTTGGGGAAAAGTCTTGAGTTTGTGTTGTGCAGGTCTCCGTGTTGCTTGCAACACCTGTGTGACGTTTCCTTCCTCCTTCTGGTTCAATAACCTTGGTCTCTACTAAGGGAATACTTGATGTGGTGCTCATCACACCTTGCTCTTGGGGTTTCCAACGAAGTGCTCCATGTCAGCACCATCACTGCACCCCCTAGGCGCGGCCAGAGGTGGGCCCGCGCCTAGCAGGGGTGTGGGCCCCCCAGGACCCTTCTCCGTCTCGGCTTCTGGCTCCGTGGATCTTCTAGTGAAATATAATTTTTGGCATATTTTCCGGGATTTTTCCTGATAGTTCATTTCCTGCACAAAAACTAGACACCAAGGTAATTCTGCTGAAAACAGCGTGAGTCCGTGTTAGTTGTATCCAAATCACACAAGTTTAGAGGAGAAACAATAGCAAAAGTGTTCGGGAAAGTAGATACGTTTTGGACGTATCAACTCCCCCCAAGCTTAGCTTATTGCTTGTCCTCAAGAAATTCAGTTGAAAACTGAGAGCGATAAAAGAACTTTCACGAACACATTTGCTTCACATGATGTATATATTCTCAGCACAAGAGTAGATGCTTAAACCATTCATAATAAAGATTATGCAACTAAGTCTACTCAATAGTCATTGCAAGCTATGAAGAGAAACTAACTCAATAATAATAAGTAGCATGATACATAAACATAAGCAACATTGCAATGCTCATAATAAGGTATGATAGAGTGGTATCTAGCTTGCCTTTGTTTGTAGAGAACAATATAAATGCCAAGGAACCTCTGAAGTTCAACTGAAGACTAGAGATAAAGATATTAGATATACAAGCATCAAAGTCATGACATAATTAACCATGTTTTGGAAAAAACACAAGAATGACAACTATGCTCTCAAGACGGTGCTCATAGAATAAGTGGTGACTCAACAAGGTTGTGAAAAGGTTTTGGAAAGTTTGAAAGGCTTCCAAATGCTGAAAGGAAGGTACTCATTAGCTTTGAGCTCTCATTGCCCCTATCATAGACATTTTTATGTGGTTAAGGTGAAAGTGAGGTCCAATCTGAGTTATATGCTTGACAGACCATAAACTAGAAATCCCAAGTCCCTTGAGTACGAGGGACGCTCTGCGTGCTACTCAACTTTTGTTACATGTAAGTTCTTGTCATTGTAAATACATGCATATCATAGAGAATCGCCAATGGGGTACCCCTTGCACATGATACAGGAGCTATCCCGTGATCAAAATGACAAGGCAAGCAAACAATGAGCATAATATTTTTATTTACTATGTGCATAGCTTTTTATTTAGGATGCTTCATAAATGCTCATTATGGTGATGCTGCAAGTTTCCACCATGATTAGGCATGGCTTAGGCTAGCGGCCCAGGCGTTTCTCTAACACAATGTATAGACTCCATGAACTCACAAGCTTCCCTTTTATTTCACACCGACGACATCCGCAAACAAAATAGCAAGGTATCAACTGTATGAGATATCCAAAAAGTGTTGAAAGCGTTCCCCGTGACAGCATGGTTCTGCTGACTCCCAACATATAATTTGCAAGCATATAACTTTCATGGACATGTCACCATGGTTTAGGATTATTAAGCGCAAGGAATAAAGTGTGCCATCAAGTTCGTGAGAGATTTACTAACTAACTTTCTCAAAACAGACAAACATTTTATTTTGGAAGAAAACAAGGCATATTGAATATGCACTGAAGTAGCAAATGATGCTGATAGGTAGGTATAGTGGACATAGCTGGCAATATTGGTTTTGGGGAGTTCGAAACACAGGTAGAACTCATACTCAGTGCAAGTGAAGGCTAGCAAAAGAGAGGGAGCGACAAACGAGAGAGCAATAATTGTCATAACTATGCTTGCAACAAAACAAGAATAATTATGGCATGAAAGTGATACTAGAACTCCGAGGAAAAATAAATCATCGAGGCTTACTAACTATTGTTTAGTCATATGCATCGTGAGCATGTGCCAAGTCGATTCACATGAAACTTTCAGAGGAGGATACCACAATATCATACCAAAATATGAATAGAACAATGCAAGCAAACATTCAAATGACATGCTACAAACTATTAGCAAGCCGAAGCTAATCATAGACAAGCAAGAACTACTAAGCATCCATTAGTAACACACTCCTTACAATGAACAGATTAAGCATGCTCACAATTATGAGTATATGTACAAAAATGAAAACAAAATAGAGTTCGTTACCAGCCTCTTACCACTCCTCAAGTTGTCTTAACCATCATTATTGCCCTTTACTTGTGTGACTTGAATAATAACATGAAACCAAGATCCACTGAAGACGGCTGAACCCTGCAAAGAACTCACAAAACCAAAGAGGAACAACAAATATTTTTGGTGTTTTCGATTTTTTAGAAACAAGCAAACAAAGAAAAACCAAACAAAGAAAAAAAGCAAACCAAACAAAGCAAAGGAACAAAGAAACAAACCAAGAGAAACAACGAAAATATTTTTGGTATTTTTGTGTTTTTGAGAAAGAAGCAACAAGAACCAAAAAGAAAGCGAAACAATGGATATACAAAGAACCAACCGAACATGATATATAGATAAGTGTGATGTCAGTATACCTCCCCCCAAGCTTAGGCTTTTGGCCTAAGTGGGGCTCAATAGCGCGGGTAGTAACCCCAAGCTGGTGGGTCATCATAGGAATGATCATAGTTAGGCGCTTGCGATGAGGAAGACGATGCGCCCCAATCAAATGAGGGCTGCTGGTATGAAGACTCTCCCACGTTGGAGGGCTGAACCGAATCATCTTCGGCATCCTCCCCAACATTTTCTTGCTAGGAGAGCTCCGCAACATATGTGTCAAACTCTTCCTCCGTGAGCGACCATCCTTGCCTATTATCAAAATTAAACAAATCAGGTGCAGGCAAATAAACTATTTTCTCAGTCCTACCCTTTCTTCGACCTTGCTAGGCAAAATATAATTCATATGGTAAACTTCTCACATTATCCCCCAAGGAAACAAAACCGTGCTGAATCATGGATTCAAGATCAAGCCTCTCTATGGGGAACCGATAATCTGAATGGTGAGGCTCTAAACCATGGAAAGCTAGCAACCTAGAAGCAATGAGACCTCCACAAATTCCACCCTTCTCGCGGTTGGTGGTGAGCTACCAAAGCACCCAGGCTATAAGATCTATTCCTATTCAGAGCAGCTGCGATAAAAGCTAGATCAAAAGAAGACAACTTTCTAGCAATCTTTCTAGCAAGAACACACTTGGTAATAAAATAGGCAAAGTATCTAATAGCTGGGAACTGAATGTTCCGAATTTTACCACTTTCCTTTGAGAAGTCGAAACCTTGGAAAATATCAGCATATAAATCCATAAGTGACTTGGGCCTCTCCTTGATCTTCTCACAAGATCCCCACTGAGGTACTCTAATTGCTGCATAGAAATCAGCAAAAGGCAGGTCGACAGTTATATTGTATATTTTATAATGGACCATGGGGTTAGATGTAGACCAAGTGAACCGGAAGTCCTGCACAAAAGCCATGGTTAGCTTAACAAATTGAAATGGTTCACCTTCAGCAAAGTGTTCCAACCCTGCATTGGCAATCAAAGTTTGGAAATCCTGGGAGATTCCCGCAGTTCTCATAAATTCCTGGCATGGATATATGGAAGGAAAAACTACCTCCTCACGATGAACCTTCATTGGCTCAGGCACCATCAAGTCATATTGATTCAGTGGATAAGTGCTCATCTTCCTTGCTGAAATTTTTAGACAAACATCAAACCAAGTGATTTCCAAGTTGATAAATGATGAGCAACTACTATAGGAGCTTGCTAGAGGGCTACACATGCATCAAAATAAAATTTCCAAGCATAGAACAAGCATGCAAGCTCAAACAACCTGACACCTATAGTAGCAAAATACTCAAGATACAATCTACCAATCACAAATCTAATTGGACAAGTGGAGGAGGCACATACCAAGGAGAAATCCCTCCAAAAATCAGCACTTAAGATGGGCTGATCAAGGAGATCGAAAATCACGAGCAAGAACAGCAAGAACTCGAGCTTGAGCAAGTTTTCCGGTGTTTTTTGAGAGAGAGAAAGAAGATGGCTGTGAGGGGGAACCTTGCAGGGGCCCAGGTGGGCCAGATCCCCCAGGCGCCACCCACAGGTAGGTCGCGCCTACCATGGGTGTGATGGCCTGGGGTGGCCCCCTGGGTCACTTCAGGTGTCTCTCTGCCCTTTTTCGAGGAAAAAATTATTTTGAATTTTCTAGGATTTTTCGGGAAATTTTATTTTTGGCCAATTTTCAGGGTATGAAAATTGATTTTCTCGCAGAAACAATTTTTTCAGAAGAAGCAAAAGCAAACAAAATCCAAACTACATGAGCACTAAGAAACTCTAACAAACAAACAACTAACAAAACCAAAGCTAGCAAAAAAAAAGGCAAAGACTAGGAAGGAGAAAAGTAAAAGAAAGCAAGTAAAACCACGGTGGAAACATTATTTTGTTCATTAAAATCCTTTTGTTAACAAGGTTGATCAAGTCTTGTTACCAAAAAAATCTTATATGAAACAAAACTTTGCATTCCACAAGGTGATTATGTTACCTCATACTTGATAGCAATGGTCCCAATCATAATGGTTTCATAATTTTCTTATGGAATGGGACAATATATTTCTAACTTTGATGCTCTAAATATTTTCAATGGAATTCAGGCAATACCTTTTGGCAACCTTTTTGGGGAAATAGATAGTATGCTATTTGTCATTAATATTGAATGTTACTTTTCCTTGATTACAATTGATGACAGCACCTGCAATATTAAGAAAAAGTCTCCCAAGAATAATAGACATATTATCATCTTCAGGCATTTCAAGCACACAACAAAATCAGTTAAAAGCATGCAATTATGAGCTACTTGAACAGGAACATCCTCACATATACCAACAGGAATAGTAGTTGATTTATCAGCCATTTGCAAAGATATATCGGTTGGTATCAAATTTTCTAGCTGGAGCCTCTTATAGAGAGAAAAAGGCATAACACTAACTCCAGCTCCCAAATCACATAAAGCAGTTCTAACATAATTATTCTTAATAGAGCAAGGAATAGTTGGTATACCTGGATCACCAAGTTTCTTCGAAACCTTACCATTGAAGGAGTAATTAGCAAGCAAAGTAGAAATCTCCTCATTAGGAATCTTCATTTTATTAGAGACAATATCCTTCATATACTTTGAATAAGGAGGCAACTTAATAGCATCAGTCAAAGGAATTTGCAAAAATAAAGGCTTCATCCACTCACAAAACTTGTTGTAGTGTTCTTCCTCCTTTGACTTGTGTTTCTTTCCTGGAAAAGGCATAGGTTTCTGCACCCAAGGTTCTCTCTTTACCATGTTTATTAGCAATAAAATCTTCCTTGGTGTACCTAGTGTTCTTAGTGTGCTTCTCAGGTTCTTCCTTAACTTCCTCCTTATCAGGAGCATCATTTTTATCATTACCACTCTTAGTTTCAGCATCAGAGACAGATATACTATTGGGATCTACAGCAGCTTCAAGTGGTTCCTCAACTATTTTATGTTTCTTTTTATTTATCTTAGGAGGACTACCACTATCAACTTGTTGGGAATCCTGCTCAATTCTTTTAGGGTGTCCTTTAGGATATAAAGGATCTTGAGTAGTTATACCACTCCTAGTTCTAATTCCATAAGCATGTTTATCTCCTGAAGCATTAACTAGCATATCCTTTTGTACCTTAGCAAGTTGATCAAGTTGAGTTTGAACCATTTGAAAGTGTTTACAAAGAATTTTAATATCATTAGAAGTTCTTTCCACAATATCTTTCAACTCATTGATAGCTCTAGAGTTTTCCAATAAATGATTCTAAACTTGTTTATTAAAATTACCTTGCTTAATAATAAAAATGTCTAAGTTCCTCTAAACATTGATCAGGAGGCTTACCATAAGGAATATCACCTTCATCAAAGTGTTGGAAAGAGTGTACCTCAATAGTTGATGAGTGGGGAATTGGCTTACATAATTCTTCTATAGGAGGTAGATTCTTCACATCTTCAGCTCTAATACCTTTCTCCTTTAGACACTTCTTAGCTTCCTTCATCACTTCATCATTTAATGCAATAACTCCCCTCTTATTTGGTGTTGGTGTTGGAACTGGTTCAGGCACATCTGGTTCAGGAATAATAGTCTCAGATGTATTTAGCTCAGTTGAAGTCCAATCATCATAATTCTTGCTTATCTTAGCCATTAATTTTTCAGCATCTGTAGGAGTTCTTTTCCTGAAAACACAATCAGCAAAGCTATGTAGGTATGTCCTAGAATCATCAATTAGTCCATTATAATAAATATCAAGAAGCTCATTTTTAGGTAATGGACATCCAGGGTGTGCATGAATCAAGGAACGGAACCTTGTCCATGACTCAGGCAATTTCTCTTCTTCTCCCTGTTTAAAATCAAAAAGTCTCTGCAAAGCAGCATGTCTAGCACTAGGAGGAAAATATTTCTGGAAGAAAGAAGCAATCAAACAATTAGGGCTATCAACGGAACTAGGAGGTAATCTATTAAACCAAGCCCTAGCTTCTCCTTTTAGTTAAAAAGGGAAGATCTTAGTAACAAAGTACTTACGCATCTTAAAATCATCAGAGAATAAAGCACTCATAGTAGAAAGCTCATTCATATGGGCCACATCACTCTCATTTCCAGTCCCACAGAAAGGTTCTTTCTCAACAATATATAAATAAGATAAATCAAGAGAGAAATCATAATCTTTATCTTTAATGTCTATGGGAGAAGTGGCAAACTTAGGATCAGAGGACAACTTAGGCATAATAGTACGTCTAGCAAGGAGACTCTTAATAGCACTAGTACCATGTGTGTTCCGGCACTCTTCAACAAAATCATCAGTGAACTCAATGTAACCATCATTAATATCATAACTCTCACTAGACTCGGGTGAGCTAACAGGTGTAACAGTGTCTTCACTAGGAGTTTCGGTATTTCCTAGACTAGCCATAGTAGCATCTAGAAAAGGACCTAATGAACCACTCGCATCAAGCACAGGAGAAGTAACATCATGCGTATCAAAAGCAGTTTCAGACTCAGCAGTAGTAGCAGTGTGTGTAGCATGAGTATGTGGTGGTGGTGTGACAAGCTTACTTATAAAAGACGGTGAATCAAGAGCAGCAGAGGTGTTTAGGACTGTACGTCTTCTTGTAGTGGATGGTAAAATAGGGAACTTTCCATCACGAGACTTCCCCATGATGAAAGGAGTAACAGTGAACAATAATAGATCCAAGTGAACTTACAAATAAATCTATGCTCCCCGGCAATGGCGCCAAAAAATAGTCTTGATGACCCACAAGTGTAGGGGATCGCAACAGTCTTCGCGGGTAGTATTACCCAATTTATTGATTCGACACAAGGGGAGCCAAAGAATACTTGCAAGCCTTAACAACTGAGTTGTCAATTCAGCTGCACCTAGAAATAGTTCTTGCTCACAGGAGTTTATCAGTAGCAATAGTTTGTAGTAGCAACAGTAGAACAACAGCAGCAGTGAAATAAGAGCAATAGTAACAGTAACAGTAAACATTGGGATTCAAGTGCGGTAGGCATAGGGATGGATGGACGGGCGTTGCATGGACGAGTCTAAACAAATAACTTCAAGATCTAGGGCATTGCAGATAAATAATAACAAGCATCCAAGTACTAAACAATCCTAGGCATGTGATCCAAATATAGTCATACGTGCTCGCAATGAGAACTTGCACAACATCTTTCTGTCCAGCCAGCCCGTGGCAGCGGGGCCTCTAGGGAACTACTGGCAATTAAGGTGCTCCTTTTAATAGAGCACCGGAGCAAAGCATTAACACTCCATGAACACATGTGATCCTCACACCATAGCCATCCCCTCCGGTTGTCCCAATTATTGTCACTTTGGGGCCTTTGGATCCGGACAATGATATGTGTACACAACTTGCAGATAAGATCACAAACAATACTATCATAATGATTCAATAATAAGTTCAGATCTAAGATCATGGCACTCGTGCCCTAGTGACAAGCATTAAGCACAACAAATTGCAACAAAGTCAAATAGCACTAATAGAGATACTAGGCACTATGCCCTAATAATCTTATTTTATTACATGATAAAACTCATCCAATCCCTACCATCCCCAAGCCTACAACGAGGGATTAGTCACTCATGGATGAGGGAAACATTGAAGGTCGATGGAGATGCGTTGGTGATGACGATGGCGATGATCCTCTCCAAATTCCCGTCAAGTAGGTGCCGTAACGGAGTTTCTGGATCCGAATCTTGGTTTCTGGTGGCGGTGGCGGAGCGAAACTCTTTCTGGAAAACTATCGAACCCCCCTTGGTTTTTAGGTCGAGAGACAACTTATAGGCGTAGAGGGAGGCCGAGGGGGTGCCTGGGGTGGCTGCACCCCCTAGGCATGGCAAGAGGTGGGCTCGCGCCTAGCAGGGGTGTGGGCCCGCCAGGCCCCTTCTCCGTATCGTCTTCTGGCTCTGTGGATCTTCTGGTGAAATATAATTTTTGGCATATTTTCTGGGATTTTTCCTGATAGTTCATTTTCTGCACAAAAACTAGACACAAAGGTAATTCTGCTAAAAACAGCGCCAGTCCGTGTTAGTTGTATCCAAATCACACAAGTTTAGAGGAGAAACAATAGCAAAAGTGTTCAGGAAAGTAGATACGTTTTGGACGTATCACACACCACAAACTCAAGACTTTGCCCCAACAAACAGTGAGGTTGTCAATCTCACTGGTTTGCAGAAAACAAAGGATTAAATGTATGGTGTGTAAGGTAATGGTGGCTTGTAGAAAGTAAACAATAACAATGGAAGATGTATCAATGGTAAAGATTAGACCGGGGTCCATAGTTCACTAGAGGTGTTCTCCTTAAGATAAACAACATAACATGTTGGGTAAACAAATTACAGCAGGGCAATTGATAGGACAGAGCAAGGCATAACAATGCAATACTAGACATTCATGATCCTATGAGATTTGATTGGGCAATACACCAAGATACATAGACCGCCATCCAACTGCATATATGACTAGTAATCCACCTTCAGGTTATCATCCGAACCCCCTCTAGTATTAAGTTGAAAGCAACAGATAACTGCTTCAAGAAAGGTGTGTAAAGTAAACAATCTACATGTTCCATGAACAAGAGATCGTTGTTTCTCCCTAGTAGCAACAACACATCTACAACCTTAGAGATTTCTATCACTTCCCCAGATTAAATAGAGGCATGAACCCACTATCGAGCATAAATACTCCCTCTTGGAGTCACTAGCATCTACTTGGACAAGATAGCTACTAGAAGCGGAGAGCATGCAAGATCTCAAACAACACAGACATGGTAGAATCAATAAGATAGAATCATTAACCAATCTGACATAGTAATCTCAATATCCATCGGATTCCCGCAAACACAACATGCATGATTACAAATAGATGATCTTGATCATGAACGGAGCTCACAAGATCTAAATATGGTAGCACAAAGGAGGAGAAACAACCATCTAGCTACTACATGGACCCGTAGTCCAAGGTGGAACTACTCATGCTTCATACCGGAGGCTGACATTGTCACATCCCAAGATTTTCCAAATCTTGTAATGTGAAAAATAAAATAAACAAAATAAATTATTGTTGAGTTTTAGGGTAAAAAGAAACTTTTGTTTCTAAATGGAAACTTAAAATCCCATCTTGAACAAACTTTAAATTAAAGTTTGAATTTAACAAAATCCAAATCAAGTGAATTGCATTCCTCAATGAATGTATCTCGAAATTTAAACACTTGGAAAATAAAATCCAAACCCTAAACCCTAATGGAATAAAAATCATTTCCAAGTTATCTCCAAACCTATGGATTTAATCCATATAGAATCTTGACAACAAACATTCACAAATGATCAAGAAAGACAAATAGAAATATTATAAAGCCCTAGAAATTGGTTTCACTTAATTTGGAGCCATAGATAAAATCTTATGAATTTCAATAAGATAAGGAAAAATAATTTCCAAAGCTAATAAAGCACTTATCTAAAATCCATACAAAATAGTGAGCAAATAATCCCAAATATATTTAAAAGGATAAATAAATATTAAACAAGATTTTACAAATGGGAATCACCAAGTTTGGATCTCTAAATAAAAAGTTATGGATTTTATAAGATGAAGAAAGAAATATTAAATAAGGATTATTCAAGGACCAAAAATTAAATCTTGGCCTAATCCATTAAACAAATGGAATGAATTATAATCCAAATACAAATCCAAATAAAATAAAAGGATAAAGAATTTCCAAAATACAATAAAATGGCAATAACCATGCTATCCCTATTTTAATAAAGACAAATCTTTAATAAGAATAATAATATAATTCATGAGAAAATAGTATTTTGGAATTTACCCAAGTGGAATAAAAGTTGTTTAATCAACTTAAATAAAATAAATCTACCAAATAAAATTTAGGGAATTAAAACCATATTTAATTCCATTGGAATTAAAACAAATACCCAATCTTAAATGATTAATAAATCATATTAAATTATTCCAAATAATTCAAGATGGATTATTTGACACCCAATTAATCAAATAAAAACCTACTGAAAGGATTTGGAAAGTTAAAGATTTTAGATGGATATTTAAAATATTATTAAATCCTATCTAATTAAAAACTAGAGCCTATTTGGAATAATTAAAAGACCTTAAAAAGAATAAATAAATTATTCTAAAATGATTCCAGAATGTTTTACTAATCAGTGTTTAAATCTACACAAATTTTGGCAAAGGATTGAATTCAAATAAGTGTTTGAATTGGTTGATCAAAATCAAAACAGAAAACCAGAAATAGAAAAAGAAAAACAAACAGATAAAAAAAAATGAATCTGGTCGACCCAACCCAGCTAGCCCACTAAAGCCCATCTGCAGCCCACCTCTCCCTCACCGAGCGAACCGTTATTCACTCAAACCCTCACCCCTCGACCGCTGACAGAACCACCCCACCCTCACTCTCTCTCACTCGCAGACAACCGGGTCCCACTCCCTAGCTTTCTTCCTCACCCGCCGCGACTTCTTCTCCCCTCACCTCGCCGGCTGTTTCCGCCGTGAATGCGCGCTGTCAATTCGCGTTAATGACTGATTAAATCCCGTGCTCCAACGCACCAGAGAGCGTGATCCGAGCGAAGCGGTATCAGCGAATCAGAACCAGCCATGTGTCTCTGTTGGTTTGAATTAAAACAGAAACATGTCTATTAGATGATCAATTTTGAAAAATCCATAACTTTCAAACCACACGTCCAAATTTTGCAAACTTTATATCAATGGATTCATAAAAACAGGCCCCAGCCAACCATGCACTTTGTTTAGTAAAAAGCTTCTGTTAAAATGTTTGTTTTTGCAGAAACTTGTGTATGCATGTTTAGGATATAAAATTTATTCCAAAATGTTTTTGAGGACAAAATCTTTGGAAAATGGTGTGTTTTGAACCTACTGACCATAGGAAACAAATTGTGGTTTCAAAAATGTATTTGGTGAAGCAAAAGAATAAATCTTTGATTTAAACCATTTCTAGTCAAATAAAAATATGGTTTAATTATTAAAAATGGTTTTGGAAGAAAACCTTTGAGAAATGTTTTGGAAATAAACTCCCTGACCCTAAACACAAGGTTATATGGTTTGAAAACATATTTTGTGAAACCTATAAAAATTTTCCTTATTAAAAGCATTTCTACACCACATAAAATAATGACTTGATCTAAAAATAGTTTATGAAGTAAAATCTTATACAAATGATTTTGCCACTTTATAAAATGACCATTAGGTGTTTTAAAATGTTTATGAACCATTAGAAACCAGTTTTACAAATAAAACAATCTTTAGCATGCTTGCATGCATTGTCTTGTCACTATTATTTTATGTGATGAATTGCTTGAATGGTAGATTGAAATATTGTTTGCTTGATTGAATTGTAGTGATTTGAAGTGAGTGGACATTGCAAAGAACAAGGAAGTAAACTTATACTCCCTACCAAAAAGGCAAGTGATGCTTCATACTTTTTGTCCCATTATTTTCACTATGCATTAGTGATATTTCTAAGTAAGACTTGCATGAAATTTTTGCTAAGTATAAACCATGCTATGGGAAATCCTAGTATATGAAACCTTAGTAAAATTTTCCTAAGTTAAGATTCCTACCACTATCATGCTTAGCTTAGCTAATAGAAAACAAGGGTGGAATATATATTCATACTATGGAAATTTTTCTAAGTCTGAGGACTTGTGTTTTGTTCAATAAAACAACTAAGTGAATTAATCACCTGAGTGGAATGGAAGGAATGGTTTGTGTTGAGTGGTCATGCAAGTCCAGTATGCTGGGGAAAACTTGGGCATCACCAAGTCCAGTATGCTGGGGAAAACTTGGTGTCTCACTTGTGGATGGCCACCCAGGAACAAAGAGATTTGAGATGTCAAATGTTGAGAAGCTTCAAGTGCAGCCACTTGGCAATATGGGCTCTGCCTGGATCATATAGGTTGCAAGAACTTAGCCAAATGGACAGTTGGTGGTAGGGGAATGATAGGTTGGAACGCGTCCATTTTGGTCTAAGGGAAGGCTTCTGAAAGATCTTGTCTTGGTGAAACCAAGTCTTGTGGGGAAAGTGCACCACCTCTGCAGAGTGTAAAATCTAAGTACTTAGCCATGTCCCTGGCAAAGGACAATTTGAGCATCAAGACATGGAAGCTATCAAGAATCTCATCATCCAAATTTCTAAGTTAAAAATTTGTGGATGAACAAGGGTTTAAGGTTCACCAATTTCTATTGGTGGTTCCTTGGGTGATATTTTTGTCAAGCAAAAACTTAGTGTTTTCAAATGATAAGGAAAATCTATTTTGAGCAAAGCAAGCCTAAGCTCCACTTAGCCAAATGCATATAGATGATATACTCCACTATACTACCATAGTATCACTTGCCAATACAATTCAAATGTATTGACCCTTGTGGCTGTAACTTGTTATGTTGCAGGTTTGATTGATATTAGTGAAGTTAAGTGATTAGGATTACAAGTCTACAACCAACATGTCTGCCTGTGGCACTTTGAAGATGAAGGACCCCATGCTATTGTTAAATTCTGCTGCATTGTAATGAGATAGCCAAATGAGCTATGTAAGATGTAATAAATTATTTTATTCCTGGTTATAAAGTTGTATTATGACCTATGTTTCTTGGTATTACATCTTAACTGTGGATGCTAGCTATTGATCCAGGGACTAGCATTGTAAACACAGGGATCTCTACCTTATTAAAGGTTGGGAACCTTACAGGCATGGTGATGAAGAAGGCCTCCGGGATGATCTCTCCCCTCCGGTAGGGTGCCGGGAAGAGCTTCAGATCCCCTCGATCTAGAGACGATGGTGGCGGCGGCTACGGACTGTTTCATGGAAGATTGATCGGGTACTTAGGGTTTAGGTATCAGGGCTTCTTATAGGCGAAGAGGGAGGCCGAGGGGGTGCTAGAGGCGGCTGCACCCCCCAGGCATGGGCCAGGCCTGGCCGCGCGGCCAGGGGGTATGGCCCCCTCGAGGCCCTCCTCCGTCTCGTCTTCTGGCTCCGTGTTCCCCACAGTAAAATATTGACTTTGGCTTTTCTCCCGTCCAATTCCGATAATATTCATTTTCTGACTTTTCTGGAACCAAAAACAGAAGAAAACAGGCAACTGGCACTGTGGCATCTTGTTAATAGGTTAGTTCCAGAAAACATATAAAAATACCTCAAAGTGTAGACAAAGCAAAGCAAAGTAGATATCCTAAACAAGCATAGAACATCAAAAATTCTAGATACGTTTACGACGTATCAAGCATCCCCAAGCTTAACTCCTGCTCGTCCTCGAGTAGGTGAGTGATAAAAAGAATAATTTTTAAGGTGACATGCATCATCAAAATCAAGATCAAACCATTTGCAAGCATTGAAAGCTGGGATCAAAGAACTGTAAACATGAGCATGGAAGAAGAAGTTCTAACAAAAAGACAAGTAACTATGCTGCAACATGAAAGGATACAAACAAAGATCATGAATAACAATGCATTAAAAGACGTTTGTTTGTTTCACATATATAAAACATAGCATAGTGCCATTCAGTTTGTCCCTCATAGAGTAGCAATAATGCATAGGACACCTTCAAAGTTCAAAAGGGTGACTAGATACAGATAGTTCAAGAACAAGCAATATCAACAATATGAATCAATCAATAAGTTTTGGGACAATGCACATAGAACTAAGAATGGCAATTTGGCTATCTTAATTGGCTCCTAAGGATAGAAGGTGGAGACTCAATATAATGGTGGATTAAAGGCCCTTCATAAAGGGAAGTAGGGATTTCAAGTCTCAAAAAGAGCTTCCAAAAATTATGGTACTTGTTAGCTTTCAGCTCTCATTGCCCCTATCATAAGCATCTTGAAGTGATTAAGGTTAAAGTGAAAAAATATGGAGTATATGCTTGACAAAGTATAAGTTGACAATCTCATGTCCCTTGAGTACGAGGGACGCTCCTCATGCTACTCAACTTTAGTCACCGGTAAGTTCTTGTCATAGTAAGTACATGTGTATCATAGAGAACTATCAACGGGGTACCCCTTGCACATGATACAAGAGCTAAAATGACAAGGCAAGCAGAGAATGAGCATCTCAGCAATCTTCTTATTTACCTTGGGAAAATGGTGTTTTTTCTCTCTTTCCTCTTTTCAATGTGTCCCTTTTTTTCATAAGAAGAAAGCTTCATAGATTGCTCACTATGGTGATGCTGCAAGTTTCCACCATGATTAGGCATGGCTTAGGCTAGCGGCCCAAGCGTTTCTATAATACACATGACAACATGGTTCTGCTAACAAAATAGCATGATATCAATTGTGTATAATGTACTAGTGCAATGTTGAAAGCGTTCCCCATGATAGCATGGTTCTGCTAATTCCAACGTATAAGTGCAAGCATATACAACATAGATGAAACAATGGTTCAAGTTTATTAGGGGCAAGAAAAATAAAGTGTGCCATCAAGTTTGTGAGAGCTTTAATCACTAAGTTTCACATAACAAGTTTAATTTGGAAGAGAGATAAAACAAGGATATACTTGGAATGGTGTAACACACCATGCATAGGAATTTATAGTGGACACTTTGGAATAACTTGGTTTCTTGGGAGTTGGATGCATGAGTAGAGCTTACTCATACAAGTGGAGGCTAGCAAAAGACTTGGAGCGACCAACTAAGAGAGCAATAATGGCCATAATCATGCAGAGCGACAACACATTACTAATCAAAGCATAAAGTGGTACAACAAGACAAAAACTAAATGATCATAGAGGCTATGGTGACTGGTTCATAGTCATAACATGGTGTGAGCATGTGCCAAGTCAACCCAAACAAAGCATCAAAGGATAGTACCACAATACTATGCTTTTGTATGCTAAAACAACGCATGATTCTTTCAAGGCACATTACGAAATCCTAATTGTTTGGAATAAGTCATGCTACCGCAATAATCACTAAGCATAAGGTCAAAACAACATCTAGCATGGCATGATAAGCTCTAAGTCACAGTCAAAGCAAGCTCCGCTTGTACTACTAAAGCAAGAACTTCATACTCCTCTCCAACACCAATCAACTTATTTGAAACAACACAGTGAAAACGGGGGTCCAACTACTTTATTCAAGCAAACTAAGCAAACAAAAAACAAAAACTAAGACGCTCCAAGAACAACACAACAGTGCATGAAACAATAAAAATGAAGTGTCTAGAAAGACCTGAGATTTTTATTGATGAAGAAGGGGATGCCTTGGGCATCCCCAAGCTTTGACGCTTGTACTTTTTGAATATTTCTTAGGGAGACACGCGGTGGAATTTCCAATCTTGAGGTTTTGTCCATTCTTCATCTCATTACATCATTCTTTCTCTACACGTGCAAATTTTCCTTCATACAAAACTTCACACAATCTTCATTAGCAACATTAGTGCATTCAAAAGATAATAGACCTTTAGGGTTTAGTTTTAAAACAGAAAAACATTCACTAAAGACACAAGCTACTGTAGAAATTCCCTCAAAAATCTCAATTTTCCAAAATGAATCCAAAAAGGAATCAATAAGAAGCAAATATAAATAATGGCAGAAATCTGTCAAAACAGACTAGCAGGTAGAAGCTGATTTTTTCGAAGACCTTATGTTGCTCAAATAAAAAATTATTGAACTAACGAAAGTTATCTAACAACCTGGGGGATTTATTCAGAAAATTACATCTCAATCCGACTTACAGAGATTTTACACGATTTTTTACAGTGGAGCATAAAAATCTGTTTTGAGACAGCAACTCCCCAAATCTTACTTCCCTCTCATTAGAGGTTATTTTTGGCACAAAAAACAAATAAAAAGGATAAGTAGAGGTTATTACAGAAGTAATAACTTCCAAGACTCAATAAAACTATTGGGTTATCTCCCAAGAAGTACTTTTCTTTAACGCCTTTAAGTTAGGCATAAGAGGCAAGAATCAAGTATTTTCAAATGAAGAAGCATTAACATCAAACTTTGCTTTCAAAGGAGGAGCAAAAGGCAACTTATCTCTCCTCATAGGGAAGTGTTCAATACCTTTCTTGAATGGAAAATGATATTTAATGGTGCCTTATTTCATATCAATGATGGCGCCAACTGTTCTAATAAAATGTATTCCCAAAGTAATAGGACAAGAAGCATTGTATTCAACATCCAAAACATAGAAATCAACAGGGACATAAGCATTATTAACCATAATAATAATATCATTAACACTCCCCATAAGTTTCTTTTTAGCATTATCATCAAGTGGGACATCCAAATAGCAATCTTTCAGAGGTGGCAAATCAAGCATTTCACAAATCTTTCTAGGCATAATAGAGGTACTAGAACCAAGGTCACATGAAGCTTTGAGATCAAAGTCATTCACTTGCATATTAATGATGGGTTCCCAACTATCTTCTACTTTCCTAGGAATAGAGGCTTTGTGTTTCAACTTTTCTTCCTTAATTTTAATAAGAGCATCTGTAATGTGTTTGGTGAAAGCCACATTCATATCACTAGCATTAGGACTTCTAGCAAGCTTTTGTAGGAGCATAATCACTTCAGAAATATTGCAACCATCAAGATCAAAATCAAACTTAGCATCACTGGTAATAGACTCATTGGGTTTAGGCATTGTGGTAGGAGGAATAGGGACTTCTTGTGGTTTGGTGGCATCCATATTGGTGGTGGTGATAGTGCAAACACTATTGTTTCTAGCAATTTCAGCTTCTCTTTCCCACTTAGCATGTAGTTGATCTAACAATCTAACATTTTCATCAATAGTAACTTGTATGGCATGAGTAGAAGCAAAGGTACTTTCCAAGGTTTTAGGTTTAGCAGCCATTTTATTAATTAAAGAGGACTGTGCTTCAGACAAAGAGGAAATATTTTTATCAACATTCAAAAGCTTTTTCTTCACAATTTTGTTGAAAATGGTTTTTTACTAATAAAGTCTTTAAGCATGACTTCAAGTTCAGAGGGAGCACTTCTAGTATTGTTGTAGGGGTTTCCATAGGTATTGCCATTATTAGGAGGATAAAGCCTATAGTTATTACCATAAACATTGTTGCCAAAATTCTTATTCCTAATGAAGTTCACATCAACTTGCTCTTGTTGAGCAACCAAAGAGGCTAAGGGAACATTATTTGGATCTATATGAGATTTTCCATTAACAAGCATAGCCATGATAACATCAATCTTATCATTCAAAGAAGAGGTTACTTCAACAGAATTTACCTTCTTACCATGTGGAGCTCCCTCAGTGTGCCATGAAGAATAGTTGACCACCATATTATCAAGGAGCTTTGTTGCAGTACCCAAAGTAATGGTAATAAAGGTACCTTCAGCAGCTGAATCCAACAGGTTTCTTGAAGAGAAGTTTAAACCTGCATAAAAAGTCTGGATAATCATCCAAGCTGTCAGTCCATGGGTGGGACAATTCTTTACCAAAGATTTCATTCTTTCCCAAGCTTGAGCAACATGTTCATTGTCAAGTTGTTTAAATTTCATTATTTCACTTCTCATAGATATAATCTTAGCATGAGGATAATATTTTCCAATAAAAGTATCTTTGTACTTAATCCAAGAATCAATACTATTTCTAGGCAAGGATAACAACCATTATTTAGCTTTTCCTCTCAAGGAGAAACAAAACAATTTGAGCTTAATAATATCTCCATCTACATCCTTATATTTTTGCATCTCACAAAGTTCAACAAAGTTATTGAGTTGGGCAACAGCATCATCAGAACTAGCACCAGAAAATTGCTCTTTCATCACAAGATTCAACAAAGCAGGCTTAATTTTATAAATGGTAGCATCAGGAGCATGTGGAGCAATAGGTGTACTCAGGAAATCATTGTTGTTTGTGCTAGTGAAGTCACACAACTTGGTGTTCTTAGTAGAGTTCATTTTTGCAAAAGTGGAGCAAACCAACAGCAGCAACAACTAGAGTAGGAACTAATTTTTGTGTTTTTGATAAGGTAAAGCAAACCAAACCAAACTATTTTTTTGGAGTTTTTGATAAAAAGAGGCAAAAGAAACTAAGAAAAACAAAAACAAAGTAAAGAGAAAGGTTGTGAAGGACTCCCCTTGTGAAGCCGTCCTTAGCATCCCCGACAACGGCGCCAGAAATAGCTTGATGATGTGTAGCTCAGATCACTGTAGAACTTCGTTGGGAGACCCCAAGAAGAAGATATGGTGAGCACAGCAGCAAGTTTTCCCTCAGTAAAAAACCAAGGTTATCGAACCAGTAGGAGGAAGGAAATGACTCAAAGGTGTTGCTAGCAACTTGGAAACCTGCACAACACAAACTCAAGACTTTGCCCCAACGAACAGTGAGGTTGTCAATCTCACCGGTTTGCTAAAAACAAATGATTAACTGTATAGTGTGGAAGTTAATGGTGGCTTGCCGAAAGTAAACATTAACAGTGGAAGATGTATCAATGGTAAAGATTGGACCGGGGTCCATAGTTCACTAGAGGTGTTCTCCTTAAGATAAACAACATAACATGTTGGGTAAACAAATTACAGCAGGACAATTGATAGGACAGACCAAGGCATAACAATGCAATACTATACATTCATGATCCTATGAGATTTGATTGGGCAATACAACAAGATACATAGACCGCCATCCAACTGCATCTATGACTAGTAATCCACCTTTAGGTTATCATCCGAACCACCTCCAGTATTAAGTTGCAATCAACGGATAACTGCTTTAAGCAAGGTGTAATCTACTTATTCCATGAACAAGAGATCGTTGTTTTCTACCTAGTAGCAACATCACATCTACAACCTTAGAGATTTATGTCACTTCCCCAGATTAAATAGAGGCATGAACCCACTATCGAGCATAAATACTCCCTCTTGGAGTCACTAGCATCTACTTGGCCAAGATAGCTACTAGAAGCGGAGAGCATGCAAGATCTCAAACAACACAGACATGATAGAATCAATAAGATAGAATCATTAACCAATCTGACATAGTAATCTCAATATCCATCGGATCCCCGCAAACACAACATGCATGATTACAAATATATGATCTTGATCATGAATGGAGCTCACAAGATCTAAACATGGTAGCACAAAGGAGGAGAAACAACCATATAGCTAATACATGGACCCATAGTCCAAGGTGGAACTACCCACGCTTCTGAAGGGTTTCGCGGCATAGTAAATCAAAATTTTCTACGGATGCGAACAGAGGGAAAGCCAAGATCTAATCTAGGAGATGCAAACAACGAGAGAGATTGAATTAGATCTTCATACCCTTGAAGATTCGCACTGAACGCTCGTTTAACATGGGTGATGTAGTCGTACTCGCTTCTCCTCCTCGCGATCCGATCCGATCTAGCACCACAAGTGGCGGTGCCTCCGTGAGATGCACACGTGCAGAACCTCGATGTATCCTCCTTCCTCGGACCAGCAAGTATGGTGGAGAGACGGATTGGATCTACAACACGACGGCGTGGTGTATATGGTGGAGAATTTCTGCAGCAGGGCTTCGCCTACAAGCAGTCGGGAGGGAGAGAGGAGGGCAGCAGGGCGGCTAGGGTTGGAGGGGAAGGTGTGTGGGGGTGGTGCGCCCCCACCCCTCTTTATATAGAGGGGGGCGCAGCCCTAGCCCCTCCCCCAAGCCCAAACCGGTGGCCCCAAGGAGGAAGAGTGGGGGGCAAGGAAACCCCCCCTTCTAGAAACTCTATCTCGAGTTTAAACCCTCTTTGGCCGGCTGGGCCCTATGGGGCCTTGTGCCCCTGGCCCAATGCGGCCAGGGCACTCCCTCATAGGCCCATGCCCCCTCCCGGAAGGTGGGGCCACGTTGGTCCCCTTCCGGAAGGTTCTAGAAGCTTCCGGTACAATACCGATTAACCAGGAACAATTCCGAACTCCAAAAACTGCACTGCCTTATATGAATCTTATTCTCCGGACCACTCCGGAACCTCTCGTGATATCCCGGATCCCATCCGAGACACCGAAAAAAAACTCATAAACCAATTATCCAATCTATCCTAGCGTCGAGACACGTTAAGTGTGTGACCCTGCGGGTTCGAGAATATGCGAACATGATCTTCTATCAATAATCAACAGCGGGGTCTGGAAACCCATATTGACTCCCACACATTCATCGATGATCATATCGGATGAACCACGATGCCAGGATTCAATCAATCCCATATATATATTCCCTTCGTCTCGTGATATTTTACTTGCCCGAGATTTGATCGCTCTAATCGCCATACCTAGTTCAATCTCGCTCACGCAAGTACTTTACTCGCTTCAGAATCCGATATCACTTTGTGATTAACTCCTTAACCACATGCTTGCAAGCGGTGTTGATATTGATTACCGAGTGGGCCCAAGTATATCTCTCCGATTTGGGAGGACAAATCCTATCTCGATACATACAACCCAATGATACTTTCCGATCACCGAGAGACACCTTTATGATCACCCTCTCATAGGATGACGCTTGATGACCTCAAAGCTTTCTTCCGATACCGTGGAGTTGTATTATCTCATGGTCTAAGGAATACAATATTTGACATAAGAAAAGCTTCGCAAAGACGAACACGATGACACGATCTAATTGCTTCGCTTAGTTTGGGTCTGTCCACCATATCATTCTCCCAATGATATGATCTCATTATTAATTGACAACTCATGTCCATGGTTAGGAAACCTTAACCATCATTAATCAATGAGCTAGTCCTTAGAGGCGATTAGGGACACGATGTTGTTCACAAACCACACAAGTATTAAAGTTTCCGCTTAATACAATTCTAGCATGGAATATAAACATTATCATGAACAAGAATTATAATAATAACATCTTTATTATTGCCTCTAGGGCATAATTCCAACAGTCTCCCACTTGCACTAGAGTCAATAATCTAGTTTACATCTGGCAACAATCTCACACCCATGGCACTGAGGTGCTGATCATGTTTTACACGTGGAAGAGG
Organism: Avena insularis; assembly: GCA_023614405.1. Lineage (NCBI taxonomy): Eukaryota > Viridiplantae > Streptophyta > Magnoliopsida > Poales > Poaceae > Avena > Avena insularis. The sequence goes on from CM042689.1 coordinate 3,828,582, forward strand.
TTTAGTCAATGGATCTGCGACATTCAGATCTGTATGTACTTTGCTAATCTTCAGATCTCCATCTGCTATATAATTTCGGATTATATGAAACTTGCGGATGATATCTTGGTTCCTTAGCGAGTGCTATGGCGCCAGTGTTGTCACACAATATCTCCAGTGGGTCCAATGCACTTGGAACCATTCCAAGCTCAGTGATGAAGTTTCTGATCCAAACTCCTTCACTTGACGCTTCTGCAGCAGCCATGTATTCCGCTTCTACTGTAGATCCCGCGATCACTCTTTGCTTGCAGCTTCTCCAGCTCACAGCTCCTCCATTCAAAATATACACGTATCCTGTCTGAGATTTAGAATCATCCTTGTCGGTGTCGAAACTAGCATCGACGTAACCTTTTACGACAAGCTGTTCATCACCCCCATAGACTAAGAACATTTCTTTAGTCCTATTTAGGTACTTTAGGATGTTCTTCACGGCTGTCCAAAGGTTCCACTCTGGATCACTTTGATATCCGCCGTCAAACTAAGAGCATTGGACACATCCGTCTAGTACACAAGATGGCATACATGATAGAACCTATGGACGAGGCATAAGGCCCTTTGCTCATAGCTTCCCTATCATTTACCAGAAGTGGACCTCGAGCCTTGCTCAATATCTTACCCGACAACATAGGCCGAACCTTTCTTTGCCTTATCCATTCGAACCTTTTCAGAACTTTGTCTAGGTATGTACCGCTTAAAGCTATCAGCGCCTTTGTCTATCTCTATAGATTTTGATGCCCAATATATAAGCAGCTTCACCTAGGTATTTCATTGAAAAACACTTGTTCAAATAACTCTTCACATCGTTAAGCATGTTGATGTCATTTCCAATAATTAATATGTCATCCACATATAGTACCAGAAATGTCACCGAGCTCCCACTCACTTTCTTGTAGATGCAAGCTTCGTAGCAATTTGGAACAAATCCAAAGCTCTTGATCAAAACGAAGGTTCCAACTCTGAGATGCTTGCTTCAGTCCATAAATGGAATGCTGAAGCTTAGCATCCTTAGGATCGACAAAACCTTCGGGTTGCATCATATACAACTCTTCATCAATGTTGCCATTGAGGAACGCAGTCTTGACATCCATCTGCCATATTTCATAATCATGAAACGCAACAATTGCTAATAAAATCCAAATGGACTTAAACATCGCTACGGGAGAGAAAGTCTCATCGTAGTCAACTCCTTGAACTTGTCGAAAACCTTTCGCGACAAGCCGTGCTTCATAGACGGTAACATTACCATCCGCGTCCATTTTCTTCTTAAAGATCCATTTGCACTCAACGGCCTTTCGGTCGCTAGGAGGGTCCACCAAAGTCCATACTTGGTTTTCGCTCATGGATCCCAATTCGGATTTCATGGCTTCTAGACATTTCTCAGAGTCTGGGCTCATCATCGCTTCCTCATAGCTCGTAGGTTCACTGTCTTCTACTAGCAAGACAGTCAAGACAGGGTTGCTGCATTCACTCAGGGGGCACGCGACCTTGTCGACCGCGACGCTCAGCAGCAAAGATCGTCCAAGCTTCATGATCCTTGTCATTAGCTTCCTCCATTGTTGGTGCAAAGTGCAATTGGAACAATTTCAGGTGCTGCGCTACTCTCCAATTCAAGAGAAGGTTCAACAACCTCGTCTAGCTCTACTTTCCTCCCACTCACTTCTTTCGAGAGAAACTCCTTCAAGAAAGGAACCGTTCTTATGACAAACACTTTGCCTTCGGTTCTGTGATAGAAGGTATATCCAATAGTTTCCTTAGGGTATCCTATGAAGACGCATTTCTCCGCTTTGGGTTCGAGCTTGTCCGGCATCAACTTCTTGACGTAAGCTTCGCATCCCCAAACTTTGAGAAACGACAACTTAGGTTTAGCACCAAACCACAGTTCATACGGTGTCGTCTCAATGGATTTAGATGGTTCCCTATTTAAAGTGAATGCAGCGGTTTCTAATGCATAACCCCAAAATGATAACGGCAAATCAGTAAGAGACATCATTGATCGGACCATATCTAATAGGGTTCGATTCCGGCGTTCAGACACACCATTGCGCTGTGGTGTTCCGGGTGGCGTGAGTTGTGAAACAATTCCGCTTGCTTTAAGATGCGTGAGAAAATCATAACTCAAATATTCGCCCCCACGATCGGATCGTAGAAACTTAATCTTTCTGTTACGATGGTTCTCCACTTCATTCTGAAATTCCTTGAACTTTTCAAATGTTTCAGATTTATGTTTCATTAAATAGATATACCCATATCTACTTAAGTCATCGGTAAAAGTGAGAAAATAGCGATATCCACCGCGCGTCGAAACACTCATCGGTCCGCATACATCGGTATGTATGATTTCCAACAAGTCCGTTGCTCGCTCCATCATACCGGAGAACGGGGTTTTGATCATCTTGCCCATGAGGCATGGTTCGCATGTGTCAAATGATTCAAAATCAAGAGACTCCAAAAGTCCATCAGAATGGAGTTTCTTCATGCGCTTTACACCAATATGACCTAGACGATAGTGCCACAAATAAGTAGTATTATCACTATCTACTTTGCATCTCTTAGCCTCAATGTTATGGATGTGTGTTTTATCCCTTTCGAGATTTAGAAGAAATAAACCATTCACAACAGGTGCATGACCATAAAATATGTTACTCATATAAATAGAACAACCATTATTCTCCGATTTAAATGAATAACCGTCTTGCAATAAACACGATCCAGAAATAATGTTCATGCTCAACGCAGGCACATAATAACATTTATTAAGGTTTAAAACTAATCGAAGGTAAAATAAGGAGAGCGTCGACGGCTATCACATCAACTCTTGATCCGCTGCCAACGCGCATCGTCACCTCATCCTCGCAGCCGCCGCTCATTCCGTAGCTTCGTTTGAGTTACAAATATTAGCAACTGAACCGTATCAAATACCTGTGCACTACAACGAGGGCTAGTAAGGAAAACATCAATAACATGTATATCAAATATACCTTTGATGGTGCCGACTTCTTGTCCGCTAAGTACTTCGGACGATATGCTTCCAAAGGACCCTTGTCCTTGCAATAGAAGCACTCAGTGTCCGGCTTAGGACCAGACTTGAGCTTCTTCTCAGCAGGGGCAGTGCGCTTGCCGCCGCCCTTCTTGAAGGGCTTCTTTGCACCCTTACCTTTCTTGAAGGTGGGCTTGTTGACCATCAACACATGATTATCCTTTTTGATGTCCACCTCCGCAGCCTTCAGTTTTGCGAAGAGCTCGGTGATCGTATCAGTGGAACCAATCTGATTATGAGTCACTACAAAACTTTTGTAGCTGGGAGGGAGTGATTGCAGAACCCTGTCAATCTTGAGCTCCTCTGGAATCGTGCATTCTAGTTGCTCAAGGCGTTGAGTGTAGCCCGTCATCTTAATGGCGTGCTCACTAACGGAACTCCCTTCCTCCATCTTGCAGTTAAAGAACTTCTCAGAGATCTCATATCTCTCAGAACGGGCCTGAGTCTGAAACATGGTTTTCAGCTCTTCGAGAATCTCAAAGGGCCCGGGATAGTCTTCAAAACGATTTTGAAGTTCCGGTTCCATAGCAAACAACATGGTGCTCTTAATCACACCATAATCATCTTTGCGCGACTGATAGACAGCTTTCTCATCAGCCGGTAGCTTGCGTTAGGGTCACCTAACGCTTTCCCAAGGACATAGTCCTTTTGACCGCCAGAGAGAATGATTCTTAGATTGCAGAACCAATTGGTGAAGTTAGACCCATTGTTCTTAAGCTTTTCTTTCTCAGCAAAAACGTTGAAGTTGAAGTTGGACTTATCCATGTGATCTACAATATTTGCAAGTACAAATTAGACTATGTTCATGATAACTAGTTCAACTTAATCAAATTACTAGATGAACTCCCACTAAATTCAACATCCCTCAAGTTGTTTAGTGAACACGATCCAAATTCACCACACCTAATCCGATCTTCACGAGAAGAGATGTGGTTTCAATGGTGGACAACAAAGTGTCGATCATATCATTCATATGACTCATGCTTAACCTTTCGGTTCATGTGTTCCGAGGCCATGTCTGTACATGCTAGGCTCGTCAAGTAAAACCCAAGTATTTCCGCGTGTGCAAAACTGGCTTGCACCCGTTGTATGTGAGCGTAGAGTCTATAGCACCCGATCATCACGTGATGCTTGGACACTTTAACTTCATAACGGTGCATACATGGGGAGAACAGTTTTATCTTGATCTTTAAGTGAGGAATCATCTTATAATGCTACCGTCGCGATCTAAGCATAATAAGATACATAAAAGGATAAACATCACATGCATATAACTTTATGTGACATGGTATAGCCAATCTTCGCGCAATGATCTCCATCTTGTGCGTGCCGGCATGATCTCCATCACTCCACCATGATTGCCTCCACCACGAATAGCAACTACAACTATTGCTAACTACTTAGCGATAAAGTGAAACTATTACATGGCGTATAAGAAGTTGACACACAGGTCATACACAATTATAAAGACAACCATATGGCTCCTGCCGGTTGTGTACTCATCGACATGCAAGTCGTGAAACATTACAAAACATGATCATCGCATACATTATACTCATCACATCTTGGGCCATACCATATCACAGAAAACACTCCCTGCAAAAACAAGTTAGACGCCTCTACTTTGTTGTTGCATGTTTTACGTGGCTTATGGGAGTAGATGCTAAGAACGATTCTTACCTACAGAAAGCCACAACGGTGATATTATGGTTGCCAAACTCCGGTGTAGATCCCATGACAACTATAGTGAGAGAAACTGACATCCACCAGCCGCATGTGTGGAACAAGCCACACGTCAAGTGCGGAGCCGGTCTCGCGAACGACGTCGCGTAAGGTTGGCCTGGACCGCTTCAATCTCACTATCCCGCGTCATAAGAAGAACACAAACAAGAAGCTTGCAACAGAAAACATCAACGCCCGCAACAACCATGTTGCGTTCTACTCGTGAAACACATCTACGGATAGATCTAGCTCTGATACCACTGAAGGGTTTCGTGGCATAGTAAATCAAAATTTTCTATGGATGCGAACAGAGGGAAATCCAAGATCTAATCTAGGAGATGCAAACAACGAGAGAGATTGGATTAGATCTTCATACCCTTGAAGATTCGCGCGTGAACGTTAAACGAACGTGGGTGATGTAGTCGTACTCGCTTCTCCTCCTCGCGATCCGATTCGATCTAGCACCACAAGTGGCGGTGCCTCTGTGAGATGCACACGTGCAGCACCTCGACGTCTCCTCCTTCCTCGGACCAGCAAGTATGGTGGAGAGACGAATTGGATCTACAACACGACGGCGTGGTGTATATGGTGGAGAATTTCTGCAGCAGGGCTTCGCCTACAAGCAGTCGGGAGGGAGAGAGGAGGGCAGCAGGGCGGCTAGGGTTGGAGGGGAAGGTGTGTGGGGGTGGTGCGCCTCCACCCCTCTTTATATAGAGGGGAGGGGGCGCAGCCCTAGCCCCTCCCCCAAGCCCAAACCGGCGGCCCCAAGGAGGAAGAGTGGGGGGCAAGGAAACCCCCTTCTAGAAACTCTATCTCGAGTTTAAACCCTCTTTGGCCGGCTGGGCCCTATGGGGCCTTGTGCCCCTGGCCCAATGCGGACAGGGCACTCCCTCATAGGCCCATGCCCTCTCCCGGAAGGTGGGGCCACGTTGGTCCCCTTCCGGAAGGTTCTAAAAGCTTCCGGTACAATACCGATTAACCCGGAACAATTCCGAACTCCAAAAACTGCACTGCCTTATATGAATCTTATTCTCCGGACCACTCCGGAACCTCTCGTGATATCCCGGATCCCATCCGAGACTCCGAAAAAAAACTCATAAACCAATTATCCAATCTATCCTAGCGTCGAGACACGTTAAGTGTGTGACCCTGCGGGTTCGAGAATATGCAGACATGATCTTCTATCAATAATCAACAGCGGGGTCTGGAAACCCATATTGACTCCCACACATTCATCGATGATCATATCGGATGAACCACGATGCCAGGATTCAATCAATCCCATATATATATTCCCTTCGTCTCGCGATATTTTACTTGCCCGAGATTTGATCGTCGGTACCGTCATACCTAGTTCAATCTCGTTCACAGCAAGTACTTTACTCGTTCCGTAATCCAATATCACTTTGTGATTAACTCCTTAACCACATGCTTGCAAGCGGTGTTGATATTGATTACCGAGTGGGCCCGAAGTATATCTCTCCGACTTGGGAGGGACAAATCCCATCTCGATACATACAACCCAACAGATACTTTCCGATCACCTGAGAGACACCTTTATGATCACCCTCTCATAGGATGACGTTTGATGACCTCAAAGCTTTCTTCCGATACCAGGGAGTTGTATTATCTCATGGTCTAAGGAATACAATATTTGACATAAGAAAAGCTTCGCAAAGACGAACACGATGACACGATCTAATTGCTTCGCTTAGTTTGGGTCTGTCCACCATATCATTCTCCCAATGATATGATCTCATTATTAATTGACAACTCATGTCCATGGTTAGAAAACCTTAACCATCATTAATCAATGAGCTAGTCCTTAGAGGCGTACTAGGGACACGGTGTTGTTCACAAACCACACAAGTATTAAAGTTTCCGCTTAATACAATTCTAGCATGGAATATAAACATTATCATGAACAAGAATTATAATAATAACATCTTTATTATTGCCTCTAGGGCATAATTCCAACAGCTTCATACCGGAGGCTGGCATGGTGATGAAGAAGGCCTCTGGGATGATCTCTTCCCTCCGGCAGGATGTTGGGAAGAGCTTCAGAACCCCCCTGTCTAGGGACGATGGTGGCGGCGGCTACAAACTGTTTTATGGAAGATTGATCGGGTATTTAGGGTTTAGGTATCGGGGGAGGGAGGCCGAGGGGGTGCCCGAGGCGGCTGCACCCCCAGGCACGGGCCAGGCCTGGCCGTGTGGCCAGGGGGTGTGGCCCCCTCGAGGCCCTCCTCAGTCTTGTCTTCTGGCTCCGTGTTTCCCACGGTAAAATATTGACTTTGGCTTTTGTCCCGTCCAATTCCGAGAATATTTATTTTCTGACTTTTCTGGAACAAAAAAAAAGGAAGAAAACAGACAACTGGCACTGTGGCATCTTGTTAATAGGTTAGTTCCAGAAAATATATAAAAATACCTCAAAGTGTAGACAAAGTAAAGCAAAGTAGATACTAAACAAGCATGGAACATAAAAAAAATATAAATACGAGTTTACGACGTATCAATGCTGACCGCTTTGATGGTGACCGCTCTGATGGATGATAAAGTCGTCATTGCTACCGGTGCCAAAGACACTGTCGGCAATGACAATCATCTCATGATCGTCACTTCCCTCCTAGGCATGATGGCCGACACTGATGAGAAGCCATCTGCTGGATTTCAAAGCCTGGGTGGCGCAAGAACAAGATGAGGCAGAGGATGAAAGGCTATTGCATGCTCTACACAGACTACTTTACCGATGACCCATTGCACGACGATATCATATTTCGGAGCCGTTTCAGAATGTGTTAGAAGCTTTTCCTGAAGATTGTCGAGCAATTAATAGAGTTCGACTACTACTTCAAACTTTGGTGAACTTGTAATAAATTTGCATGTTGAATTATTTATTTTCTATATTGATCTTGTTGAACTGTTTGTTTGATTTTATGAACTTGTAAATTTATATATTGAACTTGTTGAAATTTTTTTGTATGGGGGCACGGCAAGGATCCAGCATCCCCCTTCCCCTAATTCATCAACATATCCGGCGCCCCCCAATACGGGCCAAAAAACGCGCCGGACACCGTAGGGTGGGGGGGGGGGGCGAGTGGAGACGCTCTAGCTAGAGGGGGTATGGAGAGCGTCATTTTGGAGCTCCATGCAGGACTTTTTTTATATTTTTTTTTCAAAAATATGAAAACAATACCGGGATGCAAATAATGATTTATAATACGTGAGTGCAAAAAATCATGTGAAAATACTTTGTATTCTGGCCTCAACAAAAAGGAGAAAAGTGCAGGTCTGGACGTGAACACGGTGTAATTTTGAATGGCCTCCATTTTCACAAAATTTGTCATATTTATCATTTTTGCTGTGTCCGAAATATAAAATATTTTCTATTCAAAATTTGCATACATGTATTGGCTACACGAATATATTTTTTCTGAAAATATTTGATGCTTTTTAAAAAGTTCAAAAAAATCCTCAATGGAGGACGGGCTCCGAAGTGATTTTCCGGTGTGCAGTACCGCTAGTATTTATCCAGTCTTTCAGAATAATAATCAAGCAGAGCACAATATCTACTATCTCTTTTCCATCAATCGTCAATTTTCAGAAACCAAGAGCTGCTAGTGCTACATGGAGATGGGGTTCCATAAATCCGATCAACAAAACACGGTAGACCATAATTCAAATCTCTAAGGACCTCGGGCCATATGACACACCTAGTGCCACAGCTGTAATACGGTTTTACTGTTGTACAAGCAAAAGATGGGCATAACTATACGATCTATACAAAGGCCAGGGCAAGATGATGCTAGACTGCTAGTACTATTTTGAGTACTACGTTAAACAGAGAAGAAGCATCTCACGAGCAGTTTCAGACGGAAAATCAGTTATCAATATGGCAAAAATGGCGCCAAGATGCTCACCTCTTAGGCCGAACTGTCAAACTCCTAGATCCAATGGACGCTGACGACGAGGATGATGAAATGGCCGATCTGCCAAAATCCTCGTTGTCCGCGTTGAATGCCTTCAGAATCAAGTCCTGCACATCATGAAACTTCCTCTTCTTCTCGGCGGGTGTATCTCGGAGAGAAACCTCGATTTCATCATCCATGATCTTGTCCAGAACATTTGAACAGCGTGGGAAGAAGCGTCTACCGAGTTCAACTGGTATAAGCATTCAGCTTGTAGTTAGTCCAGATACATAGACTTTGTAAAATGCCATTTTATAATTGAATCTGGGAAAAAAATGTGCACAAATTGCAAGACTAGGTGAACTGCCACCACCCACACACAGCAAGACTAAATCATCAGCAGTTCAACCCCGGATCAATTTTTTGTATTACTATAGTCAAGTGTACATATTCGGTTCAAACATCTAAAATTCCCTCTTCCGTTCTTTAAATCAAATATTACCTAGATACATGTGAATGTAGACTAATGTGAGTCAGTTAATTCTGCACAGAGGGAGTACATTATTACTCTTAAATAAAGAGCAAAAAAGAGCCAAATTATCCATCATTCACAAACTCATGTTACGCCAAAGAATTATAATCTTCTGTTTGGTGTGCAAACTCTGGGATTTCAGCTTTCTTATTCAGAATGTTAAGAGCAGATAAGTCAAACAAGTGAACATTATTAGATTCAAAATATATATAATATAGAAGCGCCGTGGTTATACAAAGGGAAGCTGTGCCTAACCTGTTTTGGAGAGGACTCTGATCCGAGCTAAATGTTCATCCTTCATTTGGGAAGGAGGTATATTTAGATCAATGGTTGCCCGTTGTGTCCCCGGAGGTGGATTTGCACTGGAACCAAGGGTAAATTCCAAAGTACCATCCACTTGAGCAATGTCCATTGCTACTTTTGTCTTGATTGGAAACAATATCTTCGCCAAAGCAACTAGTACATAGCATGAACATAATTGTGTGAAAACTGAAAACACGACTTCCAAGAGAATAAAAAAGTAACACACTGCAAACTTCACTTCACATGAAAAACACCAACTGCAAACCAGAGCAAGCAAATAATCTTGACCAGTACATGATTTGTAGACGAACATTACCTCGGTTTTCAAGGTACAGTAACCTTCCACGTTGACACTCACCAGCCATTGCAAGAAAAACCGTTGCTTCTCCAACTTGTGGATCCCTTCTTTCAGCTTGCCCAAAAATCTTGGTACATATTGTATTTTTAGGAGACAGTTTTCCTTCTTCGGTAACCCCTAAGTAATCCTTGCGTTTTTTGAGTCCCTTTGAGCTCTAACAGTTGGTGGGGAGAAGATAAATATAACTTTGACATCGACAGTCTATAAAGGGAAAGTCTGACTACTAATTTCTACTGAAATTTTGAAATACTTTTATGAACCCCATAAAAAAAATATACACGGTAGAAGTATCTTCCAAGCGAAATTTTTGCATATGATTGTGAAGTAGATAACCCCTCGAGTACTGTAATAGTCAAAAAAAATTAATGGTGTACACGACAACTTTTAGGAAACTGGAGGAAGCAACAACAGTTGCAATAGTGGGGATCAACTGTGTACTCCCTCCGTTTAGAAATATAAGATGTTTTAGGTTTGTGAAAGAGATGGATCTAGACACCTTTTAGTGTATAGGTTCAAATGAATCTAAACACTAAAATGTGTCTAGATACATCTCATTCACAAACTTAAAACATCTTATATTTCCAAACGGAGGGAGTACGTGTAATACAACCTTCTCTGCTAACATAAAGACATCGCCACACAATTTTTGTTGTGTCAAGATACTAGCTTATGTTATACTGTACATGCTTAATTACCTTCCTAAGATTTGATTTTTACTAATAAATCAACATGGAATATTTATTTAGCCCATAATAACCATTTCAACTAATTTATTGTGTACACCACAATGTTCTTTAGCAGTACCTCACTTGTTCTGGTTGTACATTAGAGGAGTAATTACTTGCGAATTGTGCAAATTTTGGCACATTACCCTCATTGAGGGTGTGCAAGATAAGTACAAGAACGCAATATTGGAGTAAGATAGGTATCAAAAGTCAAAATTGACTTGAACTTTCGTTAGAAAAAGATACACCAATCCCAGCATACCAAATGTGGATACGATGACTGAAACAGGTACCACTAAAGCTATGTAGGGCATCAACTCTTAAGGAAACCTAAAAAGGCTCTAAAAGTTTCAGCAGCCAAGATACTTGATGGCTAACAGCTATGATCTGCTTGATATTCTCAATAATAAATTGGTTTTGGTAGTAGTGTTTAGTAGCGTTTCTAATATTGTAGATACAGATAACAAAATACACCATTTTGTGCACTTTAAGAGGTTATGAATTATGATGATATTTTCTAAAAGAAAAAGAAAAAGTGGCAAAAAGTACATGTTCCAGAAAGCATTACCCTTAATTGAGCGTACCTGATCTGCTGATGACGTTGCCTCACTTCTAATGCTACAACCCAAACTTTCTAATCCTTGAAGCATCTCGATAATTTTTGCTGTTGTAGGCCTTTCGGTCCACTCAGGATTAACGCAGATTAGACCTATCTGAATGCATCTTTTTATTTGTTGGCAATCTACTTCTAGCTTTGTGTGTCCATGTGCTTTCTGCAGTGTGTATCTCCATTTTTTAAGTTCCTGCAAAATCAGCGAGAATTTAGAATGTCACTGTGCAAAGATAAATTGTAATAAGGTCAACTAAAAAGGAATCCATCGTAATAGTTGAAACATAACTCCCATACATGCTCAATAAACCCCTCGGAAGATGTCCCAGCAACCCCTGGGTAGTTCCTGTTTCCCATTATTAGCTCCATGATTATCACACCCAAACTGAATATGTCTGACTTAGGTGTGATTGTACCTTCATGGATGTACTCTGGTGCCATGTAGCCACTGCATCACAGCATCAGTGAACTTTGTAGTGCTAAAGAGACTAGAGAAAAGAAATTTTACTGATGACTCAGAAGAAACAGATTAAAGAGGCACTAAACTTACAATGTACCAACACGATTTGGACTGGAAATAGTTTGATGCTGATCAAGCAGTCTCGACAGCCCAAAATCTGTAATTTTTGGTGCCAAATTGTCATCAAGCAATACGTTCGCAGGCTTTAGGTCCAAGTGAAGAACAGTCTTATCAATTTGCTCATGAAGGTAGTGCAAACCATTGCAAATACCCTCAATAATTTTATAGCGCGTGCGCCAATCAAGTTCAGAGGATCCATCTGCATTTGTTTGGAAAGTACAGGATACTTGAAGAGTCCAACTGTATTAGGGAAAACTAAAAAGTCCAACCACATTAGGAGATGCCGTGCTTCTACTTCTGAGTCAAGCAAGAACATCAATACATTTTTCCCAGTTATTTTCTCGTCTAGCCTATGTGTATCTATTCCCTTGCAGCCATGACGTCTATCTTCAACATGGCAATTATCTTAGATAACATATGAAAGGACTATAATTTTTATTGTATGTTCTCCTTTATTATTCATAGACAGATATCAGCACCACATGTTAATGTGTTGTAACATTAGTAGCATATTTGAATAAAATTTAGTTTTTAGAAGCTATGCTCAAAGCACGCAAATTACAATCTCAAAGGAAGACGAAAAACTTAGAAACAATACATGGCCCACATTGAATTGCCATACCTGAAAGATACCCATCAAGGCTTCCTTTAGGGAGATACTCCAGGCAGAGCAACATTTCTGAGCTCTCGGCAAAAACCATTTTCCCTTCGAATTCTGTATAAAACCTCTTTGTTTCATAGCAGTATCCCATAAATCGCACAATATTTGGATGCTTAAGCCTCATAAGATGATGAACCTCATTCTCAAATAAACTCTGAGCGCGCACCATTGATGGCTCTAGCCTTTTCACGGCGACTATTTCTCCACTTTGTAGCACACCCTGTTTAAGGTATCTTGTTAATAGGCATTAAAAAAAGATATCTTGTTAATATTGATACGCTACATATAACTGAAAAAACAAATGGACATGCTTACCTTATAAACCATGCCAGTACCACCTTTACCAAGTACTCGCTCATTAGAGAAGTTGTCTGTGATTTCTCCCAAAAAAGTTAATGGTAGAGCATGTGGTTTTGAACTTCGATCATGCAGTATGCTATCCAGGCTATAGTATTTGCTAGACTCGCCGTACATTTTTCTTATTTTCTAAATACACGAACAATTCCAGAAGCTAGCAAACATTTGTTGCCTTGCGCGGAGTCGCATATACGATTTGGCAGCAGTTGGAGGCTAATTTTCCATCAAAAGCTAGATTTTGTTGTCCATACCAAATGACTAACCTTGCCCAGCTAGGCTAGTTTTGTTCTTGCCTCAGATCCAAACGCTCTCATAGTGCCCTCAAATAAGTCGTGAAGTCAAAACAAGATAACTGCAGAAGAGAACCCAAAACAAATATAAGGATTTAAGACGGAAAGTGTCTTACATGGGCACCAGTGCTCCTGTCATTGAAAAAAATTCAAAAATCATATTTACAAATTTCCAAAAAATCTAAAAATAAATTCTACGTATAGTTTATGCTAGATTCTACAAGCATGCAAAAACTCAGCCTGAAATTCTTATGACAAAACGGATAAAATTTGGAGATTCGAAACTATACATACTCACCGGTGACCATGTGCACCAAATCTCCACTGGATTTAAGAAAGTAATTTCAGACACGAAAAAAAATCAGAGACATATTCAAAGCAATCTCCGTCGAACCGCGACCCCAATCGGTCCATGTGGTTCGAGGTCTAAACGCGATATATATCTAAATCGCACGAGGATCGCACGATCCAAGAACAGCCGGAAGAAAACCGCGAGAACTGAAGGAGAGAGTGCACACGATGAGAGGGAGGTCGTCCTCGCCGTCACCTGGCGCCGCGGCGCGGTTGCCGTCGCCGTCAGGTCGCCGTTGCCTCGTGTGCTGCCGCACGACCGCCCGCGGAGTCGATTCTCGGTCGAAATTGTGCGGTGGTGCCGGATTCTTGCGGTGGCGGAGTGGGGAGTAGAAATGCAGGACACGGCTTCTCTCTTGGACTCAGGGAGACCACTACGTGACAAATTGTCGAAAGCCACATTACGAGCGGAAATCCATTTTTGATCTCAGGTGTATATGCTCCTGCTAGCTGATTTTTTTAATTCAAAATGTTAAAAATTTAAAAAAAAACATTTGGCACATACATCTTGACATTCTAGGTTCTCACGAAGTAGTTTCGTAGAAAACCAATATATTTTGTATCCTGTATGAAAAAGATAAAAAAATGTCTTGTTACTCGTATTTTTTAAGCGTTGAATTTTGCCTTTTTACACACGATACAAAACATATCGTTTTTCCGCGAAACGACTTTGTGAGCACATAGAATGTCCAGATATACGCGCCAAATTTTTTATTGATTTTTTTACATTTTAACTTGTGTTTAAAATTCAATTCAAAAACCGGGGAGCCAAAACGCCACGTCCCATTATGAGAGACTTTGAACACATGGTTGGATTCAACCAAGGGAGCTTACATGTATTCTATATATAAGAGCTTGACCTTCTTACATGTATTCTACTCCCTCTGTTAATAATTATCCATGTATTTTAAGTTTAGTTAAAGTCAAACTTTGTAAAGTTTGATAGAACATATAGAAAAAACTATAAACATCTATAACACCGAATGTATATAATATAAAAATATATCTTATAACGATTCTAATGGTACTTGTGTTGTATTATAGATGTATATAAAGTTTTCTATATATTTGATCAAACTTTGTGAAATTTGACCTTGATTAAACTCAGAATGCAGGGTATTTTCAGACAAAGGGAGTATATATAAGGCTGGTTATAGTAAGAATAACTTAGCAATGCCAAATAAGCAAATTGATAGCATGGCATGATAATTAATGAAGTAAGAGAGGAAGGTACTACTTCCTCCGTTTCAGGGCTTAAGGCGTCCTCATTTTGCGTGTTTTTTCTTTGATCAAGAATTACTCTAAATACATAAAGAGTTTTGGTATAAAACTAGTATCACTAGAAAGTATTTTTAATACGAATCCAACGGTATTAATTATGTACAATATAACCAAGATTTTGTTGCTCATTTTTTTTTGGTCAAACTTTGTTTTGAAAAGCGTGTGCGCCTTAAGCCTTGAAATGGAGGTAGTAGTAACTATGCCGGTGACAATGATCGTCTCTTGCATACCGTTTGTAACGCTGCCACGTTGTATCGCATAGCCCAGACGTCAAAGGCTTCCGGTGCATCGTTTTCTTTCGTTGTGTGACATTAAATTAACACTAGGATCTTCTATACTATGTACCTATATATTCCCTTCGTTTGAAAATATAAGATGTTTTAGGTTTGTGAATGAGATGTATCTAGACATCTTTTAGTGTCTAGATTTATTTGAATCTATACACTAAAAGGTGTCTAGATACATCTCTTTTACAAACCTAAAATATCTTATATTTTTAAACAGAGGGAGTACTATCTATGACTAGAAGAGAAAGGAAAAAAAGGGAGAAGACGCTAGGCAGCCCACACACAATCAACCATTATTGATTTGCCCTCGGGGTATGGGATAAGAGCCGGTTCTTTGTTTATGGAGTAGGAGTATACAGCAATCTTCTCTCTCTTCATTAATTACCTCTCCACGTCAGCTCTAATTCGAGGTGGCAAGCGCTAAGAGACGGCTAACTAGGACCATTGGCAAAGGCCTTAGCTAGTTATCATAAAATTACATAAATCAAGATCATACGAGCTATAACCTAATTAATTAGTCTTTACATGACACCACGTACATGTTACTATCCACTATAAAGGTAGTACTCCCTCTGTCACGGTTTGAAGGGCGTTTTACAAAAACCATGCGTTTCAAAACTCCTCTTCTCCTAGGCGCGTTAAACTTAATCACGGAATTAATGCCTTCTTTTTTCTCCCCACTTCCTAATACATGCTGTCAAAGAATTAATTTTTGCATGCAACTCCATCAATGCATGCGTCTAAACTCCAACAAATCTGGCCCCAATCAGCATCCACCTAGGTCCCAACAATCTTTCTAAAACGCCCTCCAAACCGTGACGGAGGGAATAACTTAAACTAGTAACATGTGCATGTTACTAGTGCTTGGCACTATAACCAGTCTAAGGCCTTTCACAATGGGGTGTATCTTAACATGTTATTTTAGGAAAAATAAATGGTTAAGATATAACTTCTCCAATGCATTGTTTCTTAGACTAGTCACAATGAGGAGTATCATATAGTAATATCATGTATATAATATTAGTTTATAATATATTTCCACAATGCATAGTATTATACAGTAGTATCATAGTCTTAGTGTATTTATTGTTTTTTAGAATCTCAATATAAAATTGTGTACAAGATTTATTTGAGATCATTTTTTCTAGTTTCACGTGCTATGATACCGTATCTACATATCATACTAATACAACCTCTTTCATCATTAATTGGAATGACACATAAGCATTTTGCATGCATATAGTGCATGATACTACATATGATACCCCATTGGGACTAGTCTTAAGTGATGTTTCTACATTTAATGATTTAGATGACATGCATGCATTTGATTGGTCTAATCATGTTTTTTGCCTATAATTTCGTGCAAGAGGTGTTTCTTAGACTAGTCACAATGGAGAGTATCATATGTTACTATCATGCATATGATACTAGTGTATGATACTATATCTACAATGCTGGTATCATGTATTAGTATCATAGACTTATAGCATTTATTGTTTTGTAGAATCTCAATACGAATTTGTGTACAAGATTCTTTTGACACTAAGTTTTCTATTTTTACGTGCTATGATACTCTACCTATGATACTATTAGCATCCCTCTCATCATTAATTGCAGTGACACATAAGCATTTTGCATGCATGTGGTGCATGATACCACCTATGATACCCTTGTTGGGACTAGTCTTATCTACTCCACTCTCTTTCCTCATTAAATATAGTGCCACATAGTTAAAGTGTCTAGGATACATCGCTAAGAACCACCCATTGTGAAAGGCCTAAGATGTTTTAGCTTTGTGAAATAATTGTATCTAGATATTTTTTAGTTTATAGGTTTGGAGTGAATCTATATACTAAAAATGGTCGAGATACACTTCTTTTACAAAGCTAAAATATCTTATATTATAAAACAGAGGAAGTACTTAACATTTTAGAACCGTGGTTGGGTGCTTAGACATGTGATAGTATCTTCAACCGAGTAAGAGATCTGTGACGCATGCCCCCTTCGGGTGTGATTGTCGACGTGAGACAACTCTAGCCTGATTTGGGAATATAGAAGAACAACAAAAAAGAGAGATGGTTTGGCTCCCGCGCTCTTTTTATTAAAAAACTAGTTGAATGTCCATGCGTTGCTACGGGCCGCACTAGAGTGGCTGCCCCGGGCGGGGCCTGATCGGCAGGGGACAAGGCTTGCTATGATTTTTGACCTGGTCAGAGGAACGAGCGAGCGGAATTAAGCGGAGAGCGCAGGTTGATTCATAGATAATTGAGGGCTTGTTGTCGCTTCCACGCTCCATGGGATGGTCTAGTTGGCAAGTAGGAAGAGGGGAGATCCACAGAACGATTTCCATATCCATAAGGTCTTTCCGTGGCCTATGACGAATCCCTGGACTCGATGAGTCCTTGTACTATTTTGATTGCTGAACGGCGCCAGTGCGGGTTGGTGGCAGGGCAGGGGAAGCTAAATGGTCCCGAAGTTTCAAGGCGGCACGGAGAAGGCGGGGTAGCCTGAACCGGCGCTGCGGGAGTCGGTCGGTTGGGAAGCATGGTCCTCCAGTTGGTTCCTGGGAAGGTGGTTGTGACCCGTCAGGGCCTAGAGCCGTGCACCCAAGGAACCGTCGAACTATTCAGCGTTCTTTGACTTACAATGACATCTTAAATTGAATTAAGGTCTGCGTATAATTTGAAACAGTGCGGCCATGGAGATGGACACGAGAAACACATTGAATCTGCGGAGCCAATATTATTTTTTAAAGGGAATGGATGCAAAGCTCCTGGAATTTTACATCGTGAATTACATAGCCAAGCTGCCGAATCTTGCTAATTCTTTGGTAGTAGAGACAGAAAAATTAAAACTTTGCATAGATCTGGTATCATGAACTGTTATTTCATCAGGATCTCACTTTCAAACCTCACCCATATTTCTATTCCTTTCGAACATATCATTCAAATCCATGTGCATATCCGTGAGAGTGGCGTAGGTACCATACCAATAAACTTTTTTTCTGCGTTAAAGAGCAAGGTAGCATAAGTAGTGAGCATGCGTTGTCTCCTCTTTTATCTTTAGCAGTTTTTTTTCTCCAAAACAAATCGCGAGCATGGACATAAACGGAGCGCTATGGCAACCGCTTCGTGCTCCTCCCTCCCGGCTAAGCCCCCCTTTCCTCTATACATATGCCCCTTCCCACCTTTTCTTTCGGCTCCCCCGTCGCCCCAAGGATCCCAGCATAGCACAACATCCCGCCTTTTCTCGTGGACGTACACGTAACTACGTCAGCCACCACCATCTCCGGCAAGTCGACCACAGCCACCTCCACCAAGTAGACAACTTCATCTATCGCACCGTCCTCGGTGTTTTTTTTGCCGATCGAAGGGAAGGGAACGCACCGACGAACAGGGACAAAGGCGGGGTAGGTATGGAGCTCGAGCGTAGGGCGTGGATGCGGGATTCGAACAAATCCTCATTGATCGAAAAGGGGATCCAACTACAGATTTCTCGTTAGCCCACAACGACTTGACTCGTTATGAGAGTGTGCATCCCCACGGGATGAAGGGGATGGGGTCGCCGACGGAGGTCCGGGTCAGAAGAACCATCCCTACGGGATGCAGGGGATGGGGTCGCCGGCGGACGCGCGGGGATGCATAGGACGTGGCAGAGGGAGCTTGAGGCCGTGCGCTCGGACCGGCCTCCGGCAGTGGGATCTGGAGACCGCGAGCTCAGACCGTCCTCCGTGCGAGCCGGGCGGCGCTTCCTCCCGCGGCGCCCGCCTGGATTGGGGGCGTAGGATTGGGGAGGGGTGCTGCGCTCGGGGATGGAGAGGAAAAGTCAGACCCAGGCGACGACGACTGTTTTTTCTTTTTTCAGGATACTCCACTTGGCGGTGGCAAGTGGTGTAATACCACCAAAATGTTAGGGGCAAAACCGTCCAACAAAAGTCGGAAGAAATTTTTTTAGGACGTACCTACCGCACCGTAAATTAGTAAATAGATAATCATATTTACAAGTTTTAGAAAAAACTGAAAATAAATTCTGGTTATAATCAATGTTGTATCTCGTAAGCATGGAAAATCCCAGCCCAAAATGCTTTAGGGTCTCTTTGATTCATAGGAAAAGATAATCACACTGTGTTTGGTTGCACTGAATTGAGTCTGGAATCAAGGAATAGGAATTTAGGACTTTAATTTCGGTGTTTGGGTGTGCTAGGAATCAGCGAAAGGAAATTAGGATCAATTCCGCGCGGGGAGCGGTCGCGTGAGAAACCTCCTTGTACCGATTCGGAGGTCGTGACCTCGGAAAGGTCGTGGAATCGCGTGACTCTCGCTCGCGTGAGACTTCTTCTCTCCCGCTCATAGCCTGGAGACCGGCGGCGGCCGTGCATGTACTGTCCCTCTCCTTTTCTTCTCTCCCATGGCCATCCCTCCCTTCCACCTCCCCCTTGCCGCGAGCCCTGTCCATGGACTCCCCATGGGAGCCCCCCTTCCCTCCCTCTGAATCCTAACCCCGTCCATGCCCTCTCCGTTCCTTCTCCCCCATGGCCGCCCCTCCCTTCAACCTCTCCATGGCAGAGGCCTAGGCGCCCCCTCCCCAGCCTTTGAACCCTAACCATTTCCCAGTCCGTCCCTGCCCTGTCCTTTCCATCTCCTTGCTGATGTTTTTTTCGTTAAAATTAGAGATTCTATTGACAACAAGTAGCAACCGAGGGCAATTTGAGGTTAGGCAAAACAAAAAATTAGCTCCTGCTACATGTCTGAACATGGTCATTTATTGGGTTTGAATTAGTTTGTATCCTCCGTCAGGTTTGGTCTGAATTAGTTTGTGTCCCCCATCAGATTTGCTATATGTCTGAACCTTGTTGAGTTGCTGCGTACTGGAGTCGAAAACCAAGTACAACATTATCGTAACAGTACGTACATTTCTCTGTTGATTGCTAGATATTGTTGATGGTTTTTGTGGCAGGCGACAGTTGCATACCATCTCAGTCAATGACTTAATTGGCTATCTAAATCCAACTTGCGTACATTGTCGTTGGACAGGAGGTCACAGACCTAGTGGATTCTACAATTGTGGAACAGAATAGCTAGCATCACCAAATTTCAGGGGAATGAAAGATAGAGTAAATCAAACATATGTATGCTCCAAAACCATATCTTGTTTATTTTAATTTGTAGTGTTACAAGAGGTGGAGGTGACGAGGAGAAACTTCAACACATGAGGCCTCAAGTTATATTACTACCGGCAGATCTAGTTATATTGAAGTTATGTGCGAGAGAGGCGGCCGCGGAACTCGAGTGGGCGCTTTGGTTCAGAGATTGTGTGTGGCCATGGTACTGGTAACTAAGGGAGGAGGCCACCTCTGCCCACTATCTTCCTCGATGGTGCGATGGAATCCGGTCGCTCGCTTGTTTGAAGTGTTCATGACTATTGTGTGCCATGTGTGGATTATTTTAATATTATTATATATGGAAAATAATACATATACATTTTAATACACACATGCTACTATTTATACATGTACACAAGTATATATATATTGTTCAAAAGCAAAAAACATCAAATTCCATAGTTTGCACATCCAAACGGGAATTGGAATTGGGTATCACCCTCTGATTCCAACAACAAATACCAAACCACACAAACGACAGAATTTAAATTGGGAGTCATTTCCTTTTCAGACAGGAATTGAATTCCCGCCGATTTCAATTCCAAAAATCAATTCTCTGCGACTAAATAGGAGTACTTTCTTTGTTCCTTGTGCATAGGATCCAAAGAATAAGCTTTGAGTGCATTTTTCTTTGGGAGGTGCTACGCGTTGATTACCCCCATCCCCGAGTGTCTGAAGCGACACGTGTCCCCTAAAATAGCTATTAATCCCTTTTTTGTGTTATAATTGATTTGGTTTTGCTACAAAGTGTCTCGCTTTTGCTATATGTAGCAAAAAATATTCAGTCCAAAAAAATAACATACATACTAGATCTCGTCGGAGAATTTACCGGAGACCTCGCCGACGACCTTGTAGCAAAAAAAATGTCCTAATGTAGCAAAACCGACTTTGCCAGAGACTCTCGCGGAAAAAACATCGTCGAAGACCTCGTAGCAAAAACTTTACACTATTATAGCAGAATCAGAAAAAGGTGGTAGCAAAAAAATATAATAATTGTAGCAAAAACAAGACCTCGCCGGAGACTTTAAAGCAACTTTTGTCATAATGTGGCAAAACTGAATTTGTCGCGGACATCGTTGGAGAAATTGTACTAAATAATTTGTACAATTATAGCAAAAGCATAGAACATATGCAGCAAAAAAATATGACATTGTAGCAAAAATCCGACGCCGACTGTAGCACCGCCGACGACCACGCCTGTAGCAAACCTCGACGGCGTATGTAGCAGCACCGGTCTTCTTCGGTAGCACCGCGGTCGATCACGTGTAGCAAACCCGTGAGTAGACGTTGTTGTCGTCTACACAGTCGAACGGAGCTTTGCAGGAAGGGGCGCTCGGGGTGGAGGTGGAGCAGCGGGGCTCCCTGGGGCGGCGCCCATGGTGGGTGGCATCCATCTCCGTCGGGCATGGAGGCGCGGCTAGACGGAGGCGGGGGCTGGGCGGCGCCCATGGGAAAGGCGCGGAGGCTAGACGGCGCCCATGGCAGACGGCGCGATATGGCCCCACCAGACGCGCGTGTTAGACGAACCAAGGGATCAAATCACGGGATCCTCCGAGAGAGTAGTATCATTTCCCTTTTTCTTTTCAAAGGAGCCCTTATATTGTGGGCTACAGAAAACTGACAAAATATGATAAATTTTGGAGATATGAAAATATGCACACATAGATCCACTCTTCAGGGTTAGATGCTTCAGGGATTAACTACAAGGGCCGTATTAGTATTTATTCAGTCATGCAGAATAATCAAGCAAAGCAGAAATCATCTACTCTTTCTCACCAATCATCCAAGTCAGAAGCCAAGACCTGCTACTACATGGCGTCCATTTGTTGGATCAACAAAACTCTGAAGACCATAATTCAGAACTCAAAGGATTGCCAGCGGTTCATATTACACATCCACGGCGAGAGCTGTATGAACTACTGTAACTATACAAGCAAAAATTTGAAAAACCTAAGACAACTATTTCGAGACTGAGGGAGTACCAGAGTTTGCTCTGCCTCGTAGTTGAAGACATTCTTTTGCTTCTGCAAAAAAATAAGGGATGTTCTATTGTTCCAGAAGCGAGTAAAAACAGTGTACTCCTACCATTTTTAGACCAGTATTTCTTCAGTCATGCAGAATAATCAAGCAAAGCAGAAATCATCTACTCTTCCTCACCAATCATCCAAGTCAGAAGCCAAGACCTGCTACTGCATGGCTTCCATTTGTTGGATCAACAAAACAGTGCAGACCATAATTCAGAACTAAAAGGATTACGGGCGGTTCATATTACACATCCACAGCGAGAGCTGTATGAACTACTGTAACTATACAAGCAAAAATGAGCACAACCAAGACATCTAAAGGGCCAAGCCAACAGCATCATCCCTAACCCTATCTGATGATGCTAGACTGCTAGTACTATTTTGAGTACGTTAAACAAAAAGAAACATCTGACGAGCATTTTCAGACAGAAAATCAGCTATCAATATGGGAAGAATGGGGCCAATGTGCTCATCTCCTAGGCCGAACTATCAATCTCCCTGGTCCAACGGACGTCGTCGACGATGAGGATGATGAAAGAACCGTCCTGTCAAACTCCTCCTTGTCCTCGTTGAATGCCTTCAGAAGCAGGTCCTGCAGATCATGAAACCTCCTCTTCTTGTCGGTGGAAGTGTCTCTTCCGAGGTTAGCCAGCTCAGTTTCATCATCCATGATCTTGTCCAGCACATCGGAACAGCGTGGGAAGAAGCGTTTGCCAAGTTCAACTGGTACACACATTCAGCTTGCAATTAGTCCAGATCCATAAACTTGGTAAAATGTCAATTTATAATTGAATCCCGAAAAAGTCTGTGCGCAACTAGTTCACACAAGAAAGACTAATCATGAGCAACTCAGCTACCGATTTGCATTTTGTATGATTATAGTCAAATGCACATATTTCGTCTAAAACATCTAGTTTTCATTCTTCAGTCCATTATATCATATGGATTGTCATAATTAAAGAGCATAGAAGAGCCAAATGCCCATCATTCGCGATTGACATTAAGCCAAGAATTATACTCTTCCATTTGATGTGCAATATTATGTAAACCTTTCAAAGCACTCAATAGTAGACCTATCAAGAGGAGGGGGATAAAATCTGGGATTTTAGCTCCAGCTACACCTGTTTTCTTACTGAGAATGTTACAGCAGATAAGCTAAATAGGTGAATATTATTAGATCGAATATACAGATATATAGAAGAACCGTGGTTATACAAAGGCAATCTGTGCCTCACCTGTTTTTGAGAGGGCTCTGATCCGAGCCAAGTGTTCATCCTTCATTATAAAAGGAGTTTCATTTAGATCAACAGTTCCCCGTTGTATCTCCGGACGTTGATTTGCACCAGAAGCAAGTGTAAATTCCAAAGTACCATCCACTTGAGCAATGTCCATTGCTACTCTTGCCTCAATTGGAAACATTATCCTCGCCAAAGCAACTACATAGCATGAAAATAATTGTGTGAAAACATGATTTCCAAGAGAATTAAAAAGTAACATGTTGGCAAGTTGGGTAGTTGTCCAGGGAGAATTTTACTCCACATGCAAAACACCACCAAGTGCAAGCCATAGCAAACAGATAATTTTGAACACTACACGATTTGTAAATGAATATTACCTCGGTTTTCAAGGTACAACAACTTTCCACGTTGACAGTCACCAGCCATTGCAAGAGAAACAGATGCTTCTCCAAGTTGTGGATCCCTTCTTTCAGCTTGCTCCAGAATTTCAATGCATAACCTATCTTTAGGAGACGGTTTTCCTTCTTCAGTAATCCCAAAGTAATTCCCATGTTTTGTGAGCCTCTTCGAGATTTGAACTGCTTTTCTTCCATCAATTGTAAGATCGGAAGGCCTAGCACCTTTGGTTAAAAGAGAGAGAACAATTTTAGGATCTCTTCGCCTGGCAGCAATGTGAAGAACAGTATATCCTCTTGGATTTCTATGATTAACATCTGCAAGTGCGATCTCCAGAAGTTCTGTTGTGATTTTGGAGTCACAGTGTTCTACAGCATAGTGCAATGCAAATGCATCATCCAGATTAGTCTGCCCTTCCTTGAGGAGCATCCTGACAAGCTCCACATCATCAGAATCAAGAGCTCTGAGTATCCTTCGTACATGTTTGTTCGGAAAGCCCTTGTCTTCAGGTGAAACTAATCCGAGACTTAGCCGTGAATCAGTAATTTGCTTGACAACATCTGAAGGTAATGTTTTCTCAAGAGTGATCATGTCAAGATTTGACCGGACCACCATCTCAAGGCATCTCTCGAGCAGTTTCGTGCAAGATTTATTGCATGAGTTTGCAACAGATAAGATCAATGGAAGGCTATCCTCTTCAACAATATCAAGGACATCAAGGAGACGCCGCTGCATGGTCAAGTACATAACATGGCTTAGTACTGGCTTCTTAAAAACGCGAAACAATACAACATTAACTGCTATACAAGTTGCAAGTCGACAAGAAATATCATCAATCGACACAATTCATCTGCAGCGAAGTCACATCTATCAACATACAAATCCCAAATAGAATAAGACAAAGGAAAAAACAAATCACTGGTTAAAAAATGCTTGCAAATCTGAAAATTCGACACTGCAACATGGTTGAATAAGAATGTATACACATAAGTGGTCTAATCTGAAACTAGTTTAAGAATGCATACACATAAGAGCCGTTTAATCAAATAGTAATTACATCCATGTCACTAATTAAATGTAAGTAACCTATCAAAACTTCAAAGTACAACGTTTTTTAAGTATTTGTAAGTACAAGTTAGTTTTCACATACAATAAATGTTACAAACACTTCTACAATGAAAATTTTCTAGCCTCCACAGATGCACAAGTTGATGACTAGTCACCTGAAGAAGGGCCTGCAATGTGAATACTGTCGCTTAAAGGAAAACTTTAATGATCCTAAATTCCTAATGGAAGATGAGAAATTGTGGAGCTAATATTTGTCTGTCCTGCTATTTCATATTACACAGACTAACATCCAAAACTTTGCTAGGCCCTGTTCGGTTAATCCACCTAGGAGTGGATCGGGAGGGATTGGAGGGGATTAGGAAGGATTTTGACTTACATGGGACCTAATCCAGGTCAATCCATCCCAATCCTACACTAACCGAACAGGGCCTTAAGTGGAAAAACTCGAAGATATTTTTGCCACGAAATCCCAATGTTGTAATTTGTAAATTGTATGGGGGGAGTGCTGCTTTTATATGCTAAGGTTTGTGCACATGTTCAAATGTCTGCATTCATGCAACCTAGATTTGGACAGTCCAAGCATCTTTGGCATGATTAAGAACTGCTTTTGGTTTTTTGTTGTTACGACGGAAGAACTGTCTTTTTGTTGGGCGCATGTAGCATTCAATACTGCTCATGCTTTGACAGGTAAGTTTCCCTTTCAGTACAAAAACATCAAAACAAGAATCACTGAAATAGCGTCTGAAAGACACGGCTCCTAGAACTACCAATTGAAACATTTGCACGTTGAACATATTCAACCGGCCAGTTTGGGATGGACAGAGACATCGCATTCACGCAACCACACACACGTATGACTATTAATTTTTTTCCAGGGAGGGGGATAAGACCTACTATTTCACCCCAATCAGAACAGGGGAGGGACCGAGACTTGATTGTTGAACCTAGTAGAGATCTCCAAACAACTCAATAATTCATGATCACCGTATAATCAGAATACGCTCCCATTTAGCATATATGCCGATTAGTGTTTAACGCTATTTTGTAGAAGCACTAAAACTAAATAAAATTCAGCAGAAATACTAGTAGGGATCTAAAGCCCATTTTGCTGCAAAATGCAAATGTCCTTGATTGCAGCAAGAAAGGCAGTATTAGAACTTGCAGTTTGGGCACATGAAACGCGTGAGCAGATGCGCATCCCAGCAAGGCACAGTACACGTCTGATACGAAGAAATCATCGCGACGGAGAAGGGGAGGGGGAGAGGCGGACCTGGAAGAGGCTGGTGAGCTCGGCGACCTGGAAGGTGGACGCGGCGAAGAGGACCTGCGCCATGAAGGATACGGCGGGGTGGCAGCCGACGTGCGTGCAGCCGTCCTCGTCGACGCAGGCGCACGCCGACTTGGGGAGGTCCGGGACGACGCGGCCGCTGTAGAGGTAGTCCAGCACGAGCTGCAGCGCCTCGTACCCGACCTCCACCTCCTCGCCGAGGAGCTCCCGGAGCTCCAGCACGACGCCCTCCGCGCCGGGCGGGCCGGCGGCGGCGCGGCGCGCGAAGACTGCGCGCAGGAAGGGGCTCCGGGCGGAGAGCACGCAGCGGTGGACGCGCAGCTCGGGCGCGCCCGGGACGACGACGCGCGCGTCGGCGAGGAAGGCGAAGTCTTCGGGCGAGCGGAAGGCGGCGGCGAGGTTGTCGGAGAGGCGGCGCAGCGCCTCCACGTCCGCGTCCGCCGCCGCATCCCCGGCGACGCCGTCCATGGAAACGCTGTCGGAGTCGGAGAAGGCGGTGGTGACGTGGCTGGTCGGAGCTTCCATTGGCGCGTCCATTGGCGTTGCGGCGGCCGCGCGCGACTCGAGGGAGCGCCCGGCGGTTGGTGCGAAGGCGCGAGGAAGTCGAAGAGGGCAAGGGGACGCGGAGCTAGCGAAAGGGATGGGTTTAATACAACAAGTAGCCAAATCAAGTAAACGGGGCGTGGGGTTCAGCACGATCTTGCGATTTGGCCCCGGCATTTGTGGGTGTTACGAAAACAGATCAACAGATCAACAGATCAGAGGGTTGACCGGAGTATTTGACACATTCTACAACTGATATATCTAAGTTAGTTAGTAGTTGTCGTATTTAGTAGAAATATGTCAGGTTTATTTTCTCAAACTGAGTTTTTTTTGCTGGGATTCTCAAATTGTGTTAAACAACTCTGAAACGTATATGCTCCAAATTTGGGGTATGAAACCTGCTCTAAACATTTCTTCAACATGCCCTCTAATGGCTTTTATGATTTAATTTAGTTTGCTAAAAAAGGTTATATTATGAAACAGATGATAGCTTGTTAAAATGTTTATATTATGAAAGATAGAGAGTAACCAGGAGATAATCTAATGTTGCAACCGTATGTCGGTCCCCTCGCTTCCACACCCCCATACTACTTCTCCTTCATGTCCATTACCTTGTATATGTATTAAGATCATCGATTGAATAAGAATAAAATAGTTGTTGGATTAATTCTCAATCAATACTTCACGCGTGCACTACCTCTAACCCGAGAGAGAACAAATAGATAGAACTCATAGGTGGTCCTCATCGGCAAACTTACGGACAAACTCTCCGGAATTAGAAGCAACGAAGAAGAAAAACAAAAGACAACTTTTGAAAGGTCCAATGGAGGAGGAAAAAAGTTTAGCGGGTATTGGTGCCGCTAACACAGTATCATAGGGGGTAAATACTTCCAGACTCTTACAAAAGTAAGGGGTGTCATGGCAATTTGGTGGTCATGACATAGTAATTGTTGGTTCTGGTGAGGCCATATTTATACTTTCGGATGGTACAAAGCTGAGTTTTAAAGAAAACCATAAGAATAGCTATCACATCTAAGCTCGTGAAAATGATGAGGTTGAAATCCTACTTGTAACTTAGAAAAAGGTGAAACGGTAATTGCTCCTATGTGTGGTTTTGGTGATTATTGACAATCCCTATGGACTAATATTTTCACTGAGTTTTATATGAAGGAATATTTCATAAGTCATGCTTGTAGTCCATATGTTGGATTGAAGTATGGATGCCATGATGATAAAGATATGCCTTCAGTATTGGCATCAAGATCATCGAGTTGAAGAGAAGAATATGATATGATCAAGATCTTGAGAGTGTGATCTCAACAAAAGAATTAAAGATATGGATCTAAGTCGGTATCATGATAGCCTCATTAATTGAGCTATAATTGACTAAGATTTAGAGCATGTAATCAAATGAAGAGCTTTTTATGTACCTCAAGATATTGATATGGAGCATGAGAAGATACATGGTTGACCTATACAAAGAGTGAAGAGTGATTTCAAATATCTTTACATGGGCATTCTTCAAAAGTGAAGATTTCATATAGCCTATGAGAGGATCACATCAAGTGGTGATCGTCATCAAGGTTGAGAAGGGCAAGTTCAAGATAAGCATCTCGAGAAGATCATTGCTTGAAGCTTGCCATCCATATTGGTGATAATGGACATGTGAAGACGTGTCTCAATTAAGCTATCCCATAGTGGTGTATGGGGGAGCAAATTATGAGTCTTCATGAAGCAATAATGATCAAGTGATGCATTCTGGCTTGGATGGAGCTTGAAGCGTTGTCATCAAGGTCAAGCGGTATGCGCAAGGCAAAGGTATGGCCTTGCTAGGTTTTCCTTTTACTGGTCTCAAGGTGGTTGTTGGGAGACCGGGTTATAGGATAGATAGCCGCACTATCAAGAGGGGCTTTTGGTTGAGTAACTTGATCATATCGTCTTAGGGAGCTCAATACTTTGCATACTTTGCATCTTTCTATTTTGTTGATTCTTGGTGTTTCTACATGTGAGGTTCTTGAGCTTCTTTCTAGATATTCAACAAGCCCAAGTTCATCGAAAACAGAATTCATATGCATCTTCTATTATGTTTTTGAGTTTGGAGGTTTTATCGGTTCTTTATATAGGGAGGCTTCTTACCTTCTTCATTTGATTCTATCCTAATTTGTTGGACTATAATGTTTCTCTACACCATCTTGTATATCTTGTTTTCCTCGTCAAAACAAGCCCAAGATCATTGAAATCAGAGTCCGGATGCAAAATTTATTGCGTTTTTGGTGAAGTATGTTGCATCCTCGTTGTGGATCCGGCCCGATCGGTTCCCAGACCGGACGGTCGGTGCCAGCGCCGGTAGACCGGCCCAAAGACCGGATTTCCCAGTTTTTGCGACCAATTCTATTCCGAGATGGTATACAGGGCCGTTGGGTCTGTAGGCTGGTCCATCGGCCTAGGGACCAAGTTTCCCGGTCCTGTAGGGGTTCGTAGCATGGAAAACAAAAAAATTCTACCGCATGCAAACAAACAAGCCAAGATATATCTACTAGATTGTAGCAACGAGTCGATAGAGGAACTCACCCTCGAAGATTCCAAATCGGTTAACGAGAGCAGATTCTCGTGGGTGATGTAGTCGTACTCTTGCCGATCTCAAGATTGCGTAGACGATCCTTCCGGCGCTGCGTTGCGGCAGCGCTTCATGATCGGTCACATCGCGTTGGTACTCGATGAAGACCTTCCTCTCCCTTGTTCCAGCAGGCAGCGGAGTTTGTAGCACTCTCCTCATGATTCCGGCAGCACGACGGCGTGGTACCGGAAGTAGAGGGAAGATCTCGCAGGGCTTCGCCTTAAGCCGGAGGACTATGAGAGAGGCCTTGGCGATCTAGGGTTTAGAAGGCACCAAGGGGAGAGTGTAGCCGGCGGCTAGGGTTTGGGATCACCCCAACTCGGCGAGTTGGTGGTGCCCTAGGCGGCGGCAGCAGCAGGGGTGGTGGCGCTGGCGGCTTAGGGTTAGGGTTTCAGGGCGTGAGAGGTGTAGGCTAGAGGGGCACCCTGCCCCTTCTTTTATAGGTGGGAGGGCGCCGGCTGGGAGGAGGGAGTCCTCCCCCAACTCGGCCTCCTTGTCCAGCGGGTGGAGGGAGGAGGACTTCCTTCCCAAGTAGGTTTCCTACTCTCCCTCCACCAAGCAAACTTGCCGTTTGACTTTTCAAATTGGCGTTTGACTTTTCAAACTAGGATTTGATTTCTCCATTTATTTTGCCCAGCCATGATACCTAGTACATGATGCAACCATTCCAAATTGTCATGACACATTCATGTACCCTTCCCCTCCGGAGTGCCGGACCTTCCGGAACCTTCTAGAACATTCCCGATGAAAACACCGGAATCATTCCCCAACTCCGAAACAGGACTTTCCTTATATGAATCTTATTCTCCGGACCATTCCGGATCTCCTTGTGATATCACGGATCCCATCCGAGACTCCGAACAACATTCGGTCTCTTACTCATCATTCCATAACTACTCAACAACATCGAATCCTTAAGTGTGTCTCCCTACGGTTCGTGAATTATGCGGACATGATTGAGACACTTCTCCGAACAATAACCAATAGAGGAATCTGGAAATTCATATGGCTCCCACATATTTCTATGATTTACTTTGCGATCGAATGAACCACTTACATACGATACCGATTTCCCTTTGTCTCACGATAGTTTACTTATCCGAGGTTTTGATCGTCGGTATCTCTGCATACCTAGTTCAACCTCGTTACTGATAAGTACTCTTTTCTCGTTCCCGTGATATGTGATCCCTTGTGAGCCAGTCACATGCTTGCAAGCTAATTGGATGACATTCCACCAAGAGGGCCCAGAGTATATCTATCCGTCATATGGATGGACAAATCCCACTCTTGATCCATGTGTCTCAACCCATACTTTCCGAACACTCAATGCCAACTTTATAGCCACCCAGTTACGGTGTGGTGTTTGATGTCATCAAAGCATCCTTCCGGTGATGGTGATAAGCATGATCTCATGGTCGAAGGAATTAGGTTACTATGTATCAGAAAGCTTATAGCAATTGAACTATTAAAATGACTTGATCTTTATGCTACGCTTATCTATAGGAGTATGTCCACCATACCATTCTCCTAATGATATGATATTGTTATTAACAACATCTCAAATGTTCATGATCAAGAAACCATGATCATATATTAATCAACAAGCTAGTATTATGAAGAGGCTTTACTAGGGACTCTAATTTAGTTTACAAATCACACAAGTATTAATGTTTCTGGTTAATACTGTTATAGCATGAATGTAAACATTTATCATAAACACAAAGATATAATAATAACTATATTTATTATTGCCTCTAGGGCATATCTCCAACAGTCTCCCACTTGCACTAGAGTCAACTAATCTAGATTACATGGTAATATACCGAACACCCATGGCAGTTTGGTGTTGGTCATGTTTTGCCCTCGGGAGAGGTTTAGTCAACGGATCCGCCACATTTAGATCTGTGTGTACTTTGGAAATCTTTATGTCACCATCTTGGACATGTTCTCGAATAGCGTGAAAATGTAGCTTGATGTGCTTCAGCTTCTTGTGTGACCTTGGTTCTTGCGCACTGGCTATGGCGCCCATGTTATCACAGTAGATAGACATTGGGTCCAGCGCACTTGGAACCACACCGAGCTCTGTAATGAACTCATCCATCCATATCGCTTCTTGTGAATCCTCCAAAGCAGCTATGTATTCCGATTCAGTTGAAGATCTCGCCACAACGCTTTGCTTTGCACTCCTCCAGCTAACTGCTGCACCATTCAAAGTAAATACGTATCCAGATTGAGATTTAGAATCATCCGAATCGGTGTTCCAACTAGCATCGGTGTAACCATTAACAACGAGCTGTTCATCACCTCCATAAGAAAGAACCATATCCTTAGTTCTTCTCAAGTACTTAAGGATGTTTTTGACCACTGTCCAATGATCCACTCCTGGATCACATTGATATCTGCTAGTTAAACTAACAACATATGCAATGTCAGGTCTAGTACATAGCATGGCATACATTAGAGATCCTATGGCTGAGGCATAGGGAGTCTTACTCATCCTTTCTCTATCTTCTGCAGTTGTTGGACTTTGAGTTTTACTCAACGTCGTATTGGGAAACATGGGCAAGAACCCTTTCTTGCTATCTTCCATTCCAAACCTCTTTAGAACTTTGTCCAAATATGTACTTTGTGACAATGATATTAGGCGTCTCGATCTATATCTATAAATCTTTATGCCTAATATGTAAGCTGCTTCGCCAAGATCTTTCATTGAAAAACTATTATTCAAATATTCTTTGACACTATTAAGAAGGTCTACATCATTCCCAATCAACAATATGTCATCTACATATAGTATTAAGAATGCTACAGAGCCCCCACTCACTTTCTTGTAAATACAAGTTCTCCATAAGTTTGAATAAAACCAAAACTTTTGATTACCTTATCAAAACATTGATTCCAACTTCGGGATGCTTGCTTCAACCCATATATGGACCGTTGAAGTTTGCATACCTTGTTAGCATCTTTAGGATCGACAAAACCTTTGGGTTGCATCATATACAACTCTTCATCAATGTCTCCATTGAGGAACGCCGTTTTGACATCCATCTGTCATATCTCATAATCGTAATATGCAGCGATTGCTAACATAATCCTCATAGACTTTAGCTTCGCTACTGGTGAGAAAGTCTCATCGTAGTCAACTCCTTGAATTTGTCAAAACCCTTTTGCGACAAGTCGAGCTTTATAGACAGTAACATTACCATCAACATCTGTTTTCTTCTTGAAAATCCATTTGTTCTCGACAGCCTTCCGGCCATCTGGTAAGTCCACCAAAGTCCATACTTGGTTTTCGTACATGGATCCAATTTCGGATTTCATGGCGTCTTGCCATTTATTGGAATCTGGGCTCATCATCGCTTCTTCATATGTTGCATGGTCATCGGTGTTGTCCACCAACATGACACTCATAACGGGATCATACCAATCAGGAGTGGTACGAGTTCTCGTTGACCTGCGAGGTTCTATAGCAACTTTAACCGAAGTTTCATGATCATCATCATTAGATTCCTCTCTTATTGGTGTAGGCACCACAGGAACTTCTTCCGGTGCTGCGCTACTTGCAAGTTCGAGAGAAGGTTCAACAACCTCGTCGAGTTCTACTTTCCTTCCAGTCATTTCTTTCGAGAGAAATTCTTTCTCTAGAAAGGATCCATTCTTGGCAACGAAGATTTTTCCCTCGGATCTATGATAGAAGGTATACCCAATAGTTTCCTTCGGGTATCCTATGAAGACGCATTTTTCCGCTTTGGGTTCAAGCTTGTTCGGCTGTAACTTCTTTACATAGGCTTCGCAACCCCAAACTTTAAGGAACGACAATCTAGGTTTCTTCCCAAACCATAATTCATACGGTGTCGTTTCAACGGATTTAGATGGTTCCCTATTTAAAGTGAATGCGGCTGTTTCTAATGCATAACCCCAAAACCATAGCGGTAAATCTGTATGTGACATCATAGAACGAATCATATCTAAGAGAGTTTGATTACGACGTTCGAACACACCATTACGCTGTGGTGTTCCCGGCGGTGTCAATTGTGAAAGTATTCCGCACTTCTTTAAATGCTCGCCAAACTCGTAACTTAGATATTCACCTCCACGATCAGAACGTAGAAATTTAATCTTCTTGTTACGTTGATTCTCCACCTCACTTTGAAATTCCTTAAACTTCTCGAAAGTTTCGGACTTATGTTTCATGAAATAGATATACCCATATCTACTCAAGTCATCCGTGAAGGTAAGAACATAACGATAACCACCACGCGATGCTATGCTCATTGGACCACACACATCGGTATGTATGATTTCCAACAAGTTCGTAGCTCGCTCCATCATACCAGAAAATGGAGTCTTAGTCATTTTACCCATCAGACATGCTTCACATATTTCAAGTGATTCGAAATCAAGTGATTCAAGAAGTCCATCGGAATGGAGTTTCTTCATATGCTTCACTCCAATGTGACCAAGACGACAGTGGCACATATAGGTCGAGTTATCGCTCAATTTCAAACGTTTAGCTTCAATGTTATTAATATGTGTATTTCCACTATCGAGATTCAATAAGAATAGACCATCTATCAAAGGTGCATGTGCATAAAACATATTACTCATATAAATCGAACAACCATTATTCTCGGACTTAAACAAGTAACCGTCTCGCAATAAACAAGATCCCGATATAATGTTCATGCTCAACGCAGGCACCAAATAACAATTATTTAAGTATAAAACTAATCCTGATGGTAGATGAAGAGATAGCGTGCCGACCGCGATCACATCAACCTTTGATCCATTTCCAACACGCATCGTCACCTCGTTCTTCGCTAGCTTCCGTTTATTCTGCGGTACCTGTTTCGAGTTACAAATATGAGCAACCGAACCAGTATCAAATACCCAGGCACTACTACGAGTACTAGTGAGATACACATCAATAACATGTATCGGATATACCTTTCTTCTTGATGTTGCCGTTCTTCAAATCCGCCAAGTACTTTGGGCAATTCCGCTTCCAGTGACCCTCTCCCTTGCAGTAAAAGCACTCAGTATCAGGCTTAGGTCCAGTCTTGGTCTTCTTCGCCGGTACGACAACTTTCTTACCACCCTTCTTGAAGTTTCCCTTTTGCTTAGACTTGCCTTTATTGAATTTGGTGGTCTTATTGACCAAAAACACTTGATGCTCTTTCTTGATCTCCACTTCTACAGATTTCAACATGGAGAAGAGTTCTGGCAACGTCTTGTTCATGTTTTGCATATTGTAGTTCATCACAAAGTTCTTGTAACTTGGTGGCAGTGATTGGAGGACACGGTAAATCCCCAAAGCATTAGGAATCACTATACCCAAGCTTTGGAGTTTGTTTGCGTGCACAGACATCTTAAGCACGTGCTCACTGACGGAGTTGCCCTCTTCCATCTTGCAGTTAAAGAACTTTTCAGAAGCCTCATAACTCTCAACTGCCGCGTGAGCCTCAAATATCGTTTTGAGTTCACGGACAATATCATGTGGGTCATGGTTCTCAAACCTTTTCTGAAGCTCCGATTCCAAACCATACAAGATAGCACACTGAGCTGTAGATCTTGATTCTTCCGAGTGAGGTAAACATTCTTTACTTCATCGGTAGCATCACCTGCAAAGGGTCACCAATGGTGCATCCAGCACATAGGTCAAATTACCAGCATTGAGGACAATCCTCAAATTGCGGAACCAATCCGCGAAGTTGCTTCCATTGTTTTTCCACTTTTATTTCTCTAGGAACACATTAAAATTGATGGTAGGGGCCGCCATTGATCTACAACATATTTGCAATAGTTTAGACTAATTTTATGACAAATTGAGTTCTAATTAATGGTTAAATTAATCTAGGTGAACTCCCACTCAAAACAATATCCCTCACATTGTTTTAGTGATCACACGAACCAAGTCCACCACATCAAAAACCGATCATCACGAGAGTTGATGTAGCTTCAATGGTGAACAATCGAGATGTTCATCATATCTACTATATGACTCATGCTTTACCTTTCGGTGATCCGTGTTCCGAGACCATGTCTGTACATGCTAGGCTCGTCAATATCAAACCTTAGCTTCCGCATGAGCAAATCTGGCTTGCTCACGTTGTATACACTTGCAGAATCTAACACACCCGATCATCACGTGGTGCTTCGAAACAACAAGCTTTACAACGGTGCTTACTAAGGATGAACACTTTAAAACTTGAAATTTATGTGCATGAGGGATCATCTTATAATGCTATCATCGTGAACTAAGCAATACAAGATGCATAAAGGATTAACATCACATGCAATTCATAATATGTGATATGATATGGCCTTTCTTCTTGTGCTTCCGATCTCCATCTTCAAGCACGAACATGATCTCCATCATCACCGGCATAGCGTCAAGGTCAATGGCGCCGTTTCATGGTTGTCGTCCACCAGCTCCAACTATTACAACTACTTTGAATAGACACGCGGGTCTTAACAGAAATTAAAGACAACCATATGGCTCCTACCGGTTGCCAACTTACAATAAGAAACATTGCATACATCAAATATAATCACAATCATGGCCATATCACATCACAGCACACCCCTGCAAAACAAAGTTAGACGCCTCTAATTTTCTTTGCATATTTTACGTGGTTTGGGGCTTTCAATAAGTGTCGCTCTAACTTATGAACAAGAACCACAACGTTGATGCTTGAACTATCAAGTGCCTGTTGTAAATTGGATCTATACTATGATGGGAGAGACAGACACCTGCAAAGCCACTTATGCAATACAAGTTGCATGTTGAGCGTGGAGCAAGTCTCATGAACGATGTCATGTAAGGTTAGCCCGGGCCGCTTCATCCCATCATACCGCAAGATGCAAAGTACACAAGAAGCAATTGATAATAAAAGCACCACCGCCCATAATGACCATTGTGTTCTACTCGTGCAACATATCTACATATAGACACGGCTCTGATACCACTGTAGGGGTTCGTAGCATGGAAAACAAAAAAATTCTACCGCATGCAAACAAACAAGCCAAGATCTATCTACTAGATTGTAGCAACGAGTCGATAGAGGAACTCACCCTCAAAGATTCCAAAGCGGTTAACGAGAGCAGATTCTCGTGGGTGATGTAGTCGTACTCTTGCCGATCTCAAGATCGCGTAGACGATCCTTCGGCTGCGTTCGGCCAGCGCTTCCGATCGGTCACACGTTAATTCGATGAAGACCTTCCTCTCCTTGTTCCAGCAGCGGAGGTTGTAGCACTCTCTCGTGATTCAAGACGACGGCGTGGTACCGGAAGTAGAGGGAAGATCTCGCAGGGCTTCGCCTTAAGCCGGAGGACTATGAGAGAGGCCTTGGCGATCTAGGGTTTAGAAGGCACCAAGGGGAGAGTGTAGCCGGCGGCTAGGGTTTGGGATCACCCCAACTCGGCGAGTTGGTGGTGCCCTAGGCGGCGGCAGCAGCAGTAGGGGTGGTGGCGCCAGCGGCTTAGGGTTAGGGTTTCGAGGTGTGAGAGGTGTAGGCTAGAGGGGCACCCCTGCCCCTTCTTTTATAGGTGGGAGGGCGCCGGCTGGGAGGAGGGAGTCCTCCCCCAACTCGGCCTCCTTGGCAGGCGGGTGGAGGGAGGAGGACTTCCTCCCCAAGTAGGTTTCCTACTCTCCCTCCACCAAGCAAACTTGTCGTTTGACTTTTCAAATTGGCGTTTGACTTTTCAAACTAGGATTTGATTTCTCCCTTTATTTTTCCTAGCCATGATACCTAGTACATGATGCAACCATTCCACATTGTCATGACACATTCATGTACCCTTCCCCTCCGGAGTGTCGGACCTTCTAGAACCTTCCAGAACCTTCTAGAACATTCTCGATGAAAACACCAGAATCATTCCCCAACTCCGAAACAGGACTTTCCTTATATGAATCTTATTCTCCGGACCATTCCGGATCTCCTCGTGATATCCCGGATCCCATCCGAGACTCCGAACAACATT
Source organism: Avena insularis (assembly GCA_023614405.1). NCBI lineage: Eukaryota > Viridiplantae > Streptophyta > Magnoliopsida > Poales > Poaceae > Avena > Avena insularis. The sequence goes on from CM042689.1 coordinate 3,865,944, forward strand.
CGGTCTCTTAGTCATCATTCCATAACTACTCAACAACATCGAATCCTTAAAGTGTGTCTCCCTACGGTTCGTGAATTATGCGGACATGATCGAGACACTTCTCCGAACAATAACCAATAGAGGAATATGGAAATTCATATGGCTCCCACATATTTCTATGATTACTTTGCGATCGAATGAACCACTTACATACGATACCAATTTCCCTTTGTCTCACGATAGTTTACTTATCCGAGGTTTTGATCGTCGGTATCTCTGCATACCTAGTTCAACCTCGTTACTGATAAGTACTCTTTTCTCGTTCTCGTGATATGTGATCCCTTGTGAGCCAGTCACATGATTGCAAGCTAATTGGATGACATTCCACCAAGAGGGCCCAGAGTATATCTATTCGTCATATGGATGGACAAATCCCACTCTTGATCCATGTGTCTCAACCCATACTTTCCGAACACCCAATGCTAACTTTATAGCCACCCAGTTACGGTGTGGTGTTTGATGTCATCAAAGCATCCTTCCGGTGATGGTGATAAGCATGATCTCATGGTCGAAGGAATTAGGTTACTATGTATTAGAAAGCTTATAGCAATTGAACTATTAAAATGACTTGATCTTTATGCTACGCTTATTTATAGGAGTATGTCCACCATACCATTCTCCTAATGATATGATCTTGTTATTAACAACATCAAATGTTCATGATCAAGAAACCATGATCATCTATTAATCAACAAGCTAGTATTATGAAGAGGCTTTACTAGGGACTCTAATTTAGTTTACAAATCACACAAGTATTAATGTTTTTGGTTAATACTGTTATAGCATGAATGTAAAAATTTATCATAAACACAAAGATATAATAATAACTATATTTATTATTGCCTCTAGGGCATATCTCCAACAGGTCCCGGGGCCGGTCCGACCGACTTTTAGACCGGATCCTCGCAGAAATCCTCCCAACGGCCATATTTTCTTTCCCCTATATAAGGGGGTTCTTCCCTATTGTTTTTTAGTGTTCTTGGCCATGAAATTGACCACCATTTTTTAATCTCTTGAGCTTTTTGAAAGGATCGTATGGGCACCTAGAGGGGGGGTGAATAGGTGCTACTTCAAATTTTACTCTTTTTCAAATTAGGGTTTGATAAGAAAGGTAAATTCTCTAGAATATGCAACTATGGTGAATTTACCTATATGTCAAACAAGCACAAACTAACACAACACTTAGCAAGAACAAGTAAGTAAAGTGCGGTAAAGGATAGAAGTAACCAAGGGAGTGGACGCGGAGACACAAGGATTTGTTTCCCGTAGTTCCTTCCTTTTGAGGGGAAGTACGTCTACGTTTGGAGAGGGGGTGGTTTCAAACCACCAACGCCACGAGACGCCTCCCTTGTTCTCCGATGAACCTCACCCCAAAGGGCTCGATTCACCTTCCACTATATCGGCAACCTTCGAGGTGGAAGCCGGCACCTTTACAACAAGTTTGGGGCACACATCCACAACTGAATTGGAGGCTCCCAAATACAAGCAAGCTGTCAAGACAAATCAAAGACAAGCTTGTAAGAACCAAATCAAAGTTAGGGTTTCCAAAGAAACACTAGAGCTTGGGGGCCCTCAAGTGAATGAGGGGGAAATGAAGATCTCTCTTGGTGAAGATGTGAATCAAGGCCTCCTCCTTCGATTCTCCAAAGATCAATGACTTTGGATGGTTGGATGAAGAGATCTTGTGGATTTGGTGGCTCTAATGGTGTTGGTGTTCTTAAGCAGCTCGAGCAACTGGAGGAAGAAGATAAGGGTCCCTATTTATAGACAGCCCCCTCCACGAACCGTTTTCTGACCATTGTAGAAAAGTCAGACCGGAGACTCCGGTCTGGAGATCGGAGACTCCGGCCTACACCGGAGACTCTGGCCAATCTCCGAACCAGTCTCCGGACTGGCCATCTGACTGACCCAGCCCATTTCTTCACTAGCAACACCGGAGACTCCGACCTTCCAACACCGGAGACTCCGGTCTGACCAAAGTCCGAAGACTCCGGCCAATCTCCGGACCAGTCTCCGGACTGGCCATCTGACTGACCCAGCCATGTCCTGGGAGGCACCACCGGAGCCAGCACCGGAAACTCCGGACCACACCGGAGAGTCCGGTCTTGGAAGACCGGAGACTGTGGTCTGGAGTTTCCAGAACAGTTGCAAATGTGTGTGGTCTTTTCCCAAGAGAGTGTGTGATGTTTATCTGTGGTCGTACCAACCTGTGGACAATAACAAACTGTAAAATGACCAACTTGTTGTTACCGAACACCAAAAGTGATTATGACAATAAATGCCCTTTCAATCTCCCCCTTTTTGGTGTTCGATGACAACAAGTGATTTGCATGGAATAACATATAAATGTGGCTCCCCCTGAATATGTGCAGCAAGATAATGAAGTAAATCATGTAAGGAAGATAATATCAACGATAGCACACATAAATCTCACATGGGTTACAATAGGTGTTGCACACAAGCACATAGTCAAAGACACTCATAAGAACAACAGATAACACACATAAAGTTCAAGTTCGAATATCCAAATAACAAATAAAAAGGCAAATAACGGCAGATAGTCGCAAATCCCAAGTCCCATGCAAAGCGATGAGAATGTCTTCTCCCCCTTTGGCATCGAAACGCCGAAAAGGGAAAAGACCTATACTAGCGCCCCAATAACTCAGTAGTCATTGTCATCCTCGGCATCCTCATCCTGGTCATCCTCGTCCTGGTCACCCTCATCCTGGTCATAGTCATCATCATCATCATCCGGGATAGCAGGCCCTTTGCCGTGAGGGCGAGAAGAGGAAGTACCCTGGTATCCAAACTCAGAGGTGACATCAGCAAACGTCTTCCAGTCCACCAGACTCTCCTGTTGGGCATTCCATGCCCCAAATGAGAGAGTGTGATCAGACTCTGTGGACTGCTGGGCCCCATGCTCATCATTGTATTCATCTTCACCTTCCTCAGTATCAGCAACACCCTGGTCCTTGATCTCTTTGAGGAGCTTCTCAATGAGGCGGTTGCTTTGGTAAGATGCATGCTGCTGCTTGCGAATGTCAACGTTCATGTAGCAAAGAGTCCTCTCCCAGAAGCTGGCCTTCTTGACCCTCTCATGCACATAGTCTCTAGACATGGTAGGCATAGGGACGTTGGAGGCATTCTTCCTCCTAACTCTGGGTGGAGAGGGAGCCCTCTCCGTCTCAATCTCCTCATCATCATTTCCATATCGGCGCCTTGGAGCTGGCCCCATGCCCCTTCTGCTACAGAGAGACCAGAGTGTGCATCGTGAGGTGTGGTGGTATGCCATGTGGAGAATCATGCGGCTGGGAGTTGATGAGTCTCATAATCAAGGGTGCATATGGAGGAGATTTCTTGAATAGAATGGCATGGCACATCTCCTAAAAAATGAAGTCCATCACGTCAATGGGTGCAGCCTCAGCCTCTGGTCCAGCATTGAAGGTCCGGTGAGTATGGTACATGAGGTTGACAAGTCCTCCCCTGAGAGCATCATCATTTCCAGCACTTGGAGCAATAGTGTGACGGAAAATCCTCAGCATAAGGTTGTAGAGGGGCTTGAGTCCCTTGGAGGCCCCCACAACACCATCATCATACAGAGGTGCCAGCTTTAACTTGTTCTCACCCAAGGCTGCTGAGTGCATGCCAGAGTAGATGCCCTACGTGAAAGTCTCAAAGATGACATTGGCAAAGTCATGGAAAGTAGTTGTGCAGCGAGTAGAGCCAGTCATCCACACCATGGTCCTGTCAAGATCAGACCCAAACACCACTGTGGCATAAAACTGCTGAACAAGGTGCACACTGTAGTCTTCATGCAGCTCCATCAAGTTGTAGAGACCCAGCTTCTCACAGATCCATAGGGCATCATTGAAATAAGGGCTCTGGCGCATTTGCTCAATGTTCATGAACTTCTGAGGGCAAATAGGTGATTTGGTGAGTACACCATACACATCCTTCATGAACACACCCTGCTCTTTACTCCAGAAATGAGGGTCCTCACTAGTACGAGGCAGTGCATAGAAATCTATCTTCCTCAGCTCACAGAACTCCTCTTTAGACATCTTGTCTAGGGACTGGAGGTTGTCATACTTGGCTCTCTTTGCACGTTCCTCCCGTTCAGCCCTCTCTTGATCCCTCTTCATGTAAGCTGCATCACGTGCCCGCTGTTTCCGGTTGGATGGAGGCATAATAAACTGACCCTGAGCTTCATCATAGCGAGGATTGCCCCTTTGGGACTTGGCCTTGGTACGACGAGGGCGACTAGAACCATCACTTGTGAACAGCAGTGAGGGAGATAGCATGGAGATGAGTATATATATCCCAAAGATGTAGTACAAGAGCTTTGATGCATTTCTAGACTACTTTGATTCATCCAGCACCGGAGTCTCCGCACCAGACACCGGAGTCTCCGGTTCAGACCGGAGTCTTCGGACCTAAGTCCGGAGTCTCCGGTCAGGAGGCTCGGGTATGCGATGGGGAGATGCTGGTGAGGGTGAATCTAGTAGATCGGGAAATGCAACAAGGCTAAGGTACTAGAGTGCAAGCAAACAAGTGATTCCAATGGACAAATCAGCAACAATCCTCAAAAACACATCTAGGGATGAACCCTAGGAGAAAAAGGGAGAGGAGAGGTACCAGATCTGTCCATGGGATAGATTCCTTTGGTGGGAATGACCCAATGGAGGAGAGGGGAAGGTTGGCCGGCTGCACGGCGGATCCCGGGGGCTTCTTGACCTCCGGGGAGGATTTTTTGGAGGAGGAGGCGATGGGTTTGGAGGTAGGGGACGGGGTGAAGAAAGAGGAACTGCTGTTCCATTTCACCCCGTGCCCCTTCTTTAAGTGACAGAAACCGTCCAGACCGGAGACTCCGGCCTACACCGGAGACTCCGGTGTTTGTACACCGGAGACTCCGGTCCTCCTCGACCAAAAAATCCAGGAAAGGTGTTTGGGGACATATATGGGAGATAGATGGTTTTTAAGATAGGAAAAGGGCTTGGGTTGAGTCATCAAACTGTGAAGAACCAATAAGAGCCATAGAAGTTCGAAAATAATCAGAAAAGCTCCAAGAGACTAAAATCAAGCAAATGACGAACATGAGTAAGTGCCAACCTCTCAAATGAGAGAGGGCGGTGGCCTAGGCCACCATATTTGAGTATACTTGGCTTGGCACCACGAAGATATATCTTGAGTCCATTACCAAAACTCATCATTAAGCTCACATATCACTAAATGATATTAAGAGGAATGATTTTGATTGCTTTGGGCATAATGGGGGGAGGGATGGTCCAATCAATTAGGACCGCACTCCCCCTATATCCATGCCTACACCTAGACCAAATATGAGATTAAACATAGGTGAGAGTGCAATAACATCAAGTCAAGCTCCTTGAATCTACGATATTTAGTTCATTCCTCAAGTAGCAAAATCTTGCTTCATCAAGTGGCTTCGTGAAGATATCGGCAAGTTGATCTTTGGTTGATACATAGGATAGATCAATATCACCTCTAGCAACATGATCTCTAATGAAGTGATGTCGAATCTCAATATGCTTTGTCCTTGTGTGATCCACCGGGTTGTATGCAATCTTGATGGCACTTTCATTGTCACATAGAAGAGGCACTTTGTCACAATGGACACCATATTCCTTTAAAGTTTGCCTCATCCATAGCAATTGGGTGCAAGCACTAGCCGCAGCAACATACTCGGCTTCGGCGGTGGAGAGAGATATACAATTTTGCTTCTTAGAAGACCAACATACCAAGGACCTACCAAGGAATTGACAAGCCCGGATGTTGATTTTCTATCATCCTTGTCTCCCGCCCAATCCGAATCCGTGTATCCACAAAGAGCGAATGTTGAGCCTTGAGGGTACCAAAGACCATAAAATGGGGTATGAACTAAATATTGAAAGATTCTCTTGACCGCCATTAAATGGCTTTCCTTAGGAGCATCTTGATATCTTGCACACACACCTACACTCAACACAATATCGGGTCTAGATGCACAAAGGTAAAGCAAGGAACCAATCATAGACCGGTATACCTTTTGATCCACATCTTTACCATTTGGATTTTGTTCTAGATGAGTCTTTGTAGCCATGGGAGTAGGAGCTCCATTCAAATCTTGCATGTTGAATCTCTTGAGCATATCTTGAGTATACTTGGCTTGGTTGAAGAATGTTCCTCCTCTAACTTGCTTGATCTCAAAGACAAGAAATACCTTCAACTCCCCCATCAACGACATCCGGAACCTACTAGTCATAAGCTTTGATAATTCATCATTAAAAGCTTTGTTAGACGAGCCAAAGATAATATCATCAACATATATTTGGCATACAAAAAGCTCCCCATTGACCCTCTTAGTAAAAAGAGTGGGATCGATTTTCCCAACCTCAAAGCCACGGTCAAACAATAACTCTCTAAGGTGCTCATACCACGTGCGTGGGGCTTGCTTGAGCCCATAGAGCGCCTTATCAAGTTTGTAGACATGGTTTGGGAAGTTGGGGTCCTCAAATCCCGGGGGTTGCTTAACATATAACAATTCATTTAAAGGACCATAAAGGAATGCACTTTCTACATCCATTTGTTGCAACTTAAAGTTATGATGTGCCGCATAAGCAAGAAGGATACGGATGGACCCAAGGCGAGCCACGGGTGCATAAGTCTCTCCATAATCAATGCCTTCAATTTGAGAATACCCTTGTGCAACCAATCTTGCCTTGTTCCTTACTATAATTCCATGCTCATCTTGCTTGTTCTTGAATATCCACTTTGTTCCAATAACATTGCGGCAATCCTTTGGCTTCTCAACTAACTTCCAAACTTTGTTTCTCTCAAAATTGTTGAGCTCTTTGTGCATAGCTTCTAACCAATCCGAATCTTCAAGAGCTTCCCACACTTTCTTTGGTTCAATCATGGAGATGTGTGCTTGGTTTTCACTGAACCTCTTCAATTGTGCTCTTGTGGAAATTCCTTTCCTTAGATCTCCAACAATATTTTGGAGAGTGTGGTCTCTTATTTCCAACATTCTTTCTTTTCTAGCTTCGCGACGAGCGTGGATCTCCTCATTGTTTCTTGGAGGACCCTCTTCATCATTTTGATCCTCGTCTTGACCATCTACATGACCTTGATCATCATTGGAGTCATGCTCTACATTGGGAGGCAAGGATTGACCTTGGTCTTGATCAAGTGCCCTTCTAGCATCAATTTGAGCTCGTCTCAAAACAGCTTGGATGGATCTTCCTTGACAAATTGACTTGGCACCACTTGACAACCCATCGAATGGACCAAGCACCCTTTGACTAGAATTCACACATTGATCACTATGTTGAGGGTCCACATCTTGTCTTTGGCTTGAGTCAATGTCCTCTTCGGTAGATGGAGCATGTTGAGGTTGTGAAGATGAGGGCTCCACTCGAGTGGAGCATAGTTCTTCTCGATCCGCCATAAGGGGTTCCTCAACGGGGCGGATATAACCCACACCCATTCTTCCTATGGCATCCTGAGGCATTTCATCATCTGCATCACAAGCATCAACACGCCCCCCTTGGGGACCATCATATTCTTCGTATGTCACACTACAAGATTCTATGACGGCTCCGGAGAGCTTGTCATAGATTCTATAAGTGTGAGATTCGAGACCATAGCCAACAAAAATACCCTCTAATGCTTTAGACTCGAATTTAGACAAACAGACACCTTTGATGAGATAGAAACACTTACAACCGAACACCCGGAAATAAGATATGTTGGGCTTGTTACCGGTAAGTATCTCATATGGAGTCTTGTTGATTTTCTTGCAGAGGTAGAGCCGGTTTGAAGCATGGCAAGCGGTGGAGATGGCTTCGGCCCAGAAGTTGTATGAAGATTTAAACTCCGCCAACATGGTCCTAGCCATCTCAATAAGAGTCCGGTTCTTCCTTTCGGCCACACCATTTTGTTGAGGGGTGTATGCAGCGGAATATTGATGTTTAATCCCCTCATCACTAAGGAAATCATTCAAGGTGTAGTTCTTGAACTCGGTGCCGTTGTCACTTCTTATAATCAATACGGGAACATTGTGTTGCCGTTGAACCAAGTTGATGAAGTCAATAAAAGTCTTTTGAGTTTCACTCTTCAACTTGAAGAAATAAACCCAAGAGTATCTTGAAAAGTCGTCAACAATCACCAAACAATATTTCTTCCCTCCAAGACTTGCATGAGATGGAGGACCAAATAGGTCCACATGAAGGAGTTCCAAGATCTTGTTAGACTTGATTTGGTTCGTGGGCTTGTGTGGAGCGTCATGCATCTTCCCTAGAACACATGCCCTGCAAACACGATCATTGGCAAAGGAAACATTTTCTTTTAGTCCAACAATATGGCCCTCTTTATGGAGACTTTGCAAAGTTCTCATATTGACATGGGCTAGTCGGCGGTGCCATAGCCAACCCACATCGGCCTTTCCGTATAAGCACATCGGACCTGCAGTGGCTTGCCCCGAAAAGTCCACCACATACAAGTCATTTTCGACGTACCCAACGAAAGCGACCTTGAGAGACTTTCTCCACATGAGGAACACAATATCATTATCAATAAAGACGGCAAAGCCCATTTTTCCAAGAGCACGGACAGAAAGTAAATTGTATCCAAGGGTTTCAACAAGCATGACGTTCACGAGTGTAATGTCGTGAGCCACCACTACCTTGCCGAAACCCATTACCTTAGACTTTGACTTATCGGCATATGTGACGGTGATTTGATCTTCATTTGACACCAAGTCCTTGACAATAGACGAGCTTCCGGTCATATGACTTGTGCAACCACTATCGATCACCCATTTTGACCCTCTGGAAGCATAAGTCTACAAAAGATCAAGCTAGTTTTTAGGTACCCATTTTTCAATGGGTCCTCTTTTGTTAGCAACAAGGGTCTTGGGAACCCAAATAGACCAAGCAATATAACCATCATAAGGGCCAACATATTGTGCATACACATCACCATAATAATCACGCATTAGAACATAGTGAGGGTTAGCACTTCCCGCAAAATCATCATGAGACATAGTTTTACCACTTGTGGTCTTACTCTCCACAATGGTCTTGTTGGTCTCTTGTGCGGGCTTGTCCTTATTCTTCTTATTGTTCTTCTTCTTTGTTTTGGAAACAAAACCAATGCCCCCTTTATCACCATTACGCCTTTGCTTGCTCAAAAGGTCATCAGTAGACTTGTTGCCTTGTGGAAATGTTGCCTTAGCAAGCACCCCCTTCAACCGAGCATTCTCTTCAAGAGTAGTTGTGCTACTAGATGGAATGAAGTTACTAGGTGAAGGAATATTGGCCAATTGAGTTTGAAGCGTTTCATGGGAGTTTGTGAGAGACAAGAGTTCACTCTCCAAGGCCTTGTGGGCCTTGTTAAGCAAGCTAAAGTCCTCGGCAAGTTTTTCATGAACCACACCAAACTCAATCTTGTCCTTTTTAGCTCTTTTATATTTAGCAATAGCATGATCACGCTCTTTGATGAGTTTGTTAACAACAATGTCATTGTACTCATCAAGCCCTTCAAGTTTTAATTCAAGTGACAACCTAGTTTCTTGTTCTTCTTCTAGAGCATTGTTTAGGGCCTCTAGCTCAATCATATGTTCATGCCCAAGTTTACATCTTACATCTAGAAGCTCTTGAGTATGTGATAGTTGATCTAAGATGTTTCCAAAATGTAGCTTAGCATCACCTTCTAGGTTAGTCATAAACTCATCAAAGGCAATTAATTCCTTTAACATCAAGAGACATCTCATCATTAATTTCATCATTATCTAGGTGAGTAGAGCGGGATGATGAAGATACCTCCGTTCCTCTTGCCATAAGGCAAGTGGCGTTCTTGGCGGAAGAGTTCTCATTTGGAGAATCGAAGAGTGAGAATGTCGGAGTAGAGGTGGTGGCAAGAGCAGTTACACCATGAGAAGTTTCCTCTTCGCCATCTTCATCATCTTCATTGTCGGAGGAGTACTCTTCATGAGTGATCAAGACAATTTATCCCGGCTTCTTGTTGATGGGATTCTTTTTGATGAAAGGTTTCTTGTATGGTCCCTTGAGAGTCTTCTTCAACGCAAGCTTTCCACCATGATCTTCTCTCTTCTCATAGGGGCAACTAGCTACAAAGTGGTAGCGGTCACCACAATTGAAGCAAGTTCTCAATCTTGTGGTATTCTCTATTTTCCCATTTGGATTGCTTCTCCGTTCCATTTCCATCTTGGCATTGGCGGGATTCTTCCAAAAGTTCTTTGCATAGAAAGCCATATATTGACTATGAGCAATCTTTACTTCATAGGGATGGTCCATGGAAAGCCCTTCATCACTATCATATTCATCCCCATGTCCACAACTTTGGCCTTCAAAGCAACATTGACAACATTGCTCATACCAAGGGCACGAGCACGGGCATCTTTGGCATTCTTGGCGGCAACCTTGAAAGCAGCCATCTCTTGCATAACTTCATTTGAGGTCATGAGATGGTAGTTGTGTCTTCCTTGTAGGCTCTTCAAGTCGGTGGGCTCAAAAGGCATGAGGGCACTCACATATTTCCTTTTTATCCATGCATCATCCACATGTGAGGCACCCACATTCCTAAAAGCAGTGGCGGTGGTCTTGAGCCTACGGTACATATCTTCGTGATCTTCACCTTCTTTCATGTAGAAGCCTTCGGCTTCATTGCTTAGAGCATCATATCGGTTCCTCCTCATACTCTCATTTCCAATGAACAACACAGTGAGAGCATCCCAAGCTTCCTTGGCAATGCTAAAGTGCTCAATGTGTGGATAATCCTTTGTCCCCAAACCTTGTTGAATCATATGCAGAGCAGTGGCATTGAGTTGACTATTAACAATCTCTCTTCTTGTCAAGTTGTTTGGATCCCCAATAAAGAGTCCATGCTCGATGATGTTCCATAGTTCAATGCAAGAGCTGCGCATATGAGTTCTCATTAGTGATTGCCATTGAGCAAAAGTAGCAGATTCTTCAAGCTTAGGTGGGTCACCTCTATTGTATACATGAGGGTGGGGGATTGGAGGGTCGGGAGAGTACCATGAGTCACGGTGCTCACCCTTCCCACCATTATTGTGTGTGGAGGAATTAGCGTTGTCTGGTTTACCCCCTACCAATTCACCCTCGGAGGATACTGATGTATACCCTTTAGGTAAAATGGATGGTTGATCCTCTTGAGGAGATGGGGGTGGTGAGCCTTCTTTGTCTTTAAGAAGTTGCTCAAGCATCTTCTTGACTTCGTTGACCAAGGAAGAGCTCAATCTTGTTTCCAAGTTTTTGAGATCTTCCATGGTCACCGTGGTTGGCTCACCATCACCATCCCCTTCGCGGATACCCATATTCTCTTAGGCGGTAAAGCCCAAATAAAGATCCGAGGCTCTGATACCAATTGAAAGGATTGTATGGGCACCTAGAGGGGGGTGTGAATAGGTGCTACTTCAAATTTTACTCTTTTTCAAATTAGGGTTTGACAACAAAGGTAAATTCTCTAGAATATGCAACTATGGTGAATTTACCTATATGTCAAACAAGCACAAACTAACACAACACTTAGCAAGAACAAGTAAGTAAAGTGCGGTAAAGGATAGAAGTAACCAAGGGAGTGGACGCGGAGACACAAGGATTTGTTTCCCGTAGTTCCTTCCTTTTGAGGGGAAGTACGTCTACGTTTGGAGAGGGGGTGGTTTCAAACCACCAACGCCATGAGAGGCCTCCCTTGTTCTCCGATGAACCTCACCCCAAAGGGCTCGATTCACCTTCCACTATATCGGCAACCTTCGAGGTGGAATCCGACACCTTTATAACAAGTTCGGGGCACACATCCACAACTGAATTGGAGGCTCCCAAATACAAGCAAGCTGTCAAGACAAATCAAAGACAAGCTTGTAAGAACCAAATCAAAGTTAGGGTTTCCAAAGAAACACTAGAGCTTGGGGGCCCTCAAGTGAATGAGGGGGAAATGAAGATCTCTCTTGGTGAAGATGTGAATCAAGGCCTCCTCCTTCGATTCTCCAAAGATCAATGACTTTGGATGGTTGGATGAAGAGATCTTGTGGATTTGGTGGCTCTAATGGTGTTGGTGTTCTTGAGCAGCTCGAGCAACTGGAGGAAGAAGATAAGGGTCCCTATTTATAGACAGCCCCCTCCACGAACCGTTTTCTGACCGTTGTAGAAAAGTCAGACCGGAGACTCTAGTCTACATCGGAGACTCCGGCCAATCTCCGGACCAGTCTCCGGACTGGCCATCTGACTGACCCAGCCCATTTCTTCACCAGCAACACCGGAGACTCCGGCCTTCCAACACCGGAGACTCCGGTCTGACCAAAGTCCGGAGACTCCGGCCAATCTCCGGACCAGTCTCCGGACTGGCCATCTGACTTACCCAGCCATGTCCTGGGAGGCACCACCGGAGCCAGCACCGGAAACTCCGGACCACACCGGAGACTCCGGTCTGGAGTTTCCAGAACAGTGGCAAATGTGTGTGGTATTTTCCCAAGAGAGTGTGTGATGTTTATCTGTGGTCATACCAACCTGTGGACAATAACAAACTATAAAATGATCAACTTGTTGTTACCGAACACCAAAAGTGATTATGACAATAAATGCCCTTTCACTTTCTTTCCCCCCTTCCCTCCTATGATTCTTGCATCTTTTTGAGGGCTTTGGAAGATGAGATCTAGATCTACAATCCCCACCAAACAATTCCTCCTCTAAGTGAGGGGAACCCATTGGATCTAGATCTTGAAGTCATTGGTTGATTTCCACCATTGTTCTTCCTCTCTAATTATTCCCTAGCACTTGTTGCTTCGGTTGGATTTGAGAGTGAAAGATTTGAGCACCCTTGGTGTTCTTGCTTTGCATTCTTGCATAAGTGTTGAGCTCTCCATTACGATTTGTTCGAGTGAGAGACTATGAGCTTGTTATTCTTGGAGGGTGACCTCCTAGTTGGCTTGATGGTTGGTACCGCGGTGTCCTCTTCGTGGAAGATTGTGAAGAGACTCGGGATTTGTAACATCCCAGCATTTAGGACTAAACGAAGGGTAGATTTAGGATTTTGTGCATCTTCATGCATGCATCTGAAAATCCGGGTAAATTTTTCACCAAATTAAAAGACTAGAGTGATCAGAATTCTCACTCCGATGAATTAGGTTTAGTGTCATCAGTAGGGGAGTGAGATGAATTTTGACATGACCTCTATTGTTTTCTGGAGTTATGAGGGAAGAAATTCGACTTACAAATAATTATTCACAATAATATAATACAAAAGAAATATAAATATTATACTGTCCTTTATATAATAAACATAAGATATTTCTTATTCTTTTTTCTATTCAGTAACAACTAATCAAATAAAAGAAAAGAAGGAATATTACAATAATAATATTATTACATTGTTCCTTTACAAATATTTAAATGGAAATATAATAATACAATAAAGAAATAAGTAATAAGAAAGAAGTTACAATATTTGGAAATTGTAGCAATATTTATGGTATACAGAGTATCACTCTGTTCTTACAAGTGTTTGAAAGAAAAGCAAATTACAAAAGAATAAAGCAAATCCTAATCTAAATCTTGATCTCCATCTTCTTAGTGTTTTTGTTCCTGCAAGAGAAAAACACAAACAAAGAAATAGAGATAAAAACAAAAATGAGTTAGTGTTAATAATATTGCTCTCAGTCTAACAGTGAGTTGCACTGTTCATTACATCATTGAGCATATAAAAATGGGGCAAGTTCACCAAAATATCATCTGCTCTTATCAGTAACTTTGCCTTAGAACCACATCATAGGCAATTTAGGGGCAAGTTTCACCAAGGGCAGGTAAAAGGCAAAGAGGTAAAATCCAAGGAAATCTCAAGAATTTTACTTGATCTGATCCATCTGGGTGAGGCAAGCTCACACACAGCTCACACACACATGCATGTTTATGTGTTGTCAACACAGGAGAGGCACTATGAGAGAGAGATAAGTACACAGCCGTAGCAGGGGGAGTGCTCTGCTGAAATTACTTCACCATAGCAAGAAACAGCCAACACAACCAACACAGATCAACCACATAGGCCATCCTTACATTTCCAGAGTTCATAAGTTTAACACCAAAACTCCATAGTGCACTACCACCACATCACTAGCACCCTGGTTGCTCAAGGAAGCCATCCAAGGACACCAGGAGGAGGCCATGAGCATAAGGAGTAGATCAAGTGAGAAGGAAGAGGGAGAAGTCCAGGAGTGCAAGAGGAAGCAGGACAAACACTAGATCCAGCAACAGAACAGAATCACCACAACATCCATAACCAAGTCATCTATCTCCACTGCAAGCATCAGGTTGGCCACTAGAACCATGCTACTATCTGTTCTTGCCAAATTAAAGCAAACATCAGTGGGGAAGAGGGAGAGATATCGCAGTATAGTGTAGAAATGCTACACTAGTTCATCCTAGAGCTGTTAAAAGCCAACAAATTATCTGTTCTTATCTCTCTAAGAGTTTGACCTCAGCCTTGTGCATCATGGACCAAGGTCAAATAGTAGGGTGGTACATCTAGATCATCCAGATTAGAGGATATCATTTTTCCACACCTACTTGGCAAGTCTAGCAGATCCATTAGTGGAAAATCACCGTGGTCCATCCTAAAGGAGGCATCACAGTGGCATTCCACTATTGAATCTACATAGTACAAGAAATCATCACCACATAATCATTTTCCTAGTAAATATTCTAGGAATCAGATTCATAAATTTCTTCACTGTACAAATGACAGGAAGATCAATTCTTTCTTAAGCTCCCAAGCAAAGCATCTTTCCTCCATTGCTTATCTTATGAATCTTATCAAATTTAGCCAAATCTATGACATCTGATCATGCTAGAGATGATCAGACTATTGTGTACACTCCAAGGAGGCATCACAATAGTAGGACCATTTTAGCAGAAGCCACCATTCACATTAACTAGATAACCACTCAGAAATTTCAGCTAGAAAAGATTAATCATTTCCCTAGTATTACACTATGAATCATATTTTTGTTTTCTACTTCATTTTTGAGTCTCAGCTCCATTAAGTAAATCATTCTGCTAGTCAACACATCCAGGAGTCATATATAATTCCACTGTCACAAGGACAGTATTTAGGACACAAGTAACTCATGATATTACATATACCACTATGCAAATTCAAATTGAATACACCACAGTGACACATGGTTAGATAGCAGAATCTTCTATTTAACCAAGCATAACCAGTATCAGAATTACAGGTCAAGGGAACACCTGCAAGCAAATTTACAATTCCAACATCATTTCCTTGTTGCTAGGGCCAGAAACCATTTAAGAACATCACTGTCCTATTGACAGGAGACCTACAACAACAACTCATCCTTAGGTAGAAAGTTATCAATTGAAACCATTTCAATATTGGCCATCTTAAACCACAAGCACAACTTTAAATCATTCCCAGGTTTTTACCATTAGCAAAAGGAACCAGAGCATATTTATTAACATCTTAGTTACCCAAAATTCTTGTAATTGAAGCCAAATGGAATCCTTGGAATCTAAAATCAACTAGGAGCTAGCAATTCCAATATTTCCATATAGTCCTCCTTCATCAATAAATCTGACAACAACAGGTTGCAGTATATAATTTATTCTTGCCCATGAATAATTACCAGTCCAATATCAGTAACCCCATAAAGATCATAACATGAACATCATTGAGCCACTGCTTGAACAAATTAGGACTTGATCTCTAGGAGGAACAGAGGGGTGAGGAAAATGATCATCTGGACGTGTACCTGGCACCCGAGGCACAACCACTGCAGCGTGGTGAGGCAGGGCTCATGCGACCGCAGTAGTGCACACACGGGGAGGACTTCACCGTGCACCGGCATCATCACCACGATGCGGCAGCACGAGGAGCATCGTGTGCTCAACCCGCACCGAGCCGCACCTGTGGGTACATGCGCATAGAAGCGGCGGTGCCAGCAACCCATTCATCAGCAAACCACCTTAACCGCACCACCACTTCGCCACCATCACCATCCAGAAGTCGCCGGAGCACACCGAAGATGAAGGCCGAAACCCTAGCCACGGGAGTGTAACGGGGGCGAGCGAAATAGGGTTGTATCACATATCAAATTGGATGGAAGGGAGTAGCAGAGGGGAGAACGTCGAGGACCACCGATGGCGGCAGCCTAGGAGGCCAGGGCTGGCCATGGTTGCACGGCGACGACGGCGGCACTACGTCGCCAGAGAGGAAGGAAGGAGAGGATCGAGCTCGCGTGCGTGTTTGGTGAGAGGAGGGTGAGAGTTGGGGTCTGGGCTGAGGTTTGACCCAAGCCCAATTGGGCCGGGTCAGATTAGGTTGGCCAGTGGGCCAGATTTAGTTGGTTTAGGAAGTGCTAAAGAAATAAAAATAAATAGAAACAAAAGAATAATAGTAATTACTAAAATACCCTTTACCCATTTTAAGCTCTAGAAAAATTTAGAAAAATCCTAAAAATATATTCAATATATCAAAATCTTTATTAACATAATATCCACCTAAGAAAAATGTAAGCATATTTGTTTAAATTTAATAAAATGCAAATAAATATTAACACCCTTAAATATCTAAACGAAATTTAGGAAAATTCCTAAAAATAAATAAAAATCACTTTTATAAATAAAAATAAGTCTCTTATCTCACAAAAATACTAACTTAAAATTTTACTAATAAAATTTAAAACAAATATTTAAAGACATTAAATAATTAATAAATTTCATAAAAACTATAATAATAATAAAGATAATGTTTAAAAATAAATAAAATTAATTTTTAAGAAATGAAGTAAGTATATTTACTAGAAAGGTACTAAGTATATTATTATAATAACATTTTAAAGTTCTTATATCATAAGATAATTGTTTTTTTAATTGTTTAATATTATTTCCTAAGTAAGAAATGATCTTATTCAAAACAAAATCTTTTGAATCTACCTAGTCTAACCATAATTATAAATTCATATAAAATCTAGGTGTAAACAATTAACTTTATAATATCCTTTTAAAATCCTTAACTAACTATAAGTCAAGGATTTACAAAGTTATTCTTTACAAATCATTAACAATTCATAAATAATCATATTTATCAAACTTGAAGTTCACTAAATAAATTATAATAAAATCCATCTATTTTTATTTATAAAGAGAAAAATCTCAAAGTATGGTGTATAAGTATTACACAAGCTAAATTTAAATCTTTAAAGCAAAGTTCCATAACCATAAGATTTCATCTTTAATTATGCTTATGAAAAACTCTAATTAATAATGCTACAAATGCTATATCTCAAGTCCAATTACATTTTTTATAGTTTACTTTGGTCTAAGATATCTGAAGCTAGATATATAATAACTCAAATCAATTAAACCTTATTACAACACCATAAATTTAATCCTATTTAACTTCAAAGTTGAATAACTTAACATAAATAATATTTTCTTCAAATTTTATTCTTTTTGCCACTTCAAAAGAAACACTATACCATTTCTTTAAAGCCATCACAACTTAAAACATGAACTTAGTAATAATTACATAATATCATGGAACCTTAGAATTATATTATGATTGTACTTAACTCTTCATATTTATGTGTTTATCCTTCTTATGAAGTAAACTTAAACTAAAGAAAATATTAAATAAATCATTTAAATATATCGCTTTGGTAATAATTGAAGAATTACTTGGGATTTTGCAGTATGCATCTCATTACTTATGGATAACAACATATTGCTTCTTTAAACATTGTCCTTACCGGGCAATGATGATATTTTTGTAGAACCCGAGGTCCAGGGTCAAGTCGAGACATTCGACTACAATACTCCGTTATATCAAGGCAGGTTCACACTTGCTTATGTCCTTTGATTATTTTCTGTAAAGTATTTTGCAAATCTAGTGTTGTCATCACCTGCATTTCAAAAAGGTCGGAAACCCTATTTTAAAAAATTAAAGTGAACTATTGGTTACTGATCCAGGGTGATCAGCTAATCTATTAAATCTGGCAGTTGGAATACCACTGCACAGGAATGTATCATCTAGGACTTAACAACCAATGTTGCCAGTGATTCTCGCATCGTATATTACACGTTAACCATGAGATTTGGAATGGGACGAAGAAGTCAGCTAGATCGGCTCCCTTTTGCATGCAGTGGACACTGTTCTGGGCATTTGTGAGTTGCAGATCGTGGGTATAGCCGTTTTATACGGGGAAAGGTCTACCGTGGATCCGGGCTCACAAAAGGCAGATTACTAGTGTTAATGGTTATTGTGTGTATCCAACTAAGGTATAGCCGTTTTATACGGGGAAAGGTCTACCTTGAGTTTGGGCATATAACAATTGCGATGTATGCGGGGTCGCGGAGAAGGACAGTGATTGGCTTGGATCATCTACTGGGCCCCACACCATAGGAAGTGTGGCCAGGAAAGATTCGCCCGGTTGTGCACCAAGGATTTGATCTCTCATGGGTAAAGTGACGCCCTCTGCAGAGTGTAAGAACTGTAACTTGTTACTCCCTGTTCCGGGAAGGAGCTGCGAACGCTGCAGGAAAGGAACTCCATGAAAGTTCTAGTAAACCTGTGAAGGCTGACGGACATAGCTTTTCAGAATAAAAGCAACCTTTGAAGAAATATTTATGAAAACTTGCATTGCCTACGACCTATGGTCCGTGGCTGTAGATATAGTGCATCAAACACTCCTTTTTAGTGAACTTGCTAAGTACGCTCGTACTCAACGTATCTTCTTAACCATTGATAGATTCTAAAGATAATAACAGTCAGGAAGAGGAAATACTATATCCAATTGAAGACCAAGAAGAATTCCTCTACGAAGAACCAGAAGTATCCAGAAGCGTCGAAGGGAACAATTATGAAAACATCTATGGAATGGAGACCGACGTATCTGAAGTGTAGATGTATAATATATAGTGACCTAGCCCAGTAGCATAGATCTCTGTTCCCTATTTATATTAAATCTCGTATAAACCTTAAAGTTTAGTTTGCTTCTTTATCTTGCTCTCAGAATTATTATAGCTTAGCCCTGAGTCATCGGGATACCTATATGGACCTAGGAGGATCTCAAAGTCGTCTTGTAATTCTGGTTGTAATAATGATAATGTATGATGTGGACCCGCTTTGTTTCTGTTGTACCACTCTGAGGATGTAATATCTGCGGAACGGTACTCCGTGAGTGTTATGTCCACGACTATAGTATA
The DNA here is from genome assembly GCA_023614405.1 of Avena insularis. NCBI lineage: Eukaryota > Viridiplantae > Streptophyta > Magnoliopsida > Poales > Poaceae > Avena > Avena insularis. The sequence goes on from CM042689.1 coordinate 3,885,242, forward strand.
CTACAACATGCAGTGGTATGCCGGGTCACCGCAGGCTTCTTCTTCGTGGAGCTTAATTGTGAAGTGGTTGTGGAGCTTGCCATCTTCAGAGTGGAGGAAAATCTAGCCATAAGGAAAGGGCCTATTCCTTCGTGGGATAGACTCGGAGAAGAAGGTGAGCCTTCGTGGCGTTGGGAAATTCTTCGTGCAATCCCACACCTCTCCAACATGACGTACCTTACTTGTAAGGGAACACGGGAATACATCTTCGTCTCCGCGTGCCTTGATACGTCGGAAACGTATCTATAATTTTTGATGTTCCATGCTTGTTTAGTATCTACTTTGCTTTGTTTTGTCTTTCTTTGAGGTGTTTTTATATCTTTTCTGGAACTAACCTATTAACAAGTTGCCATAGTGCTAGTTGCTTATTTTCTTCTGTTTTTGGTTCCAGAAAGGCAGAAAATCAATATTCTCGGAATTGGACGGGACAAAAGCCAAAGTCAATAACCTTCCGTGAAGGACACGAATCCATAAGGAGGGACGGAGAGGCACCAGAGGGTGGCCAGACCCCAGGCGCCAAGCTGGCCCGCACTGGGAGGGTGTGGGCCCTCTGGCCGCCTCCTCGACCTCCCCCTTCGCCTATAAGAAGCCCCCAATGAGAAAACCCTAAGTCGTCAATCATACTTCCAGAAAAAGTTCCGCTGCGCCACCGCCACCGAAAGGGAGATTCGAGGGGCAGAAAGTCTCTGTTCCGGCACCCTGCCAGGACGGGGAAGTGCCCTCGGATCCATCTCCATCGATCTCCATCGCCATCTTCATCACCATTGCTGATTCCCACGATGAGGGAGTAGTTCTTCCTCGAGGCTAAGGGCTCTACCGGTAGCTATGTGTTCATCTCTCTCTATGCATGATCTTATGGTCATGAGCTTTGTAATCAAGTAGATCTACCTTTCTACTCAAGTGCTTCATTAGATCTCTGCTCTCCCCATGTGTGTGAAAGTGACAGCGTGCATGCCATGGTGGCACTTAGGCTTGAGTCTACATAAATACTCGTTGTGCTTTAATAGATCTATGCTTTCCCCACGTGTGTGAAAGTGAAAGTGGGCATACCGTGTGTGGAACTTTGGCTAGATTGAATATTTGTTATGAGTTATATTTGGAGTTGGATGTCTCTATGAAATTGTGGTGTTTGTTGGAACCATCTAGTGCTCAAGGTGACAGTGTGGGGTTATCTAGATTGGGGAAGGCGGACTTTGAGGTGTGCTGTTATAGCCCTACCTTGGATTAGAGTGTCCAACCGGAGAGTAGTTAAGAGTAGTATCATGAAGAGAGGATATGTATATGACAGAGTGTTCACTAGTGAAAGTATGATCCCTAGGCCTTGTTTCTAAGCATTGAAACACCGTTTGCTACTAGATCTGTTGCATGTTTGCTTGCTTCCTTCTTGTTGCCTTTAGTCTTTGCCTCACCGTCAAGATCTTTTCTGGCACCGTTACCACTTGTATTTCACTATCTCTTCGCCGAACTAGTGCACCTATATTGGGTGTGTTGGGGACACAAGAGACTTCTTGTATCTTGATTGCAGGGTTCCTTGAGAGGGAATACCTTTGACCACTTCCTCTTTGAGTTCGATAAACCTTGGGTAATCCACTTAAGGTAAACTTGTTGCTGTTTTACAAACCTCTGCACTTGGAGTCCCAACAAATGTTTACAAGAATAGAAGTGCATAGACATCAAGCTCTTTTCTGGCGCCGTTGTCGGGGAGGATTTGGCCTTTTACCTTTCCTCCACGTCAAGCTCCATCAAAGTCTTTTCTGGCGTCGTTGCTGGGGAGGTAAGGCAAAAGGTACTCACATCTTCCGGTGTGAGTTCTCGAATTTATTTCCTTTAGATTCTGTAGTTTTGTCTTTTTGTTTCTTGTTTTCACTAGTTAGGCTTAATGGAAAACAACAACAAAATTAGAGAGCTCTATAGCATTTATCTTGAGTTAGGACATGAAGTGTTTGAAGAGAAAATTAAAAACCTATGGAACTTTATTTGCATGCTAATAGCAATGTTATTAGTATGAATTCTTTGGACATGATTATTGCTAATGCTATGGAAACGTCTAAGCTTGGGGAATCTAGTTTTTATGAAAATGATCTTTTTAGTCCCCCAGCTTTGGAAGATAGCTATTCTATTGCTTATGATGATACCAAACCCCCAATATATGATGATTAAAATGATGCGTATGGTATTTTCAATCCACCTACTATTGAGGAGGAAATTGATTGTGATTCCAACATGCCTCCTATATTTGATGATTATGGTGATGAGAATAACAATGATAGCTATTTTGTTGAATTTGCTCCCACTACAATTAATAAGAATGACTATGCTTATGTGGAGAGTAATAATCATTGTATGCATGTGGCTCATGATAAGAATGTTTTATGTGATAGTTATATTGTTAATTTTATTCATGATGCTACTGAAAGTTACTACGAGAGAGGGAAACATGGTCTTATGCATTTCAATAATATCCCCTCTTTATGTTGAAAGTCTTGAAGTTGCACTTGTTTTGCTTTCCTATGATTGTTGCTTTATGCTTTCATGACTTGTTTATTTATAAGATTCCTATGCATAGGAAGTGGGTTAGACTTAAATGTGTTTTGAATTTGCTTCTTGATGCTCTCTTTGACTTCAATTCATAATTCTTATGTGAGCATCTTCTCAAGCTATCAAGCCAACTTAAAGGCGTTAAAAAGTACTTGTTGGGAGATAACCCAAAAGTTTCCTTGAGTCTTGGAAGTTATTACTTCAGTAATGACCTCTCCTTATCCTTTTTGTTTGCTTTTTGTGCCAAGAATAACCTCTAATGATAGGGAAGTAAGATTTGGGGAGTTGCTGTCCCGAAATAGATTTCTGTCCTCCAACATAAAAATTCGTGAGGAGTCTCTGTTAGTCGTATTGAGCTTAAAATTTACAAATAAATCCCGCAATATGTTAGCTAACTTTCGTTAGTTCAACACTTTCTGATTTGAGCAACAGAAGGTCTTCGAAAAAATTGGTTTCTACCTGCTGGTCTGTTTTGACAGATTTCTGCCATTATTTGCATTTGCTTCTTATTGATTCCTTTTTTAGTTCTCTTTTGGGGAATTGAGATTTTTGAAGGAGTTGCTACAGTAGCTTGTGTTTTTAGTGAAAAGCCTTGCTGTTCCAAAGCTTTGCCAGAGGTCTAATATCTTTTGAATAAACTAATGTTGCTAATGAAGATTGTGTGAAGTTTTGTATGAAGGAAAAATTTCAGGTGTAGAGAGAGAATGATGCAATGAGATGAAGAATGGACAAAAGCTCAAGATTGGGGATGCCAACACGGTGTAACTCCAATAAATATCCAAGAGGTACAAGCGTCAAAGCTTGGGGATGCCCAAGGCATCCCCTTCTTCATCAATAAAAATCCGAGGTCTGTCTAGACACTTCGTTTTTATTGTTTCATGCACAGTTGTGTTGTTCTTGGAGCGTCTTAGTTTTCGTTTTTTCTTAGTTTGCTTGAGTAAGTTGTTTGGTTACACCACACTTCTTTTGGAGAGAGACACACTCTGTTTCCATTACCTAGAATACTCTAGTTTTCACTCTTATTGTTTTGTGAGTGTTCACTTTTTCTAGCACTACGTTTAGCCTTAGTTTTCTTGTGCTTTCAGCTTAGAACTTTTTAGTTCTTCTTTGTGGATTTGTGAGACAATCTCACTGGTATTTATTTATTATTATCTTTGTGAGTTGTTTCAAATAAGTTGTTTAGTGTTGGAAAAGAGTACAAAGCTTCATGCTTATAGTGGTACAAAAGGGAGCTTTCTTTGACTGTGGCTTAGACTTTATCATGTCATGCTAGATGTTGTTTTGACCTTATACTTAGTGATTATTTCTGTAGCATGAATTTCTCCAAATCATTGAGAGTGTTTAGTGTGCCTTGAAAGAATCATGTGTTGTTTTAGCATACAAAAGCATATTATTGTGGTATTCTCCTTTGATGCTTTGTTTGGGTTGACTTGGCACATGCTCACACCATGTTATGACTATGAACAAGTCACCGTAGCCTCTATGATCATTTAGTACTTGACTTATAGTACCACTCTATGCTTTGATTAGTAATGTTTTGTCGCTCTGCATGATTATGGCCATTATTGCTCTCATAGTTGGTTGCTCCCAGTCTTTTGCTAGCCTCCACTTGTATGACTAAGTTTTACTCATGCTTCCAACTCCCAAGAAACCAAGTTTTTCCAAAGTGTCCACTATAAACTCCTATGCATGGTGTGTTACACCATTCCAAGTATATTCTTGTTTTCAGCTATCTTCCAATTAAAAACTATTTTGTTATGTGAAAACTTAGTGATTAAAGCCCTCACGAACTTGATGGCACACTTTATATTATTTGCCCCTAATAAACTTGAACCATTGTGACAACTTTGTTGTATATGCTTGCACTTATACGTTGGAATTAGCAGAACCGTGCTCTCACGAGGAACGATTTCAACATTGCACTTGTACTTTGTACTTAGTTGATATCATGCTCTTTTGTCTATGGATGTCACCAGTGTGAAATAAAGAGGGAACTTGTAAGTCCATGGAGTTTGTATTCTGTGTTAGAGGAACGCCTAGGCCACTAGCCTAATCCATGCCTAATCATGGTGGAAACTTGCAGCATTACCATAATGAGCTATCTATGAAGCATCCTCAATAAAAAGCTATGCATATGGTAAATAAAAAGATCGCTGAGATGCTCATTGTCTTCTTGCCTTATCATTTTGGTTATGGGAAAGCTCCTGTACCATGTGTAAGGGGTACCCCGTTGGCGGTTCTCAATGATATGCAAATACTTACAATGACAAGAACTTACGTAGGCCCAAAGTTGAGTATGCATGAAGTGTCGCCCTCATATTCAAGGGACTTGAGATTGCCAACTTATACTTCGTCGAGCATATACTCCATCTTTGCCACTTTAACCTTAACCACTTCAAGATGCTTATGATAGGGGCAATGAGGGCTGAAAGCTAACAAGTACCATAATTTTTGGAAGCTCTTTTTGAAACTTGAAATCCCTGCTTCGTTTATAAAAGGCCTTTTTTCCACCATTATTGAGTCTCCACCTTCTACCTTTAGGCACCATTAAGAGAGCATAGTTGTCATTCTGTGTGCAGTGTCCCAAATCTTATTGATTGATGCATATTATGATATTACTTGTTCGTGTGCTACTTGTTTCTAGTCACCCTTGTGAACTTTGAAGGTGTCCTATGCATCTATATTGATACTCTATGAGGGACAAGCTGATTGCCACTATGCTATGTTTTCTGTATGTGAAACAAACAAACATTTTTCAATGCATGTTATTCATGATATTTGTTTGTAGCCTTTCATGTTGCATGCATAGTTACTTTGTCTTATTTTTAGAACTCCATCTTTCATGCACATGTTTAGAGTTCTTTAATCCCAACTTTCAATGCTTGCATTGGTTTGATCTTAGTTTTGATGGTGCATGTCACCTAAAAAATTATTCTTTTTATCACTTACCTACTCGAGGACGAGTAGGAGTTAAGCTTGGGGATGCTTGATACATCGGAAACGTATCTATAATTTTTGATATTCCATGCTTGTTTAGTATCTACTTTGCTTTGTTTTGTCTTTCTTTAAGGTGTTTTTATATCTTTTCTGGAACTAACCTATTAACAAGTTGCCACAGTGCCAGTTGCCTGTTTTCTTCTGTTTTTGGTTCCAGAAAGTTAGAAAATCAATATTCTCGGAATTGGACGGGACAAAAGCCAAAGTCAATAACTTTCTGTGAAGGACACGAATCCAGAAGGAGGGACGGAGAGGCACCAGAGGGTGGCCAGACCCCCCTGGGCACGACCAAGCCTGGCCCGCGCCTGGGAGGGTGTGGGCCCTCTGGACGCCTCCTCGACCTCCCCCTTCACCTATAAGAAGCCCTCGATGAGAAAACCCTAAATCGTTAATCATACTTCCAGAAAAAGTTCCGCTGCACCGCCGCCATCGAAGGGGAGATTCGGGGGACAGAAAGTCTTTGTTTCGGCACCCTGCCGAGACGGGGAAGTGCCCCAGAGTCATCTCCATCGATCTCCATCGCCATCTTCATCACCGTTGCTGATTCCCATGATGAGGAGGGAGTAGTTCTTCCTCGAGGCTAAGGGCTCTCCCGGTAGGTATGTGTTCATCTCTCTCTATGCATGATCTTGTGGTCATGAGCTTTGTAATCAAGTAGATCTACCTTGCTACTCAAGTGCTTCATTAGATATCTGCTCTCCCCATGTGTGTGAAAGTGACAGCGTGCATGCCATGGTGGCACTTAGGCTTGATTCTACATAAATACTCGTTGTGCTTTAATATATCTATGCTTTTCCCACGTGTGTGAAAGTGACAGCAGGCATACCGTGTGTGGAACTTTGGCTAGATTGGATATTTGTTATGAGTTATATTTGGAGTTGGATGTCTCTATGAAATTGTGGTGTTTGTTGGAACCATCTAGTGCTCAAGGTGACAGTGTGGGGTTATCTAGATTGGGGAAGGCGGACTTTGAGGTGTGCTGTTATAGCCCTACCTTGGATTAGAGTGTCCAACCGGAGAGTAGTTAAGAGTAGTATCATGAAGAGAGGATATTTATATGAGAGAGTGTTCACTAGTGAAAGTATGATCCCTAGGCCTTGTTTCTAAGCATTGAAACACTGTTTGCTACTAGATATGTTGCATGTTTGCTTGCTTCCTTCTTGTTGCCTTTAGTATTTGCCTCACCGTCAAGCTCTTTTCTGGCACCGTTACCACTTGTATTTCACTATCTCTTTGCCGAACTAGTGCACCTATATTGGGTGTGTTGGGGACACAAGAGACTTATTGTATCTTGATTGCAGGGTTGCTTGAGAGGGAATACCTTTGACCACTTCCTCCCTGAGTTCGATAAACCTTGGGTAATCCACTTAAGGGAAACTTGCTACTGTTCTACAAACCTCTGCTGATGGGGGGGTTAACCTCTTGGGTGGCCCGATCTTCACGGATCTCGTGGTCAAATCGATGGGAAAGCGAGGGGAATGGGAGAAGGTAGCGGAAGCGAACACACACCTCGCGAAGAACACGATGAACACACGCAAAACTCACACGATACAAGGCCGATTGCTCCCGAACGGTGGCCACCGGTCCGATAGAATCCTCGCAAGGAAAGATCGGTCAACGTGCTCCCTCAAATCCACATCGGAGAGGGAAGAACACCTTGGGGAGGGTCTTGACAACTTGGAGACGAGACATTGAAATCCAAGTCCTTGTTCAACGATGGATGCGTGATGCAAAGTCCAATCGAGGTTGGTGACGATAGTCGGTCCCCTTGGTAAAGGGGATGAGGCAAAACTAGAGATTCCACACAAGGGGGTTGTCTTTAGTCTATCATCTATGCCTCCAGGGTACATGAGGGGTGGGGGCTCTATTTATAGGCCAGCCACTAAACAAGGGGGTAGTTTGGGAATAAACTAGGCAAAGGGGTAAGTAAAGGGAATATTCCAGGGCATCAAACCCAGATCCGCAGCAGTGTGGGGGATTTAGTGAGTCGGCGGCCGGATCTGGTGCCAGAATTTCCGGTCGCCACCGGATATTCCGGTCGCTCGCCGAAGGGGCTCTCTGGAAGCGTTTCCGGTGGTGGTTCTGGTCAACCGGTGCTGTCGCCGGGAATTTCGATGGTGGAACCGGTTCGCCGGTGCTGACGCCGATTCCAGTTGGAGCTTCTTCTGTCTCCTCTTCCAAGCCTCCGTCTTGTCGGGCATGAGTCCTCGGGGTTCCTCCCTTGTCTCTGTACTCATCGGTGTGAACCTATCATGGTCATAGGATGGGGAATGAAGTAGTATACCATTCAATAGGGTAGGAAGTGGGCTCGCATAGAGGAACAGATTCACCTTTGGAGTCCATGACGACTTGGCGTAAGTTGGAGACCCTGATGTGGTAACGACCGTAGGTCGGGCTACATCAGCTCCCCCCCTTCAAAAAGAGTCGTCCTTGACTCTACATGCTCATCACAAAGTAGAAGAGGTCGAGAGACCTTCTTGATCCTGGGTTTCACCATATAGTTGTCCTCGGGAAGATTTACTTGACAACACTTTAATGTTCCTTCACCTTCCATGAAGCCTACAAAGCTCACAACAAAAGCGAAGCAACACTCAAAGCGTAGCCAATTCATGAACATTATCGCATGAGTCCTCAAGTAGAAGGAAGTCACCTTAGCTTGTAGAGATAGATCGATAAAGGGTAGCCATAGGTAACTCTCTTCGGTTCTTCTTGTCAACCCATGGTTGGTAGAGGTTGACGTATATGCATTTGTACCTTCCTACAACAAAGACCAAGCAAAATATGTTTGTGTGTGATAGAGGAGCATGTCATTTGTGGCATGTCCATTCTTGTTCACAACACTATTAGCACAATACAAGTATAGCAAATGGAATGCATATGAAAGGTCAAAGTGCATGGAAATCATTTGAACATCATCCAAATGTGGGAACTCAAAAGATCCATATAATGTCTTGGTGCGGCACTCAAGGCGATTGCCTAGAATTTTTATCAACGTCCTTGATGCTAGAATAGGAGAATTCGGCAAAAACACACAAGGAAGAATGTCCAAAGAAACATCATTATGTGTGCAAACCAACCAATGGAAAGAGAAATTGTTTGACATGTTGGATGTCACACACAAATCATCAAAAGCAAATATCATGGGAATATGAGTATCCCAAGCGGAAGCAAAAACAACACGTTTGCAAACAAACCAAATGAAAGAGCAAGTGGTCCTTATGTTTGTTGCAATAACAAGACGAGATTCTTGGAAGCTCTCATGACAATACATGCTCTTAATGGCATTATGGTTGCACACAAAACATCGAAAAGAGAAATTGTTCAACATTTTTGTTGCAACACACAAAGCATCAATATCCAAAAGCAAAGAAACATGAATGTCACAAGGTGAGATAATACCATCAACATGCTTGCAATCAAACCATAGGAAAGAGCAATTTGTCAACATGAAAGATGCAAAGCGTGCAAAAGGTATCAGAGCTGGGTTCGATCTTGAACTTACTTGTGGGATGCTCTCTAGAGCTCTTTTTGTCAACTCGTGCTCAACCGGGGTTGACATTCTTGTGCGGGTACCTACACACATCATACACCAAAGGAAGAACGTGTGTGCATGGTAGAGATACACATCATCCATCATGACGTATCTCTTCTTGTGCACATCACCATTAATGTCAATCAAGTATGATATAGATGCATGGTGAGTATGCAAGTGGGGAACATGCTTATCATGGCAATCATCAAAATCTCCAAAAATTGAGAAAGATATGGGGGCCATCTCATTATAAAACATATGATCAATATTGTTGCAAGCAAAACAAGTGAAATAGCAGGCATTCATCTTATCGCAAGCAACAAGAGAAATTGAATGACTAGCATGACAAGACAAGTCCGAAGCAATTGGAGGATACACACAAGATGCATAGCATGGCATGTTTATGACAATGATATCGCAATCAAACAATTACACATGATCAATATTATGCAAAGGCAAAGCATCACATGGGAATGTTGATGAAGCATATGCAATGTCACAAGTATCATCCATAGCATGCATATCCTCACAATTCATCATGTCCACTAGTGGGATCATGGCATCATTAACACCCTTATTGTTACCTTGTTCATGCCTCTCATATGAAGCGGGTGTTGTGGAAGTAGTGGTCTCCTTGTGGACGACTTCGTCTTCTTGATGTAGCCATGGCGTAGCATTATCTTCGTGCACCATGTACATCTTCTCCCATTGAGGCATCATTGCTTCATGTCTTGGCGCGTCTTCCTCCATGGAACCTAGCACAACACAAGAGAACACACTAGAGGTAGAGGGTAAGTTGTTAGCAATCGAAATGGTCTCACTTGACCTATGAACTACCACTCTCAACTCACTAGGAGTATATCTCATTCCCTCCAAGTGGAAGCACTCAATCTCACATAAGGTGGAGTCACTCATCTCACTCTTGTTCTCACTCAAGTGGGCTAAGTGGCTATCATACTCACATGGGATTGGTACCACATCATCACTCAAGCATATAGGGATAGGCTCGGTTTCCTCAACTCCATGCGCCTCCTTTGGTGAAGGGAAAATCCCATGCTCACCATTCTTGACCTTGTCGCCTCCAAGGTTGGATGCCATAAGATGGGCATCATCGCTCGTCTCCTTAGTCGAAGGGAAAATCCCATGCTCGATCGTCTTGTGGCCATCTCGTAGTAGTGGTGGAGGTAGGCTCATTCTATCCAACTTGGCGAAGTAGAGGTCTACATTTTGCTCGTTCGCGAGGTGGTGGAAGTCAAGCGTAGGCGTTGAAGCTTGATGACGTGGAGGAAGGCTTGCTCTTGGTGCCATTGTGGTGGTGGCACGAGTAGTTGAAGGTGCCCTATGATGGTGTCGACAGAGGTCATTGGCGTGCCTTGACGATGGTTGATGTTGGTGAAGCACTTGGTCATCCACATGACACTCACGACGGTGATCATTTGCCTTGGCACTCTTCTTGTGATTTTGGTGCCTTCTTGAGCTTGCTTGAGCATTATGGTTGGTGCTCATCAAGAATTGTTCGTCTTGGTGGCGAAGATGCCTTTGATGATGTCTTGTATCCTCTTTATGGTGGCGATGCTCATGAGAGGATGTTTGTCGATGAAGATTCTTGTTTCTTGGCGCCTCTTGATGTATATGATGTTTGGACGCCACTCTTCTTTGGACAGGAGGTGGATCTTGGCGCCTTGGAGGTGATGGAGCTTGGCACCTTGGAGATGGTGGAGCTTGACGCCATCTAGGTGGTGGCACTTGATGCCTTGTCGATGGTGGAGCTTGACGCCTTGGAGGTGGTGGCGCTTGTCTCCTTGGAGGTGGATCATTGAAGTAGGTGGTGCCCTTTGGTGTGGCACGCTTGGCCTTGAAGGTCATGGGATCTTGATGATGCGCATCCGCTTGCTTGTCGTAGTAGGCTTCCATCTCCACATGGTGGAGGAATTCTTCATGGCTCATGGAGGAGCCATCAAAGTCGATGAAGTTCTCCGTGTCCTCCATGCTCGGCGAGGCATCGTCGATGTCGCACTTGAAGTCGTACATGCTTGGGGAGTAATTGTTGGTGTAGTACTCCATAACACCCAAGCATGTGGAGCGATTGTCGGTGTAGTGCTCCATATCCTCCACACATGAGGATCCATTGTCGATGTAGAGCTCCAAGTCTTCCATGCTCGAGGAGCCATAGTTGATGTCATGCTCCATGTATTCCATGCATGTGGAGTCGTCGTAGGTGTAGTGCTCCGGGATGTCCTCTATACTTGTGGAGTCGTAGTCATGGTGGATCATCATGGATTCTTCATAGATATCATCCTCGGTTCCGGAGTCCCTAGACATGATTCACAAGACCAAGTGTTGTATATGGAAGTGGTAGAGGGTGTTGGGGATGCAACGTCAAACCTTACTTTACCTTGGAAGATAGTATCGTGCAAGTGGCCACACTTGAGAGCAATAAACCAAGCAAAGTGAAGTTCACGCGGAACACCAAAACCAACTACTAACCAAAAAACACACACACACAAGGCCTACGGTGGATATGTATGGAAAGTGGCATGTCAAGAACCAATCTGAAATCAAGATGTTGTATTGGCAAGTAAAGAACACAATGATCACATAGCAAACAAGTCAATCCACAAGATAGGAAATATGTATAAGGAAATACACACGGTGGGATAAATGGGACTTGTGGACGGAGAGAGTGATCTAAGAACCAAATGATTACCTAGCGAAAACTATAAGCTCGTGTCACACAAGTACAAGGAGAGACGCTAGTTCGATTGCACAAAATTGGTGGGCTACAAGATATGCACAATAATTACCACCTATATGATGTTCATCGAGCTTGCACTTCCTATTCTATGAGGCACATGTATATTTCTTTCTTTTTCTCTTTTCTTTTTTTTCTATTTTTTTTCTTTTTTTATCACTCTTTTTCTTTTTCACTTGCCTCTTCCTTGTGCCAACAACTATACAATATAACTATATGAGACAACGCTCACAATGTTTGCTCGGAATCTACAAGGTATCAAATGTGCATAGCCCAAGCAATCATAAGAGGAACTAGTCTCAATAGGTGTTTGTTGCTCGCAAAGATAGTGCGGTTCACAAAGGAATGCAAGTGGGGAGAAGTCGCGGAATGTTTATACCTTTCGTCGACGATCTTCACCCTTTATTGTTGGATTCCGCCTTGCTCACGGAATTTGTATAGGGTAGATAACTGAAGGGAATATGCCCGAGAGGCAATAATAAAGTGGTTATTATCGTATTCCTTATTTATGATAAATGTTTATTTTACATGCTATAATTGTATTAATACGGAAACGTTAATACATGTGTGTTTAATAAACAAAAAGGAAGTTCCTAGTTATGCCTCTCTTATAAACTAGCTCGTTGATTAACATGATGATCAAAGTTTCCTGATCATGGACATTGGATGTTGTTAATAACGAGGTCACAACATTAGTGTAATGATGTGATGAACATTCATCCGAAGTATAGCATTACGATCAAAGTCATTGAGTTTATATTGCTATAACAACTTACGAAGTGATCCTAATCCTTAGACCATGAGATCATGTCAATCACTAACACCGGAAGAGTTTCTCGATGACATCAAACGTCACACCGTAACTGGGTGATTATAAAGATGGCTTCAGAACTACTAAAGTGTTATGTTGAGACCCATGGATCAAGAGTGGAATTTGTTCATCCCGATGACGTGTAATATCCCTCCTTTGTAAAGGAAAAGGATCCCTGTGATTGCAATGCTAGTCCCTGGATCATTGCTAGCATCCACAGTTTAAGATGAAGTACACAGAAACAAAGGTCATTTATTACATCCATTCCAGAGATAAAACATAGTCTTTTACAACTCAAGGCCACAGGCCTAATACAAGAGTTTGGAATAAGTAAATAAACACAAGTCTTCATCTTCATGTGCCACAGGCAAGCATGTTGAGTGTAGACTCGTGACATCTAATCATCATCGGAGTAACCTGCAACATCACAAGTTACAACCACAGTGGGTCAATACTTTGGAATAGTATTGGCAAGTGATACCTTAGTAAATTTTAAGTGGACTATATTACTATATGCATTTTGGCTAAGTGTAGTTTGGCTTGCTTTGCTCAAAATAGGTTTTTCCTATTAGTTGAAAACTCTAAGTTTTTCTTTGTCAAAACCTTTACCAAGAAATCACCAATAGACATTGGGGTCCTTCACCCTTGTTCACCCACAAGTTTTACTTAGAAGTTGGAGTGATGAGATTCTTGATAGCTTCCATGTCTTGATGCTCAAGTTGTCCATTGCCATGGACTTGGCTAAGTACTTAGATTTTCCATCTGCAGAGGTTGTGCACTTTCCCCACCAGACTTGGTTTCCCAAGACAGGACCTTTCAGAAGCCTTTCCTTAGACCAAATGGACGCGCTCCAACCTATCATTCCCACTACCACCAACTGTCCAAATGGCTAAGTTCTAGCAACTTATGTGATCCAGGCAGAGCCCATATTGCCATGTGGCTGCACTATAAGCTTCTCAACACTTGGCCTCTAAAATCCCTTTGTGCAGGGGTGGCATACCACAAGTGAGATACACAAGGTAAACCATGTCCATGGGCCTTGTGTAACCACTCAACCAAAAACCACCATTCAAGTCCCATTCCACCCAGGTGATTCATTGACTTAGTTGTTTTATTAAGAAAAACATAAGTCAATAGACTTAGAAATATTTTCATCATAGCATGTATATACTTTACCAACCCTTGTTTGCTACTAGCTAGGCTAAGCATGGCATAGTAACTTAACTTAGGAAAATTTCCTATCAATTCTACAACTACTTAGGATTTCCCAACATAGCATTTGGCAAAATAGTAACATGCAAGACTTAGCAAAAATTTCTAATGCTTGTACAAAATATAGGGATGGAAATATTCATGAAGTACCACTTGCCTTGGTAATGGGGAGAGTAGCACTCTTCACAATCACAGTCACTAGCCCCAAAGTCTACACAAAAATTATAACCACAATCACATACAAGTCATATACAAACAAAAATACATATGCATGCATGCAAGAATGCTAAGTGATGATTTTTAAAACTCCACCAAGAAATTGCATGATACTAAATCATAACCAAGTCAAAAACTTGCTAAACCAAACTTATTTAGCACTAAAACAAATTACTAAACAAATTCTATACTCAAAATAGTCCTAAGCAAGTTTCTGCATAAAAAGTCATTTTAACAGAACCTAAACTTTAAACACATTGCATAAACATAAAGGGCTTGTCTCCCTGATTCCAACGATATAAAATTTGCAAAAATCTAACGTGGGAATCAAAAGTTATAGCCATTTCAATTTTGGATCTAAATCTGATTTCAAATCTGTTTTTGAATCAAACCCTAGCCACGCGTCATATTCTTACTGGAGCGTACCGCTTCGCTCCAGATCACGCTCGCGAGCCGTAGGATCTAACTAACGCGCACGGCTCAGATCTAAACATAACGATTCGATAAGTGGACTAATCCTACGCGCTGGATCTGGATCTGACGGCTACAATTCGTTTGACCAAAACTGAGCGGCGCTGGCGGCGGCGCGTCTGTCAGCGGCGGCGCTGGCATTCTAGGTCGCGCGGAAGTGGGGGAAGAGGCTTACCAGAACCGTAGGAAGCTGCTGATGCTCAAGGTGGCGATGGCTTGGGAAGGGGCGCACGGGGTCGTCGGAGATTCCTCGCCAGAGTTCGCGAACGCGTCGGGTGCGGCTGTCGTCGACGTTGGCGAGGTTCTGCGTCGCGCTAAGTCAAAAGGAAGATACGCTCAGATGCGCAAGAGGATGGGGATCCTAATAGTATCAGACAGAGGGCAAGGGGCAGCTGGTACTTACGGGGAGAGGTCGTCGGAGTTCGTGCAGAGAGCGGCGGCGCTCAGTTGAAGTTGCTGTCGAGGCTATAGATCATGCGAGAGCAAACAAGGCGTGTCAGTGGGTGCGCAAGAAGTTGCTGAGTGTGATAGCATGAGTCAGGGGCAGAGGGGAACACAGAGCTCACCGGAATTCGTCGGCGCGGTCGTCGGAACAGTGGCGGTGTCGAGCGAGTTGTGGGCAGCCTGGTGGCATGAAGGAGGAATTGTTTGAGGGGAAATGGTCGCGAGAGAGTGGGTATTATATAGCCAGAGGCTCGACAAGAAACGCTTACTGAATGAATGCAATTTACCTCGTGGAATCAAGGCAGCAACGGGCAGCGGCGGAGTTCGTGCGCGGGATTTGGGGAAGACGACGCTGACGTGGAGAGGGCCCGCTCGTCGGTAAACGCTGGAGAGAAAGTGGGTCTGGATGTCGACAGCGTGGAGTGCGCTTAAGGCGAGAGAGAGAGAGGGAGGCCGGGTGGGCTAACTGGGCCGGTTCTGCTGCTGGGCTAGAATAGGAGCGCCTGGCCCTTTTTTTTTCTTTATTCCTTTTCTTTTTCTGTTTTGATTTTCAGGAATGGTTTTCAAATGAATTCAAACTCTTTTTGAATTCAAACCTTTCTGGGATTTTTTTGTAGTGTGCAACAGTCTCAAATCTAGGCATAAAACCATGTGGTTACTTTGTAAAGGCTTGGTCATTTTTGGAGAAACAAAATAACAGTAACTTTGCACTTGATTTGCAAATGTTTGAAAAATGGTTTTTGAACCATTTCCATTTTGTAAAGCTTGGTTCAAATTCCACACTCAATCCATTCAACAAAGGAGACAAACAATCTAGGTTTAAAACATTCAAACTCTCAAATGGGGATGGCCATTTGATTTAAGTTTGCTCACATGAAATGATAGCACTATGTGCTTCTGTTTTTCTGAAATGAGTTTTGAAATTGATCTCAATTCTATATGCATGCATGAATGATATGCAATATTTGAAATCATGATTTTAGGGATGTTACATGACGGATAGATATGCTCTGGGCCCTCTCGGTGATATCACATTGATTAGCTTGCAAGCAAGTGATTTGATCACTAGAATGTTATATCACGGGAACGAGAAAAGAGTGCATGTCGGTAACGAGATCAAACTAGGTATGGAGATACCGATGATCGAATCTTGGACATGTAATATATCGTGAAACAAAGGGATTAAGATACTAGCGTAAAAGGTTCACACGATCACAGAAGCCATCGTTGAATGTGTGGGAGTCGATGGATCTCTGTGTCCCGCTACATCGATTATTGATCGGAGAAGGGTCTCGATCATGTCCGCATTATTCGCGAACCGTAGGGTGACACACTTAAGGGATGCCGACACCATTCGGAGCAAATGATATGCCAGAAAAAGAAAAGGAAAGCGCAGGAATTTATTTCACTAGACACCGGAACTGTTTCGGTTGAAATTGCTGAAACTGGTTCTGCATGTGAAATGGAATACTAGCAAGGGGTTTTATGTGAATGTTTGTTAATTAAAGTAATTAACAAAATTCTGAATAAATAAATAAAAGAGTTTTATTTAAATGAGAGCTTGCATTAATTTTGGTGGGAAATTAATGCATGTGAGTGGAATTGTGAGTGGAGAGGTTTTTATGTGAGTGGAGCTTCCACCACATGAATGAGGGAGAGGTGGGGGCACCCTCCATGGCCGGCGGCCATGCCCCCTTGGGCTGGACGCCTTTCCTATAAAAGGACCCCCTCCTCTCACTTGTCTCTCACACCTCCTCGCGAAGGATCTCTCTCCCTCCTTTAGAATTTCCCCATGGTCTCGGATCAGCGAGATACATGTTCCCGGTGGCTTTTTCTGGAAGGATTTGTTGCTTCCGCTGCTTCGCTAGAGCGAGGGCGCGGAGGTTGTCGGGGTACCCGTACATGTGTGCGATCACGGATGCACCACTGCTTTGAGGTGCTGGACTTGATCGTGCTGGACCGGCTGGACCAGATGGACTTCATCACGATCTTGAGATCGGCAAGCGTTCGTCTACATCATCCATGAGTACAACCTCGTTAACGCTATTCGGTCTTCGAGGGTATGTATTCTATGGATGTATATCCACCCGTTGCTTGTATCTAGTAGATAGATCTTGGTACATAGATGTTCCCATCGTAGGAAAATTTTTGTTTTCTATGTTGCGAACCCTACAGTGGTATCAGAGCCGGATCTATGCGTAGATACTTTGCACGGGTAGTACACATATGAGTATGTGGGCGATGATGATCATTTTATTGCTTCTTAGTTGTACTTTGGATATTGGTGGCATAGTGGGATGAAGCGGCCCGGACAAACTTTACATGTCCTCACACATGAGACCTATTCCACGCTTGACATGCAACTAGTTTTGCATAAGTGGCTAGCGGGTGTCTGTCTCTCCTACTATAGTCAATATCTAATTTGCAACGAGTTGTCAACAATTTGTTTATCCTCGTTGTGGTTCATGTTCGTAGGTAAGAACGGTTCTATCTTCGAAAGTCCTAAACCACATAAAACTTACAATGGATAAATTAGAGGCGTCTAGTTTAGATTGTTGCTGGGTTAGTGTTATGATATGGTGATGTTGTAAGTAGAATTATGAGATGATACTCTTACAACACACATAGCGTGTAAGTTCCATAGACCTTGGCCTTACACATAAAGGTATGATAGTGATCATACCACGATGCACATGATAGAGATCATATGCAGGAACCATATCATTCCACTAATTAAACATGTGATGTTTGATTGCATCTTATATTGCTTGTTTGGCGTTTTATTAGCATAATAAGATGATCCCTCATTTAGATATCAAGATAAAAATGTGTTCTTCCTTAAGTATGCACCGACAATGTTTCGTCGCTTCAAGGCATCACGTGATGATCGGGTGTACTTGAATCCACGAGCATATCTCGGGTGTAAGACAGTTACACACGCGAATACTAAGGTTCTTACTTGGAGAGCCTAGCATGTACAGACATGGCCTCGGAACACGGACCGAAAGGTTAAGCATGAGTCATATAGTAGATATGATTCCCATTTGATGCTCGCCTTTGAAGCTATACCGACTCACGTGATGATCGGACTTGGTGTAGTGGATTTGGTTCATGTAATCACCAAAAAGACACGAGGGATGTCGTTTTTGAGTGGGAGTTCATTTCTAATTTGGATTAGTAGAACTCAATTTATCATAAATTAAATCAAAGTGAATTTGCATAATTTGTTGTAGTCATTGGCATTCGTTCACCACCTTATGCATAGTTGTAATTGAGATAATAGAACTATAGAATTCTGGATATATACTTTACAAACTGGTATCGTATTGTGTTGAGTGTCAATCTAAAGTTTAAAGTCCTATTGCAAACTTTCAGCAAAATTCTATTTACTCCGTGAAATTTAATAATTGGTATTAAATCGAGAGTAACAATTCCAGTGTTAGTATCTTAAGTATCATGTTTGCCTCCATGATTCTTGATTGTTTTTTAAATATCAAGTTTATTCAGGAGCTGAAAGAATTGTTTCAGAAACCATCATGTGTAACAGATATAACGATATCTAAAATAATGTTTTGGTTGCAATATGATAGAGTATAATATATGTTCTCATATTGGATGAGAATTTACGAAGGTTGGAGATGCTAGACATCCTAATCATCCAAAAGGGTTTTGGAAAGTAATGTTATACTCACGATTCGCCTTTATAAGCTACAGTAGCTTGATCATGAAAGTCATCATGATAAGGATGAATAGAATATGTATGTAAAGTGTTTACTACACTAAAAGAATACTAAAGAATGGATTTTGAAAGAATACCGATCATTTTTATGATGGTGATCTACTTCAAAGTGCATGTCCAAAGGTATTATTATTTGAATATACACGCTTTGCACTATGTGTCATGCATATGGCACCACTTTTGATGTTGATAGATTCTTTTAAAAAGGAAAAGGAAATGCTGGAAGAGAATCTATAAAATATATTTGGCAAAAAAGAAAAGATTGGAAATATCCAATTTAGGTATATGGATGATATACATGTTATGGTTGTATTCTTTGCTTGTTAAACAATGTGGTTCTTGGGTATTGGATACCGAATTGGTTGGTATGAAATTTCATACGGAACGACACAATTCATGAACCGCAATGGCCTAAGTAACTAGCAAGATAATATGTGATGATGTTCATCGAAAACAAACAAACCGTTGTTTGTATTTCTTGTTGACATCAAGGCTTGACTTCAAGATTTGTTTTAATAATTGTTATTTGAATCAGGTATTATGAGAACAAAGGTTGTTCAAATAATTACCGTATTCCATATAAGATGGATGATTTACAAATCTAGTTGGAGAAATCACATCCATAAAACCTAATGCTAAAATGTCGCAAGACAAATGATTGAAAGATCACTTACGAAGTGACATCGCTGTTTAAATTATATTGGAAAGAAAACATGAAGAATCTCCATATTCATGGATTTTTGGAGTCTTTGATTTGATCAAGTGACGCTTGTGAGACTTTCCTCGGGATAATTAAAACTTCGTTCAAAGGCCAAAGAAGAACGAACGACTAAAATATTGGAATTTATACATATCGATGTATGTAGTCCATTATGTGTAGTAAATGGCGATGGTTTCAACTTCATATGCTTTCTCCAGAAATTTGAGTGAATGTTCACTTAATGAGAAAGAAGTATGAAATATTTGAAAAACGTTTCAAAGACTTTCAAGATGAAGTGAAAATCATTATAACAAGAAAATAAATGGTTGATGATTTTATCATAAGGGATTTATTTGAGTTACAAGTGTAACAAGAAAAATAAATGAATTATGATTTTATCATAAAAGGGATTTATTTGAGTTACAAGTTTAGCAAAACACCTAGATTTACATCTCCCGAAACACCATAGGAATATGGAGTGTTTGAGATTTGTAAGGAAACCTTGTTTGACATGGTTGGATCAAAGGTGTTATTTATAAATCTACCATTATGTTTTAAAAGATTAAAGCTTTAGAGACTACCGCTTTTACACTGAAAAGAGCTCCATCTTGATCCGTTGAAATGACACCATATGAGTTATGGTTTGGGGTAAAACCCAAGTTGTCCTTTCTTATATTTTGGTATGCTAAACATAAGTAAGATGTTTACAACCAAAGTAGGATGAGCATGTCTTTGTAGGTTATTTCGAATAACAATTGGTTATTCCTCCATAACACCGAGGACAAAAGGGTTTGTCGCTTGAAATGTGAAGTTTCTTGAAAAAGGAATTTTTCGCAAAAGTTAAGTGGGAGGACAATAGAACTTTGATAAGGTTAACGAACCTTAGCTAAATGTGCTGAGTTGCGCAGCGCCGGAAATCGTTCTGGAGGCTGCCATAATGCTCATAGCTTATGTGCCTCAAAGGTTGTGATCACGGAGATCTAAGTTCCTATTGAACCAAGTAGGTCGGTTAAACAATCAAATGCTAAGATTTGAGAGTAAATCATTATTGTTTGACAATGATGAACCAAATACATACAAAGAAGCGATGATGGGCCCTGACTCCGTCAAATGGCTTGAAGCCATAAAATCGGTGATAAGTCCATACACGATAAATCAAGTTTTGAACTTGGAAGACCCTCCGGAAAGGTGTAAAAACCTATCGGTCGTATTTGGATCTATAAAGAAACAAACATGGATGTTTCAAATCTATGAAATAGTCGACATGTCGTAAAGTATTTTATGACAATGTTCAAGGAGTTGACTATGACAAGATTTGATCTTTCATAGCGATATTTAGTCTGGATGGATTAAAGTAGCAACCACTACATATAATTTGGTATATGGTAGATGAATAAACAAAACAAAGTTTTTCTAATAGAATGGTTACCTAGGACGTGTACATGACACAGTCCAAAGGGTTTTGTTAAATTCAAAGGATGCTAAAAGGGCATGCAAACTTCAATGGTTGAAGTAAACATCGCGGAGTTAAGAATTTCAATGGTTTTGTGGAGGACATCTTGTTGATTAGAAATGATGTATCTTTTATTGACAAAGGTTAAGAATTTCATTTCGATAAAATACTTAGGCAAAACCCGAATATTTAGCATGAATGTCTATAATGGATAGACTGTGACGCTAATATGGTTGTGCCAAACATACATATATGAGATATTGAAGGAGTTCAATATAGAAACGATAAGAAATGGTTCTTGTCGCATGGAAAGGAATTGAATCAAGATTCAAGTGTATCGACACTTGATAAGTGAAACAAGATTCAAGTGCTTTGACACTTGATGAGTGAAATCACGAGAATGTTTTGATCAATCATACCATGATATGTACACATCCAGATATGTCCTATGCTCTAAGTGTTATGAGCATATACCAGAATGAATCATAAAATGATCATTGGACGATAGTGAGGATATTCTTATGATCTTTTGGAAGAACTAAGAATATATTTGTGTAGAGGTGACAAACAATTACAAATAGTTCATTATAAAGCGTTGCATTGATACTAGTTTTGTCACAAGATACAAATTAAGTTTATCTCAATTTAAACTATGAGTGGCACAATGAAATGGAAAGAAAGTTTCCATGATGGATTTGGATGAAATCCATAGTTAAGACATTGTGACGAATACTACAACAAAAAGGCTAAGTATGACTGCTATAGTAGCAGCAAAGGAGGGAATTTGTGTCAAGTAGTTTGTTATCAAACTAAGGTGTGGTTCGCAACGGGCTAACACTAAAGATATATTGTATGACAATTGTATCGACGTGTTTTAAACCCCAAGGAACTAAAGGTCTCACCGAAAGACCAAATTTATACAATGCCATCTCATTGGAGAATGAGTGATGCGTGAAGACGCAAAGACATGCAAATACACACGAACCTGAAAGTGTCAGATCCGTAGATTATGTAAACCACTTGCAGTTGCGTATTTGGAACACCAGAAAGCCATAGGTTTTCAATACACAAAGTTTTCAAACTAGATTATTGTCTCTAGTGCAAGTGGGATACTGAAGGGAATATGCCCGAGAGGCAATAATAAAGTGGTTATTATCGTATTCCTTATTTATGATAAATGTTTATTTTACATGCTATAATTGTATTAATACGGAAACGTTAATACATGTGTGTTTAATAAACAAAAAGGAAGTTCCTAGTTATGCCTCTCTTATAAACTAGCTCGTTGATTAACATGATGATCAAAGTTTCCTGATCATGGACATTGGATGTTGTTAATAACGAGGTCACAACATTAGTGTAATGATGTGATGAACATTCATCCGAAGTATAGCATTACGATCAAAGTCATTGAGTTTATATTGCTATAACAACTTACGAAGTGATCCTAATCCTTAGACCATGAGATCATGTCAATCACTAACACCGGAAGAGTTTCTCGATGACATCAAACGTCACACCATAACTGGGTGATTATAAAGATGGCTTCAGAACTACTAAAGTGTTATGTTGAGACCCATGGATCGAGAGTGGAATTTGTTCATCCCGATGACGGATAGATATGCTCTGGGCCCTCTCGGTGATATCACATTGATTAGCTTGCAAGCAAGTGATTTGATCACTAGAATGTTATATCACGGGAACGAGAAAAGAGTGCATGTCGGTAACGAGATCAAACTAGGTATGGAGATACCGATGATCTAATCTCGGACATGTAAACAAAGGGATGAATATACTAGCGTAAAAGGTTCACACGATCACAGAAGCCATCGTTGAATGTGTGGGAGTCAGTATGGATCTCCAGGTCCCGCTACTGATTATTGATCGAAGAAGGGTCTCGATCATGTCCTCATTATTCGCGAAATGTAGGGTGACACACTTAAGGGATGCCGACACCATTCAGAGCAAATGATATGCCAGAAAAAGAAAAGGAAAGCGCAGGAATTTATTTCACTAGACACCGGAACTGTTTCGGTTGAAATTGCTGAAACTGGTTCTGCATGTGAAATGGAATACTAGCAAGGGGTTTTATGTGAATGTTTGTTAATTAAAGTAATTAACAAAATTCTGAATAAATAAATAAAAGAGTTTTATTTAAATGAGAGCTTGCATTAATTTTGGTGGAAAATTAATGCATGTGAGTGGAATTGTGAGTGGAGAGGTTTTTATGTGAGTGGAGCTTCCACCACATGAATGAGGGAGAGGTGGGGGCACCCTCCATGGCCGGCGGCCATGCCCCCTTGGGCTGGACGCCTCCCCTATAAAAGGACCCCCTCCTCTCACTTGTCTCTCACACCTCCTCGCGAAGGATCTCTCTCCCCCCTTTAGAATTTCCCCATGGTCTCGGATCAGCGAGATACATGTTCCCGGTGGCTTTTTCTGGAAGGATTTGTTGCTTCCGCTGCTTCGCTAGAGCGAGGGCGCGGAGGTTGTCGGGGTACCCGTACGTGTGTGCGATCACGGATGCACCACTGCTTTGAGGTGCTGGACTTGATCGTGCTGGACCGGCTGGACCAGATGGACTTCATCACGATCTTGAGATCGGCAAGCGTTCGTCTACATCATCCATGAGTACAACCTCGTTAACGCTATTCGGTCTTCGAGGGTATGTATTCTATGGATGTATATCCACCCGTTGCTTGTATCTAGTAGATAGATCTTGGTACATAGATGTTCCCATCGTAGGAAAATTTTTGTTTTCTATGCTGCGAACCCTACAATAGCATGAACAACGTGGATGATGATGTAAAGCTCCTTCTCCTGTTCGAAACAAGCTAAAGAACACCAAAATCCGAGTTCGAATGCAAAAGTTATGCTCAAAACCGTGAGAAGCTGAATCTGTTGGCGACCAGGTCGGCGGGACCGCTTTGACCGGAAATTCCGGCGGGAGCTCCGGTTCGCCGGATCTGGTGCCGAAACGAGTACATGAACACGAAAACTCGATTTTTTGCAGAAAAACTCGATGGGAAACTTCAGATCGGAGTGTCAAATGATGGAATTAGGCCATGAGAACGCATGGGAAGGTAGATCGACAAGTTTAGCAAGTAATCCACGGATCAAAACCTACCAAAACGCACTCAAATCACAGATCGATCCAAAACATGAATTGGGGCTATTTTTGGTGAAATTTTCGAATTTATGGGGAAAAGACCAAATCGATGAGAAATCCGTGGCAACCAAAAGCTGCTGATACCAGATGATGGAGGGGTTAACCTCTTGGGTGGCCCGATCTTCACGGATCTCATGGTCAAATCGATGGGAAAGCGAAGGGAAATGGAGAAGGTAGCGGAAGCGAACACACACCTCGCGAAGAACACGATGAACACACGCAAAACTCACACGATACATGGCCGATTGCTCCCGAACGGCGGCCACCGGTCCGATAGAATCCTCGCAAGGAAAGATCGGTCAACGTGCTCCCTCAAATCCACATCGGAGTGGGAAGAACACCTTGGGGAGGGTATTGACAACTTGGAGATGAGACATCGAACTCCAAGACCTTGTTCAACGATGGATGCGTGATGCAAAGTCCAATCGAGGTTGGTGACGATAGTCGGTCCCCTTGGTAAAGGGGATGAGGCAAAACTAGAGATTCCACACAAGGGGGTTGTCTTTAGTCTATCATCTATGCCTCCGGGGTTCATGAGGGCTGGAGGCTCTATTTATAGGCCAGCCACTAAACAAGGGGGTAGTTTGGGAATAAACTAGGAAAAGGGGTAAGTAAAGGGAATATTCCAGGGCATCAAACCCAGATCCGTGCGCAGGCAGGGGGATTCCGGCGGTGAGTCCGGTGGCGCCGGATCTGGTGCTGGAATTTTCGGTCGCCACCGGATATTCCGTTCGCTCGCCGAAGGGGCTCTCTGGAAGCGTTTCCAGCGGTGGTTCTAGTCAATCGGTCTTGTCGCCGGGGCTTCCGGTGGTGATCCCGGTTCGCCGGTGTTGTCGGCGGGAATTCCGGTGGTGGAACCGGTTCGCCGGTGCTGTCGGCGGGAATTCCGGTGGTGGAACCGGTTCGCCGGTGCTGACGCCGATTCCAGTTGGAGCTTCTTCTATCTCCTCTTCCAAGCCTCCGTCTTGTCGGGCGTGAGTCCTCGGGGTTCCTCCCTTGTCTCCGTACTCGTCGGTGTGAACCTATCATGGTCATAGGATGGGGAATGAAGTAGTATACCATTCAATAGGGTAGGAAGTAGGCTCGCATAGAGGAACGGATTCACCTTTGGAGTCCATGATGACTTGGCGTAAGTTGGAGACCCTGATGTGGTAACGACCGTAGGTCGGGCTACATCAGCTGCACTTGGAGGCCCAACAATTGTTTACAAGAATAGAAGTGCATAGACATCAAGATCTTTTCTGGCGCTGTTGCCGGGGAGGATTTGGCCTTTTACCTTTCCTCCATGTCAAGCTCCATCATGCCTCGGTTATCTCTATATCCAAGATTACTTTCCTTATAATAGCCATCAAGCTTTAAGTATTTATATCTTGCTTATCACTTGTGATATATTTACCTTGTTCTATCTTGATTAGCTTAACTTGTTGTTGGTGCACTAAGTTGAGCCTAGTGTATTAAGGTTTTGTGCTTGTAAAATAAATGTTAGTTTAATTCCACATTCTATCAAACCAAAACCGTAATAGTTTTGAAATTGCCTATTCACCCCCTCTAGGCGACATCTCTATCCTTTCAAAAGGTATCCGAGAACAAAACCCTTGAGAAAGAACCCACTCTATCTTTTAAAGACTCGACAAGTAAAGAAGTGAGCCTAGGTCACTTTTCCATGTGAGTGGATGTACAACCAAGTCACCCGGGTTTACATCCTCACGGATGCAATAATTGGGTTCTTATTACTCCCTTCGTCTCAAAATAGATGTCTCAAGTTTTTCAAAATTTGGATGAATCTACTAAATAGTGTCTAGATTCATCCAAATTTTGGAAAATATGAGACATCTATTTTGATACGGAGGGAGTATTTTAAAAAACTCGTCGCCGTGGTCTCCCCCGACCGCTTAACTTCCAAAAAAAGACTTATACTTGATAAGTTCAATATATGTCATGATTTCCTAGTGATAACCCACAAGTGTAGGGGATCGATTGTAGTATCTTCCGAATAGAAATGAGTGTCGAACACACAAGGAGCTAATAGTATTGGTTAGAAGATTCAACAAGTAAAATAATAAAAAGATGCAATTGATGACTACAAGTGCACATATCGTTTGTAGCTAGTTTTGAAATAAAGATATCAATCCCATAGGAAGCAGTAGGCAAAAGACTAAAATGCTTTTAACTAAAACTGAACGAAGTACTTAAGAAATAATTTAAAAATGCAAGAAAAATGGAATTGTTTTAAGGATTGTTTTTGGGTTTTCAATTGAGCAAAGTAATTAAATAAACTAAAGTAAAACTTAATGTAGAAAGTAGGAATTGCATGTGTAAGAGAGCTTGGAACTGCAATAGAGAAACAGACGTTCTTGGAGAGTGGTGGATACACTGCTAGCAATTTAGATAGAGTAATCAATATTATCATAACAAATATTCTCATGACATATATGATTGTCGGGGGAGCTCCATATATGTACGAATAGGCAGCAACCACTGCACACATCATCCTTCATAACCACAGCTGATAGGTAAACGACATCAATCGTATTATCTCGCTATTAAGGAATTTCTCCTGTGGCATGGACATGGCTTAATGAGTTCTTCTTGATTTCCCAAGTTAGTATGTAAGGAATGACAATAGCTTTATAGTCACAATAAGTGCTATCATCCCTCTGTATACCAACAAGTAATCCCCTTCATCAGGTCCCCATAAGAGGCATATATTAAGAGGTGCATAACTCTCAACATCAAGACAAAGACAATTAACACATACACATAATGATGTATAACATAATAATATCTATCTTATCTCAATCATATGCTGGGGTTTCTCCATCTCCCCAAGAACTAATGATCTAATCAGACATGGAGGCAAACAACATCATGGCAATGATAATGGAAACAATTATAAATGAATAGTTCTTATATAAATCCACAACTAGTACAAGAATTACAACAAGATCTAGATGGGATGGATGGGATAGATGGAGATATCGGTGATGCAGCTGTTGATGAAGATGAAGATCGATGCCTTGGCCTCCCAGATCTGCGTAGGGAAAAGATGGATCCCTTGGGAAAGTTCCCCCTCTAGATCCCTTCGAGAGGTGAGGTTTTTGGCGATTTCTGGGTGTTCTGTCTGTCGTCTCTCTGATCCAATTGTATGGGGAAAAACTATTTGAAGAGGCGGTGGCGGCGCCAACTATAAGAAGGGAACTATACGGCCGGAGAAATTCTTCCCGCCGTATATTTGGTCGTTAAACCTACTGCCTCCTGCGATCGCCTTGGGTTTTCTTCTGGTGTTATTGATATTCCCCAAATTAGTGATTTACGCTGTTTTTTGACTCCTTTTCGCTCCAATACATCTGGTCCAAGAATTGTGTGCATCGTATTCATCATATGTCCCGATCCTGGTGGAAATAAACATAAAATATGCGTGTGAACACCATAAAATACCAATATCCTACCACTACATTGCAAAAATATAATATAAAACGTGATGGAAATATGCACTCATGAACTTTCCCAAGCTTAGTACTCCTGATCGTCCCGATCAAGGTTAGCTTAATGGATGTGGTCCTCATATTCATGAAGCTGAGTCGCTAAAATAAATGAGGCAGTTGCAGCACATGTTTATCATATATGATACATAGAAATAAGTTCATGAATAGTACATTACTCGAACCATCCGAATAATATTAGCAGGCTTCCACACCTTAGCATTTAACAGTTCACAAAATATTACTCTCAATATGATGTAAAAGTGTTTCGGTTCGATCGAATGAGTTATCAGGGTAGTACCAAGCGTTTTAGGATTAAAATATTCACTTGGGATTTAAAATCTCAAACGTTCCTTTGTCTCACCATAATATAATGGCGTATGCATATTTTCTCTTTGGACATTTTCTTTTCTCTTTTCTTTATATATATATATATATATATATATATGCTCACACTTTTGTTTAAGTGTTGTGCAAAGGAGCTATCCATACACTCCACTTAATTTAGGAATTCAAAGTTTAACGATCTCAATTACCAAATTCCAATTGTATATGAATCATCTTTATAGCTTAGATACTCTACCTCGTCTTGTTCTCACTCTAATTTGATAGCACTTTTAATTTTCCCTTGTTCAAAGTTTCTTTCTCAACTTGATTGATTAGATAGTTTTTCCTTTTGTAAATCAAACCATGAACTTACAACATATTGACTAAATTAGCTTTGTATGTTCCGTTAATACCAATGGTGTGGAAGACTCTTATTGCTATCATCAAGTGCAAGTAAAATTATACTCAAGTCATTCATATATCTAATAGGATAAGCACAAATTCAATAATGGTCCATATATGATAATAAACTCAGAATTTCCTAAAAGGGATTGACTATTTCTAAAGGGAATTCTAATGATGCAAACTTTATTTATAAGCTCGAACTAATGCAAAACTAAAATAGTGATATAAAACTTATAAGATAGTTTACAAGGTTTTAAAGATCTCCCCAAGCTTGGAATCAAGCCAGGCGGGATCAAATAACTCCTTGTTGGTACCTATTCCTCCTCATGGGTGAGAAGAGTATTGCCTTCTTCCCCTGTGTTGCAAACTTTAGCTATGCTTGCAAGGCGGCTGCTGAGCTCGACCATGTCGAATTGAAGCTTCAAAATCTTGTTATGGAGAAATTTCTTCTCATCTGTGAACTCAAAATCAGTTTTAATCAAGAAACCAACTCTACCATCGATGTCATTGACCTTTTCCTCAAGGTCTTTGCTCATCATCCAGTAGGAGTCAATCCCTTCTCCAATAGTTTCAACACATGCTTTCGAAGCTTTTTTCAATTGATAAATCTCATCATGAATCTCATCTTGCCGCACCTTGCTAGGCTTAAGAGGTGGCGAACCGAGAGGAGGTTTATAATAAGATCCTATGTTGTGACGGTAAGGATTAAGGGGATACTCATCCTTGATCTTTCTCTGCTCTTCTTGCCTCATCTTCTCCATCCTCTACAGGAACATGTCCTCCCAATTTGGGAGAGGCTTGATCTCTGAGATGGATGGCGATGATGCTTCTTTAGGATCTACTTCTTCGATCCTCTTCACGGGCTTCTCTTGTTTCTTCCTCCAAATCTTGTTGACAAGAAAAGGCTGCATGGCTTCACTGCACGGATATTGTTAGGAGGAGCTTGTGTAGGGATGGTGATGATTTTTCGAGGCTGGAGGCTATAGCTCTATGAAAACTTAATGAAAAAGTTTAGATGCAATCAGCTTTAAAAGGGGAGGTCGAAAACCCTAGCCTCCATCCATAACGAGCAACTATACGGACGCGGCCCGTATAGGTCCCGTTGTATAGTTATGAACCGACTTTAGATTTTACTTCTATGGTGGTACCAACTATACGACCACAACTATATGGGCGGGAATTTTATTCCTGTCGTATAGTTGGTCGTTAAACATACCGTATCCTAGAATAAAAATTCGGAGATGGGTAGATAACTATACGACCGCAACTATACGGCCGGAAATTTTATTCCCACCATATAGTTGGTCGTTAAACCTATTGGAAATGCCAAAATTTACCTGTCTCTTTGAGAATTCTTTATTAATCTAAAACTTAATGAAATACCAAGTTTTGACAGAAAAATGACAGCTTAAATTTTTGACTAACATTAACATCCATTGAATGAGATTTTAGCATTACCAAACTTCTTCTACTTCACTAGAGCTTTTAAGTGTTCCTTATTCAAAACAAGCTTAACTAAAACTTAATTGAAAGTTTAAAACTTTACTCAAACCTTTATTGCACATGGATTTCTTCCCATGAAGCCCTCTTTTATGGTCAATAGCTTGACCGTGATGTTGCTCATTTAGGCTCAATTTTATCCTTCCTGCAGTTGTCATTCCTTGTATATTTTTGCTTAATCACTTCTTTTGGGTGATCACATGTATGGTCACTGCACTTATATCTTATTTTGCTCGATAATGCTTCAAAAGTTGTCCATTCACCACCCATGAAAGATAGGGTGTTTTTCCCTGGAGCTTCACCGCTCACGATGAATAGGCTTCTTCAACTATATAGGGGCCTTCCCACTTTGATCTGAGATTTTCTAGAAGCAACTTAAGACGAGAAGTATAGAGCAACACCTTGTCTCCACTTTTCAAGACCTTATTTTCTATTTTTCTATCATGCCATCTTTTTACATTTTCTTTAAACAATCTATCATTTTCATAAGCCTCGCTTCTAAACTCATCTAAAGCATGAACATCTAATAAACATTTTTCTGTTGCTGCTTTAAAATCATAGTTTAAGTTCTTTATTGCCCAAAAGGCTTTATGTTCCAATTCTAAAGGTAAATGGCACGCCTTACCGTAAACCATCTTATACGGTGTCATACCCATTGCCAAAGAGTGTCATTCAACTTGTATGCCCAATCTTTTCTTGATTTATCCACCATCTTCTGGAGTATGGTCTTTAATTCTCTATTGGAGAGTTCCTGATGCGGCTCAGATTACTTTAGAGCTTCATTGGGAAACCCCAAGAGGAAGATATGATGAGTACAGCAGCAAGTTTTTTCCTCAGTAAGAAACCAAGGTTATCGAACCATTAGGAGGAAGTAAACGACTCAAAGGTGTTGCTAACTCGGAAACTCACAACAACACAACTCAAGACTTTGCCCCAACGAACAGTGAGGTTGTCAATCTCACTGGTTTGCTGAAAACAAAGGCCAGAGTATTTCTAATTTAGCTCACGGGTATCTGAGCAATTCTTCCTGCAAAAGGATGAAAGAAATATTGTTTTTTCAGAAATAAAAAAAGGTTTAACTGTATGGTGTGGAAGGTAATAGTGGTTTACAGAAAGTAAACTGTAACAGTGGAAGATGTATCAATGGTAAAGATTGGACCGGGGTCCATAGTTCACTAGAGATGTTCTCCTTAAGATAAACAAAACATGGCATGATGGGTAAACAAATTACAGCAGGGTAATTGACAGGACCGAGCAAGGCATAACAATGCAATACTAGACATTCATGATCCTATGAGATTCGATTGGGCAATACAACAAGGTACATAGACCGCCATCCAACTGCATCTATGACTAGTAATCCACCTTCAGGTTATCATCTGACCCCCCTCCAGTATTAAGTTGCAAGCAACAGATAACTGCTTTAAGCAAAGTGTGTAAGGTAAACAATCCACTTGTTCCATGAACAAGAGACCGTTGTTTTCTCCCTAGTAGCAACAACACATCTACAACCTTAGAGACTTTTGTCACTTCACTTAGATTAAATAGAGGCATGAACCCACTATCGAGCATAAATACCCCCTTTTGGAGTCACTAGCATCTACTTGGCCAAGATAGCTACTAGAAATGGAGAGCATGCACGATAACAAACAACACAGACATGATAGAATAAATAAGACAAAACCATTACACAATCTGACATAGTAATCTCAATATCCATCAGATCCACACAACATGCATGATTACAAATAGATGATCTTGATCATGAACGGAGCTCACAAGATCTAAACATGGTAGCACAAAGGAGGATATACAACCATCTAGCTACTACATGGACCCGTAGTCCAAGGTGCAACTACTCACGCTTTATACCGGAGGCTGGCATGATGAAGAAGAAGGCCTCCGGGATGATCTCTCCTCCGATAGGGTGCCGGGAAGAGCTTCATATCCCCGATCTAGGGACGACGGTGGCGGCGGCTACAGACTGTTTCGTGGAATATTGATCGGGTACTTAGGGTTTTGGTATCGGGGGGTCTTTATAGGCGAAGAGTGATACGTCCAAAACGTATCTACTTTTCCGAACACTTTTGCTATTATTTCTCCTCTAAACTTGTGTGATTTGGATACAACTAACATGGACTAACGCTATTTTCAGCAGAATTAGCTTGGTGTCTAGTTTTTGTGCAGAAAATCAACTATCAGGAAAAATCCCGGAAAATATGCCAAAAATCCTATTTCACCAGAAAATCCACGGAGCCATAGTATGAGATGGAGTGGAGGCCTGAGGGGCCCACACCCCTGCTAGGCGTGGGCCAGGCCTGGCCACGCCTTGGGGGGGTGCGGCCACCTCAGGCACCCACTCGGCCTCCCTCTTCTCCTATAAGAACCCTCTTGACCTAAAAACCGAGGGGGGTTCGATGTTTTTCCAAAAAGAGTTCCGCTGCGCCGCCACCACCAAAAACCAAGATTCGGAACCAGAAACTCCGTTCTGGCACCCTGCCAGGACGGGAAATTTGGAGAGGATCATCGCCATCATCATCACCGACACCTCTCCATCAACCATCCATGTTTCCCTCATCCATGAGTGAGTAATCCCCCACTGTAGGCTATGGGATGGTAGGGATTGGATGAGTTCTATCATGTAGTCAAATAAGATTGTTAGGGCATGGTGACTAGTATCTCTATTAATGCTATTTGACTTTGTTGCAACTTGTTGTGCTTAATGCTTGTCACTAGGGCCCGAGTGCCATGATCTCAGATCTGAACTTATTATTGAATCATTATGATAGTATTGTTTGTGATATTATCTGCAAGTTGTGTATAAATATCATTGTCCGGATCCAAAGGCCCCGAAGTGACAAAAATTGGGACAACCGGAGGGGATGGCTGTGATGTGAGGATCACATGTGTTCACGGAGTGTTAATGCTTTGCTCAGGTGCTCTATTAAAAGGAGCGCCTTAATTGCCAGTAGTTCCCTTGAGGCCCCGCTACAACGGGCTGGCAGGACAAAAGATGTTGTGCAAGTTCTCATTGAGAGCACACATGACTATATATGGAGCACATGCCTATGATTGTTTAGTACTTGGATGCTTATTCTTATTTATCTGCAATTGCCCTAGATCTTGAAGTTACATGTTTGGACTTGTCCATGCAACGCCCGTCCATCCATCCCTATGCCTACCGCACTCACATCCTACTGTTTGCTACTACTGTTACTATTGCTCTTGTTTTACTGCTGATGTTACTCTGCTGTTGCTACTACTAAACTGTTGCTACTAATAAACTTCTGTGAGCAATAACTATTTCCAGGTGCAGCTGAATTGACAACTTAGTTGTTAAGGCTTGCAATTATTCTTTGTCTCCCCTTGTGTCGAATCAATAAATTGGGTAATACTACCCTCAAAGACTGTTGCGATCCCCTATACTTGTGGGTCATCAAAGAGGCGAGGCAGGGGGCAGCCAGGGCGGCCGCACCCCCAGGCGCGGGCTAGGCCCAGCCGCATGGACAGGGGGTGTGGCCCCCTGGTGGCTCCCCTCCATCTCGTAATCTGGCTCCGTGTTCCCCATGCTAAAATATTGACTTTGGCTTTTGTCCCGTCTAATTCCGAGAATATTGATTTTCTGCCTTTTCTGGAACCAAAAACAAAAGAAAACAGGCAACTGGCACTGTGGCATCTTGTTAATAGGTTAATCCAGAAAAACATATAAAAACACCTCAAAGTGTAGACAAAGCAAATCAAAGTAGATACTAAACAAGCATGGAACATCAAAAATTATAGATACATTTTCAACATATCAAGCATCCCCAAGCTTAACTCCCACTCGTCCTCGAGTAGGTAAGTGATAAAAATAATATTTTTTCAGGTGACATGCACCATCAAAATCAAGATCAAACTATTTGCAAGCATTGAAAGCTGGGATCAAAGAACTCTAAACATGAGCATGAAAGATGGAGTTATAACAGTAAGACAAAGTAACGAAGCATGCAACATGAAAGGCTACACATAAAGATCATGAATAACATGCATTGAAAAACACTTGTTTGTTTCACATACAGAAAACATGGCATAGTGGCATTCAGCTTGTTCCTCATGGAGTAGCAAATAGATGCATAGGACACCTTCAAAGTTCATAAGAGTGACTAGATACAAATAGCATCTCATGGTAAATAAGAATATTGTTGAGATAAGGCAAGCAAACAATGAGCATCTCAACAATATTCTTATTTACCATGGGAAAATGGTGCACTACTAGGAAAACACTCGTTAGTGGCGCACGTGGAAAAGCCATCCGTGGCGCACTGCCCGTGCACCACTAGGCTTGCGCTGCGGCTATCTCCTAGCCGTGGCGCACTGCCTGGTGCGCCACGCATGTGCCGAGATAGGCGCCAGTGCGCCATGGATACTTGTCCAGGTGCGCTACAAGACTTATCTTCTGTGGCGCATGTGTTAGTGCACCACTAGCCTGCGCAGGCGCACTTTAGACACTGTGCGCCACAGAAGCTGTGCCATGTGCGCCACGGGTGTCTTTTTTTAATTTCAGGGCCATATGATATACAATATAGATTATATACAATATTATAGGATGATATACACACAAATATAAGATATACAGTTATATATATAAATACATAATTCGCAAAACAAGATTGAAACAAATACATATAGATAAGTCTCATACATGAATACATAAGTTATACATTGTTTCGATCAAGTTACAAAGTAGTTGGTGACATGCGAATACATGTGTCGATCGAACAAGTTAGAGCTCGGAAGCTCACCTAGACATCTAAACTAGCTAGACACAAACGCGGGATAAACAACCAAAGAAGATAGGCATGATCACCGCGACGAAGGTGTAGGTCTTCATCCGGTTCCTCATCCTAACTCCTGCTAGATAGCACGTGTATCTAGCTTCCGCCTCCGCCATAGTGTTGTACCCTTTGTAGCTATTGCCGCTGAAATGGTGCACCTGTCTCCGGCAGTCTTCCCAATCATCGTAGACTCCGGGAACCGTCCCTTGTACACGACGTACCACGTCATCTACAAGTTGACAATAATAATTAACCGGTGATTGAAAAAAAATACTCCCTCCGTTCCTTGATATAAGGTGTATAGTTTTCTATAAAAAATTCCAGAATATAAGGTATATGGTGGGATCTTGGGATTTTTTTACATAATTTAGGAGTCAAACTGATTTAGAAAGATAAGATACCGAGATTTCCCTATTTTCCTCTATTTTCACATCGGTCACCTACATGTACTAACATCTAGAAGTATCAAGTTTTTTCGTTTTAGCCTATGCGTTAATATTCGTGCAAGAAAACTATACACCTTATATCAAGGAACGGAGGGAGTATGATTAAAGTCGCATATGAAGATACACTTATAGAAAGTACTCCTAAATCAAAAAGACCAAACTAAAAAAGCATGCCTCATATATAAATAGGTTGTTCGACACGAGAATATGCTACGATGGAACTGTCCGCCAAGTAGGATGCACAACACCTGGACCTGTGCATAGCACAAGGCGGACAATCCCATCGCAGCACATTCACATTTATAGTATGCCACGACATTTCAATCATCGGCATTATTCTCGAAAAATACCAAAGTAACTCGAAAAGAATGCCTCATATATAACTAGCTAGGTCGTTGGACACAGGAATATGCTATGATGGAACCGTAAGCCAAGTAGGATGCACAACATCTGGACTTGTGCATAACACAAGGCTTACAATCCCATCACAACACATTCACATATATAGTGTGCCACGACATTTCAATCATCGGCATTTTTCTCGAAAAAGACCAAAGTAAATCAAAAAGAATGCCTCATATATATATATACATAGGTCGTTGGACACAGGAATATGCTACGATGGAACTGTGAGCCAAGTAGGATGCACAACACCTAGACTTGTGCATATCACAAGGCTCACAATCTCGTCGTAGCACATTCACATATATATTGTACCACGACATTTCAATCATCGGCATTATTCTCGAAAAAAGACTAATAAAGTAAGGAAAAAAAAGAAGTACCAAAATGAGCAAAGGATCAAAGAGTAAGCAAAAAAACCAAGCATTGATTGATACATAATAATAATAAGCAAAAAAAGTAAGCGATGATTCATAAACCTAATAAGATAAGTATAGTAGCATGTACACTTGTGTAGCACCCTGGGTAAAACCACTACTAGAAATCGTCTGTCTGTATCTCCGTGCATCATCATGACATCATCATACATATTATTTTTCCTAAATCTATTTTGAAAAAGACTATGTTGTTTTCTAAAATTAGTCCTCCTTTAATTTCAAATAAAAAAACTTTCGGTTTGTCCGGATCTTGTATTTGTCTTAAAACTATTTACAAAAATATTTTTAAAACAAAATAATTAAATTAAAACTATTTTGTATCGGGGAGGCAGACACCGGTCAGGCCCAATCGGCCCAACCAGAGTCCACCTACTACCCCATATAAAACTAAACCTAGACATACCCTTCTCAAACCCTAACCCTAATCTATCTTACCCAAACCCCACCTACTCCCCCCGCCGTCGCCACACCCTGGCAGCAGCGACACTCACCACGCACGCACGCACCCGGAGGACAAGCCCACCTTGCTCGCTCGTTCCTCACCCTGGACCCACCTCCCCGCGATCCCCACCTGTCCACGCTCGACCCCTACCCAGCTGCCCTCTTCAGAACCCCGCATCGTGACGCTCACATCGCCTTGGCCGTCAACCACCTCGCCTCCTTCCCGATGGAGCCGCTTCCTCCCCTCGCACCATTCTTCCTCCGCCCGAGCGCACCCCGCCGTCTCTGCTCTCTGCCCGACCTCGGCCACCCTTGCCTCAGAGGAGCCCTCCGTGTGCCTCACCTCGAGCTCGCCAGCGCCGCTCGGTCCCTCCTCAGCACCCCGCACGACCTCCCGCGCCTGGCCGCCGCCTTCCTCCCCTCTGGCGCCCTCTGGAGCGTCCCCAGGAACTCGCCGGCCGCGCCAGCCCTCCCCTCTGGCCATGCCAAGCAGCGGCGCCGCCCTTCTCTACCGTGGTCTCAAGCCTACGCGCCTCCTGCACCACCGTCGACCACCCTCTCACCACCTCGCTGGTCGCTCTTTCCCCCCAAGTTCGGTCCTGCCTTCCGACGCTGCGGGACCCCTCCATGCCGTCCTCAACCCGACGCCTGCCCGACCTCTCTCTGGCCTCATGCCGTCTGTATCCTTTGCTACAGTGCTCACGCCTTGTTGTTTTTCTGTTTCCGGTGGTGTTGTGATGTATGCTGGCGAATGGTACTGTTTGTGTATGTGGCAGTGCGGTGAGCTTGGCTACATCGGCTAATACAACCTCGTTTGGTAATCCAAATAATCGGTGATGCTACCTTTTAGACCATGCGGCCCGTACATCTCGGCAAGATCTTCATCGCCACCGGAGATACAAGGCAGGCCCTATAACAAGTGCCTCGAGGCCCCGTCGCCGGATCCGATGATCGAGACCCGAAGATTTTCGGCACTACGAGCTCTCCTTCACGGAATCCGAAGACCTTGATCCTCGGAGTTCGAAGACCGATCCCTGTCGAACCCCGAGAACCCTGAACCAAGATCGCCGAGACCCCTCCATGTGTGACCCTTTTTCTCGAAGCCCTATTTTATTAAATTATATATATCTTGTTGCATAACTAAATTGTCATGCTTTCATATATATAATGTGGTTTGGGGGATTTTAGCCGATTCACCTCATAATTAAATATGGAGCGTATATGCGGGCTAATCTTGTCTTAGTTTGTCTTTATTTAAAATTGCGTAGCGAACCGATGCCATGTTTTGTCTTTTTAAGGTAACATTTAAAATTGCGGGGTATCTAAACAACATGAACCTAACAATTAATTGTCGGGACCCCGGTTCCGCTTAATATTGCCTAATTACATCGCATCCTTGCCATGTCACGCATCATACATGCATCATGCCGATTTTCTGTCGTATTATTAAATATTGCATCCGGTGTTTCTGCTAGTGCTTTGCTTCTTCACGGATTAGGCCGTTGATTTGATGCGAGTGTCGACCCGATCTTCGGATGAACCCGTCAGCAATGTTTTCAGGCGAGCATTCTCCCCCTTTCTACCTATTTTACATTTCTAGTCTTTACTTCCTCCTGTTGATCTATTGCTACCTGTGTCGCGATGCTCTAGTTTTCGTACCCGTGGTATCCCTTGCAGCCTTATATTGCCGTGGACACATCCTATTACCTGTTGTTTGGTAGATAGTTGTACTTGCGTGTCGTAGTCGCTTGCTCAAGTGCTGTTGCGTGTTGTCAAGTACCACAATTGTTGGAGAATTGCCTTCTGCTTTATGTTGGATATGATCATGGCTTTAATTATCGTTTAATAACTAAAAATTGAAGTAGGTAACTAATGCAGAGGCACAGGTGGGCAATAGATGTTATTTGGTTTTTAACCGTCCACTTGTGTCCCGTAGGACCCCGAGTACTTGATACCTGTTCTTTGAATATTCGCACTATCCGCATGTGGGACCATGAATCCCCCTAGCCAGAGCTTGAGTCATATTTATTTCTTGGGGCCACAAAGTAGTTTGGGGCTTTATTACTATCCTTACTTATGCCATGCCTTACTGCTTTATTTACGATTTCGCGTGGAGCGCCTGTACTGTTTAGGAACAAATGTGGAATGTTTTCGCGGTATCGACAAGACCAGTCACACTTTCGGGTTCCCAGTCGTTTACAGCCATTGGCACAAACCTCTGGGTCCGTTTCGGAGCCGGCCAACTTCGTCGCGGGTAGCTTGGTGGGGTGGCCCCCTGAAATTTATATGAATCTTGCAATTGCTTTCATCGTGATGCCTCGTTGGGTTTTTTTGGTTTTCCTGAGGTTGATCATGCGTGTGTTGCTATTTGTGCCCCTCAGGTAAAACTTTACGAAAGCCGTGTCATGATTATGGACGACTTGGAGCACAGTATCTCGATTATAGACAACTATAACTAAAGTAGTACTATAAATTTGACTTTATAATGACTAGTAATCAGCTTCACTATAATGGAATGGCTAAATAAAAGTGCCAACAATTGCTTGTTGGGGTTATCAATTGTTACCATTGTATCTGACTAGTAAGTATTGCAACTACAACAGAATGGCTAAATAAAAGTACTAACAACTGCTGGGTTTGGGATATCTCATGCTAATTGTATCTAACTAGTAAGTGTCGCAACTACAACGGAATGGTTAACTAAAAGTGCCCACTGCTTATTATATCAGGATGACTATCTATACCTGACTAGTAATTGCTGCAACGATAACTGAATAAATAAAACTGCCAACTGTGTGAGTTCCTCGGTTGACTTCCTCGTTTGGTCTCGAGGGGGAAATACCAGGATGGGTATGTTTGGTGGTAGTATCAGGCTGGTTTCGAATAGGTCTTTCTTATCTCTCTCTGATAGCTGACAGTTGTATCGAGTCTCTATAGGTTGTCTAGTGCATGCTGCGTTTCCGCTTCAGTCCACCATACCTATGTAGGCGAGGACCGCCGAATTCTAGTCTCGCCGTGTACTGGCCTCAGTACTGACCGCTCTCTTTTTCCTTTGCCCTTTGTCGGCACCCCTTTTGTTTAAGAAGGTTTGAGATCGACGTCGTTAGCAGGGTTACCCTTCCGGCTTGGCCTGGGCAGGGTTATGGACGCCATTGGTTATTCTTCCGGGCTCTTATCTCAATTTGCATATTGTCCGTACTCGGACGCAGTATCGTCTTCAAAGTGTTTTGGATCTTTGTATTGTATATATGTATTCTTGACTCTTTGAGTCGCTGTTGTATATCTCGGTTCTATAGGTTCCATCGAGGACTATTGTGTAATGATATTACTTCGTTTTCCACCCGCACGAAAGTGCCTGGTGGGCACCTTTGAATCGTTTCTATGCGGGTTTGGCGGGGATCGCTGAAACTTGCATAGGGCTGATTCTGAGGGTGTTACAACTTGTCCACATACACACAAAGGTCATCTATAGTTTGTAACTACAACTAGGCCAACATCAAGCCTTCTGGCTCGGCTTAGGGAACGGGAGGACGCCTTGTCTCGTCATGAACTTCCTATAGTCACCCTGCATCTCTAGGCGATCTTCTATGTCACGGTTATTCGGGATATTTCCTCCGTAGAAGATCCCCCCCGAAGTCATGACATCACAAAAGATGATTGCCCCAAACTGCTGTTGGATGCGATACATCTCTTGTCTAATATCTGAATCAGTGATCTTGGCCTTTGCTTCGGCCCACTGTTTGAGATGATCTGGCAGTGTAGAATTCTGCTGGTCAAGTAGGAACGCCCTCATGTGATGGAGTGCGTAGTAGGCTTCCTTCTTACTATTTTCCGGCTGCTTCACGCAGGGTAACTCCATTACGTGGTTGAAGACGTGCCTGCCAAACTTGACCTTCGTACGCACGAAGGTGGTGCCTTCCATCGAGGAATAGCCAGTGAGAGCATCATCCAGAACTTCCTTGATCTTGTCGTAGTTTTTCTTCTTTTCTAGACTCCCCGAGTCAAAATACGTGGCGTGGGAATGCTTCGGCGATAAGGAGATGAGCATGCAGTGTTCATATCTGTGCAAAAAATTCAAATGGAATGTGTTGGAAAAAGAATGATGATAATCTAATAAAGCCAATCGACGATGGCGAGTGAATAACGACTTACTCGGGAAAGTAAGGCACGAGAATGTATTACTTTGTCTTGTTCGCCACGAGGATTCTTTTTAGGTACGAGGCCACGATAGTCGTTCAGCGGGGGAACCCAAGCAACCGTCACGCATATAGTAGGGGTCCACTATAGCGATGCCCGGTGTGTTCTCTCTAATGATCTGCATGGCCAGGCTGAGAGAAAACAGGCGGACCATGGTATAGTGTAGCGGGTATAGGTGGAACATATTGAAGATGTCATCGAACCGCAGGAAGAACAGATCCGCAGGGGAATTGTCGACTAAGCCCAATCCTGATGGCACCTTAACCATGAATACCGGGTGCGAGGGATCTTTCTCCGATAGAAGGCGTCTCTCTATCGTCAGCACGCCATCATGCACACTCTGCAGTTCCGAACTGGCGAGCCTCCGCAAATTCTTAGGTAGCATGGGCTCACCCGCCACATGAATCCTCCACATAATACCCTCGGGTCTTGGTGGCCTGTCCCGAAACCTGATCGGATTCGCAGTTGACGCCACCGGCTAGCTCGAGCTACTAGATTTTCTTTTCCTGCCCTTTTTTCCTTTTGGAGAGCGGACAGGCACCGCAATCTGAGCACCGGCCGCCCTATGTAGTGTGTCAGGTCTTAGAATAAAGGGCCGGTTGGTTGTATCAGATGGCTCTGTAAAGGCGCAAGCTGGAGGCGTCTCTTGAGAACCAAACAGACGCTTGGTGATAGTGGCTTTCTTTGTGGGGCCACCAGCTAGGTATTCATTGCTAAACTGAGTGTTGAAGAAGTGATCATTCCAGTCTTCGTCGTCCTCGGCCGGATCCTGTGCCATGTGCATATCATCAACATGATCATCCGACCCACCGCGTGGAGGTGACGGCGAGGGCGGTAAGGGGGCCTTGCCACCGCTTGTCGCTGGCACGACAGGCGGTGTTGTTGTCTGTGGCGTGATGGCCCCCGCCGTCCCCAAACAGATCATGCTCTTTGGCCATTGCAAGAATAAGCCAAAGCAACTTCTGAGGACAACCGACTCTTCTTCATCCGCTCCTGGGGGTTGAATGGGAGGTTCCAGGTCGTCGCAGCCCCTTAGCACCCGACTAATTTTAACCCTGTGCACACTATCTGGCATCGGCCTTGAGTGGAACATGCACTGCAAGGGTTGAACGATGGTACCCTTGGCAACATCCCTCAGCTCGTTGTTCACGTAGCATAAGAGAGTGCAAGGAACATCCGTCTGTGGAAAACATGTACGGCATCGTTAGAGATGCCATAAGAGTAATAGATGGCATGAAAGGCGGTAAAGAAATTTGTTTACGGTGATGGCATCGAGATCGGCTAATGTCGAGGCACCGCATACGGCGACGGGCGTGTAAGAGATGGAAGGGCTACTTGATGGCGTGGTGCTGGCCGCCGGTGTATTCTCCCTACCGGGTGCTTGGAGCTCCGGTGCCGCTGCAACGATGGAAAGCGGTAATTATTAACGTCACCAAAGGCTACCTGAAGCGTAATGCACCCAAGGGACCAAGCCTCCCGACCAGGAACTACGCCATGGAAAACGGTGTTGGTCCGCCTTAGGTTTGCCTCCGTCAAGTTCATCTTCTGCAATGTATCCAGGTACATGATGTTGATGCTGCTTCCACTATCCACCATGCACTTGGTGAACTCCACACCGTCAATCAATGGGTTGATGACCATGGCGTACTAGTTCTCTGTGGGCACAAGGTCTGGGTGGTCCGTCCTGTCCCAAGTTATTGGAACCTCCGACCAGCACAGGTACTGAGGAACTGGGGGGAGAGTGGCCATCAGGATCTTAGAGAGGTCTTCTATTGTCGGACGGTGGGACTGCCAAGGAAAGTGTGGTAGACTGGGGCCTTCTTTGCGAAGGGGTTCTTGCCCTTATCGTCGCTCTCGGCGGCGTTCTTGGGGTCAACGTCCTCGTCCATGTCACTTGAATCCTTGGACTCCTCCTCCTTCTTATTCCCCTTGCCCTTGCCTCGCGGTCTGTTCTTCCGGCTTTGCTTGTAGCCGGACCCTGGGTCTTCCTTGAGGTCGTTGACGAACTTGCAGTGTCGATTGGTATGGGTGGCCTTGCCGTTGGTGTCGAGGTGTACGAGGCACGACATATCGCGGTACTCCTCGTAGGTTTGGGGAACGCGGAGCGGCGCCGAGGTGGTTTCATTTCCTCGCTGTTGCCCACGGCCTGCTCCCCTTCCTCGGCCACGTTGTCCGCCTTCTCCTCGTCCTACAAAAGTCATAGCGACCATGTCGGTAGATTTCTTTTTCTTCTGGAGCGGTTTTCCGCTTTGTACTGCTGTTCCTTCGAGCTTGGGTTGGAACGGCCGTTGCCGGCAAAGAGCCACGAGCATCGTCG
Organism: Avena insularis; assembly: GCA_023614405.1. Classification (NCBI taxonomy): domain Eukaryota; kingdom Viridiplantae; phylum Streptophyta; class Magnoliopsida; order Poales; family Poaceae; genus Avena; species Avena insularis. The sequence goes on from CM042689.1 coordinate 3,928,083, forward strand.
TCGGCAGCTGCGAACTCACTAGCTAACTGAATCATCTGATTCAAGTCAAGCTGATGATTGTCCTGCAAGCGCTTTTGCTTATGTCAGAGCAACGTACCCCTTTCCAACCCATCGATGAAGGCGGCCATGGCGGTCTGAGCGTGCACTCCTGCGCAGGAATTTTTCATATCCAGCCAGCGAGAGAGGTAGGCGTGAGACGTCTCGTCTTTCTCTTGCACGCACCGCTGTAGGTCGCCCACAGTGCAGGGACGCTTCTATGTACCCTCAAAGTTCTTGGTGAATGCTTCTTGCATATCCAGCCAGTTGTAGATAGATTTCTTCGGCAAGTCATCGATCCATTGACGAGTCGTGCCTGCCAACATTAACGGGAGGTACTTAACGGCGACGTTGGGGTTGCCTCTGGCAATCTCCACCGCGTTGCCGTAGTCCTGCAGCCATGTGGCAGGTTTGGAGGTGCTGTCATAGGGCTTGATGGTCTTGTCTATCTGGAAACCTTTGGGGTAAGTTGCGGACCGTATTGCAGGTACAAAACAACATGGTCCCAGGTATGGTCCTTCCCGGGCCTCGTGGATCTTATCGATCCGCGAACGTGCATCGTACAGCTCTGGGTTCTTCTTCTTGTTGTCAATAGGGGATGGGCTGCGTGAATGACGCGGGCCTCTTCCGCCATGGTGACTGCTTGGCAGCGACGGAGGCGGAGGTGGCGGTGGGTTAGCCTTCTTGTTGTTACCCTCCCGCGACGCCTCGCGGTTGTCACGGTTGCTTGTCGGACGCGGAGGGTCGTGGTGTGACCTGCTCTTGTGTCCTTGGTGGTGCTCTTCATCATGACGGGTCTGCGCCGTGTTGTCGCGGATGACGATGCCACACTGCTTTGGAGGGGGCATATCCGTGCGATGGTGAGCCTTGTAGTCTTCCTGACATCAGGGGGATCGGGGCGGTGGTGATGGGCGGCGAGGTCGGGCTCTTTCTCCGTGGTCGGAGGATATGGGGATAGCATCCTTCCTGTTGCGCGCATCCCTCCTTCTTTGTTCTGATGAACCTGTCTGTGATCCGACATCGTGAGGAGATCTGTCCCTTGGCGGTTTGTACTGGCTAGATCGGCAAAGCGCTGGGTCAGACTCAAGCCTCTGAGAGGTGGCCTTTTCCTGCTGCTTTACCGCCTTGGCCACTAGGTCATAGACCTGTTCTACTGCCTCAGGCGATCTATCCTGCTCCAGAAGGGTCTTGGCGACGGCGAGGTTAAGGAGTGGGGTGGGAATCACCTGCTTGCCTTCACTATCAATGTATGGCTTGGCCTGTGCCGGCTTCGAGGGAGCCCATCCTAGGTTGCGCCGTACACCAGGATCGTTGATGACGCGAGCCGGAGCCTTCTTAGCCTTCTACTGCTGCAGCAGAGTCTTGTACTCGGCCTCCATTGCTCTAGCTTTCTCTATGGACTTCTGCGTGTTGACCAGATCTCGATCTAGCTTAGCGCCTTGCTCCGCGATGGCTTGCGCCTCCTCCAGCAGCTGCTGGCGCTTCTCGTCAAGCTGAGTCACGTTCCGGATATGATCAACGGTTAGTGGCTCGACGAGGAGATTGCCGTACATCACTCTATCAGCTGGAGTAACATGGGCTGCTGCCGATGTGGATGCTGGAGGCGGCAAGTTTGAGGTGTTGTTGTTGCTCGGGCCGGTGCCGAGTTCCTGCGGCTGCTGCACTGGGTTAGGCGGAGGAGGCATGACCTTTGCACGATCGTCGTCGTCAGCAATAAGTGGCCCCTTCCCCTTTTCCAACGCTGTAGGCGGAGCTTGCCCGGGTTGATCTTCATCCATCGTTGTCCCAATGGTGATGAACACCCCTCGAGACATGATGGTGTTGTTAGCTTGCTCGTCGCGCGAGTACTCCTCCTCCATCTCCTGCATAGCGGAGTCTAGCTCTTCTGGACTAAAGTCTATCTCCTCTAAATCTACACTGAAATAAGCATAAAGCGTGTCAATGACAGAGTCGGAGGGTGCCAGGACTTCCTCGATAACGGGCGGTGGAGGTGCAACGGCCTCGACGATGACTGGAGGTGGTGGTGTTGCTACGACGATGACGACCGGAGGCGGTGGCGGCAGCTGCTGAACCGGAGGTTCTCCGTCTCTGAGCACAATCTGCATCTAGGCCGCCGCGTCAGCTGCCGCGTAGCTGTTGACGGTGCTCACCATCTCTTCAAGGGTAAGGCGTCCTGTTGCCTGCTGCCGACATAAAGAATGTCGGAGAAGCGTGCCACGGTCCAGTCCTTCCACGAAGTGATACAAAGCGTTATCATCAGGGTAATTGGCCAGGTCGGCACGTATACGGAGCCACCTGGCGAGGTAGTCGCGGGGGTTTTCTCCCTCTCTCTGAACGCAACGCGCCAGGTCGAAGATGGTAACCATGCCGACGAACTTGGATCTCTGCTGTCCAAACGCGCGGACAAAGCCGGTGGATTTGCAGTGATCTTCCACCTTTATATCCTGCACAGGGGCGGTTTGGATGGGTCTTGAACTTTTCCGATCTTTGCCGGTAAACTCTAAGGAGAGATCCGACATCCATCCTTCCGCGAACGTATCCTGCCCGTAGGCGGTCCGTGCGGGTCTTGATGCTTTCCGATCTTTGCCGGCAAACTCCGAAGAGAGTTCCGACATCGATCCTGCCGTGAACGTATCCTGCCCATAGGCAGTCCGTGCGGGTCTTGATGCTCCTCCGACTCCCAGGGAACTAGTGCCCGAGTCGGTTTCACCGATGAAGAGGTGGATGTCTCCGACGATCGAACACCACGTAGGGTTCGTCTTTGCCGGGATCCAGAACTCGTCAGGAGGGACGATCGGAACATTGTCGGAGAAGAGAACACGGCCAATGGCTACGGTTTCGCCGATTCCCGCGAAGATCTTAGTCCTCGCCCGCTGGAGAGCCTGAAGCGCCTCTTGCCCCATGGTGGGCGCCAACTGTCATGGTATTGCCGACGAGTACGCCATGGGTTGGTCCTCACAGTGCGTGTTTAGAGACGTGGGGTAAGGCGGACGGTTGACGGGTATGAGGTAACACAGCTTACCCAGGTTCAGATCCCACGATGGTGGCGGAATCCTACTCCTGCTATAAATCACTATAAGGGCAATACACCGAGTTACAGAGATAGGTTCGCTGTGCGAGGTTGTGTATGAATTGATGCCCTAAAGGCTCCCATAGGCCCGACTTATATAGTCGTCAGATCCTAGGGTTACAGGGAAAAGTCCTAGCCGGACAGGTTACAGAGTCCTACACCGTCTATTACTAGTCTTGTGTATCTTGTACTCCAAGGCTCCGGGTACGCTGGTGACTCCACCGTAGCCTTCCTTTATCCGGCATGGGCCTCCCTTCTGGATCCACCTAACTGGGCCGCCCAGCAGGCCACAGGCCGTGCTACCGACTATGGGCCACTCGGGTTAGTCGGATAAGAGACATGCTATGAGGATACCCATATAGCATATCCCCAACAGTGGTGCTGGCCGCCGGTGTATTCTCCCTACCGGGTGCTTGGAGCTCCGGTGCCGCCACGATGATGGCAGGGGGCCACCAACATGTCCGGCGCCGCGGTGATGGCAGGGGGAGTCACCAACACTTGTGGCGCCGTGGTGCTAGCGGGCGGAGTCACGAACACGTAGTTCGCCTGATTCGTCGGCCTCGTATTGTTCGAGTGGCTACTAACCATGCTTGGAATCGGGCGCAGCCCTACTCGACCACCCGCACTCTAGTTCGCTATTGACTCCACCAAGGTAGGCAGGAAGGACGTGAGGGTGATTGCCAGGTTGTCTTGGACGATCTGGGAGATCCGCTCCACTTGTTCCTTAAGTTCTTGAACCTCGCGGTTTTCCTCCTCGCTCCTTCTCGACGGTGCCACATGCGTCCTCGGCGGTGGACCAAAATGATCCACCCAATTCTTACCCCCGAGGCCGGCCAGACGGCCAGCCGACGACGGCTTCTTCATAACCGGCTCTATTTTCTTGGCTCGGTTCATCACCCTGTTAAAAGGGTTATCCCACCGGGTGGTCGTCGTCGACCCCTGGGATGAGGAACCCTAGGATCCATTACTAGCAACAATTTCCTCCTCCTATAGAAGAAGTAATAGTGAATCGTTTAGATCATCGATTAGAATGCAATCGAGTTGATCCGCGGTAATTAGATTACTTACCACATTTTCCTCGAATTCCTTCACCACAGGATCCGCGGTGAGTTGTTTGGTTTTTGGGTCCACATGGTAACGGGCCCTGATGAAGTTTCGAACCTGCCCGGGTTCAAATTTCGCAAAGGGGTTTTCTATTCCCTTGGATCTATACTCTTTGTCCTCCTTATTCCATTTGGCCTCCGTGGTTCTGTATCCACCAGATCCGAGATGGTGATGACCTATATTCATCGCCTGCAACACCTTTCCCCGATTACTATTGGCCAGGGCTCTTTCGGATTCACACCTCTCCTTGAACTCCCGGAACTGATCTTCGGTGATCTGCGGGTCAATCTTCTGGATCTCCTCGAGACTTTTGCCTTATTTTTAGATCTTCTTCTTTATCCGGGTTCTCCAGCTGGCTAGGGCAGTGCTCATCTTTATGAGGGCGGAGTTGTGCTCTTTGATTATTTCTCCCTGTGTCCTCTGTATGCCCCGGTCACTATACTTCTTCTCGATTAACCTTTTGTGCTTCTGTACCCAAGGATCGACCAGTTCTAAATGCTGTAGCGCAACGAGGTTTGCTCGATCAAAGTCTGCGCGTCGAAAATCGAAGTCTGCGCATGCGATTGTCGTCGACCCTCTCGGTGACCAGATCCGTCGAGCTTGCCAAGGTGCCTGTTGATGGGAAGACCGACAGGGTTCTCGATGTCTAGATAATTCGTGCAGAAAGAGATGCACTCTTCGGCCAGAAAGCCCTTGGCTATGCTTCCATCTGGACGGGACCTGTTGAGAACATATCCTTTGATGTGTCTGTTCATCCTTTCGAACGCCATCATGCTGCGGAGGAACATCGTCCCGAGTTGGACGATTGCCTCCATGACATGGACCAGCAGATGCACCATAATGTCGAAGAATGCGAGTGGGAAGTAGACCTCAAGCTCGCATAGTATCTCCACGATCTCCTCCTGTAGCCTCCCGAGCTGATTCACGCCAATCAACTTCCTAGAGATGACATCGAAAAACTTGCAGAGGCCAAATAACGTTTCACAGGCGTGCTCGTCCATTATCCCTCTTAGTGCAACCGGAAGTACCTACGTCATTAGCACGACACAGTCGTGAGACTTCATGCCACTGAACCTCTGCTTCGAATCGTCTAGGTATCTGCTTATCTTGCCCGCGTAGCCGTAAGGAAATTTGACTCCTAGAAGTCACTTGGAAAACTGTTTGATCTCATCCTGACTTAGAGTGAAGCAAGAAGAAGCGCAGTAATATTCGTTCTTCTTGTACTTTTTTCCCTTCTGACGACCTTGTGTCGTCTCCAACTCATGATCCTCGTCATATTCCTGATCATCAGGAGTAGTGCGTCCTCCGTGAAGCTCCTTTCGGATACCCATGAATATCAGGTCGTGCCTTGCTTTCAGACCATCTTTCGTCCTATCTGGCATGTTTATTATGGTGGTGACCAGACTCTCACACACGTTTTTCGTGATATGCATGATGTCGAGGCTATGAGGCATGCGGAGAAACTTCCAGTATGGCAACTCCGAGAAAACAGACCTTGTTTTCCATACCTTCATCAGCGGCTTGTCTTGCTGCCTCTTTCGCTTCTTTCCAGGCTTAGGACAATCTTTCCAGTTTTTTAGCAACTCTTCCACTTCTTCGCTGCTCCTATGCTCTGGGATTCCTCGGGTCTCGGATTTGCCATCGAACAGGTCTCCATGTTTTCTCCATGGATCATTCTTGCCGAGCCACCTCCGGTGCGCCATGAACATGGTTTTCGAAGACCCTGGATCTTTCTCTAGTTGGAGATATCTTGTGTTATCCATGTACCTAACGCATGCGCAGAATCCTTCGATAACCTGCCCCGAGATATACCCGCAACCTGGATAGTCTTGCACCGTAGTGACCAACACGGCTCTCATAGTGAAATAATCTTGTGCGACGGCGTCGTAAGTATTGGCTCCATATTCCCATAACGTGGCTAGCTCCTTTTTCAATAGCCCGAGATACAGATTAATGTCGGTACCAAATTGTTTCGGCCCTTGAATTAGCATACTCATTTGTATGTACTTCTTCTTCATGCACAACCATGTAGGGAGGTTGTACATCCATACAAACACGGGCCAAGTGTTGTGCGTGCTGCTCTGGCTACCGAACGGATTGAGTCCATCGGTTCTCGCATCAAGCCTGATGTTCCTCGAATCTCCACCGAATTCTGGGAATTCGAGGTCCAATGCTTTCCATTGGCTAGCATCTGAAGGGTGCGTCAACAGCTCATCCTTTTCGGGGTCATCATCGTCATCTCCTGGCTTCTTCCTTTCCGCATGCCATCGCATGAGCTTCGCTTCCTTAGGGTCCACGAAATAGCGCTGCAGACGAGGAGTGATATGAAAGTACCATACCACTTTTCGAGGTGCTTTCTTCCCTTTCTTGTATCGACTCACGCCGCACACCGGACATGTGGTTTTCTCCGCGTCCTCGCCCCGATAAATGATGCAATCGTTGATGCATACGTGATATCTAACATGCAGTAGATCGAGCGGACATACGATTTTCTTGGCATCCTCGATACTAGTTGGACATGTGTTCCCCTCCGGGAGATGATCGTGCCAGAATGCCATCATATTGTCAAAGCTTGCGTCGCTCAATTTGTGTTTTGCCTTCATCTCCATAGCCTTGAGTGTCGTGGTATTGCCGACGAGTACACCATGGAGGGGTCCTCACAGTGCGTGTTTAGATACATGGGGTAAGGCGGACAGTTGACGGGTACGAGGTAACACAGCTTACCCAGGTTCAGATCCCACAACGGTGGCGGAATCCTACTCCTGCTATAAATCACTATAAGGGCAATACGCCGAGTTACAGAGATAGGTTCGCTGTGCGAGGTTGTATGAATCGATACTAGGTTGTCTGAAGTTGTGCCCCAAAGGCTCCCATAGGCCCGACTTATATAGTCGCCAGGTCCTAGGGTTACAGGGAAAAGTCCTAGCCGGACAGGTTACAGAGTCCTACACCGTCTATTACTAGTCTTGTGTATCTTGCACTCCATGGCTCCGGGTACGCTGGTGACTCCACCGTAGCCTTCCTTTATCCGGCATGGGCCTCCCTTCTGGATCCACCTAACTGGGCCGCCCAGCAGGCCATAGGCCATGCTACCGACTATGGGCCACCCGGGTTAGTCGCATAAGAGACATGCTATAAGGATACCCATATAGCATATCCCCAATAGTAGCCCCCGGAGAACTCCGACATCTTGCGTCGTCTTGCCTCTTCACGTTGAATGCTCCGTCTAGACGGATGTCGGCAAATCGTCAAGCAATATCTTGTAGTCCTCCCAAAGAACTCTGCAAGGTTTTCTCCGTCTTTGAATGGAAGCCGGAGAAATGCTGAATCTTCCATCATACTCTTCCGTAGTCGGACTAAATCCGTCCATGCCGGAATCTTCGATGCGACGACTCATCTACCCGTGTCAGCTAGGACGACGTAGGCTTAGGTCAGCGACGCCTCGTAACTCACACATGCAGAGAACGCAATCATATCCGATTTTCCCGCGCGAGTGATACGAACCGTTGGCGGCGACGGTTGGAGACGTGGCAAAATTACCGCGCACGTTCACGAACACGTCGTCTACGCGGCAACCGTCCGATCAGCTGCACGAATCTTGACGCAGAGTATGATAAATAGTAATCGTGGGACACTTTCCACTTTTTACCTCATTCCTCTCGCGTCATCGTCTTCTTCCTCCAGCCGCACGCCTCCTCGAGCTCTCTGCGAGAAACCTCGAAAACCCTAGCCTCCCTCTGCGTCATTCGCATCCTTCCAGCACTCCATGGCCAGCAGCAGCTCCTCCCCATCGATGGCGGCGTCGAGCAAAGCCATGGTGAAGCCCGCTAGCTCCGTCGTCGTGCCCCCAGAGGGCCTGGTCATCCCCGCATCGGCGGTGATCGAAAACACCGGCGGCGACCATAATCTGGCGGCGCTAGAGCCTCTAGAAGAAGAGCCAGACTCGCACAAGGGCGACTGGCGCGTCTCGGACATCACCGACCGCGACATCCAAGAGATGGTCACTGAAGGCTACCTCCCCGCGACGGAGGGGCTCGCCTGGCGGGCGGCACCGGCCGGCGAGGTGACACCTTCTCCCCAAGCCGGAGAAAAGGTGTACCTCAAGGCTCAACTGGTACGCGACATTTCCCTGCCCATCTCCCACTTCTTTCTTTCCGTCTTGAACCACTACAAGGTCCAACCTCATAACCTCTCCCCCAATAGCATCCTAGTGCTTAGCAACTTCACGGCACTTTGTGAGGGTTACCTAGGGATTAGGCCTAGGTTAGACTTGTTCGTGTACTTCTTCACCGTCAAACGTGAAGCCGGACATAGTAGGGAGGAGCTTAGGAACTAAGGCACCATAAGCTTCAAGATCCGACCTGGCTGGCGGTTCCCCGACATCGTCGGCCACGAGTCCTGCAAAAACTGGTAGCGTACGTACTTCTACGGCCCCGACATTCCTTTGGCAGGCCGAGAAGTAACGTACCCGGACTTCGCGGATGGAGCCGTCGCTGAAGTTTCCACATGGAGATCCCATGCCTCCCTTCCCTCCAACCTCGACGCTTCTCGCGCAATAAGGCGAATCGAATGGTTCGTAGAGATGGGTTTGACCGACTTGGACCTGGCCATGTGCTGGTTCATTAGGCGAATCCAACCTCTGCAACACCACGCGAAGTTCATGCACGAGTATACCAGTGACCGAAGGGATACCCCCCGGATCTCCGTGGATAACTTCTCGAGCGACTCCGTCAAGCTCCGCCTGAAGGACATCGTCAAGGTGAAGGATAAGAAGCATGGCTTCACCATCACCTATGACATGTTCATAGACGGCAAGTGCCCAAAGGTAGATATGCATTTTCCGTGTACAACATATGCTCCAATTTCTCCGTCTTGCCATTGCCACCCCATCTAACACGGTGATTTCTAACTTAACAGCTTAGCAATCTAGATGAGGACAACCTGGCTGCCCAAATCTACGATCCAAAGATGAAGGAAGTCACGGTCGTGTTCGACGACGATGTCCCATTGGCGTGAAAGCGGAAGAGCTCCACCTCTGACGCTGCCGACGGAGGCAAGAAAAAGAAGACGGAGGGTGGAGCCTCCAAGAAGACTACCGCCGCCCTGGAGGCGGAAAAGAAAAGATCCACCAGGATTTTTGCCAAAGCACCCCCATTAGTGTGAGCTTCTGATTTATCTGTCTTGTTCCTGTACTTATGCACTTTGCACGTTTCAGGAAGAAAGCCACGACCAGCCTCAAGAAGACCTCCAAGACTTTGGGGGCTTCTAGAAATATCAAGGATATGCTGCATCGCGACTCCTCCCCCGCCATCGCCCCTACTACTCCTGCCGTCAAGCCTTCCTCTGCCCCGACAAGCTCTCAAGCCCAGGAGGCACCAGGCCCTTCCGTCATGGAAGTGGATTCTGGCGCCTCTACCGAACTCGCTGTTGTCAGCAAGCAGGTGACGCAGGAGAGCGCTGCTCTACAAATGGCTGAAGCTCCGACTAAGGATGCCATCGGTAGCGGTAAGGCGGCAGTGGGAGCTGGTACCTCTGCCGAAGGCGGCGCCCCTGCTCCCCAGAAGCCCTTCGAGTTCCCGAAGATAGTTTACCCGGCGCTCATGCCGAGTAACACAACTCTGGTTCCTGGAGGAGTGCCGTCATCTCCGACGTGCGGTATTGAGGAGCTTCTCCGACAAGCAGATATCTTGCAGGGAAATAGCATTTCCTTTGGCAAGCTGCTGGCCGAGATTGCTACAAACCTCAAGATTATTGCACTTGTAAGTTTTACTTTACCTTTTGCATTTCATATGAGTATCCCATTGTAGCCCCCGAGGATGTAGACGGAAAACCATAGGTTTTTGCATCTATATGCTCTAAGAGCAACTAAGTTAGAAAGAACTCTCACTGTAGCCCCCAAGCATTTAGATGGAAGAAATTATTCCGACTAGATGCTTTAAGAGTAGCATACGCAGTGTTTATAATTTTCAATACTATAGCTGTAGAGGTCCCAACCTTTAATAAGGTAGAGATCCCTGTGTTTACAATGCTAGTCCCTAGATCAATAGCTAGCATTCATAGTTAAGATGTAATATCAAGAAACAAAGGTCATAATACAACTTTATAACCAGGAATAAAATAATTTATAACATCTTATATAGCTCATTTGGCTATCTCATTACAATGCAGCAGAAATAACTATAGCATGGGGTCCTTCATCTTCAAAGTGCCACAGGCAAACATGTTGGTTGTAGACTTGTAATCCTAATCAACACACTTCACTAACATCAAACAAACCTGCAACATAATAAGTTACAGCCACAAGGGTCAATACATTTTAATGAAGGGTTTCGCAGCATAGTAAATCAAAAAAATTCTACGGATGCGAACGGGAAAGCCAAGATCTAATCTAGGAGATGAAAACAACGAGGGGTAATAGATGAGATCTTCATACCCTTGAATAATCGCACAACGGAACGTTCGTCGGAACGTGGGTGATGTAGTCGTACTCGCTTCTCCTCCTCGCGATCTGATCCGATATAACACCGCAAGTGGCGATGCCTCCGATAGATGCACACGTGCGGCACCTCGACGTCTCCTCCTTCCATGGTCCAGCAAGTATGGTGGAGAGATGGATTGGATCTACAATGCGACGGCGCGGTGCAAGTGGTGGAGAGTTTCTGCGGCAGGGCTTTGCCTACGCGCAGTCGGGAGGGAGAGAGAGAGGAGGGCAGCAGGGTGGCTAGGGTTTTAGGAGGAGGTGTAGGGGAGGGGTGCGCCCCCAGCCCTCTTTATATAGAGGGGTGGGCGGCCAGCCCTAGCCCCTCCCCCAAGCCCTAGGCCGGCGGCCAAGGAGGAAGGAGTGGGGGGCAAGTGCCCCCCTTCTAGAAGCTCCCCTAGGGTTTTGCCCTAGGTTGGCCGGCTTGGGCCCTATGGGGCCTTGTGACCCTGGCCCAATGCGGCCAGGGCACTCCCTCATAGGCCCATGCCCCCTCCCGGCAGGTGGGGCCATGTTGGTCCCCCTCCAGAAGGTTCTAGAAGCTTCCGGTACAATACCGATTAACCCGAAACAATTCCGAACTCCAAAAACTGCATTTCCTTATATGAATCTTATTCTCCGGACCATTCCAGAACCTCTCGTGATGTCTCGGATACCATCCTAGACTCCTAACAAAAACTCGTAAACCAATTATCCAATCTATCCTAGCGTCGAGACACGTTAAGTGTGTGACCCTTCGGGTTCGAGAACATGCAAACATGATCTTCTATCAATAATCAACAGCGGGGTCTGGAAACCCATATTGACTCCCACACATTCATCGATGATCATATCGGATGAACCACGATGCCAGGATTCAATCAATCCCATATATATATATTCCCTTCGTCTCGCAATATTTTACTTGCCCGAGATTTGATCGTCGGTACCGTCATACCTAGTTCAATCTCGTTCACAGCAAGTACTTTACTCGTTCCGTAATCCGATATCACTTTGTGATTAACTCCTTAACCACATGCTTGCAAGCGGTGTTGATATCGATTACCGAGTGGGCCCGAAGTATATCTCTCCGACTTGGGAGGGACAAATCCCATCTCTATACATACAACCCAACGGGTACTTTCCGATCACCTGAGAGACACCTTTATGATCACCCTCTCATAGGATGACGTTTGATGACCTCAAAGCTTTCTTCCGATACCAGGGAGTTGTATTATCTCATGGTCTAAGGAATACAATATTTGACATAAGAAAAGCTTCGCAAAGATGAACACGATGACACGATATAATTTCTCCGCTTAGTTTGGGTTTGTCCATCATATCATTCTCCCAATGATATGATCTCATTATTAATCGACAACTCATGTCTATGGTTAGGAAACCTTAACCATCATTAATCAATGAGCTAGTCCATAGAGGCATACTAGGGACACGGTGTTGTTCATAAACCACACAAGTATTAAAGTTTCCGCTTAATACAATTCTAGCATGGAATATAAACTTTATCATGAACAAGAATTATAATAATAACATCTTTATTATTGCCTCTAGGGCATAATTCCAACAGTCTCCCACTTACACTAGAGTCAATAATCTAGTTTACATTTGGCAACAATATCACACCCATGGCACTAAGGTGCTGATCATGTTTTGCACGTGGAAGAGGTTTAGTCAATGGACCTGCGACATTCAGATCTGTATGTACTTTGCTAATCTTCAGATGTCCATCTTCTATATAATCTCGGATTATATGAAACTTGCGGTTGATATGCTTGGTCTTTGGATGATATCTTGGTTCCTTAGCGAGTGCTATGGCGCCAGTGTTGTCACACAATATCTCTAGTGAGTCCAATGCACTTGGAACCACGCCAAGCTTCGATGATGAAGTTCTGATCCAAACTCCTTCACTTGACGCCTTCTGCGGTAGCCATGTATTCCGCTTCTCGTAGATCCCGCGATCACGCTTTGCTTGCAGCTTCTCCAGCTCCACAGCTCCTCCATTCAAAATATAAACGTATCCTGTCGAGATTTAGAATCATCCTTGTGATTGTCGAAACTAGCGTCGGCGTAACCCTTTACTGACAGCTGTTCATCACCTCCATAGACTAAGAACATTTCTTTAGTCCTATTTAGGTACTTTAGGATGTTCTTCACGGCTGTCCAGTGTTCCACTCCTAGATCACTTTGGTATCTGCTCGTGAAACTAAGAGCATTGGACACATCCGGTCTAGTACACAGCATGGCATACATGATAGAACCTGTGGCCGAGGCATAAGGCACTTTGCTCATAGCTTCTCTATCATTTACCGTGGCTGGACAGAGCCTTGCTCAATATCTTACGACAACATAGGCCTTTGAACCTTTCTTTGCCTTATCCATTCTGAACCTTTTCAGAACTTTGTCTAGGTATGTACTCTGGCTTAAAGCTATCAGGCGTCTTTGTCTATCTCTATAGATTTTGATGCCCAATATATAAGCAGCTTCCCCTAGGTCTTTCATTGAAAAACATTTGTTCAAATAACTCTTCACATCGTTAAGCATATTAATGTCATTTCCAATAATCAATATGTCATCCACATATAGTACCAGAAATGTCACTGAGCTCCCACTCACTTTCTTGTAGATACAAGCTTCATAGCAATTTGGAACAAATCCAAAGCTCTTGATCACTTGATCAAAACGAAGGTTCCAACTCCGAGATGCTTGCTTCAGTCCATAAATGGAACGTTGAAGTTTGCACACTTTATCAGCATCCTTAGGATCGACAAAACCTTTGGGTTGCATCATATACAACTCTTCATCAATGTTGCCATTGAGGAAAGCAGTCTTGACATCCATCTGCCATATTTCATCATAATGAAACGTAGCAATTGCTAATAAAATACGAATGGACTTAAACATTGCTATGGGAGAGAAGGTCTCATCGTAGTCAACACCTTGAACTTCTCGAAAACCTTTCACGACAAGCCGTGCTTTATAGACGGTAACATTACCATCCGCGTCCATTTTCTTCTTAAAAATCCATTTGCACTCAACGGCCTTTCGGTCGCTAGGAGGGTCCACCAAAGTCCATACTTGGTTTTCGCTCATGGATCCCAATTCGGATTTCATGGCCTCTAGCCATTTCTCAGAGTCTGGGCTCATCATCGCTTCCTCATAGTTCGTAGGTTCACCGTCTTCTACCAACAAGACAGTCAAGACAGGGTTGCCGTACCACTCAGGAGGGGCACGCGACCTTGTCGACCTGCGACGTTCAGTAGCAGCATCGTCCGAAGCTTCATGATCCTTGTCATTAGCTTCCTCTATTGTTGGTGCATGCGGCACTGGAACAATTTCAGGTGCTGCGCTACTCTCCAATTCAAGAGAAGGTTCAACAACCTCGTCTAGCTCTACTTTCCTCCCGCTCACTTCTTTCGAGAGAAACTCCTTCTCAAGAAAGGAACCGTTCTTTGCGACAAACACTTTGCCTTCGGTTCTGTGATAGAAGGTATACCCAATAGTTTCCTTAAGGTATCATATGAAGACGCATTTCTCCGCTTTGGGTTCGAGCTTGTCCGGCATCAACTTCTTGACGTAAGATTCGCATCCCCAAACTTTAAGAAACAACAACTTAGGTTTAGCACCAAACCACAGTTCATACGGTGTCATCTCAACGGATTTAGATGGTGCCCTATTTAAAGTGAATGCAGCGGTTTCTAATGCATAACCCCAAAATGATAACGTCAAATCAGTAAGAGACATCATCGATCAGACCATATCTAATAGGGTTCGATTCCGGCGTTCAGACACACCATTGCGCTGTGGTGTTCCGGATGGCGTGAGTTGCGAAACGATTCCGCTTGCTTTAAGATGCGTGAGAAAATCATAACTCAAATATTCACCTCCACGATCGGATCGTAGAAACTTAATCTTTCTGTTATGATGGTTCTCCAATTCATTCTGAAATTCCTTGAACTTTTCAAATGTTTTAGATTTATGTTTCATCAAATATATATACCCATATCTACTTAACTCATCGGTAAAAGTGAGAAAATAGCGATATCCACCGCGCGTCGAAACACTCATCGGTCCGCATACATCGGTATGTATGATTTCCAACAAGTCCGTTGCTTGCTCCATCATTCCGGATAACGGGGTTTTGATCATCTTGCCCATGAGGCATGGTTCGCATGTGTCAAATGATTCAAAATCAAGAGACTCCAAAAGTCCATCAGAATGGAGTTTCTTCATGCGTTTTACACCAATATGACCTAGCAGCGATTGCCACAAATAAGTAGTATTATCACTATCTACTTTGCATCTCTTAGCCTCAATGTTATGGATGTGTGTTTCATCCCTTTCGAGATTCAGAAGAAATAAACCATTCACAGAAGGTGCATGACCATAAAAGATGTTACTCATATAAATAGAACAACCATTATTCTCAGATTTAAATGAATAACCGTCTTGCAATAAACACAATCCAGATATGATGTTCATGCTCAACGCAGGCACATAATAACATTTATTAAGGTTTAAAACTAATCCCGAAGGTAAAACTAAGGAGAGCGTGCCGACGGCCATCACATCAACTCTTGATCCGTTGCCAACACGCATCATCACCTCATCCCTCGCAAGCCGTCGTCTATTCCGTAGCTCCTGTTTCGAGTTACAAATATTAGCAACTGAATCAGTATCAAATACCCAGGCACTACAATGAGGGCTAGTAAGGAAAACATCAATAACATGTATATCAAATATACCTTTGATGGTGCCAGCCTTCTTGTCCGCTAAGTACTTCGGACAGTTGCGCTTCCAGTGACCCTTTTCCTTGCAATAGAAGCACTTAGTGTCTGGCTTAGGTCTAGACTTGAGCATCTTCTCAGCAGGGGCAACACGCTTACCGCCGCCTTTCTTGAAGGGCTTCTTTGCACCCTTACCTTTCTTGAAGGTGGGGGGATTGTTGACCATCAACACATGATTATCCTTTTTGATGTCCACCTCCTGACCTTGACTTTGCGAAGAGCTCGGTGATCGTATCAGTGGAACCAATCTGATTATGAGTCACTACAAAACTTTTGTAGCTGGGAGGGAGTGATTGCAGAACCCTGTCAATCTTGAGCTCCTCTGGAATCTTGCAGTCTAGTTGCTCAAGGCGTTGAGTGTAGCCCGACATCTTTATGGCGTGCTCACTAACGGAACTCCCTTCCTCCATCTTGCAGTTAAAGAATTTCTCAGAGATCTCATATCTCTCAGAACGGGCCTGAGTCTGATACATAATTTTCAGCTCCTCAAGAATCTCAAAGGGCCCGGGATAGTCTTCAAAACGATTTTGAAGGTCCGATTACATAGCAAACAACATGGTGCTCTTAATCACACCATAATCATCTTTGCGCGACTGATAGACAGCTTTCTCATCAGCCGGCGCATCTACAGCAGGGGCGTCACCTAGCACATTTTCAAGGACATAGTCCTTTTGACCGCCAGAGAGAATGATTCTCAGATTGCGGAACCAGTTGGTGAAGTTAGACCCATTGTTTCTAAGCTTTTCCTTCTCAGCAAAAACGTTGAAGTTGAAGTTGGACTTAGCCATTTGATCTACAATATTTGCAAGTACAAATTAGACTATGTTCATTATAACTAGTTCAACTTTTAATCAAATTACTAGATGAACTCCCACTAAATTCAACATCCCTCAAGTTGTTTAGTGAACATGATCCAAATTCACCACACCGAATCTGATCTTCACGAGAAGAGGTGTGGTTTCAATGGTGGACAACGAAGTGTCGATCATATCATTCATATGACTCATGCTTAACCTTTCGGTTCATGTGTTCCGAGGCCATGTCTGTACATGCTAGGCTCGTCAAGTCAAACCCAAGTATTTCCACGTGTGCAAAACTGGCTTGAACCCGTTGTATGTGAACGTAGAGTCTATAGCACCCGATCATCACGTGATGCTTGGACACGAAGAACTTTCGCAACGGTGCATACATGGGGAGAACTCAGTTTTATCTTGATCTTTAAGTGAGGAATCATCTTATAATGCTACCGTCGCGATCTAAGCATAATAAGATACATAAAAGGATAAACATCACATTCATATAACTTTATGTTACATGGTATAGCCAATCTTCGCGCAATGATCTCCATCTTGTGTGTGCCGGCATGATCTCCACCACTCCACCATGATTGCCTCCACCATGAATAGCAACTACAACTATTGCTAACTACTTAGCGATAAAGTGAAACTATTACATGGTGTATAAGAAGTTGACACACATGTCATACACAATTATAAAGACAACCATATGGCTCCTGCCGGTTGTGTACTCATCGACATGCAAGTCGTGAAACATTACAAAACATGATCATCGCATACAATATACACATCACATCTTGGGCCATACCATATCACAGAAAACACTCCCTGCAAAAACAAGTTAGACGCCTCTACTTTGTTGTTGCATGTTTTACGTGGCTTATGGGAGTAGCAAGCTAAGAACGATTCTTACCTACGGAAAGCCACAACGGTTATATTATGGTTTCCAAACTCCGGTGTAATTCCCATAACAACTATAGTGAGAGAAACTGGCATCCACCAGCCGCATGTGTGGAACAAGCCACACGTCAAGTGCGGAGCCGGTCTCGCGAACGACGTCGCGTCAAGTTGGCCTGGACCGCTTCGATCTCACTATCCCTCGTCATAAGAAGAACACAAACAAGAGGCTTGAAACAGAAAACATCAATGCCCACAACAACCATGTTGCTTCTACTCGTGAAACACATCTACGCATAGATCTAGCTCTGATACTAATAAAGGGTTTCGCCGCATAGTAAATCAAAAAAATTCTACGGATGCGAACGGGAAAGCCAAGATCTAATCTAGGAGATGCAAACAACGAGGGGGAATAGATGAGATCTTCATACCCTTGAAGATTCAAGATGTTGAGCGTTAAATCGCTTAACGTGTGTGATGTAGTCGTACTCGCTTCTCCTCCTCGCGATCCAATCCGATCCGATCTAACACCACAAGTGGCGATGCCTCCGAGTGATGCACACGTGCGGCACCTTGACGTATCCTCCTTCCTCGGCCCAGCAAGTATGGTGGAGAGATGGATTGGATCTACAACGCGACGGGGCGGTGCAAGTGGTGGAGAGTTTCTGCGGCAGGGCTTTGCCTACGCGCAGTCGGGAGGGAGAGAGAGGAGGGCAGCAGGGCGGCTAGGGTTTGAGGAGGAGGTGTAAGGGAGGGGTGTGCCCCCATCCCTCTTTATATAGAGGGGTGGACGGCCAGCCCTAGCCCCTCCCCCAAGCCCTAGGCCGGCGGCCAAGGAGGGAGGAGTGGGGGGCAAGTTCCCCCCCTTCTAGAAACTCCCCTAGGGTTTTGCCCTAGGTTGGCCGGCTGGGCCCTACGGGGCCTTGTGCCCCTGGCCCAATGCGGCCAGGGAACTCCCTCATAGGCCCATGCCCCCTCCCGGAAGGTGGGGCCATGCTGGTCCCCCTCCGGAAGGTTCTAGAAGCTTCCGGTACAATACCGATTAACCCGAAACAATTCCGAACTCCAAAAACTGCATTGCCTTATATGAATCTTATTCTCCGGACCATTCCGGAACCTCTCGTGATGTCCCGGATCCCATCCGAGACTCCGAAAAAAAACTCATAAACCAATTATCCAATCTATCCTAGCATCGAGACACGTTAAGTGTGTGACCCTTCGGGTTCGAGAACATGCAGACATGATCTTCTATCAATAATCAACAACGGGGTCTGGAAACCCATATTGACTCCCACACATTCATCGATGATCATATCGGATGAACCACGATGTCAGGATTCAATCAATACCATATATATATTCCCTTCGTCTCGCGATATTTTACTTGCCCGAGATTTGATCGTCGGTATCGTCATACCTAGTTCAATCTCGTTCACAGCAAGTACTTTACTTGTTCCGTAATCCAATATCACTTTGTGATTAACTCCTTAACCACATGCTTGCAAGCGGTGTTGATATCGATTACCGAGTGGGCCCGAAGTATATCTCTCCGACTTGGGAGGGACAAATCCCATCTCGATACATACAACCCAACAGGTACTTTCCGATCACCTGAGAGACACCTTTATGATCACCCTCTCATAGGATGACGTTTGATGACCTCAAAGCTTTCTTCCGATACCAGGGAGTTGTATTATCTCATGGTCTAAGGAATACAATATTTGACATAAGAAAAGCTTCGCAAAGATGAACACGATGACACGATCTAATTTCTCCGCTTAGTTGGGTCTGTCCATCATATCATTCTCCCAATGATATGATCTCATTATTACTCGACAACTCATGTCTATGGTTAGGAAACCTTAACCATCATTAATCAATGAGCTAGTCCATAGAGGCATACTAGGGACATGGTGTTGTTCATAAACCACACAAGTATTAAAGTTTCTGCTTAATACAATTCTAGCATGGAATATAAACTTTATCATGAACAAGAATTATAATAATAACATCTTTATTATTGCCTCTAGGGCATAATTACAACATTGAATTGTATTGGCAAGTGATACTATGGTAGTATAGTGTAGTCTATCATCTATATGCATTTGTCTAAGTGGAGCTTAGGCTTGATTTGCTCAAAATAGATTTTCCTTATCATTTAAAAAAACACTATGTTTTTGTTTGACAAAAATCACCCAAGGCATCTCCCAATATAAATTGGTGATCCTTCAACCCTTGTTCAACCACAAAGTTTTAACTTAGAAATTGGGATGAGGAGATTCTTGATAGCTTCCATGTCTTGATTCTCAAATTGTCCTTTACCAGGGACATGGCTAAGTACTTAGATTCTTCCATCTGCAGAGGTTGTGCACTTTCCCCACAAGACTTGATTTTCACCAAGACAGGACCTTTCAGAAGCCTTCCCTTAGACCAAATGGACGCGCTCCAACCTATCATCCCACTAACACCAACTTTCCAAATGGCTAAGTTATTGCAACCTATATGATCCAGGCAGAGCCCATAATGCCATGTGGCTGCACTAGAAGCTTCTTAACATTTGGCATCTCAAATCCCTTTGTTCCTGGGTGGCTTTCCACAAGTGAGATACACAAGGTAAACCATAGAAATGGGCCTTGTGTAGCCACTCAACACAAACCATTCTTTCCATTCCACCCAGGTGTTTCATTCACTTAGTTGTTTTTATTAAGCAAAACACAAGTCCAAAGACTTAGAAATATTTTCTCATAGCATGAATATATAACCACCCTTGGTTGCTACTAGCTAGCTAAGCAAGATAGTAGTAGGAATCTTAACTTAGGAAATTTCTACTAAGGTTTCATCTACTAGGATTTCCCATGGCATAGTTTATACTTAGCAAAATTCCATGCAAGTCCTACTTAGAAAATATCACTAATGCATAGTGAAAATAATGGGACAAAAGTATGAAGCATCACTTTCCTTTTTGGTAGAGAATATAAGTTCACTCCTTGATCTTGCAATATTCACACTCTTCAAATCACTACAATTCAATCAAGCAAGCAATATTTCAAACTACCATTCAAGCAAACATCACATAAAATAATAGAAACAAAGTAATGCATGTAAGCATGCTAAAGATTGTTTTATTTGGAAAAGTGATTTCTAATAGGTTTTAAACATTCTAAAACACCTATAGGTCATTTTATATAAGTGGCAAAATCATTTGAAAAAGATTTTACTTATAAACCATTTTAAACCAAATCAATATTTTATGTGGTTGAAAATGTCTTTTCCAAAGTAATAATCTTAGGGTTCTTCAAAATATATTTTTAAATCATAACACCTTGTGTTTAGGGTCAGAGAGTTTGAACCAAAACATTTCCCAAAGGTTTCCTCCAAAAAGCATTTTTAATAAATAAACATTATTTTTATTTGACTAGAAATGCTTTAAATCAAAGATTTACTCTTTAGCTTTACCAAATACATTTTCAAATACATGAGTTGGTTTCTAAGGTCAATAGGTTCAAAAAAATCCATTTCCCAAATATTTTATCACAAAAATAATTTTAGAATGAATTTTATATTCGAATTATGCCTACACAAGTTTCTGCAAAAACAATCATTTTTCCAGAAGCAATTCACTAAACAAAGTCCATGGTTGGATAGGATTTGTCTTGCTGATTCCATTG
Organism: Avena insularis; assembly: GCA_023614405.1. NCBI lineage: Eukaryota > Viridiplantae > Streptophyta > Magnoliopsida > Poales > Poaceae > Avena > Avena insularis. Next base: position 3,948,917 of record CM042689.1, read on the forward strand.
ACATAATGTTTGCAAAATTTGGACGTGTGGTTTGAAAGTTATGAATTTTACAAATTGGAACATCAAATAGATCAATTCTGTTTTTATTAAAACAGACCGTGCCACGTGTTGTGTTTTGATTGGCCGAAAACGTTTCGCGTGGATCAAGCGATGTAGACCGTAGGATCTAATGCAAATTGTGCAGCACAGGTCATCACACCTCTTCATTTTAAGTGGATCTATCGTATCCACTGGATCTAAATCAAACGGCCTAAAGCCACTAACCTTAAACGGGCGGCGCTAGCGGCGGCGACAGGCGGCGGCGTGTTCAGACGAGGGTGGCGCTAGCGGTGCAGGAAGCAAAAGAGACAGGGGAGGGGATCACCGAGATCATCGTGCTTCGCTGATGCTCAACGTGCTTGTTGTTTGTCGAGGGGCGCACGGGGTCACTGGTGATTCCTCGCCGGAGTTCTCTCTGGCGACGGTTGCTCTCTGTCGTCGTTGAGGGAGACGCTATGGAGCATGCTAAGTCAAGAGGGGAACAGCGTTAGACGCGCAAGAGAGTCACGAAGTCATGTGGGTCAAGGAGAGGATAAGGCGCGGTCGGATGTTACCAGGGGGCTTCGCCGGAGAGGTGGCAGACGACGGCGGCGTTCTGTTGAAGACGTTGTCGATGATGCAGAGCACGCGCGGGTGAGCTGGCGCTACAGAGAGGTTCGCTAGGTGATAGGGAATGCGCTCGTGTGGTCAAGGGGGCGTGGGACGACGAGGAGCTGCCGGAATTGATGAAAATGCTCGTCGGAGTCCGCGGCGTTGCAGGGTAAAATCGAGGCGGCCTGGTGGCTCTCTGGCAGTAGGGTTTGAGGGGAAAGAGAGAGAAGAGAGAGGGGATTTATCGAGCATGATTGATGACAGGAATTACTCGCTGTATTGACGTGATTTACTCCCGTGAGATTAATGCAGAAACGGTGAGGAAGTGGTCGCAGGGTGGAGACGATGAACAGTAGGTGGGTCCTGGTTGTCTACGAGAGAGAGAGGTGGGGTGGGTCCAAGTCATCAGCGACGCTGTGGGTTCAACTGCGAGTGCGGAAACGCTTCGGGGTGGAAGGAGGAACTGGGCTGCGCTGTTGGGCCAGGTAGGTTAGTTGGGCTGGGTTGAGTCCTTTTATTTTTTTCATGTTCCTGTTTTTTTTTTCCATTTGATTTTCTGTTTTGATTTTGTTTAATCATTTCAAACATTCATTTGTATTCAAACTTCTCTCAAACTTTGTGTGGATTCAAACACTGATTAATACATTCTGAAGTCATATTTAGAATAAATCTTTTATTCTTTTTAGGGTCTTTTAATTATTTAAAATGGGCCTTAGCACTTATTCAAATAAGATTTAATAATGTTTTCAAACTCCATTTGAATATAAATCTTTCCAAATCTTTTCAATAGGTTTTATTTGTTTATTTGGGTGTCAAATAATTCACCTTGAATTATTTGGAATGTTTTTAATATGATTTATTAATCATTTTTAAATTGGGCTTTTATCTTTATTCCAATGAAATCAATTATGGTTTTAATTCCATAATATTTTTATCTAAAGGATTTCTTTGATATCATTTTAGTTTAATTAAATAACTTTTATTCCACTTGGGAATATTTCAAATATTATTCTCCCATGATTTAACTAATCATTCTTATTAGGGATTTGTCTTTATTCAAATAGGAAACAGAATTTGGTTAATGCCATTTTATTTAATTGGAAAATTCTTTATCCTTTATCTTATTTGGATTTGGATTTTATTCATTCCATTTGTTTATAGATTAGGCCAAGATTTAATTTGGTCTTTTAAATATTCCTTATTTAATATTTCTTTCTTTATCTTATAAAATCCATATCTTTTTATTTATAGATCCCAACTTGGTGATTTCAATTTGTAAAATCTTATTTAAGATTAGTTTATCCTTTTAGGTCTCTTTAGGATTATTTGCTCACCATTTGGTATGGATTTTTAGATAGGTTCTTTATTAGCTTTGGAAATTCAATTTCCTTATCTTATTAAATTCATTAGATTTTATCTATGGCTCCAAATTAAGTGAAACCAATTTCTATGGTTTTATAATATTTCTATTTGTCATTCTTGATCATTTGTAAATGTTTGTTGACAAATTCTTATATGGGTCAAATCCATGGTCTTAGAGATATTTGGAAATGATTTTATTCCATTAGGGTTTTAGGGTTTTGGTTTATTTTCCAAATGTTTAAATTTTCAAGATGCTTTTATGAAGGAAGCATTCCACTTGATTTGAATTTAGTTGGATTCATACATTAATAAAAATTTGTTCAAGATGGGATTTTAAGTTTCCATTTGGAATCAAAAAGTTTCTTTTCACCCTAAATTTTCAATAATTATTTATTTTGTTTATTTATTTTTCACATTACAAAATTTGGAAAATTTTGGGATGTGACAGGCTACCACCCTTAAAATAAATCTCGTCCCGAGATTTGGGAAAGATAGGGGTTACAAGTTGGCTCAAAGCATCTGTGGTACTACCACCCTTAAAATTTTTCCAACTAGATTACATCTTGGCTTGCTTGGGACCTTGATGAAACTTCTCTGGGCACTTGTTTGCATAATGGCCTAGCACTTTGCATTTGAAACACATCACTTGGCTATTATCCTTCTTTTCTTTTGGTATCATTGCCTCTTGTTTGTTTCCTTGGTTCTTTTTGTTTTCTGGGTAATCATTGGCATAGTGTCCCATCTCTTTGCAAGTGTAACATTGCTCTTTGGTAAATCCTTCTTGCTAGGGTTGGGGCATTTCTTCTTCTTCTTTTTGGGTCTCTCCAAAGCTAGGAGTTCTTCCAGTTCATGCTCTTCATATTTCACCACAAAGGTGGGAAATCTTTCTCTCTTCTTGGGGCAGTTACTAGAGATATGACCTTCTTCACAAGAGTAGCAACATTTTGTGGTCACTTTGGATTTGGCCTTATGATGCATGGTTTTGACTTTGCCTTCATTCTTCTTGGCAGAAGTTGTTCCTTCATGAGAGTTTACAAACTGTTGATGCACTCCATCTTGTTTACTTTGTTGAACTATGGAATATATGGGGCATTGGATAGGGACATGATTATTTCCTTCACATAGGAAACAAGTAGCTTGAGATGTGGGGCATTGATTAGTTGGATTCTTCTCTTCACAATTGGGGCATTGATCTTCATGCTCTATGGAAGTGTGATCATTGTCTCCACAAACATTGAAAGCTTGGGTTCCTTCTAGAATATCATCCTTGACATCATTGTTATCACAAACTCCTTGGGAAGGGTTGTTTCCCATGTTGATCATTTGACTGGTCATCCTATGAAACAATTGGGTTTGGGTTTCCAAAAACCTTTGCATGGCTGGGTATAAATCATTGTTGTTGGCCCAAAATTGAGTTGTCACTTGGTTCAACTGGGTTTGGGTTACTATGAGTTCTCTCATGTTGATCTCTTGGTTGTTGTTGTCACCATTCTTGATGTTGGAGTTTCTTGGAGTAGTCATCTATTTGGGTTGGATTGGGATTAGAATAGGCAAGATATTTCTAAGGAAATAGTTCTAATCACACATATCACAATTCACCCAAGCAATGTTCAAGCAATCAAAAACAAACATTCCAATCAAACAACAAAGTTTCAAGCACATTTTTGAGCAACAAAATATTTTTGCTACACCACATAAGTTGGTGGGTTTGATCTATACTTGATATGGTGGTCCAACTATATGGTTCACTTGAGAGCATTTCATCCTTCTTAGTTGGTTTTTCTTGATCAATGTCTTTGTATCCTTGGAGAATTTCTTGCATCTTGGTCACAAAACTTCAAAGGTGATGATGGTTCCTTCTAAGTTGTGTTTCCTTAGTCTTCAAGTCTTGAGTAATATTTCTTGTCTCACTTGTAGTCCTTAGTGATATCCAAGTTGTAGTCCTTGTTGAAATCACTTGAGTTGGTGAAGTCCTTTGCTCATATTGAAGTCTTTACTCATGGTTAAGGCTTTGTCCATCAAGTTTTGAAATAGAAGAGATGTAGAGTTAAAACCAAAAAGGTTGAGGAAAGAGTATACAAGGTTGTTTGTAAATAAGTTTTGGAACAAATAGAACTCCTATTTTCTAAGGGTTTTTGTCCAATCCTAGGGTTACAAATCCTACAGGCAACACAGTGCTCTGATACCATATGTAGAGGTCCCAACCTTTAATAAGGTAGAGATCCCTGTGTTTACAATGCTAGTCCCTGGATCAATAGCTAGCATTCACAGTTAAGATGTAATATCAAGAAACAAAGGTCATAATACAACTTTATAACCAGGAATAAAATAATGCATTACATCTTACATAGCTCATTTGGCTATCTCATTACAATGCAGCAGAAATAACTATAGCATGGGGTCCTTCATCTTCAAAGTGCCACAGGCAAACATGTTGGTTGTAGACTTGTAATCCTAATCAACACACTTCACTAACATCAAACAAACCTGCAACATAATAAGTTACAGCCACAAGGGTCAATACATTTGAATTGTATTGGCAAGTGATACTATGGTAGTATAGTGGAGTCTATCATCTATATGCATTTGGCTAAGTGGAGCTTAGGCTTGCTTTGCTCAAAATAGATTTTCCTTATCATTTAAAAAAACACTATGTTTTTGTTTGACAAAAATCACCCAAGGCATCTCCCAATAGAAATTGGTGATCCTTCAACCCTTGTTCAACCACAAAGTTTTAACTTAGAAATTGTGATGAGGATATTCTTGATAGCTTCCATGTCTTGATGCTCAAATTGTCCTTTACCAGGGACATGGCTAAGTACTTAGATTCTTCCATCTACAGAGGTTGTGCACTTTCCCCACAAGACTTGATTTTCACCAAGACAAGACCTTTCAGAAGCCTTCCCTTAGACCAAATGGACGCGCTCCAACCTATCATCCCACTACCACCAACTTTCCAAATGGCTAAGTTATTGCAACCTATATGATCCAGGCAGAGCCCATAATGCCATGTGGCTGCACTAGAAGCTTCTTAACATTTGGCATCTCAAATCCCTTTGTTCCTGGGTGGCTTTCCACAAGTGAGATACACAAGGTAAACCATAGAAATGGGCCTTGTGTAGCCACTCAACACAAACCATTCTTTCCATTCCACCCAGGTGTTTCATTCACTTAGTTGTTTTTATTAAGCAAAACACAAGTCCAAAGACTTAGAAATATTTTCTCATAGCATGAATATATAACCACCATTGGTTGCTACTAGCTAGCTAAGCAAGATAGTAGTAGGAATCTTAACTTAGGAAATTTCTACTAAGGTTTCATCTACTAGGATTTCCCATGGCATAGTTTATACTTAGCAAAATTCCATGCAAGTCATACTTAGAAAATATCACTAATGCATAGTGAAAATAATGGGACAAAAGTATGAAGCATCACATGCCTTTTTGATAGAGAATATAAGTTCACTCCTTGATCTTGCAATATTCACACTCTTCAAATCACTACAATTCAATCAAGCAAGCAATATTTCAAACTACCATTCAAGCAAACATCACATAAAATAATAGAAACAAAGTAATGCATGTAAGCATGCTAAAGATTGTTTTATTTGGAAAAGTGTTTTCTAATAGGTTTTATACATTCTAAAACACCTATAGGTCATTTTATATAAGTGGCAAAATCATTTGCAAAAGATTTTACTTATAAACCATTTTAAACCAAATCAATATTTTATGTGGTTGAAAATGTCTTTACCAAAGTAATAATCTATAGGGTTCTTCAAAATATATTTTTAAATCATAACACCTTGTGTTTAGGGTCAGATAGTTTGAACCAAAACATTTCCCAAAGGTTTCCTCCAAAAAGCATTTTTAATAAATAAACATTATTTTTATTTGACTAGAAATGCTTTAAATCAAAGATTTACTCTTTAGCTTTACCAAATACATTTTCAAATCCATGAGTTGGTTTATAAGGTCAGTAGGTTCAAAACAATCCATTTGCCAAAGATTTTATCACAAAAATAATTTTAGAATGAATTTTATATTCAAATTATGCCTACACAAGTTTCTGCAAAAAAAACCATTTTTCCAGAAGAAATTCACTAAACAAAGTGCATGGTTGGATAGGATTTGTCTTGCTGATTCCATTCATATAAAGTTTGCAAAATTTGGACCTGTGGTTTGAAAGTTATGAATTTTACAAATTGGAACATCAAATAGATCAATTCTGTTTTTATTAAAACAGACCGTGCCACGTGTTGTGTTTTGATTGGCCGAAAACGTTTCGCGTGGATCAAGCGATGTAGACCGTAGGATCTAATGCAAATTGTGCGACACAGATCAGCATACCTCTTCGTTTTAAGTGGATCTATCGTATCCACTGGATCTAAATCGAACGGCCTAAAGCCACTAACCTTAAACGGGCGGCGCTAGCGGTGGCGTCAGGCGGCGGCATGTTCAGACGAGGGTGGCGCTGGCGGTGCAGGAAGCAAAAGAGACAGGGGTGGGGATCACCGAGATCGCCGTGCTTCGCTGATGCTCAACATGCTTGCTGTTTGTCGAGGGGCGCATGGGGTCACTCGTGATTCCTTGTCGGAGTTCTCTCTGGCAACGGTTGCTCTCTGTCGTCGTCGAGGGCGACGCTACGGAGCATGCTAAGTTAAGAGGGGAACAACGTTAGACTCTCAAGAGAGTCACGAAGTCATGTGGGTCAAGGAGAGGAGAAGGCGCGGTCGGATGTTACCAGGGGGCTTCGCTAGAGAGGTGGCAGACGATGGCGGCGTTCTGTTGAAGACGTTGTCGACGATGCAGAGCACGCGCGGGCGAGATGGAGCTACGGAGAGGTTCGCTAGGTGATAGGGAATGCTCTCGTGTGGTCAAGGGGGTGTGGGACGACGAGGAGCTGCCGGAATTGATGAAAATGCTCGCCGGAGTCCGCGGCGGTGCAGGGTAAAATCGAGGCGGCCTGGTGGCTCTCTAGCAGCAGGGTTTGAGAGGAAAGAGAGAGAAGAGAGTGGGGATTTATTGAGCATGATTGATGACAGGAATTACTCACTGTATTGACGTGATTTACTCCCGCGAGATCAATGCAGAAACGGTGAGGAAGTGGTCGCAGGGTGGACACGATGAACAGTAGGTGGGTCCTGGTTGTCTGCGAGAGAGAGAGAGGTGGGGTGGGTCCAAGTCGTCAGCGACGCTGTGGGTTCAACTTCGAGTGCGAAACGCTTCGGGGTGGAAGGAGGAACTGGGCTGCACTGTTGGGCCAGGTAGGTTAGTTGGGCTGGGTTGAGTCCTTTTATTTTTTTCCTGTTCCTGTTTTTTTTTCCATTTGATTTTCTGTTTTGATTTTATTTAATCATTTCAAACATTCATTTGTATTCAAACTTCTCTCAAACTTTGTGTGGATTCAAACACTGATTAATAATACATTCTGAAGTCATATTTAGAATAAATCTTTTATTCTTTTTAGGGTCTTTTAATTATTTAAAATGGGCCTTAGCACTTATTCAAATAAGATTTAATAATGTTTTCAAACTCCATTTGAATCTAAATCTTTCCAAATCTTTTCAATAGGTTTTATTTGTTTATTTGGGTGTCAAATAATTCACCTTGAGTTATTTGGAATGTTTTTAATATGATTTATTAATCATTTTTAAATTGGGCTTTTATCTTTATTCCAATGAAATCAATTATGGTTTTAATTCCATAATTTTTTTATTTAAAGGATTTCTTTGATATCATTTAAGTTTAATTAAATAACTTTTATTCCACTTGGGTATATTTCAAATATTATTCTCCCATGATTTAACTAATCATTCTTATTAGGGATTTGTCTTTATTCAAATAGGAAATAGAATTTGGTTAACGCCATTTTATTTAGTTGGAAATTTCTTTATCCTTTATCTTATTTGGATTTGGATTTTATTCATTCCATTTGTTTATAGATTAGGCCAAGATTTAATTTGGTCTTTTAAATATTCCTTATTTAATATTTCTTTCTTTATCTTATAAAATCCATATCTTTTTATTTATAGATCCCAACTTGGTGATTTCAATTTGTAGAATCTTATTTAAGATTTGTTTATCCTTTTAGGTCTATTTGGGATTATTTTCTCACCATTTGGTATGGATTTTTAGATAGGTGCTTTATTAGTTTTGGAAATTCAATTTCCTTATCTTATTAAATTCATAAGATTTTATCTATGCCTCCAAATTAAGTGAAACCAATTTCTATGGTTTTATAATATTTCTATTTGTCATTCTTGATCATTTGTAAATGTTTGTTGACAAATTCTTATATGGGTCAAATCCATGGTCTTAGAGATATTTGGAAATGATTTTATTCCATTAGGGTTTTAGGGTTTTGGTTTATTTTCCAAATGTTTAAATTTTCAAGATGCTTTTATGAAGGAAGCATTCCACTTGATTTGAATTTAGTTGGATTCATACATTAATCAAAATTTGTTTAAGATGGGATTTTAAGTTTCCATTTGGAATCAAAAAGTTTCTTTTCACCCTAAATTTTCAACAATTATTTATTTTGTTTATATATTTTTCACATTACAAAATTTGGAAAATTTTGGGATGTGACAATAGCCCTCAAGCCTCTAGTTGTAACTGAATCAGTTCTGACTAGATGCTTAAAGAAAAGCTAAGCATTTTCCGAGTTAAAACTTTATATTGTACCCCCCAAGCTTCTAATCGAGAACTGAAGTAGCTCCGACTAGATGCTTAAAGAAAAGCTAAGCATATTGCTAAGTTAAAAAACTTTCGCTGTAGCCCCCGAGCGCCTAGATGGAAAGTTTCCGACTAGGTGCTCCAAGCAGACTAAACAACAGTTTAACTTTTTTCCTTTGTTTCACAGAACGAGAATGCTCGGAGGGGCACGGCCAACGACAAGTACCAGAAGATGTGCGCAGATCTTGAAGCCGAAAAGGGTAAAACTGCAATCTTGAAGGAACAGATCATCAAAAACAAGAGTTTGTTTTCTTTTTTGCGCATTCCGTCTTGGTTTTATGCCTTCATTCTCTGAGTACTCACTGTGTACTTTTGTTTTCTCCGACTTTGCAGAACATGTCGCCAAGGTCAAGGATATTGTTGAGCAGTCCAAGCACATCCAGCAGTTGGACAACGAGAACAGAATCCTTAAGAAGGAGAGGGAAGAGATGCTGAAGATGCACGAGGATTCCATGAAAGCCCTGCAGGATTCTGCCTCCGTGGAAATCAATCGCTTGAAGGAGGAGCTTGCGGTCTTAAAAGATCAGAAGCAAGCTGCTGATGAGCAAAACCAATGCCACAACGAGGCATTTAAGCTCCTCCAAAAAGAGAAGGAATCCTTGGCGGACACTATCTGGCAGGCCAAGGCCAGCATCTTCAGTAAGTTTCCTCCGCCTTGTATGTCTGTAGTCTGGATACTTAGAGTTTATTGAACTCAACTTCATCAACACCGCCATCACCCAAGCCAAGGAGATTGCCAAGCCCCTCCAGATACACATCAAGGCCTTGGACTCCGTGACGGCATTTGAGATTCTCGAGCCCCGAGCGTGTTACAAGCTGGAAAGCTTCATGTGCACGGGCTGGCACGAGGATGGCGCTCTCAATGGTGAAGGCACACTACGAAGATGCCGACATCAACACGGTGTCCTCCGGCATCCCCGACGTTGATGATGACGGCAAAGAGATTGATCATGAAGCCATCTTGTCATCACTCACGGGTTATGACGCCAGAGTCGTCGAGTTGGTGGACATTGATGTCTTCGTTCCCATGAACACCATTGACAGTGTCAACCAAGATTCCTCCGAGTCTCATCATAGCGCCGACGTTGAGGGTGATTCTCCGGCTGGGGACGATGCTGCTTCCAAGTCTCCTGCGCCCAAAGAGTGAAAAACACTATGTAATATTTGTTTGGCCTTTGGTATATGCGCGGAAAAACTTGATGATGTAACTTAAGGCAGAAAACAATTGTTGTTATTTCCTGCTACTTAAGAACTTAGTTCCCAGCATGTATATATTTTTTTAAGCAAGTGCTGGCTTATCCATTACTTTGGTTCTTATGCTTGACTTTTCGTGAGTCGGAAGACTCGTCGTCGGAACCATGCACTTAGGTGATGATGCCCAATGGCACCGTCAATAACCTGAGCACAAAATCGCCGACAATAAGTGCCAAAAGTCACTACTCCAGAATCCACATAAAAACGATAAAGAACGTGTAGACCAGAAAACTTAAGCTAACGCCCGTAGGAGGAATTTTCACAAGTGCAAACGCAAAGCTTGTGCATAAAGGTTTTACATGATCCAAAAATGAACACTAAAGGAGGTAAAAGACTCAGGAATATGAGTGAACCAAAGAGATTTACTTCATTGATCATATAAGAGATACACAATTAGATAAAAGATGCTAAGTGTAAAAAGACGTAGCTGTGCTGTGTTCCATGGCCGATCAAGCTCCGGGTAGTCATCATCCGGGTCACGTCGCTTACACTTATGATCCTCGTTGAGTCTATCCTTTAGTTCACGATTGTCAACAAGGTAGTAAGACCCATTGAGCAACGCCTTGCTTATGATGAACGGTCCTTCCCATGGCAGGGATAATTTGTGTGACTTCTTCTGCTTAAGTCGGAGCACCAAATCCCCCTCTTTAAACGAGTGATGCCGAACGCGGTGACTATGGTAGCTGCGTAGCTTCTGCTGGTAGATGGCGGATCTTTGGCATGCCAAAACGCGCTCCTCCTCGAGAAGGTCCACATCCAGGCGTCTGGATTCTTCAGCACCATCCTCGTCGTAGGCGGCAACTCTTGGTGCATCGTGGAGGATGTCGGACGGCAGGATGGCTTCTGCTCCATATACCATGAAGTAAGGGGTGTAGCCAGTAAATCTGTTGGGTGTAGTTCGTAAACTCCACAGCACAGATGGCAATTCTTCCGCCCAGGCTCTAGCTGCTCTATGTAGCGGTGCCTCGAGACGTGGCTTGATTCCCTGCAGAATTAATCCATTGGCTCACTCAACCTGACCGTTGGATTGTGGGTGTGCCACAGATGCAAGATCATGTCGGATGCCTTTCTCCCAGCAATTAATCCTTGAATTTTTCCGATCTTTGCCGGCAAACTCCGAAGAGAGATCCGACATCGATCCTTCCGCGAACGTATCATGCCCGTAGGCGGTCCGTGTGGGTCATGATGCTCCTCCGACTCCCAGGGAACTAGTGCCCGAGTCGGTTTCTCCGATGAAGAGGTGGATGTCTCCGATAGGAACGATCGAACACCGCGTAGGGTTCGTCTTCGCCGGGATCCAGAACTCGTCGGGAGGGACGATCGGAACGTTGCCGGAGAAGAGAACACGGCCGATGGCTACGGTTTCGCCGATTCCCGCGAAGATCTTGGTCCTCGCCCGCTGAAGAGCCTGAAGCGCCTCTTGCCCCACTTGCGCCAACTATCGTGGTATTGCCGACGAGTACGCCATGGAGGGGTCCTCACATGCGTGTTTAGAGACAGGGTAAGGCGGACGGTTGTGAGTGCAGGTAACACAGCTTACCCAGGTTCAAATCCCACAACGGTGGCGGAATCCTACTCCTGCTATAAATCACTATAAGGGCAATACGCCGAGTTACAGAGATAGGTTCGTTGTGCAAGGTTGTATGGATTGATACTAGGTTGTCTAAAGTTGTGCCCCAAAGGCTCCCATAGGCCCGACTTATATAGTCGCCAGGTCCTAGGGTTACAGGGAAAAGTCCTAGCCGGACAGGTTACAGAGTCCTACACCGTCTATTACTAGTCTTGTGTATCTTGCACTCCAAGGCTCCGGGTACGCTGGTGACTCCACCATAGCCTTCCTTTATCCGGCATGGGCCTCCTTGGATCCACCTAATCGACGCCCAGCAGGCCATAGGCCATGCTACCGACTATGGGCCACCCGGGTTAGTCGGATAAGAGACATGCTATAAGGATACCCATATAGCATATCCCCAACATTGAGCGTTACATTCAACCGGGTATCATCGGGCCTGCATCCTTCATACAATGGAGTAACCGCGTCTTTCTCAAGTTGCACAAGCTTGGCTTTCTCTCTAGCGGCAGCCCTGGCATTACTCGTCTGCTTGAGAAGCAGCTCTTGCACATAAGGGTCCCGCACTTTACGTTGTTCCATCGTCGCGCTCTCCGGCATCTAGATCATCATCATCCTGCTTCCGCACCTTCACCATCTCCAGGAGACTCTTCATCATCTCGCCCGTGATGATGATCATCGTCATGTTGCCCACCTTCACCGTCTCCATCGTCTTCGTCATCGCTTATCCAACGAGTGTATCCATCCATGAAACCATGGCGGAGCAGGTGCACCTGCAGATTCCCGGAATCTGGGTCGATCACCTAGTTGAGTTTGCATCTTCTGCACGGACATCTTATCTCCGTCTTGTTATTTCCTATCATGTCGGCCGTCGTACATTTCAAAAATCTAGCCACAATGTCTTCGCTCATTATGAGCACCATTTTTGCCTGCACGGTGTACACAGTACAATTAGAAGTCTATTAGAACCACATAATCAATGCATGCATGCAATGGTCGATAGAAAATTTCGGCATGACCTATCCTAAAATTAGGACCTTTGCGAAATACCAAAGTCTTGCCAAAATGGAAATGAATCAACATTTTGGTAAAACAAATGGCAACTTGTTCACATACAAACACAAGAGAGAGAGAGAGACCGATCCATACACACATGAACATATCATTATCCTCTCCATACACACATGCATGAGCATCATCGATACTCTCCATATACACACACATGACCATCGATCCTCTCCATACACACATCATGAGCATCGATCATCTACATACATATGAGCATATCATCCATATACACATGAACACATCCTTACATGGACAACTTACCGCGAGATGAGAGACCGGTCGCGAGAAGATGGAAAGGAGAGGTGCGCGCGAGACCGGAGAAGGAGATGAGAGACCGGAGAGCTTCCTCTATTATGTATGTAACATTCAAGGCAAGTTCTACATGCTAAAAATGGTGAATGAGTGGAGAAATTGAGGTGGGAAGGAGAAGGATCCCGACTAGATCTAAGGAGGAAGAAGAAGGGGAAAGTGAAGTGTGGGGTGGTGGGTGATCACACATGTGCACAAAGTGGAGCTGCCAAAAAAAGGGTCACCACATCCGTGGCGCACGTGGCCCCAGTGCACCACAGGGAATAATAACATCCGTGGCGCACATGCCAGAGTGCGCCACAGATGTGTCTGCCCATTTTACAGAGCAGAGGGGCATGCGCTTAGGCGTAGCGCACCCCCTCCATGTGCGGCACGGTTAACACTAACAAGCGTAGCGCACCTACCCTGTGTGCACTACGGGTATCTAGCGTGCGGCCAGCAGGGCCCTGGCCCACACATATCTGTGGTGCACTATGACCATGTGCGCCACGGTTGTTCTAGTTACTAGTAGGGCACTGCCCACAGGTGAGCCACGCATGTTTTAGCCGTGGGGCACTTCAACCATGTGAGCCACGGATGTGCTAATTACCTATAGCCATTTTCCTAGTAGTGGTGCTTTTTCTCTTTTCCCTCTTTTCTCATCTTTTTTCTTTTTCTCAATCTCCTTTTCTATCTCTTTTTTATAAGAAGAATGCTTCATAGATTGCTCACTATGGTGATGCTGCAAGTTTCCACCATGATTAGGCATGGCTTAGACTAGCGGGCCAGGCGTTTATCTAACACATATACATAACTCCATGGACTTACAAGCTCCCCTTTCATTTCACATCGATGACATCCATAAACAAAAGAGCATGATATCAACTGGGTAGATATTTATAGGTGTTAAAAGAGTTCCCCATGACAGCACGGTTCTGCTAATTCTAACGTATAAGTGCAAGCATATACAACATATATGACACAATGGTTCAAGTTTATTAGGGGCAAGAAAAATAAAGTGTGCCATCAAGTTCGTGAGAGCTTTAATCACTAAGTTTTCACATAACAAAAAGACTTTTTAATTGGAAGATAGATGAAAACAAGAATATACTTGGAATGATGTAACACACCATGCATAGGAATTTATAGTGGACACTTTGGAATAACTTGGTTTTTTGGTAGTTGGATGCATGAGTAGAGATTACTCATACAAGTGGAGGCTAGCAAAAGACTAGGAGCGACCAACTAAGAGAGCAATAATGGCCATAATCATGTAGAGCGACAAAACATTACTAATCAAAGCATAAAGTGGTACGACAAGTCAAGGACTAAATGATCATAGAGGCTATGGTGACTTGTCATAGTCCTAAAATGGTGTGAGCATGTGCCAAGTCAACCCATACAAAGCATCGAAGGAGAATACCACAATACTATGCTTTTGCATGCTAAAACAACACATAATTTCTTCAAGGCACACTAAGCGTTCCCCATGACAACATGGTTCTGCTAATTCCAACGTATAAGTGCAAGCATATACAACATAGATGACACAATGGTTCAAGTTTATTAGGGGCAAGGAAAATAAAGTGTGCCATCAAGTTCGTGAGGGCTTTAATCACTAAGTTTTCACATAACGAAATAGTTTTTAATTGGAAGATAGCTGAAAACAAGAATATACTTGGAATGGTGTAACACACCATGCATAGGAGTTTATAGTGGACACTTTGGAATAACTTGGTTGGGAGTTGTAAACATGAGTAGAGCTTACTCATACAAGTGGAGGCTAGCAAAAGACTGGGAGCAACCAACTAAGAGAGCAATAATGGCCATAATCATGCAAAGCGACAAAACATTACTAATCAAAGCATAGAGTGGTACTACAGGTCAAAGACTAAATGATCATAGAGGCTATGGTGACTTGTCATAGTCATAACATGGTGTGAGCATGTGCAAAGTCAACCCAAACAAAGCATCAAAGGAGAATGCCACAATACCATGCTTTTGTATGCTAAAACAACGCATGATTCCTTCAAGGCACATTAAGCAATCGTAATTGTTTGGAACAAGTCATGCTATAGCAATAATCACTAAGCATAAGGTCAAAACAACATCTATCATGACATGATAAAGTCTAAGTCACAGTCAAAGCAAGCTCCCCTTGTACTATTCAAGCAAGAACTTTCTACTCCTCTCCAACACCAATCAACTTATTTGAAACAACACAGCGAGAACGGGGGTCCAAACTTTCTTTATTCAAGAAAAGTAAGCAAACCAAAACGAAAAATGAAAACTAAGACGCTCCAAGAACAACACAACTTGTGCATGAAACAAAAAAATGAAGTGTCTAGAAAGACCTGAGATTTTTATTGATGAAGAAGGGGATCCCTTGGGCATCCCCAAGCTTTGACGCTTGTACCTCTTGAATATTTCTTGGGGTGACACGGGGTGGAATCCCCAAGCTTGAGCTTTTTTCCATTCTTCATCTTATTACATCATTCTTTCTCTACACCTGAAAATTTTCCTTCATACAAAACTTCACACAATCTTCATTAGCAACATTAGTGTATTCAAAAGATAATAGACCCTTGGGATTTAGTTTTAGAACAACAAAACTTTCACTAAAAACACAAGCTACTGTATAAATTCCCTCAAAAAGCTCAATTTCCCAAAAAGAACCCAAAAAGGAATCAATAATAAGCAAATGCAAATAATGGCAGAAATCTGTCAAATAGACGAGCAGGTAGAAACCGATTTTTTCGAAGACCTTCTGTTGCTCAAATAAAATAATGTTGAACTAACGAAAGTTAGCTAACATACTGGAGGATTTATTCAGAAATTATCAGCTCAATCAGACTTACAAAGATTTTACACAAATTTTATGGTGGAGCACAAAAATCTGTTTCGGGACAGCAACTCCCAAATCTTACTTCCCTCTTATTAGAGGTTATTCTTGGCACAAAAAGCAAATAAAAAAGTATAAGGAGAGGTCATTACTGAAGTAATAACTTCCAAGACTCAAGAAAAAATTTGGGTTATCTCCCAATAAATACTTTTCTTTAACGCCTTTAAGTTAGGCACAAGAAGCAAAAATCAAGTATTTTCAAATGAAGAAGCATTAACATCAAACCTTGCTTTCAAAGGAGGAGAAAAAATCAACTTCTCTCTCGTCATATGGAAGTGTTCAATACCTTTCTTGAATGGAAATTGATATTTAATGGTGCCTTCTTTCATATCAATGATGGCACCAACAGTTCTAAGAAAAGGTCTTCCCAAAGTAATAGGACAAGAAGCATTGTATTCAACATCCAAAACATAGAAATCAACAGGGACATAAGCATTGTTAACCATAATAAGAACATTATTAACACTCCCCATGAGTTTCTTTTTAGCATTATCATTAAGTGGGACATCCAAATAACAATCTTCCAAAGGTGGAAATCAAGCATTTCATAAATCTTTCTAGGCATAATAGAGACACTAGAACCAAGGTCACATGAAGCTTTGAGATCAAAGTAATTTACTTGCATATTAATGATGGGTTCCCAACTATCTTCTACTTTCCTAGGAATAGAGGCTTTGTGTTTCAACTTTTCTTCCTTAATTTTAATAAGAGCATCTGTAATGTGTTTGGTGAAAGCCATATTCATATCATTAGCATCAGAACTTCTAGCAAGCTTTTGTAGGAACATAATCACTTCATAAATATTGCAACCATCAAGATCAAAATCAAACTTAGCATCACTAGTAGTAGACTCAGTGGCTTTAGGCATTGTGGTAGGAGGAATAGGGACTTGTTGTGGTTTAGTGGCATCCATATTGGTGGTGGTAATAGTGCACACACTATTGTTTCTAGCAATTTCAACTTCTCTTTACCACTTAGCATGTAGTTGGGCTAACAGTCTAACATTTTCATCAATAGTAACTTGTATTGCATGAGTAGCAGCAAAGGTACTTTCCAAAGTTTCATGTTTAACAGCCATTTTATTAATCAAAGAGGACTTTGCTTCAGACAAAGAGGAAATATTTTTCTCAACATTCAAAAGCTTTTACTCCACAGTCTTGTTGAAAGTGGTTTGTTTACTAATAAAGTCTTTGAGCATGACTTCAAGTTCAGAGGGAGCACTCCTAGTATTGTTGTAGGAGTTTCCATAGGTATTGCCATTATTAGGAGGATAAGGCCTATAGTGTGTTTAAGAGTGATTGTGTGAACAAAGAAAAATGAACTAATTAAAGTGAATTAGAATTCGCGATGTAAAGTGATCGAAATTTCAAGAGGGCTAAAGCATTCTCAGGCTATTGGATCCACCACTAGCAAATGTATTAACTATGATTAAGATAATCTATGTTTTTGTTCATGAGTATGTATGGGAGAAGCTCCCAAATATATGATCAAATACAAGCCATCTTCTATTTCATCACTCCATATCAACAGTCTTAGGCAAGACACCCTCAGTTCTCTACTATTAAGGGCTAACCCCATGGTTATGGAGCAAGATCTGTGAGTCCCCTCCTATTCTCCCTTGAACACATGAGTAATGATCCGACACAATTTTTCACTTAGCACCATAGCATCAACACATGCCCAAGAGTAATTCCCTCTCAAGTCCCTAAGGCAAATGTTATGTGGTGCACTTCACATAACATCAAGAGAGAGAAAGTACATACATCATAAATCTAAGTCATAGATCATATTTATTTCAAGTCATAATGTTTGCTAGGGTTTCTCAATCTCACCAAGAACAACATAAACTACTCACACATGTAGGCAAACAACATCATCATAATAGTATGGATGAAGTTCGTATGGGTCGGTAAATACTCGTGCAAATCCACAACTAAATATATGAAATACAACAAGATGAATGTAATGGATATGGGGGAATTGTTGGTGATGATGGAGTTGCAGTGGTTCATGGAGATGGTGATGAAGATGATGTCTAGGCCTTCAAAGATCTTCGTCGTGGTGAGGATCGATGCCTCGGTGCGAGTTCCTGCTCCAGATCCCTTCTGGAGGTGACGTTTGTGTGAATTGTGGTGTCTATATGTGTCGGATCTCAGATCCTTCTGCACGGGGTGGAAGTATTGTAAGAGATGGCTCCATCGCCACGCAATACGATCACACTGTACGGGCGGGCTCTCACGTACCGGTGGTCGTTAAAGCCTATGGTCATGGCTTTGCAAGGTAGGTTTGCTTCATCTTCTCCCCAAATGCGTGGATATTTATTTGTGGGGCTTTTATGGATCTAAATAGCGTATTTTTCCCATAGTTGGCTTCTATCATTGATTTATTCATTCACACCTTCGATTCCAGGATCCTAGTAAAACAAGCATAAAGGGGCGTGCGAGCGTGGTAAAATACCAAAATCCCATCACTACTCATGCAAAAACATAAGGTAAACATGTTGTAAAGATGCACTCATCATAGGTGCAGCCGTATACACGCGTAAATACACTACTAATGATTGGTCCTAAGACCAATCTCATGCATAATTAAGGGATTCATTCAGACATATATGTTCAACATTGTCCAACATTTCGGGGTACCCGATCAAGAATCCCCTAATGTAACTCCAAGGCCCAGGACACAGTTTTGTCATATCCAACTATCACTACTCTCATTACATTAAGGTGCAACCCTATGTGCCCTTATAAGTGAAGTAACATACAATTGACGTTTTCATGTTACCATCATAGAACCACATAAAACTATAAAACTAGACGAAATACTCATGGCATACTTGTATCGAAATCATAGTCATTTCATCACATGTCGTCGAGAACATGGGGAACTGATCACAATGATGAAGCATATTGATGATACGTGGCATATGAATTACAACATAATCTAAATATATAACCTTGCCCCAAAATAATAGCAAGTTGCCAAGCACAATCATGCACACAACACCAGAAAACTATTCAGGATTCTGATCTACCACAAACTATGAGGGTAATGATGTTTCTTTCGAGATGGAGATGGTGGTGATGATGAGGTTGGCAAAGATGGTGTTGTAGATTCCCCCCTATGGCAATGAGGCGATGGAGGAGGAAGATAAGTGCCCATAGGTGATTTCGGTAGCGATTCCCCCTCTGGTGGTGCCCTATGCAACCTTTGTTTCCCTTTGTCTTAAAACTCCACCTCTGCCTCACGAGAAAAATAACTGAAGGTATATATAGTAGGGTTTTTAGGGGGAAATCCGATGGCACAAAAAACAAGCGCTCAGACACTCGAGGCTGCAAGGAGCATGTATGGCGTGACACATATGGGCCTCCATACCATGGGTCCTCATGACCAGCCCGTTTTTCTCTTGATGGCCCGCTTCGACTTGTTGAATGCGTCTAAAAAATTCTGAAGTGTGCTCTCTGAGCTTACCCCTTTTCAAGTCCCATAGCTCCCGAAAGGTCAAAAATATTAAAAAAAAGTTTTTTTTTTCATTTTAGAATTAGATAACAAAATAATGGGACTTTATAGAAAAATCCCATAAATCATCTAAATAAGTGAAAATAATCCAAGAACAATTTATATAACTGTAAAATCTAAGTCTATATGATACAATTATGATTATACAAAATGCACGTATCACCTGGGTCGATGATAAGGTCAACATGCATAATGGTTGCTAATTTCCACGAATCCTCAAATTTTGTATGCACAACATGTGCAAGTGGGAAACTAATCACTAGACCTTCATACCTAAAGGTCAAGAGTCAATCACTTAATTTTCTTGAACACATTCAAGGAGATATATGCTCCAATTAAACCGTTATTAAGACCATTCAGATATTTTATGATGCTCATTAATGTATCTACACGATGGTCCAATGTGTATCTCATATTGACAAGGAACCATGCTTTTGTAAACCTGGTCACTGAATTCATATAAATAATAGCAAGTCATCCTAAACACATGATGAAATCCATCAGAATGGATAATTTTGCCGAGTTTAGTTCACGGGCATTCCATGATTACTGCATAACTTTGGGTGTAACTCCAGACCATTTTGTACCATATATACACACACAAAATAGCCTCGCAAATTCACTTATCAAGTTGATAAGTTGATAGCATACCTATCCTACAAAATTGTAATCTCACAACTGTGTGTTGGTATGCAGTGTTACATGTCGTGGATGATACAAATTCGACCAACTACATATCATATGGCCTCTCTATTGCAGTTAGTATATGAAAGTCAACCAAGTATTTCTCACCTTTGAAGATTCGGTCGTGATGTGTTATGTGCGTACCGATATAACCACCTCAGTGTACTTCGATGGGCCCACATAAAAAGATGGGTATTTATCTGTGGTATAGTTCTTCGTCGATTATAAAGTATCTCGAGCCCCAAACATGGGATATCTTCATAGCCTGGTGTGCTGACTGTATCTTTGACGAGTACAATTTCCCAGTAGTAGGAGAGAAAAGAACCACAAAGAATGATGATAAATAAATTGGAATGTTGAAGGAATTCAGTCCTTAGATGCACACACACAAACATATATGAATTGGAGGTTCGAAAGATTGTAAATTTGTAAAATATAGAAAATAATCTTCTAGATGCATTTAACTATAAAGGTGCCACTAAATCTCATATATATGCTATGAATGACGTAGATAGGTGAGGTAACAAAAACTGTTCAATCACTCAAGAGGGAATTAAATCTCGAAAAAATGAATAATGATTATCAGATGTGTCCATAAGAAATTAGAAACCTGCAAACATTAATGGTTAGTCAACTGCAAGTTGACATTAACGTGGTTCTGAAAAAGGAGACCCAAAGGATCTTCAACATCCAGGGGGTCAGCACAAGTGTGCAAACATATATTGGTTTTGGGGCATCAGAACACCTTGACTCGATTATTATGGGAAATCATGATAAGTCAGAAGGTATTGATGAGATTTTCACAAACTATGTTGAATCATGAGAATTATGAAACATAAAGACTACAAATGTCAACGTAGAATTATCTCCAATGATGGAAAAGGACCTGACATTGAACTGTGAACCTAAGACCATGAGAGTGTATATGAAATGCTCAGTACAAATGGAAGGTAGCAATTGAGGATGAATTGCGGTTGCCTGCCAAGGAAGGGATATTTACTACAGTAATGTCTACTCCTCGTCATATTTCCCCCATGGGGGCAAAATGTATTTTCATTGGAAAGAAGAATGAAAACAATGAGTTGGTGAGATACAAGGCGAGACTTGTAGCACAAGGATTTACATAAAAAATATGAAATCGATTACGATGAAACATATTCTTCTATAATAAGTGGAATCTCATTCCAATATTTTATATCACTAGCAGTGCAAATGTTTGTATATCCAACTGATGGATGTGGTGACCATATATTTATATGGGACTCTCAATACGAATAGTTTTGGATCTAAAGAATGGTCACAAAATGTATTGCGAAAAGCTATAGAAATTGTTATATGGCTTGAAGCAGTCGGGTAGAATGTGGTACAAGGAGCTAAGAGAGTTCCTTTTGTAGAAAGGAAACATAGACAACGGTGATTGCCCATGTGTGCAATCTACTAATGGATTTGTGTAACTTATGTGTATGTGGATGATTTGAATATCATTGGTACTTCATAAGAAATACATGAGGCAAGCAATCATCTGAAATGCAAGTTGGGATGAAAGATTTGGGTAAAACCAGTTTTTTCAAGGTTTGCAACTTGAACATATTTACTCAAGATTATTGGTTCATCACTGCTTATATCCAAAAGATATTAAAAATTCAATATGGAAAAATCATACCCGTCAAAAACATCTATGATTGTTAGGTCTCTTGATTGAGATAAATACCCTTTTAGACCTAAGGATGACAATAAGGAGATATTGGACCCGAGTTCCCATATTTTAGTGCCATTGGTGCATAATGTATGTAGCAAACTCCACGAGACATGATATATCATTTGTAGCTAACTTGTTGGCTTAGATACATCACATCACCAATGAAAGACATTGGATTGATGTGAAGAATATTCTAAGAAATCTCCAGGGTACCAAAGATCTTGGTCTGTTCTCTCAGAAAAATCAAGAGAGAGCCATGGTGGGTATTGCCATGTCGGATACTTGTCAGTTCTGCAATCCCCATAATGCCAGATCGCAGACTGGTTTATCTTCGTACATGGAGGTACAATCTTCTCATGGAAGTCGACAAAGAAAACATTGGTGCCTACATTAACAAATTATTCTGAGATAATTGCTTTATAGAAAGCATCACAATAATGTGTATGGATTCGAAGAATAATGAACTTTGTCCAAGGTTCAAGTGAGATTTGGTTCGTTGGAATCATCCACCATTATCTATAAAGACAAGAAGGCTTGTATTTTACGTATTATATTAAGAGCAATATTACAAAGCATATTGCTCCTATCCTGTTTTATCCCCACAAGCTATAAAAGAGTGGAGAAATAAGTATTTTGCAAATAAAGTTATTTTCGATTTCTTTACCAAGTTTTTTTATTTTATAAATATGTATATTGGATTGATATGAGAGGAAACTTCGTGACTTGAATTTTAAGGAGAGAAATCTCCCGGGCTATAACATGTTGAAGACTATCAGATATTCGATATTGCGCCCTTTTTCCTTTTGAGTTTTTTAACGGTTTTTCATGTAAGGTTTAATTAGGCAATACTAGTAGAAAAAATAATGACATATCATTTTCTCCTTATTTTCCTACAAGGTTTCTAAAAGGAGTTTTTATGGCATATTGTATATTCCTTCTTATTTTTTCACAGGGTTTTTAGAGAAGATGATTCCAAGCCATATCGTTAGTAAGGACAAGCAAGGGTTAGAGGTGCTAGGATTTATTTAATTCATGTATTTAGGAGGTATTCCTATGTTGTAACCATATGTCGGTTTTCTAGCTCCCACGCTCCCATGAACGGCCGCAACTTCTCTCTCACATCCCTCCTGTAACACCACGGTTCTGAAAAGACCATAGCTTCTATGTGACATGCCAATCCCTGGATCGGTTCATTGGCCCACAATAGAAAAGATGAATAACATAGCAAAATATCCGTGTATCATAAATAACGAAGATCCAGAGTACCATTATTACAATAAAAGCTTAGCCCAAAGCTAGCTCAAATTATTCAGGTAGCAACATAAACAAAGTAAATTCTCCATTCTTCAAAGTGCCCACAAGTGAACAAGTGCCGAGTGGAGTACCGTGGCCTATATCGATTACTCAGAATCGGAATATCCTGCAACATGAAACGTAGCAGCCCCGAAGGGTCAATACATGGAATGTATGGCAAGTAGAGCTAGTAAAGAAGACAATAGTGCTAACATCTACATGCATATTTGGCAATTGGAGCTGTGTCTGGCTTGCATTTGCAAATACATTTGTCCTACTTTCATAAACAGTTTTTGATTTTCTTTGAAAAGATCCCAATTATGTTAACCCAACAATATTAAAACAATTATGAAATTAGAATGAGCGATAAACATGTCATGGAATCAATATCAAGCAACTCAGATGTCCATAACCGGGGACACGGCTAATCGATTAGATTATACACCCTGCAGGGGTTAGTACACTTTACCCATGTGACTTGGCCAGCTCAGCTCGTACCATCACTCTCATTTTGGGTGATGATAGGGAGAAGGCCAAGAAAAGACCGTTCGGGAAGTAGCTCCCCAATCCCGACGCGCACCGGTCCAACCTACCAAAATTCTACATCTCTGAATACGCGGGTTCGAGTTATCATAACCTACTAAGTCCAACCAACCGCCCATTTAATTATTGGCACATGGTTGTACACGTAAGCTACTAAATAAAGAAGCAAATCATTTTCTCTTGATACCTGGGTGCCTTTCTGCAATGAAACCACCAAAATTATCAACCCCATCACACCCAGGAGATTCATTGATTACGTTGTTTTAGTTTTTGCAAACCAACATATTTGGAAACAACTTTCAGTGATGTACCCCAGCCCTCGTTCATCATAGCATGGCTAAGCACATCTATCAACGGTGGTTCATCTACAAGGAAGGCCCTACCACATAATAGGACATAGCATAGCGATAGTATCATCCTACACATGCATCTACAAAATACACGACAATGCATTGAAAATAGTAGGACTATATCATGAACAAAGTAGCATCTACTTGCCTTGGTTGTAGCGGTCGGAAGAACAATCCACACACGAGCAAGCGTTGCACTCGTCACAATCTACACGATACAATTGCAATCATAAACAAACCATTCACAAGCATATGCAACAAAGATGATGTATGAATGCATGCATGACAAGTGGGTTGATGCTATAGCAGCACCACATAATCCCATTCAGTAAAGCTACTGATTGCATGCATGGAAAATAGTTTTGGCGCAAGGAAAACTATTATGCAAAATATAATGCTCAAAACTAGAGCTAGAACACAAATAATTCACTACCGGTAGCATACTGTTTGTAAAATCTTGGAAAAATTCTACTGTATAGGAATTGCTATTTAGGAACAGTACCAATTGGAATTACTCAAAAAGGAATTTAAAACTCCCTGAGTAATTAAAATACTGCAGAAAGCCATTAAATAGTTTCTGCAAAAGTTTTTACAGTAAGCCTAACTTTTTAATTCACTTTGAGATTCCCCTTGTTCTACTGAATCCAGGGACATGTCATTTGCAATTTTTGGAGTTACAGATCTTTTTCTATGAATTAATTACTCCAAAAAGGCCATTAATTCATTTAATTAATCTGGACAAAATCTTGCTGCAAAAGTGTAAAACAATGGTACAGCAAGATTCTACACGACTTACTGAATCTACACATATTTTATTTGCAATTTTTGGCCCAGTAGATTAATTTCTATGAATTTTACAAGTTTATGCAATTTTCTGAATTTTAATTCAATTTTAAATTCACAGGAAATATTCCCTGGGAATATCCTTCGCTGACTGGACGCAGGAGCTGACCTGGCGCTGGCGCGGCAGGCTGACGAGGATGACACGTGGCGCAAGCTGGTTCGTCGGTACCCCTTCGCGGACAAGATCTAATCTGGGCCGTTGGAGGGGAATCCAGCGGCTCGGAACAAATCCTT
Source organism: Avena insularis (assembly GCA_023614405.1). Lineage (NCBI taxonomy): Eukaryota > Viridiplantae > Streptophyta > Magnoliopsida > Poales > Poaceae > Avena > Avena insularis. The sequence continues at coordinate 3,973,893 of CM042689.1, forward strand.
CCGCGTGGGCCGGCCTGGGCGACGGCGAGCGGCGGCGGACGGCTCGGTGGTGATCTTGGGCGGCGCTCCGACGAGTTCTAGGCGAGGGGAGGTGGCGGACGAGGACCGAGCGAGGACGACGAGTTAATTGGTGAGAACGGCGTCGTGGATTGCTTCCCGAAGCGGCGTCGGCGTGCGGCAGAGATAGTGCTCCGGCGAGCAATCGCGGCCTCTCCCGTGGTCCTGCGATGGGGAAAACGGCGTGAGGCGACGGAGTCGAGTACTGGCGATAGGATAAGGGAAGAAAGAGGCGGCGGGGTGCTTCGTAACCTCCTGTGTCGAGCTCGTCAGCGAGCTCCGACGGCGGCGGATCGAGGAGCTTCGGGCGGCGCTAGGGTTTGCCGTTTTTTGAAAAAAACGAGACGAGGAGGGTGCGGGTCTTATATAGGAGGGGCGGCGTATAGAGGGGAAAGAGATCGGCACCGAAATCGTCGGGATTTCGTTCGGTTGTTGAGGCAGTGACGAACACGGGTCCAGCCGGAGGAAGAGGCCGGGTCCGCTAGAAGCGGTTGCAGGAGGAGGGTGAGTGGGCTGCTGCGGGGCCTCTCTTGTTGGGCTTGAGCCTCTTTGCTGCTTTCTGCGTACATTTGCTGCTTTCATGAGGGAAGGGCCAGAGATAAATGGTGAGGCAGTGGCTGGGCGGGTAGTTTAGGTTAGCTTTTTTTTTGTTCTTTCTTTTATTCCCCTTTTGTTTTTCTTATTTCTTTCATAACTTTTTATTGGTTAAACCAAAAGAGTTGATTTTTGTTTTCATATTTTTCTAAAATGCTAGGGATCATCCTAGGATCATTTTTAGCAATAAAATGTCTATTACAAACTAGTGACTCCAAGGGTCCAACTATTCTTCTTTGTAAGAACACTTGGGGCGCTTCATCTAGGAGTTGAATACATGGTTTTGAAATTGACGAAAGGTTCATGAATGCAGAATGACATGAGTGATATGCAGAACTGAATCTAAAACTTGGGATGTGACAAGACTAACCCCCCTTAAGATGAATCTCGTCCCCGAGATTCTGTGCGGCTAGCAAATAGGTGTGGGTAGTCCTCTCGGATGTCCTCCTCATGCTCCCAAGTGGCTTCCTCTTCGGTGTGGTGGCTCCATTGCACCTTGCAGAACCTGATCGTCTTGGTACGGGTAATCCTCTCCGTTGTCTCCAGAATCTTGACCGGCTTCTCCTCATAGGTCAAGTCATTCTCAAGTTGAACCTCCTCTAGTGGCACAGTGTCTCTCAATGGCGTATCCACCATCTCCGGATGGCACTTCTTCAGCTGAGATACGTGGAACACATTGTGAACAGCGGACAGAGCCTCTGGCAACTCCAACTGATAAGCAACTTCTCCTTTGCGTGCTAAGACCCGATACGGTCCAATAAACCGAGGTGCCAGCTTACCCTTGATTCCAAATCTCTTGATTCCACGAAGTGGAGACACTCTGAGGTATGCCCTATCACCTATCTCATACACCACTTCCTTGCGCTTGGCGTCGCCAGTAGCTCTTACGCCTTGATTGTGCTACCTTCACTGTCCCTAATCAAGGCGACCTTCTCCTCGGCCCTGATCAAATCAGGCCCAAACAACTGCCGCTTCTCCTACTCCATCCCATAACAATGGTGTCCGCACCGCTTCCCATACAAGACGTCAAACGGTGACGCCTTTGATGCTGGTTTGATAGCTGTTGTTGTAGGAAAACTCCGCATACCGGCAAATTCTCATCCCAACTAGAGCCATGAGCCAAAGCGCAAGCTCCCAAAGATGTCCTCCAAAATCTGATTCACCCTCTCGGTCATCCATCATCATGGGTGAAACGCTGTGCTAAACTCCAATCTAGTACCAAGCGACTCGCAAATTGGGCGCCGTAAGTGTGAGGTAAATTGGGTGCCTCTATCAGATACAATACTCTTGGGAACTCCATGTAGGCACACAATCCTGTCCATATAGATCTTGGCCAACTTTGCACTCGTATAGGTCGTCTTCACCGGTATAAAGTGGGCTACCTTGGTCAAATGGTCGACCACTACCCAAATGGAGTCATATCCTGACCTGGTCCTGGGCAATCCTGTGATAAAATCCATTCCCACTCTATCCCACTTCCAATCCGGCACGGGAAACGGCTGTAGCAATCCTGCTGGCTTCTGGTGTTCCGCCTTCACTCGGCTACATACATCACATAGGGCAATATGCTCCGCGATGTCTCCCTTCATGTTGTTCCACCAGAATCTGTCCTTTACGTCCATATACATCTTCGTATTGCCTGGATGTATGGAATACGGCGAGTCATGAGCTTCCTGCAGAATCAACTTCCTTATCTCCGGATCGTTGGGGACGCACAAACGATCTCCATACCACAAGGTTCCTTGCTCATCCTCACGGAATTCCCTTGCTCGATCCTCCTTCATCGTTTCCTTTACCTCGTCAATCTCCTTGTCTCCCACTTGAGCCTTCCTGATTCTGTCCTGTAGCGTTGGTTGGACTTCCATTGCTGCCAAGTATCCTTCGGACACCACCTCCATTCTAAGGTCCTTGAATTGCTTGCACAAATCCTCAGGCAATTCCCCGATTGTCAGTCCATTGGCGTAAACCTTCCGGCTCAGAGCATCTGCTACGACATTGGCCTTTCCTGGGTGGTATTGCAGATTCATATCATAATCCTTAATAAGTTCCAACCATATCCTTTGCCTCATGTTCAGTTCCTTCTGCGTGAATATGTACTTCAGGCTCTTGTGGTCGGTGTACACATCACAGTGTTTTCCCATTAAGTAATGTCTCCATACCTTGAGCGCATGAACCACTGACGCTAATTCCAAGTCGTGTGTGGGGTAATTCCGCTCATGGTGTTTAAGTTGTCGCGAGGCATATGACACTACTCTCCCATCTTGCATCAGCACACTCCCAAGTCCCTGTCGAGAAGCATCACAGTACACTTGGAAATCCTTCTGAAGGTCCGTAAACACGTAATGTGCAATCACTAATCGACGCTTCAGCCTCCGAAGCTGGCTTCACATACGTCGACCATTCAAACTTCCTCTCCTTCTTCAAGTTCACCATCGGCTTAGCAATCTTGGAGAAGTTTTCAATGAATCTCCTGTAATATCCAGCAAGTCCCAAAAAGCTTCGTATCTCTCCTGCATTGTTGGGTGCTTCCCACTCAGTTACTGCAGTCACTTTGCTAGGATCAACAATGACTTTTCTCCGACACTACGTGTCCAAGAAATCCAACAGTGTTAAGCCAGAATTCACACTTGCTGAATTTGGCATACAGCTTGTGTTCCCTCAGCTTCTCCATAATAAGTCGCAGATGTTTCTCATGCTCAGCATCATCCTTGGAATATATCAGTATGTCATCAATAAACACCACCACGAACTTGTCCAAGTATTCCATAAATACCTTGTTCATCATGGTGATGAAGTATGCCGGGGCATTCGTTAGTCCAAAAGACATAACTATATACTCATATAAACCATACCTAGTGGTGAAAGCGGTCTTTGGTATGTCTTCCTCCCGGATCTTCAATTGGAAGTAGCCCGATCGCAGATCAATCTTACTAAACACCTTTGCTCCTTCCAGTTGATCAAACAAATCATTTATGTTCGGCAGGGGGTATTTGTTCTTGATGGTCACCTCATTCAGCGAGCGATAGTCCACCACTAATCTCTTGCTGTTGTCTTTCTTCTCCACAAACAGAACAGGTGCACCCCATGACGACGAACTAGGCTGAATGAATCCTTTGTCCAACTGCTCCTTCAGCTGCTTCTTTAATTCCTTCAGCTCATCCACATCCATCTTATATGGCCTCTTTGCAATAGGTCCTGTTCCCGGCATCAGGTCGATGAGAAACTCCACTTCCCTGTCAGGTGGCATCCCTGGCAGCTCTTCCGGAAACACGTCAGGGTAATCCTTAATCACAGGCACAGTATCCATGCTAACCCCCTTAAGAGAATTCAGCTTACACCTTCCCGGTCGCGCAGCCGACTTGAATCTAATTCTCTTACCATCCGGGGTTTTGAGTGAAACAGCTCGCTGTGCACAATCTATGTGCCCCCCATGCATAGACATCCAATCCATACCCAGAATAACATCTAACCCTTGTGATTCCAACACTACCAGATGTGCAATGAAGTTGTTTGTTCCAATCCTCACAGTTAAGCCGCGGCATCCCGCGCTAGCTATCATATCTCCTCCAGGTGAGCTTACTCTAATAGACTCTTTCATAGACTCAGTAGATAGCTTATACTTATCCACAAATGCCCTTGATATGAATGAATGCGATGCACCAGTATCGAAAAGTATAAGTGCAGGGTGAGTGTTGATTGGAAACTTACTAATCACGAGGTCAGGCTCATCCGGGATCTCCTCCACATTCATGTGGTTCACTGTGGCCTTCTGGTTGTTGGTTGGCTTCAGTCCCTTCCTCTCCGGACAGTTGTCAGCATAGTGTCCCTTCTGTCCACACTTGAAGCATGTCACCTCACTCAGATCCTTCTTCACAAAGCTGCGGTCACGGTTGCGGTCATGTCCACCGTGTCCTCTAGAATGGTGAGAGTGTCCTCCCTTGTGGCTGTGGTGGTTGCTCTTGTGGTTGTCATGGCGATGTCCATCGCCTCCATGGTGGTGGCGATCATGGCTCCCATGGTCACTCCCTCCATGCTTGGAGTACCCATCATATGAAGTGCGAGACTTGTGGTGAGAACCAGAGTGGTGATTGTTGCTCTTCCTCTTGCGGCTTTCCACCTGCTTGTGCTTCCCTTCCAAGATCCTGGCCTTGTCCATAAGCTCCTGGAAAGTGGGGCAATAAACCACCAGTAGCTGCACTGAAAGCTCATCACTGAGGCCATCTAGGAATCTCTCCCTCCTTTTTGCATCAGTGTCAACATCCTCAGGTGTATAACGGGACAGGTTGTTGAACTCCTCAATGTACTCAGCCACGGTGCGGTTGGTTTGGCGCAAGTTGCGGAACTCCTTCCTCTTTAGGCTCAGAACCCCTGAAGACACGTGGTTGGTCCTGAAACCTTCCTCAAACATTGCCCAAGTCACAATATCCAGCGGGTGGGTGATCTGAAAAGTGTCCCACCAAGAAGTGGCTGGTCCCTCCAGTAGGTGAGCGGCAAACCTCACCTTCTCAGCATCAGTGCATCCGACAGTTAACAGATCCTTGTTGACTGAACGCAACCAGTCTAGATCAACCATTGGTTCCGTCGCAGTAGAGAACCTAGCTGGTCTTAGCCTCAGAAACCTGGTGAGAGCATCTCCCTGAGGCTGGTTGTTCCCATTGTTGTTGTTGTTCTGAGCTTCCATGAACTGAGTCATAACTTGGGTCAGCTGTGCCTGAGCTGCCATGAGCTGCTCCAACTCAGTGGGTTGACAGCGAGGAGGCATCTGCGGTTCAGCACAGGTAAGTTTAGAAACAATCAACTACGATAATAGGATTCTACCCATGCATTATGATCAAACAACAACAAGCAATAACAGACAATCACAAGCAAGCAACACATCAACAAACAAGTGATCCAGCAACATCCCAGGGGTTATCCTAGCAGTATATACTTACTGAAATAGTTTTACAAGAGTTGGCAATGGTTAACTGAACAGTAGATCAACTAAGCAACAAAACAGCAATCTGCCAGAATATTCCAGCAGCGTTCACGAATTTTTCTACCTGACTTAGACTCGTCAGAAAATTATGCTGATTTTTGTACATATAGTACAGAGAGTTTCGAACCAGCCCTATTTTTTTCAGATTTTTCCCAGTTATCAGAAAAATATGAAAAATCGTACAGTACTGCTGTATCAGCAGAAAACTGCAGCGAAAATAACACATATAGTAACCAAACTTGCCATAACTTCTTCATAAAATTCGCACAAATAAATCCTGGGATATTGGGGTACACAAATAGCAACTAAACACTCTTAAACTAACAGTAATTAAGTTTCACATCGATCGAGACTAATCCAAATGATTTTACCTAACGAGGACTAATTGGTGGACTTCTATCTACTTCTTGAAGAGGTTGCGGTAGGTCCTTGCACTCATGCGTTGGCGCTTATGTCCACGGTTCAACCATGGCGGCGGAGTGTACACCTCTCCTGAGTCATCACTTGAAATCTCAAACTCCACCTCTTCTGGATCCTCCTCTTCTTCCTCACTCTCAGCTGCAACTGCAATAGCTTCATCTCCTCCACCATCATCGTCCTCGTCCTCATCATCATCATCATTCCCACTGTCATCATCATCATCATTGTTGCCACCATCTCCATTGTCATCATCAGAGGGTGGATTCAGCTGTGCTTGGAGAGCGGCAATCTGGGCTGCCATAGCTTCAATAGTTTGATCCCTTTCCTGGACGGTCCCTTGCAACTGTTGTATGTTCTGGGTGTTCTCCTGCACAGTACCATGAAGATGAGCTATGGTTGCATCTCTGGCTATAAGGGCATTCTCCAGAACTCCCACAGCTTCATGCAAGGTGTCAATCTCCTGTCCTTGGACCACCATACCATTGCTAGCAAAATCTGCAATCTCCTTTATCATCATCACTTTATCAGCCAGAGCTCCATTCTCCCTTTCCATGTCCTCTATGTGCCTCCGACGGGGCGACATGTTGTTCCTGTCGCCCGGGGTAACCACAATGTGCCCATCTTCATCATGCCTCCCATAGTCACGGTAGGGTGAGTCTGCTGGTAGTAGGTGTCGGACATGATGGCACTGGCGAGACAGGGCTTCATGTATGGCCAAGTTGATTCCAAGTCCCCAGTTGCAGTATGTCTTGGTGTAGATCAGATGCACAAGGTTTGGCAAGGCGGCATCTATGAATATGAAGGTGGTGATCTCCCATGCATCCTCACCATATCCATAGGTGTACAACCTTCTTCCCTTGAACATGGGCAGTGGCAATCCCAATGACTGCGAGAGCTGTGCTAACTGCCTTGCAAAGGGCCTTGGTGACTCCATGGTTGCATACTCAGTCCTGACTTCTCCCATCTATCAATCAAAGGAGGAAAGTGTGAGAATAGCACATGATAAGGATTTACGAGAGTGAAAGGCATAAGATGAAAGACAGAGTTAACATAAGATTTAATAATTCTATGGCTTCCTAATCCAATCCTAGGTCACGATCCTACAGTCGACACACGGGCTCTGATACCATCTTGTAACACCACGGTTCTGAAAAGATCGTAGCTTCTATGTGACATGCCAATCCCTGGATCGGTTCATTGACCCACAATAGAAAAGATGAATAACATAGCAAAATATCCATGTATCATAAATAACGAAGATCCAGAGTACCATTATTACAATAAAAGCTTAGCCCAAAGCTAGCTCAAATTATTCAGGTAGCAACATAAACAAAGTAAATTCTCTATTCTTCAAATTGCCCACAAGTGAACAAGTGCCGAGTGGAGTACCGTGGCCTATATCGATTACTTAGAATCGGAATATCCTGCAACATGAAACGTAGCAGCCCCGAAGGGTCAATACATGGAATGTATGGCAAGTAGAGCTAGTAAAGAAGACAATAGTGCTAACATCTACATGCATATTTGGCAATTGGAGCTGTGTCTAGCTTGCATTTGCAAATACATTTGTCCTACTTTCATAAACATATTTTTATTTTCTTTGAAAAGATCCCAATTATGTTAACCCAACAATATTAAAACAATTATGAAATTAGAATGAGCGAGAAACATGTCATGGAATCAATATCAAGCAACTCAGATGTCCATAACCGGGGACACGGCTAATCGATTAGATTATACACCCTGCAGGGGTTAGTACACTTTATCCATGTGACTTGGCCAGCCCAGCTCATACCATCACTCTCATTTTGGGTGATGATAGGGAGAAGGCCAAGAAGAGACCGTTCGGGAAGTAGCTCCCCAATCCCGACGCGCACCGGTCCAACCTACCAAAATTCTACATCTCTGGATACGCGGGTTTGAGTTACCATAACCTACTAAGTCCAACCAACCGCCTATTTCATTATTGGCACATGGTTGTACACGTAAGCTACTAAATAAAGAAGCCAATCATTTTCTCTTGATACCTGGGTGCCTTTCCGCAATGAAACCACCAAAATTATCAATCCCATCACACCCAGGAGATTCATTGATTACGTTGTTTTAGTTTTCGCAAACCAACACATTTGGAAACAACTTTCAGTGATGTACCCCAGCCCTCGTTCATCATAGCATGGCTAAGCACATCTACCAACGGTGGTTCATCTACAAGGAAGGCCCTACCACATAATAGGACATAGCATAGCGATAGTATCATCATACACATGCATCTACAAAATACACGATAATGCATTGAAAATAGTAGGACGATATCATGAACAAAGTAGCATCTACTTGCCTTGGTTGTAGCGGTCGGAAGAACAATCCACACATGAGCAAGCGTTGCACTCGTCACAATCTACACGATACAATTGCAATCATAAACAAACCATTCACAAGCATATGCAACAAAGATGATGTATGAATGCATGCATGACAAGTGGGTTGATGCTACAGCAGCACCACATAATCCCATTCAGTAAAGCTACTGATTGCATGCATGGAAAATAGTTTTGGCGCAAGGAAAACTATTATGCAAAATATAATACTCAAAACTAGAGCTAGAACACAAATAATTCACTACCGGTATCATACTGTTTGTAAAATCTTGGGAAAATTCTACTGTATAGGCATTGCTATTTAGGAACAGTACCAATTGGAATTACTCAAAAAGGAATTATAAAACTCCCTGAGTAATTAAAATACTGCATAAAGCCATTAAATAGTTTCTGCAAAAGTTTTTACTGTAAGCCTAACTTTTTAATTCACTTTGAGATTCCCCTTGTTCTACTGAATCCAGGGACATGTCATTTGCAATTTTTGGAGTTACAGATCTTTTTCTATGAATTAATTACTCCAAAAAGGCCATTAACTCATTTAATTAATCTGGACAAAATCTTGCTGCAAAAGTGTAAAACAATGGTACAGCAATTTATACACGACTTACTGAATCTATACATATTTTATTTGCAATTTTTGGCCCTGTAAATTAATTTCTATGAATTTTACAAGTTTATGCAATTTTCTGAATTTTAATTCAATTTTAAATTCACAGGGAATATTCCCTGGGAATATCCTTCGCTGACTGGGCGCAGGAGCTGACCTGGCGCTGACGTGGCGCTGGCGCGGCAGGCTGACGAGGACGACACGTGGCGCAAGCTGGTTCGTCGGTACCCCTTCGCGGACAAGATCTAATCTGGGCCGTTGGAGGGGAATCTAGCGGCTCGGAACAAATCCTTCCGCGTGGGCGCACAGGCGATGGCGGCGTGACGCTTCGGTGGTGATCTTGGCGGCGCTCCGACAGTTCTAGGCGAGGGAGGTGGTGACGAGACCGGCGAGGACGACGAAGTTAATTGGTGAGAACGGCGTTGTGGATTGCTTCCGGCGTCGGCGTCTGGCGAAGATAGTGCTCGGCGAGCAATCGCGCCTCTCCCGTGGTCTGCGATGGGGAAAACGGCGTGAGGCGTGAGTCAATCTTGGCGATAGGATAAGGGAAGAAAGAGGCGGCGGTGCTTCAGAACCTCGTGTCGAGCTCGTCCGAGCTCACGGCAATGATCGAGGAGCCGGTGGCGCTTAGGGTTTGCCGCTTTTTGAAAAACGAGACGAGGAGGTCGGGTCTTATATAGGAGGGCGGCGTATAGAGGAAAGAGATCGGCAAAATCGCCGGATTTCGTTCGTTGTTGAGGCAAGGATTTAACACGGGTCCAAATGGAGGAAGAGGAAGGTCGGTGGGGTCCGCCTGGCAGCGGCACATGGGAGGAGGGCGAGTGGGCTGTCATGGGCCCTCTGCTGGGCCGGCGCTGGGCCTCTGGTTGCTTGTGACATTGCGTTCTGCCGCTTCCTGGGAAGGCGCAGGCGAGAAAGCGTAGGCGAGGCAGGTGGGCTGGGCCGGGTAGTTTAGGTTAGCTTTTTTTTTGTTCTTTCTTTTATTCCCCTTTTGTTTTTCTTATTTCTTTCATAACTTTTTATTTGTTAAACCAAAAGAGTTGATTTTTGTTTTCATATTTTTCTAAAATGCTAGGGATCATCCTAGGATCATTTTTAGCAATAAAATGTCTATTACAAACTAGTGACTCCAAGGGTCCAACTATTCTTCTTTGTAAGAACACTTGGGGCGCTTTATCTAGGAGTTGAATGCAGGGTTTTAAAATTGACGAAAGGTTCATGAATGCAGAATGACATGAGTGATATGCAGAACCGAATCTAAAACTTGGGATGTGACACCTCCCCTCGTATAATAGAACGAGATCATCGATTTGTTGGATTCATCCATAGAGTGACAACCTAGAAATCCACTAGGGGAAATTTCACATTTCATCTTGTGAGACGAACTTTCAATGCGTGGATAGTAGTGAGAGAAAAGCAAGTAAAACGAATCTTGGCCTTTCCTTAGAGGGACAAATTGGGAATGCTTATGAAGAACCGCGAATGTACATATCCAGATCAGTTCATCGGTCAGAAAGAAATCCGCAAAACCACAACGATTGAATCCGCAAAACCACAACGAGATCTGTGCTACTTGACATTGTGGAGTTCCCGACGTTGGATCGTCGGCACGGGCACAACTTGTCTCTGCTACACGGAGTTGGAAGGAAGGAAGGAAGCGGCGTTCAACTTCAACGGCGAGGAAGTTGCGTCTGCGTTGGTCTTAAACTATCCACACTAGCGCGCATCGCCCTAGCTCAGCCATAAAAAAGTGCAAATCCGCTAGGAGATACAGCCGACAAAGACCGTGTCGGCCCATAGTTTCGGTACGTACGTCGAGTTGCAATTAAATAACCCAAAGCTATAATCTCAGCCTGCCTCTTCCAGCATTGGCCAGATGCGTAGATTCCTTCGAGCTAGCACAGATTTCTTGAGCACGGGCCAATGACAAGCCAGCTGGCTTTGAGCTTGAGCCGTGTTTGCTCAGTTTTATAGGGTGACTAGCTTCTGGTCCACCGCAGTTCCGGACCGGCGTCGTGGTTCAGTGTATGCCATAGGAAAGATGCCGAATCGGAAGGACGGACAAAAGCATGTGTTCAGTAGTAGTACGGCGCATTGGCACCCATCGAGACAGTGCATTCATCTCGTGTCAGGTTCAGAAAGGTTTTTTGGCTGTGTTGTGTTTTGAGTAAAGAGGTCAGAATTGTGCAAGCATTTTGGGCCAGGAACGGACCATTGTAGTAACCATGAGGACAATCTAGATTCCATTTGGTCAATGGAAAGAAGACGGTCTGTAAAGGATAAAAACATATTGTGGTACGATGTAGTGAAAGTGAATCTAGTTGCACGATTAAAAAAAGACACATTTGCATTTTTTTTCTCTCGATATAAAGGGTGTTTTATTACTTAAAGATTTTAATATTACATTCTGCCTCAGATGCACATAGCCGTCACAGTCCAAAGATTCCAACAAAGAATTAAAAAAATAGATTAGTATTAAAATGAGAAATTGTAAAGCGTATATGATGCTGAAGGACGGTCTATCCATAGATTTTGCTGTCATCCATGTTGGGTAAACAAATCTCGCGTCATATCCTCCGGCCGCATATACACCTTCGTAAAAGATCGTGATAATTCGCGTGATGCAGTACGGACCAAGACCGTAGGGTGTTGGTACATCTGTAAATAACCTACATAAGAGAATAATTTATATCATTATTTTTATCATTACTACATAGGCATAGAGACCATATAATATCAATCGCTCTAACATGAAGAAGTAACTTATACTTGTTATCAATCCCATGTAACCAATTTTTAAAAATGTTGGCAATACTATGAGGTGGATACAAGCCTGAAGCTGCCTGGGTCACTGACCATATAGATCTAGCGAAATTGCATTGAAAAATAGATGTTTGATTGTCTCGTTATGATGATGAAACACACATATAGAATTCTCATGCCAGTTCCACTTAATAAGATTATATTTAGTAAGGATAACCCCTCGAAGAAGATACCAAGCAAAGATTTTGTTTTTTAGAGGTATCTTCATCTTCTAGGTCATCGTATTATCTAAAACTGATATGAATGGCTGGACCAGAGCATTGTATAAGAAACTAACGAAGAAAGAACCATTCTCACTTAAGTTCTAACGAAATTCATCGAGCCTAGCTGACAGTTGAAAATATGCTAACTGATGTAGCAACGTAATCCAAGAGTCAAGTCTGGTACCAATCAAATCTCTCCTAAAAGTCACATTAGGGCCAGGAATGATTCCAAAACAGTGGCAATTGTTTCCTCCTTATAATAGATGATGAAATACAACGCAAGATATTATTCATGGAGTACAATAGTGCCAAGCCACTTATCCTCCCAAAATTGTATCCGAAAACCGTCCTTAATAGAAAATATACCGAAGCGAAAGAAATGTTTCTTCGTTGCCATCAGTCCGACCCAAAAGTGAGAGTCACCAGGTTTCCAAACTATTTGGGACAATGCTTTTAAACCAACATATTTTATTTTTAGTAGAGTTTGTCATATACCCTCTTAAGTTATAAACTTAAAGAGACATTTACTAAGCATGGTTGTATTCTTGATCTCCAGATCATGAATACCCAACCCTTTCTGTTCTTTGGGTCGACAAAGCACACTCCATTTAGTCAGTCTAAACTTTTTTTTCACTATCTTCCTGTCAAAAGAATCTTGATCGAAAATAATCCAACCTTTGTAAGCCTCCTTTTGGAAGTTGAAAGAATGATATCATATACAATACCATATTACTTAGGACCGAAGTAATGAGTACCAAATTTCCCCCCTATGGAGAGTAATTTACCTTTCTAGCTACTCAATCTCAACTACAGTCTTTGCTCAACGATTTTCCATTCAACAGTTGTAAGCCTTGGATAGTGAAATGGAATGCACAAATACCGAATCATTAATACGCCCTGACTACAGACGAAGAGCTCAGCATAAAGGTTCGTCGCATCTTGATACTCACCAAAACAAAACAATTTGGTTTTATGAAAGTTTATTTTTAATCTCGAAGGTTGTTCAAAGGCTGAAAGTATGAGTTTCAGGTTCTTCACCTTTTTAAGATCGTGTTCCATAAACATAATTGTATCACCGGCATACTGAAGGATAGATAAACCTCCATCCACTAGATGGGGAATCACCCCTTTAATTTGGCCCACAGACTTTGCACGCTCAATCATGATAGATAACATATCAGCCATTATATTAAATATCATTGGTGTAATGGATCTCTTTGTCTTAGTCCTTTTTGGTCTGGAAGTATTTCCCAATATCGCCATTGACTTTCATGGCAACACTACCTCGTGACACAAAGCTATTTATTAAAGCACGCCACTCAACTCAAAACATTCCATTCTAAGAGTCTGTTGAAGAAAAGATCATTTGAATTTTTCATAGGCTTTCTCGAAATTAATTTTTAGAATGACCCCATTCAACTTCTTCCTATGCAGTTCACACACTGTTTCATGTAAGGTAATCACACCGTCAAGTATGTTGTGACCTTGCTTAAAGACAGTTTGCGAAGGCAGAACTACATGTCCAACCAGTGAATTTAACCTGATAGTAGCGACTTTGGTGAAAATCTTAAAACTAACATTTAGGCAGATCGGTATATATTGTTGGCTTCGTTTCACTTCATTAATCTTAGGTAATAAAATCATCTCTTCAAAGTTCAATCGAAACAGATCCAATTGTACATCGTGCAAAATATTAAACATGTGCATAAGATCTGTTTTGATAACATGCCAAAAGGTTTGATAAAACTCATGTGGTAATCCATCAGGACCAGGGGTCTTATTGTGTTCCATTTGGAAAACAACTTTCTTGACCTCCTCCTCGATATAGAGAGCAGTCAATAGATTATTTTCCTCATAAAAAACCTAGAGTACATCGTCTGTTTGGGACTCATCCAGGGAGAAGGTACCTTCTTCTGGTTCCCCAAACAAACCTACGAGCATACTCTTATATTTCTTCATGTTTCATAGTACTTTGGATATTAGTGAGGTATAAAAAAAATATTGTTGTTGCAATTGAACAACAAAAGAGTATCAACCAGCGTGGTCGATCGAGAAAGTAATGAGTATAGGATGTGAACAATGGTTTCATAGTGAGTCATACATTTTGCGAGAATTAACACGTCGATGTTTTTCAAATAATTTTAGTCATGCTCTTCGAAATGACTTACTTTTATGTTAGGATGGCATGATGGAAGAGGCCCGACTAACAAGGCTTAGGGCATCCTAAGCTTTCCAAGCGTCGAAGCTCCTCTTCCTCGACGTCGATCTTAGTCTTCATGAACTCCACAAAAATGATTCTACAAAAAGTTCTCCTTTGTGAACTTAGGAGTCTTTAGCTCGCTTCCCTCCGAGCTCACTCAATCCAAAACATTGTCCAAAAAAACGTTATAGCACACCATCTCGAGAGCAGTGACATGAGTAAAATGCTTTATTAAAAAAACATCACATAAAAATAAAATTATAGAAGTACTATAAAAGAAATTAGGGAGAAATTATGAGGCGGTAAAAGAATATAAGTACATGAGTGGTTAGTGGAGTATACTTTTTTCATGCTCATTTGCAGAACTTTTCATGAGTGTATTGGTATCACTCGACGTCTCGACGTCTTCCGCTTGTACTCGAACCCCACGGCACCATAGCACATTCTCCCGGCCTGTACACCGTAAACATAGTTGCTTAAACGGCAGGGATGGGTCTTCTTCTCTCTACGACATACAAAGACAGCTAGGAATTTTCACATGGCTGCCAGTCATCCACCAGGCCTTGCCTGCTCTCCTACGGTGTACCGTCTCCGGCACGTCCACCAGCCGTCCCACGTTGACCGATCCAATTTAAGCTGGCCCAACGGCTACTAGGCACTGTCGCTGTCTGTTGATATCAAGGTCACGCCTCATTGCCTCATAAGCACCCACCGAAGCAACTCGAGCAGCTGCCGTGTCAATGATTCCCATCCCAAAAGTAGAGCCGAGATATGGAGAGTGTGACATGACATTTTGGTGAGCTTGGAGTTTGGCAGCTCGACAAACTGAACCCTTTTGCTGCTATCTCTGTTTCAGGCTATATCCGGACGCAGCATGTTCTGTGTCGCGAAAATGTCTCAAGATATCCTGTCAATAAACAAATATTTTGGAGATAGTGGTACTCTCTCCTTCCTAAAATATAGGTTGGCCAAGTTTGAAGAAAAACGTACACCGACGTCCATGCTGACAAATTAACAAGGCCAGATTCATCATGAATTCATACTGCATTAGTTTGATACTAGAAGTGTTAATATTGTGTATAAACTTGACCATACATACAGGCAAATATTTGACTTCGGAGAAAAACTATACACTTTTTTGTATTTTAAGGAGGGAGTAGTCAAAGACTAGAAAAAAGGGTCCACTTTGCTTACGTTGGCAGCTACTAAGGAGCATAAAACAAAAACACGGGGTCATTCAGAACCAGAACAATTGACCAATAAGAGCATATCCACTCGTGCCCTCAATATGGCGTATGACGCGGCCGTTTTTGGCCCGTAGGGGGGGGGAGGGGGGGGGGGGAGATCACAAATTTGTGGGGCGATGGCTCCTACCCGTGCGCCCATACAAAAAGTTCAAACATTTAAAATAATTGACAAATTCATTAAAATACGAAATTAACTATGATTTCACAGGGCAGTTCAAACATGTTTACACAAAATTTAAACAAATAAGAAAAAATGATTCCCTCCTAGGCCAAGGCGACAGTGCATCGGCGCCCTCCAGGTCGACGAATAGGCCGATGGTACTCCTCCGGGTCGTCTAGCTGGCGTCGTAGTGAGGGGAGGAGGTCGGTTCCGGCGCGGAGCCCAAGCCTGGTGCCCGTAGAGAGACTTAATGCAGTGCGGCTGAACATCACCAAGCCTTATATTTGGCACCCAAAAACTCCGGAACAGACCGATAAAGCAAGAAGGAGTGCTCTTGGATCAATCGAAAGGATCTCATGGTCGAGAGGATGTAGAGAAAGACCTGCTTGTCGAGCTATCACACAACACCCTACGGAACTAGGAGAGTCACGGGCCCCATCGATAGACACCACCGAAGGGCAAGGTTCCACTGAGACGACTAATGCACCTCCTCTTGGCCTTCACCATATCCATCATCAAATGAGTGAACCAGAGCACACGCGAGTCCACGGGAACATAAACCCTAACCCTAAATTCTAAATCATAAACTCTAAAAAAACCACACCATCGAAGGACCATCGTCACCGAGACCTCACAGCGGCCACGAACATTCTTGATAGGAGGTCAACCATTGCTGCATGAAGGACCAAATAACTTAGCTTGCCATCGTGACGCGGAACACTACACTTCGACCGGGAGCTCAACCGGAGGAAGCACCAGGACTGAGTGACTGATAGGGGATGGGGAACCATGACAACACTTCCAAGAAAGGGAACGACGCCTGAGGGCGTCGCCATCATCGGTACTGACCAACGTCAGAATAGAATTTTCACTCGTTCACCCGTCCCCAACAGCCCACCACAAGCACGACAAGGAGTTCCCCCGCGGCACCTACATGGAGGACATCCATGTCCACAAGCGCGACCGCCACAGGGCTTTCATCCAGAACATCCACTCCACCTAGAGAAGTTGGAGAAGTCCAGAGCCCATATCCCAAGTTAACCTGCAGGGCGTACACGGCCGAGCTGAGCCACAGAAGATGGACTAGAGCCGATGTGGTAGAGCATATAAAGCAGAAGGGGACTGGCAAGGCTGAGGTGTTGGACCTGGAGGTGGCACATGAAAGCGTGCTTGCCAGGTCAGGAGGAGGCGCACTAGCACAGGGAAGAGCATCAACGAGCGAGATATGACGGAGGCGGCTGCTGCAGGAACACACGGCTAGCAGAAGGCCAGCATCTGCATCAGCGAGCGGGGGGTAGGGGACCAAGAGGAGGGGGTCAGGGAGTAGAGGAGCTTGGACGCACAGTTGGCCTACGGTCGGCCAGCAACAACGCCAACTGGCGGAGGAGGGCGATGGTAAGGTAATTGGTCGGAGGGTCCTCTCGCGAAGCAAGTCCTGCCACCACCGACTGTCGGCGGGTTTTGCCCAATGACGTATGCCGCCGGCGAGGGAAGCTGGCAGATTGTAGTTGGCGGCGGGGGGATCTAGGGTTCCCGCTGAATCACCTCATGGGAGACGACAAGTTTTGGCGTTATGTAGTTAACACCAATAATATTGTTGTTGCAATTGAACAACAAGAGAGTATGAGCTATCTCGACTAGCGTGGTCGATCAAGAAAGTAATGAGTATAGGATGTGAGTCGTACATTTTGCGAGAATTAACACATCGGGGTTTTTTTAAAAAAAATGGTCAACTCTCCGATATGCGACTTACTTTTATGTTAGGAGAGCGCGATAGGCCCTACTAACAAGGCTTAGGCCATCCTAAACTTTTCAAGCGTCGAAGCTCCCTCTTCCTTAACGTCGATCTTAGTCTTCATGAACTCCACAGAATTGATTCTACAAAGTTCTCCTTTGTGAACATTGGAGTCTTTAGTTCCCTTCCTTGGAAGCGTTGTTCAAAAAAATGGTTATAGCTTGTACATGTGGAGAGCGGTGACATGAGTAAAATGCTTTATTAAAGAAATATCACGTAAAAATAAAATTATAGTATAGTATAGTAAAACAAATTAGGTAGAAATTATGAGGCGGTAAAAGAATATAAGTACATGAGAAATTATGAGGCGGCAGAACTCCTCTGGGATAGGATCAGTGTAATGGTATCACTCGACGTCTTCCGCTTGTACTCGAACCCCACGGCACCATGGCACATTCACCAGGCCCGTACACCGCAGGGATGGGTCGTCTTCTCTCCAAGACATACAAAGACAGCTAGGAATTTTCACTTGGCTGTCAGTCATCCACCCAGGCCAGGCCTTGCGTGCTCTCCTACGCTGTACCCTCTCCGGCACGTCCACCAGCCCTCCGAGGTTGACCGATAGTCGCAATTTAATCTGGTCCAACGGCTACTCGGCACCGTCGCTGTCTGTTGATATCAAGGGGACCCCGAATTGAGGAGGTCACGCCTCACTGTCGCAATTTAAGAACCCACCGGGGCAACTCGAGCATATGGAGAGTGCGGCATGACATTTTCGTGAGCTTGGAGTTAGGCAGCTCGAAAAACTGAACCCTTTTGCTTGCTATTTCTGTTTCAGGCTATATCCGGACGCAGCATGTTCTGTGTCGCGAAAATGTATCAGAACGTGAATATCCTATTGATAGACCCATATTTTGGAGATAGTGGTACTCTCTCCTTGTTAAAATATAGGTTGACCAAGTTTATAGAAAAACATACACCAACGTCCATGCTGGCATGCTGCCAAATTCATACTGTACTAGAAGTGTTAGTATTGTGCATAAACTTGATCATGATTACAAATATTTGACTTCGTAGAAAAACTATACAGTTTTTTTTGTATTTTATAAGGAGGTGATATTTGAAGAGAATAATAGCTTATATTGATTTGATCAATAGTACAGAGTTTATATAGTACATGAGGCCAACCGGCCTAGGGTTTTAGACAAACCGACTGGAGCGAATATCAGTGAAGGATGTAGTTGGTAGACTCTTGGTGAAAATAGTTGGTACGTGTAGGACACAGATCTCTCCAAGAGCTACCTTTTCTCGAACAAAATAAATATCAATCTCGATATGCTTGGTACGGTGATGCTGGACCGGATTGGAGGCCATGTAAACAGCAAAGATGTTATCACCGTAGACAATGGTTGCTCTCTCAATAGGATGATGAAGCTCGACGAGGAGTTGACGGATCCAAACCGCTTCGGCGATCGCATGGGCAACTAATCTATATTCTGCTTCAGCCGAGAACCTAGAAAATGTAACCTTCCTTTTAGAATACCAAGAAAAAAGATTGTCACCCAAATAAACAGAAAAGTCGGATGTGAATCGTCGAGTATAGACAACCTCTCCATTCTGAATCAGAAACTGTCATACTTGTGGGAGAAGAAGAATTGAGAAGGAGGCCATGATCGAGTATGCCTTTGAGATAACGAAGAATCCTTTTGACATGAGAGAGATGGGGAACACGAGGATCATGCATATATAAACAAGCTTGTTAAACAGAGCAGGAGATGTCTGGTTGAGTTAGAGTAGCATATTGGAGTGCGCCTACGATACTACGATAGAACGTGGGGCCGGTGACAGGATCGCCATCGGCCGAGAGCTTGGCGCCGACGTCAGTCGGTGTGCGACTAGGCTGGCAGTCAAGCATGCCAACACGAGACAAGAGATCAATAATATATTGGCGTTGGAAAAAAAGGGTGGTAGAATTGTGAGAAGCAGCGACGCCAAGAAATGTAGAGGTCCTAAATAGGTCATAGAGAACTCACGATTAAGAAGGGTGATTATGTTTGTGAGAAAAGAATCGGAAGATGAAGTGAGAATGGTATCATCAACATAGATAAGTAGATAGGCTGTTTGAGAGGAGTAACATAAAATAAATAGAGAGGAGTCGGATTTGGAAGGCAGGAAACCAGTGGTTTGGATGAAAGTGGCAAAACATTGAAACCATGCACGAGGTGCTTGTTTGGTACCATACAAAGACTTGTTAAGAAGACAAACAAGATCAGGACGAGAAGGATCTTCAAAACCGAAGGGTTATTGACAGTAGACGGTCTCATTGAGAGTGCCATATAAAAATGCGTTTTTGACATCAAGTTGATAAATCGTCTAGGAGGAGGAGACATCAAGACTGAGAACGATTCGAATAGTGATTGGCTTGACAACACGAGAGAGAGTTTCATCAAAATCAATCCCTTGTTGTTGAGAAAACCCCCGGCAGACCCAACGATCCTTGTACCGTGCTAGAGAACCGTTAGAGTTGTATTTGTGGCGAAAGACCCACTTGCCAGAAACAACGAAAGCACCGGATGGTTTAGGAACTAGAGTCTATACTAGGTATGGTTTTGAAGAAGAGCATTAAATTTATCACGCATGGCAAAGTTCCAAAGAGGATCAAGAAGGGCTCATTTGTAGAAAGTGGGTCTTGGGGAAATATTTGGGGTAGCAGTGAGGTTTTGAGACGACGACGAGGAACATAAAAACCCTTTTTACCACGAGTATACATGACATTATCATTCTTGGGAATAGGTATAGGAACATCCTTAGGAGGAATTGTGGGAGTGGGAGACGAGGAAGTTGAACTGCTGGCGGTAGAGGGTGCAGAAAAGTCCACAGCAGCAGGAGAAGAAGGAGCCGTTGTAGAAGGTGTCGCGGAAGGAGATGCTACCGCGGTAGGGGAAAGAGGCGCGGTAGGCTGCCGTGGGCTCTCGGCAGGCTGTTGTGGGCTCGCGGCAGCGGGATTTTCTGCCGCGGCAAATGTGGTCGCGGGTATGAATGTAGAGAGGAAGGGGCATGGGGTGGTGGAAGGTTGAGTATGCGTGGTCGTGTATGAATGGACGGTTGCGAAAGGAAAAGTGTTTTCATAAAAAATAACATGACGAGAGACCAATACATGTCCAGAAGATGGGTCAAAACAACGAGAACCATTGTGATTGTCGGAGGGACTGAGGTAAATACATGGAAATGAGCGAGGAGAAAGTTTATGAGGGGGATGGATGCGGTGTTGGGGTGTAATTCAGAATAGTCAGGATGATGAAGAAATAAAGATTAAAAAGGGGTGTAGAGGGGACATGTTTTTGTTGGTCGGATGTTGAGGAGATAGGTGGTGGTGCGGAAAGCTTCATGATACATCCATAACATATCTATAATTTTTGATGGTTCCATGCTATTATTATGCTTTTGACACTTCTTTTTATATAAAGTTTATGAGTTATTTGGACTAACCTACTTATAGTTGAAAAAGTGCACAATGTTCTTGTTTTACACTTTGATGTATAGGAATTATCAAGAATACAAGTGGAACCCTTGTTGAAGTCAAATTGGGATTTTCCAGAAATATGTCTCAGAACTTTTTTTGAAGATGGTCACGTTTCGGGTCGAAAACAGCGTCAAACAGAAAACTCGTCAACTACAAAGTTTTAGAAAATTTTGCGACAATCGTTCTAGACATAAAATTTGGCTGATTCCGTATCCGGACGGGTCCGCTAGGCCCGATTTACTGCAGCCCAAGATGGGATGACGGGAATCTGAAAAGCTATATAAAGGAAGGAAACCTAATTCGTGGGAGACACCTCCACTCACGAATTTGCAGCCACCAAAGCCACGTTTTTTCCTCCCCATGGATTCTATATCCATGGGGGAGGGCTCCTAAGAAGCCATGAAGGAAGGGCGCTAAGGGGCGGTGCTCCCCCACGATACCGACGGCGGGGAAGAAGTCCCCCGTGCCGCCGTCGCCGCCCTCTTCACATATTCACCGTCATCTCCATCACCTAATCCTCCTAGTATGCAGTGGTTTATCCTCCCACACACCTCTATACCGTCCTATGTAAACATGGTGTTTGATGCTATAAGTTATAATCCTAAGATCTATGTCATGTTTGTGTAGTTTATTTGTCTTTTGATTGCTTGGTTAAATGTCTTTGGTTTATTAGAGTTGTATGTTGATATGGTACAGTCCTTTGGTGTCTATTATATTTGTGCGTGCATGGATTAAACATCATACGGTTCGTAGTATGTGTAAAAGGGAGGGGGAAGTTCTGTCAGAGTGACAGAAACCCGAGGACGCGAACCGGAACGTTGCACGTATGAGAGTAAGAGGACCATTAACTTAAGGCTATGGTTGGAGAAACCTTAATGCATTGTTAGTAGTTATAGATATTTGCTAACAATCCAATTATATAGTACATGTAATTCTAAGTAGTGAAGTGCATGTATATTTAACCTCTCCCACATAGAAAACTGCATCGAAGACAATGAACCCGATTTATTCGCTAATTAAACTTGGACAAAGCCACCACAATTATCACCACTATTCCACACTCATGGTTCTATTAGTTTAGTGTATTTTATTGTGGCAGCCACTAGCTTGACTTTCTTGTTGTTTATTATCTTGCATAGCTTTCTCTGGTACTAGTTTTGTTGCTCTAGTTTTATTTCCTAGATAATGCAAACGTTTAGTATGCATAGAGTTATATCAGTGGTTGATAGAACTTGAGAGAATATGTATCCTATGTTTAGCTCCTCGTTGGGTTCGACATTCTTACTTATCAAAAAGGCTACACACGATCCCCTATACTTGTGGGATATCACTTCAACCCAAAAACATGGTGGCAGAGACGCTTGGATGAGCAAGGTGCATAATATATCATAGAGAGTGTTCCGCTTTGCCGTTTTATAGAGATGTGCATGGACACGAAAAACGAAAAAGAATGTCTTGAGAGAGAAAGAAGGATCTATTTTGAGTGTTATCAAATTATCGTCCATTGTCACATTGGATGAAGCGGATAGGAAGACCAAAGTGTGTAAGAACGTAGTGCCAAAAATTGAGAAAGTTTGTGTGAACATCAGACTTGGCACGTAGAGGAAAATTCCAAATATAATGATGGTAAGAATAAAAGCAAACAGAAAATTCCCTTTTGTTTAGGAGAAGTTACTTATGTTGGGTTTTGTGATTTAAACTCTTCTGTAAACATTATGCCTTACTTTATCTATGAGGAATTATGGTGTCATCTTGATGAATCAGATCTTGAATCATCCAAAGTTACCTTTATGCTTTCAGACAGAACCCTGCAACGGACTCATGGTATTCTTCGTGACACCTGCATCTCTGTAGGAGCATTTGTGTACCCGGTTGATTTCTATATTATCGATATTCCTTTAAATACCTCATGCCCAGTGATTTTTGGTAATCATTTTTATAGCTCTATGAATTCTAATATTGATAACAAGAAACAAGTTTTGTCCTTACAGATAGGAGAACAATTCCTATAAGTTAATTGTAGCCAATTATAAAATTGCCATATGAGAAAATTTTAAGTCAAAGAAGATAAGACTATTAAATAATTGGCGGCAATATATTTTAGCACTCCACAATCTAAGTTTGAGAGGAGCTTGAAAAATAATGATTCGCTCATGAACGACTCTGCAAAAGAAGAATTGGATAAAATCCTCAATGCAACACCGAAAGTTGAGAACGTCCTTAAAAATGAGTTTGAAGAGCTAGAAAGAATAGGAGACGAGGATCCGCCGCCTCTTGTTTTGAAACCTCTCCCTCCAGGGCTCGGATATGAATTCTTAGACAAGGAAGGTAAATGCCCCGTGATTCTGGATAATAACCTCTCTCCCGAAGAAAATAAGAAACTATTAGGAGTACTTGTCGAATAGCGTAAAGCCTTTGGATACACTCTCAGTGACATTAACGGGATAGATCCTTCCATAGTTACGCACAAAATACCTACGATCGATGATGCTAAACCTTTTGTTGACACTCAAAAAATATTGAACCCTAAAATGAAATAAGTAGTAAGGAAGGAGGTCATATGCATGTTAAACAATAATATTATTTATCCTATCTTCGACATTAAATGGGTAAGTCCAACCCATTGTATACCCCGAGAAGTCTGCATAACTATATTTAATAACGAGAAGGATGAGTTAATCTCTGATAGAATAATAGCAGGATATAAGATGTGTGTAGATTTTAGAAAATTAGACAAAGAAACTATAAAAAGTCACAATCAAATACCCCTCATGAATAACATCTTGGAAAGGATGTCTGGCAACTCTCATTTTTGTTTTCTTTATGGTTATTATGGCTATTCTCAAATTGCTATTCAGCCCAGACCAAGAGAAAACTACCTTTACTTGACCTTTTGGAACTTATGCTTACAGGTTAATGCCTTTTGGTTTATGTAATGCAACTACTACTTTTCAAGATTGTGTTTTGAAGATATTTGACAATTTTGTAGAAAGCTCTATAGAAGTTCTCGTGTACAACTTTGTTGTGTATGGAACTGCTTTTTGAGCAATGCCTTTATAACCTTAACAGAGTTTTGCAGTGTTGTAGGCAAACCAAACTAGTTTTCAATTGGGAGCACTGCCAATTTATGGTAAGAGAAAGTATAGTTTTTTGTCATAAATTTTCTGAAAAGGGAATTGAGGTTGATAATGTGAACCTTATTACTTTAGAAAGACAACCGATACCCCAAGATGTAAAAGCGGTTAGGAATTTTCTTGGACATGCAGGTTTCTACAAGCGCTTTATTAAGGATTTTTCTAGAATAGCTGCTCCTTTAACCTATCTCTTAGATAAGGACACTTTTTTCACATTTTATAGAAATTTAATTGACTCCTTTGAACAATTGAAAAAGGCGCTAGTTTCTGCACCAGTTATTCAACCGCCAAATTAGGGTGAGCCTTTTGAGATTATGTGTGATGCTAGTGATTATGCTATATGGGATGTTTTAGGACAAAGGTATGGACTAGATTTAAAAGTCATCCAATATGCTAGTCGAACTCTTAATGAATATCAAAGAAATTATGCAACAACTAAAAAGGAATTTTTAGTTATAGTCTTTGTTTGTGATAAGTTTAGGCACTACATTATCAATTCAAAGGTAATAGTTCATACCGACCATCAAGCCTTAATACACCTCCTAGCTAAGAAGGACACAAAACCCCGTCTAATTAAATGGGTATTGTTACTGCAAGGATATAACCTACAAATAGTTGATAGAAGAGGTAAAAATAATCATGTTGCCGACCATTTATCACGTATGGAGGATATTATGGAGGATCCAACTCCTATTAACGAATCTCTGCCAGGTGAGTACCTTGCCACTCTAAAGTCACATGATCCTTGGTTTGCAGATTATGCTAATTTCCTTGTGGGTAAGTTTCTACCAAAAGGAATGAATTACCACCAAAGAAAGAATTTTTTTAATAATTTAAAGCACTATTTTTGGAATGATCCTTACTTATACAAGCATGGAACTGATGGATAATTATAAAATGTGTGCCTAATCACGAGATGAGATCCATTCTTAAGGCCTGCCATGATAGTCCGTATTGGGGACACCATGTTGGTGACCATACAACAACCAAAGTTCTATAATCAGGATTTACTGACCAACATTAATCAAAGATGCTCATGATTATGTTAGGAATTGTGATGTTTGCCAACATATGATTAACATAGGAAAAATACAAGAAATTTTTATGAAATAACCTTTTGAAATTTGGGAGATAGATTTCATGGGATATTTTGTCGCCTCTAATGGTTATACTCGTATTCTTTTTGTTGTTGACTATGTTACGAAATGGGTGAAATATATACCCACCTCTCATGCAGATGCGGCTATGTCTATCAAAATGATTAAATACATTATCTTTTCCAGGTTTGGAGTCCCTCGATTTTTTATCACTGATGGTGGAAATCATTTTATGAAGGTTACTTTCAGAAATATACTTCAAAAATATGGAGTCGGTCATCACGTAGCCTCACCATATCACCCACAAACTAATGGGCAAGTGGAGCTATCCAACTAGGAAATTAAAGTCATACTCCAGAAGACGACGGTGAATAAGTCAAGAAAATATTAGGCTATGAAGCTCAATGACGCGTTATGGGCATATCACACCGCATTCAAGAATCCAACGAGAATAACACCATATAAGATGGTATATGGTAAAGCTTGTCATCTCCCGTTAGAATTAGAACATAAGGCTCGTTGGGCTATTAAAACTATGTTTTTTTATTTTAAAACTGCATGAGAAAAATGTCTCTTAGATATTCATGCTTTGGATGAACTCTGAAACGAGGCTTATGCAAATGTAAGAATAGGAGATAAGGTTTTGCTCTAAAACTCTTGGCTTAAGACTTTTGCAGGAAAGCTGAAATCTAAGTGGGAAGGACCTTATAAAGTAGAGGAGTCATACTCCTCAGGAGCGGTAAAGTTGAAAAAAACTACTCTTTCTTTCTTATCCTGAATTGTTAATGGGCAACGTTTAAAACACTATAGAGTTGAGGAAGTCAACACGGTGAAACTAATTTCCTTAATTACGACCGAGGAATACATCAAACAAAGTAAGGTAATAAGATCTTAGTCGCTTTGTTTTTTCATTCCTAGAAACTTTTTCAGTTCGATTGATGTGTTCTTTGCTTTCTCCTTATTTTTCTGAGATACTTTTCTACTACGAGTGGGCCATATGGGCGAACGCGCCTATACTAGTGGTTGTTATACGCTCAGCATCCCCTTCTCTCTTCTCCTCGTTTTTTCCAAGGATTGATACGACCAAGCAGTACGGGCGCGCGCGACCATACCGGTGGTCGTTACGCTGCCAGTACTACTAGTGTATTTTCCGAGGTTACAGTACGACCGCGTCGTACGAGCACCCACCCATACGGTAGGTCCTTATGTTTCCCGTGTTCTCTTGTTCGCCCGATCTACTAAAAACACGCACTTGTAGTCGGTGCGGTGTTGGTACGGGTGCATTGTACGGGCGGGGCCGGCCCGTACTGCCATCCGCAACCGACTTCAGACCCTTTTATTTAGGTTTTTTCTTTTCCTTTTTTATTTCACATCCTCTTCCTTGTTAGGAATATGCCCTAGAGGCAATCATGTATGATAATATTTCTTATTGTATTCATAAATATATTAAGTTGTCCTTGTATGAGCATCTGATGTATATCATTGAATATGTGATTCGGTTGTGAAACTATACATTCATGTTGTTTGTACTAAATATCCTTGGTCATTAAGGTTGTGTTGGACACACAACTTAGACCAATGTGAAAGTTGGCTTCATGACTCGGTTCCACTTGTCATGGGCATGGTGATGCTATTCCGACTTACAAGATTTGGGTAAAGAGTTTAGCGAGTCAGGTAGACCCATATTGAGGTACAACGAACAAGTTGTCATTTGTATATCTCAATCAATGTAATCCTTAGACCTGAGGTTGTTGCATAGTCCGAGTTGAGGATCACCGACTTAGGTTCTGTCAAACGTTGATCCGTAACTAGGTAGTTATAAAGGCAGAGTTCGGGTCGACTAAGAATCAAGCTGCGTGATGTGAATAATCAAGATGGGATTTTCCCCCTCCACTTGGAGATATATTCTCAAGGCCCTCTCGGATGATATGATTCGGAAAGCATGACTCGGTTAAGTGTTAACCGAGGCGATCGACTAAGAATTAGTCAGATGAATCACTTATCTCGGATCAAGAAGAGAGTCAGACTATTTAAGGGATGACAAATATTCGCCTATAGTCTGACAAGGTATATCGTGAGGCAAAAGGGACTCAGACTCAAGTTGCATTGGAAAGGCAAGTCAACATGACTCTTTGGTACTTGAGAATCGGCACGTTCTGCTAGGATCCGCTACCGACTGACCGATTGAGAGTCGGACTCCAATCATGTCCAAGTTGCCATGATCCTACGGGGTCACAAACTTAAGAGCGAGAGCAAGTTCGGATTGGATCTGAACCGGAAATCTGGTTGGGTTGGACCTGAGCCGGATTAGGACTGAGTCAGTGAGTCGGACTCAAAAGGACTAATATGGGCTTTAGTGAATGGGCCACGAGAGTGGAGCCCACGTTCACTCCCTATATATAGTGGGGCGTAGAAACCCAAGGGGGTTAATCGATTAGGTCATTCCATGAGTTGGAAACCCTAGCTCCATAGCTATCCTGCCGCCGTACTAAACCTAGCAGTTCACCGTCGGCGCTCCTCCTCGTATGTGTGGACACCAGCAGAGGCGTTGTACCATCAGCGCTTGGACGATCGTTGATTGGATCGAGATCGCAAGGATCGCCGCATCATCTCGACGCGCGCTTCATCGCAGAATCCGCAGCAAGGCCTAGTGGTAATCCTCGTGGCCTTCTACCTCAGCTAGATCATGGGATCACCATGTTAGAGCAAAAAGTTTTGTTTTATCTCTACGTGTCCCAACAGTGGTATCAGAGCAATAGCTTCTGGTTTTAGGCTTGAGATCTCGCATATGTGATATGCGGTTGGTTGTAGATTGGATCTATATGTTATTTTGGTGGTCGATCTATGAGATAGATCAGTTCTATATGATGTTGATTGGATCAACTGTACTCGGGGAATGGTAGATCTGATTTCCATGATCATACTGCTGCGGTCATGGAACGACATACCCCTACCGGTCGGTTTCTGCCATCGGGGTAGACTGTGACACGTAAATCCAGAAGCGATGATCGAAGATCAAAGAGTTTGATCGAATCAGAACAATGGTCGGAACAATCGGACCACTGGCTTCGTAGCACCTTAGATGTCGTTGCGAGTTTCACAATGCCGGTAGATAGTGTATCTATGCATAACTTGTTTTTGCAGGAAGTTGTGAATGGTATGGTTCCTGTGCATGTGATGTATGTGTGTAATCGATACGTGATATGTGAATCACGGTTTTGTCAGCCGGCTGGAGTCTAGGTGCTATCATTTTGTTGTATAATGACCTGCATGTCAAATTCTCTATGTAATTTACTTTACTAAGCTAGTGTAGCTGTTTGGAGAATCCGGATGACGTGCAAGTCAATGTACGAGTCGGCGATATGGTGTAAGACGGCAAGTGACAAGAGTTGGCACGAGTCGGATTACAGGCTTTGTGAAGATGGAGATCGCCATGAAGAGAGCCATACCATTTCACGTTATAATTGCTTTATTTTATGTTGTTGATATGTCTCTGTTTTACCTCTATTAGATAGTCGGTAAAATTTAATCCCTCAAAGAAGGTCTAGTCGGTTTTCCCGCTAGTGTTTGCACCATCAAAAGTCGGACATTTTTATAGTGGCCTCATAGAATTGAGGTGCTACCAATTATTTTCAACTAGGTGGGTTTGAGTCGAACTCTTACTGCAGAAGCACTCGGTAAGCTAGACAGGTCTATCACAACGGTTGTGGGACTCGGGGAAAAGTCGGACGGGAGCCAGGGCATGTGATGCCACCCGACCAACATGAGTCGTATGAGATACGATTGACAAGGAGTTGTCTACCTAGATCACTTAGCGGCTAGCGGTGATGCTAAAGCTCACTAGCCTACTTGCTTATTTAGGGTCCTGAATCACTAAGCAACCATCGGAGGGGTGTTGGTTCTAGTGGGAGCATAAATATTAAAGTGTTTAATATGATTGCTCTTTTATGAATACATGTCTTAAGTGTTTTTGCATATTTCTATTTTGGATCATGGCACCAAGTAGCAGCCACTCTCAGATATCCGGTTTTGCTTTGAGAACCATTCTTACGAAAGATAAACTGAATGACACTATTTTACCAACTGGTATCGAAATGTGAGAATTGTTCTCAAACAAGAAAAGAAGGACCATGTCCTAGACAACCCACTTCCAGATGAGCCGAATGAGAATGTGACTATCGCTACCACCAATGCCTATCGTCGGGCTAAGGATGAGTCCATGGATATTAGCTGTCTTATGCTTGCTCACATGGAACCGGACTTGCAAAAGCAGTTTGAGAATGTTGAGGCCTACGATATGATCAAAAGCCTCAAAAGTATGTTCTAGGCTCAGGCGAAGACTGAGAGGTATCAATCTTAAGGATGGTGATACACTGAGTCCGCATGTGATCAAAATGGTTGGTTACATGTAGTCTCTGGAGAGGCTTGGCTACCCCATTAGTGAAGAGTTCACTACGTATATAATTCTGAACTCTCTTCCTAGTGCGTATGGTCAGTTCATTTAGAACTATCAAATACATGGTATGGATAAGAAGCTCACTGAATTACATGGGATGCTCAAGCAGGCAGAGGTGGATCTCAAGATGGGCGCCAGTCAAGTGTTGATGGTGCAGAATAAGGCTAAGTTCAAGAAGAGTTCTTGGACTAAGAAGAAGGATAAGTCGGGAGGAAAGCAGGCTCGGGACCCGGTCCCAAGCGCTTCCTCAGGGACTAAGCCATCTGCTTCAGCCGGATCCACTTGCTTCTACTGCAAGGCAGATGGCCACTGGAAGAGGAACTGCAGCAAGTATTTGGCTGATAAAGACAAGAGTGGAGGTATGACTTCTGACTCAGGTACACTTGTTTGCAATGTTATAGACATATATCTTGCTTATGCACCTAATAGTTCTTTGGTATATGATACCAGATCAGTTATTCACATTTGCAACTCGTTGCAGGGACTGGTAAGAACTATGAGAGTAGCAAGAGGCAAGGTTGATATTCGAGTCGGCAACAAAGCGAGAGTCGCTGTGTTGGAAGTCGGCACGATGCAACTTCATTTACCTTTCGTATTCATTATGGAACTGAATAATTGTTATTATGTTCCAGTGCTCAGTCGAAACATTATTTATGCTTCATGTTTGATGTGGCAAGGCTATGAGTCGAATATCAAGAATAATGGTTATTCTTTATATTTGAATGATATGTTTCACGGCTTTGCACCTATCTAGGACGGGTTATTTATTTTGAATCTTGATGGTGAGTCGGTTTATAACATAAATGTTAAGAGGTTGAAACCAAATGATCTGAATATGACTTACTTTTGGCATTGTCGGCTTGGTCATATAAGTTGGAAACGCATGAAAAAGCTCCATGATGATGGACTCCTAACTTCATTCGACTTGGAGTCGTTCGAGACATGCGAATCTTGCCTACTCGGCAAAATGACCAAGACACCTTTTGCAAAGAGTTGCGAAAGAGCGTCCAACTTGTTGGGACTAGTACATAGTGATGTGTGTGGACCAATGAGCATGACAGCCAGAGGTGGTTACGATTACTTCATTATCTTCACTGATGATTTGAGTCGGTATGGATATATATACTTGATGAAACATAAGTCGGAAGCCTTTGAAAAGTTTAAACAATTCCAGAATGAAGTACAGAATCAACTCGGCAAGAAAATAAAGTTTCTTCGGTCATATCGAGGAGGCGAGTACATGAGCCATGAGTTTGATGACCATCTGAAAAGTTGTGGAATAGTTCCTCAACTTACTCCGCCAGAACGCCGCAGAGGAATGGTTTGTCAGAAAGGCGGAATCGGACCTTGTTGGACATGGTAAGATCAATGATGAGTCAGACATATCTACCTTTATCATTTTGGGGTTATTGTCTATAAACAGCTGCGTTCACACTAAACAGAGTACCATCAAAGTCGGTAGAGAAGACACTGCATGAGATATGGACAGGCAAAAAGCCGAGTTTGTCTTTTCTTAAGATTTGGGGTTGTGTATAATTTGTCAAACGACTTCAGTCGGACAATATTATGGCCAAGTCGGATAAGTGTATTTACATAGGGTATCTGAGGGAAACCTTGGGTTGCAACTTCTACAACCGAGAAGATGACAAAGTGTTTGTCGCTCGAAACTGTGTCTTCCTTGAGAAAGAGTTTATCAGTCGGGGAGTCAGTGGGAGTACGGTGTAGCTCGAAGAAATTCGAGAGGAACCAGCTAGTAGCAAGTCAGCAAAAACCTTGGAGGTTGAGCCGGTCGTGGTGGTTGAGCCGGCAGCATGACCTGTACTATGAAGATCGGCAAGATTACGAAGTGTTCGTCATGTATTACTGTTAGTCAGTGATGAGCTGGCAACTTATTCAGAAGCGGTGGTGGGATCTGTGTCGTGGTGGTGGCACGGCAGATGCCATGGGTAGGCTAAAGTATGGGGCCAATGGATGCTAGAGGGATCTGGGGAGGGAAGATGTAGTTGATTCTACACACAGAAGACTAAGGCAAAGATCTTTATTTCTCCTTCCTTGGGCTACAAGTGCTCCTTGAGCTGTACACCAGGAGAAAGGGAGAATTTTACCAGCCTAATGGTACTAAATGAGCCGATGCCCTCCTCAGGGTCCAAGCCTCCCCTTATAAAGGAGAGCCTTGGGTTCCTTTAGGGCTGATGTGGCAAGCATATTCGAGGAATATGCTTGTCCCAATATAGTAGTTCGGCGGCCTCCTTTCCCTGTCGCCCCTCTAATGACGGCAAGGTTCCAGAGGGCCCCTCCCGCGTGCCTCGGGCTTCAGGACTGTCACCTCCGTGACCTCCTTCTGCCCCTCTGTCGCTCTGCGCCTTTGTCCCTTGTGCTTGGCTCTGCTCAGATTCTCCCTAGCCTGTGGCTAGAGTTTGACTTTAGGCTTCTCCTTCTCCGCAAGCCAGATTATTCGGCCCTGCGTAACTCGCTTGTCCTTCACCTGCATTAAGATTACCGGGCTAACCCGGCCGACTT
This sequence comes from Avena insularis, assembly GCA_023614405.1. Taxonomy (NCBI): domain Eukaryota; kingdom Viridiplantae; phylum Streptophyta; class Magnoliopsida; order Poales; family Poaceae; genus Avena; species Avena insularis. Next base: position 4,006,025 of record CM042689.1, read on the forward strand.
CACGCAGATATCTCGGCGGGTAATGCCTTGCCATTATCATAAGGGTCCGCCCTTTCCTATCTCGGCCGACTCAGTGTAACTTGAAACCGGACGGGAACATCCTTTCGCCTTTCCCGCCTTTACCCTATCCGAGGTCACCTCCCCAACATTAGTCCCCGAAGCTGGTATGGCCCCGCCAACAACTTCGGTCGGGCCGTATCAGCTTCATGATATTCGTTCTGCATTGTTTCGGAGTTATCTTTTTCTCGTTCGAGGTATCATCATATCTTCTCGCGTACGCCTCGTCCTATGTGTCATACTCATCATTGTTTCTCTAGTTTTTTGTTCCTCTACAGTATTTACTGACAGTTATTCTGATTATTATCGCGTCACACGCCGACGCCTCGACGTGTGCTTCCGTCGGGGATCGTGACCTTCTTTTCCACCGTGTGGTCCTTGGTGTGGTTCCACTTAGCGGCGTGCGGTCATGCGGCGCACACGATCTACACGGTCAACCACCACACTCACGATCCCACTACCTCGCAGGCGGCACGGTTATAAAGAGGGCGCGGGGCTGGGGGATTCACTTTCCCCCTCCGCTCACCTACGCCCTTCTTCTTCCTCTCGCCTCTGCGCCCGTTCGTGACTCCACCGCCGTGCGTTCATCTGGGTCTCCGACGGCAGGGATCCCGCCGCACTGCTCTGTCGGCCTCGTCCCTGTTCGCTTGCTCCGACGTCGTCGCCGGTGAGTTCTTCTGGTCCCATCGCCTAGGCTCTCCTCTAGACTCCTCTGTTTCCCTTCCGTTTTCCGCGGTAGTTCCTTCGCTGCTCCGCGCCGTTTCCGCGTAGAATCACGACGGGGCCGTGCAGTTCTAAGTTTTCCTCCGCCGCTAGTTCTTCCTCCGTAAATTTCTCCGGCGACCCCATGTCGAGCTCCGTCAGCGGTGCCCTCATTGAGGATGACGATGCTGCCTCTGGGCCCGAGCGGGGCTCATGGCAGGGCTCTTCTGTCACCCGCTGAGAGGTTGAGTGGCTAATCCGAACTCGCCGGATTCCTGCTGACGTAGCTTGTCGCTTACCCGGCAGCGAATCCTCTCCAGTTCTTAGGGAGGGCTAATATGTAGTCTTCATGTCACATTTTCCTCGCGGATTTGGTCTCCCTCTCAGCGATTTCGCTAGGGAGTTCCTTGATTACTTCGGCCTTCAGCCGCATCATCTTCCTGCTAACGCCATGGCCTCTCTTTCTGCCTTCATCTCCGCCTCAGAGGGATACTTCGGCCTATGGCCATCTGTGCATGTTTGGTCAAAGTTTTTTCAGATTCGATCCAACATCGTCCCAGACAAATCTCTGCAACCCTCTGAGAAGTTGCTCACCCAATGCGGTGCCGCGTCCATCACACCTCGGAGGAAATCCGTATTTCCTCGCGTTGTAGGTCTAGAATCATGCAAGAAGTGGCATAAGTCATTCTTTTATGTCAAGAACTCTGGGAGTGAAGATAAGATTCGGCTCCCTGCTTTTTCCATCGGCCCTCCTTCCAAGCAGAACTGGACCTATAATACGAGGAAGAGTCACGCTCTAGCCGAGTCTTTTAAGATTCGGCTGAATGAACTAATCCGCTCCGGGCTACGCGGTGAGGATCTGATGACTACCTTCATCAGCAGCCGGATCTGCCCATTCTAGAAACGCACACACAAGCTCTGCTATATGAGCGGTCCTCTCGATCCCAACCGAGTCTCGACGGTGGAGCTGGACAACTACCTCATCTTCAAGCGTGTCCAGGCTATCTTTAAGACAGATATGCCGGAGGATTGGGCCTAGGGATTGAAGCCGTTCACCCGCGAGCATCCCCTCCCGAAGTAAGTTTACGCATTAGTGTTTTGCTTCCTAATCGCGTTCGTAACTCTTTTTGCTAAACTTTCTCTTTCTTGTCCTGCAGAGGTTTGAGGAGCAGAAGACTGAGGACGCCGAGGTTTTGTCACTCCCATGGCCTGCGGATCGGAATACTCCGGACAGCGGGGAGCCGGACTCAGAAGAGTTCGTTCCCAAGTCGGATCTCGCTCCGACTCGCGCTCGCGGCAGGACCCTGGCCCACGAGGAGGAAGGTGATTCGGACGAGGTCCAAGTTCTAGAGGTAGTTGCCGTGATGCCAATTTCTTATGCATTTCCGGCTTCTACTTTCTTACCTAATCCGGCCGGTCAGGTTCACAACGCCGAGCCTCTCGCCTCCCGGCCTCCTGTTACCTCGGGGAAATGTAGCGCTCCGGCTGGTGCCTCAGAAGCGGCTCCCAGGAAACGAATAAAGAAGTCAGCCCAGCACCCTCCGAAGTGCAAAACTATGCCCGGGGTTACTGGGTGAGTTGCTTTTGTTTGTATTTCTTGTTTCTCTCTTTCTGCTTTTTGACCTGATCTTCTTGTCTTTGCAGGGCTCCTCTTTCTGTTAAACCCAGCGGTCCTAGCATGACGAGTCGTACGACTCGGCCGCCTTCTCCTCCGCCTCCTAAGGATACCATAGTTCCGAGTCCTGCTCATGTTGCTTCTCCTCCTGCTCCGAATCAGACACCACCTTGCCATGATGCGCCTGAGATTTCTCCTGTTGATGCCGATACACTTCGGCCAACAGATATTCCTACTGAACCCGCTGCCTCCTCCGTGAACCCCGTTGTTTCTGTCGAGATTCCTTCGACCCCCGCACTCTCTACTGCGACACCAACTCCAGCCGAGGATATCAATATCTCGGTGCCCTCTGCAGCCGTAATTCCTTCGGCTCCCAAGGACGCTGCTCCAAGTGCCGAGGTATCGGCTCCTACTTATGCCTCTCCTAAGGCAAGGAAGATCATTGTTACGAAGCCTGTGTCCTCTCAGAAAGGACTTGCCAGCTCATCTCAGCCTACAATTGTTGATGCGCTGCGCAAGGGGGCTTCCTCTGCCAAGAGCACTATTACCCCGGCTGCTGATACACAGTTTTCCCTCCATAAGAGCCTCGCAGCAACGGTGGCTACCCAACATGTCCGAGGTAAAGTTCTGACTCGCACATAAAGTGGGAACAGTCTCGGCTCGTTGGTCGAGTATGCCCATAATTGGAACGCTACCGATTAGCTCGAGGGTAATCCAAGCAGCCAGCCATTTCAACTCTCCGACATCAGTAGCCGCCTACATCTGGCTGCCAAGATCGTTCTTGACAGTGACAAGATGAATGAGGTAATCGTCCTTATGGAGTTTTGATTAGTCCTCCGGATGCTATTATATATACTGTAGTCCCCGAAGCTTGCAACCGAATAACTTGTTATTCGTTTGGAAGTTTTATAATGCTTTACTTAGTTCAGTCTTGTCTTAGAGTTCGAACCTCCATCCAACTAGATCCACATTAAATTCTGCTTGATTTGGGTCTGTCTAAACCTTGAATATCCAGCCACCTAGGTCCGAGTTTAGTTTTGCTTGACACGGATCTATCTTAGCTTGGAATATCCAGCCACCTAGATCTGAGTTAAGTCTTGCTTGACTCGGATCTGTCTCAGCTTTTAATATCCAGCCACCTAGATCCGAGTTAAGTCTCGCTTCACTTGGATCTATCTTAGCTTTGAATATCCAGCCACCTAGATCCGAGTTAAGTCTTGCTTGACTCGGATCTGTCTTAGCTTTGAATATCCAGCCACCTAGATCCGAGTTAAGTCTTGCTTGACTCAGATCTGTCTTAGGTTCGAATATCTTATTACTATTTGCTTTATTGCTTAGGTTGCGCATGACCGGCGGACCACCGAATTCCAAAGGCTGCTTTTTGCGCATAAAAATTGCAAGAAAAGTATGAGAAGGTTATTCCTGTGGTGAAGAAAGCTGGTAAGTCGACAAACTCTTGCATCATCTCCGAAGCTCTTATTGTTTTGTACATGAGGTGTTGACTTACTTTGTTGGTAAACAGGGAACATCAACAATCTTAACATCCGTCTTGAGAAGAAGGTCAAGGCCCTGGAAGGTTAGTTACTCTTTTACTTTATATGCTCCCCTTTGAAATGTGCACTAAGTTTCTTTTAACTCTTTTTGGCTTTGGTAAAGCCGAGTTACAAACCTTTGCAGCGTCTCACCAAGATTGCATGCCCATGTCTGATGTGATGCTGCATTTTTTAGAACAAACCGCTACTCACTCGGCGCAGCTGAAGGATAAAGATGATGAGATAGCTCGCTTGCGTGCTGAGGTGGAGTCCCTTAAGCTCTCTCAGAAGTCTGAGTTAGAAAAAGTCGACCAGGAGTTCTCCGAGGAGAAGAATCGGCTATCTCTGCAATTGCAGAAAAATAAAGAGCTCCTCGAGGCTGCCGAACTGAAGACACGGGGGATGAGCGAGGAGATCACTCGCTTTGAGAAGAGCAAGAGTGACTGGGCTAAAGATCTTCAGATAATGCTGAGCTATATTCATCGTAAGCTTCTGACCGAGGCCAAGTTATCTTTTCCCTTGCTTACTGTTGACCGACGCACTTCTGTTTTGCGCAGACCATTTTCCAGAAGCTAAGCCCGTGAGCTCTAAAGCGGTGATTAATGCTCGTGTGCGCCGAGGTGTTCCTGCTGATGCAGACTTAGAGTACTCGATGGAAGATTTCTTGGTTGCTGTTGGCGCTGTAGTTGGTCCGGTTAAGATTATGGGCAGGGATTTGGTGCAGGCAGCTATCCGAGCCTACCATGTTCTCTGGCCGAATACTTCTGGGACTCCTGGTATTGATGAGGTCAAAGTATTGGTGGAAAGATTAATGGCATCTGAGAGACAGCTAAGTCTTTGGAGGGAATCGGCCGGACGAGCTGGTGCTGATATGGCTCTCACTGTCATCATGTCATGGTATGAAGATATTTCTCTTGATACTTTGAGAAATTTATGACCGTTCCCTGCTCGTTGAGGACCCAGACTTTGTCGCTCTCCGGCAAGCTCGTGCCTTCCAGCTTGTTGAGTATGCAGACGTGCATAATTGGAATGAAGGTCCGAGTTTCCTTCCTAACCCGGAGGACGAGGTCGAAGTTGAGGATGCCTGGATGATAACTCAGCTAAACAGGGCGAAGATGTGGGTGACTCGGCTACTTTTGGTGATTCCAGTTCGAGCTCGGATGGTAATGGCGACGCGTGATCCTCCTCCAAAGGTACTGGGCATTCCACTGCGCAAGCTGACGCTCCTCAACAGCCTCGGGCTTCCTCCGAAGTCGCTCCTGGGTCTGTGGAGGGCGAGGCAACCTCGGCCGAAGTTCCACCTACCTCAGAGTGCCCAGCTCCTGACCAAGTCACTGCCTCTCTAGCTAAAAAACTCTAAGTCATTTCTTACCCCTGGTATGCCGGGCGTATGATGTACGTCAAACATTTGTCCGTCTTTTGTGTGGTATGAATTTATTTTTCCGTGTGCCGCTGAGACACATGTGGTTGTAATCGTTATTACTTTGTTTAACTGGTCCTGTTTGTCCGAATCCTTGCTTTGGCGGCCTTCAATTTCTTGAGTTTGGAGTATATATTTGCCTTTGTTCTCCCGTAGTTCGACGTCCAATATTGCCTGACTTTGATAAACTTTGCCACTTGACCACTGTGGTTTGGACTGTTAATATGGGCGTAAACCTTGAAGACCGTATTTGGGGAGAGCGAAATAATATCATTCTGGGAGCCTAAGTTTGATACCCACTCTTGCATCAAAGGATAACCCATACTTAGAAATAATATAGGGTAGTCCCCGAGCCACTGCTCAAGGCAATGAGGTTTAATATATAAACCAAACTTAGAAACAATATAGGACAGTCCCCGAGTCAGTGCTCAAGGTGCCGAGGTTTAATATACAACACAAAATCAAAAATAATATATGTCAGTCCCCGAGCCACTGCTTTAGCGCCGAGTTCCAATACCTGAATCAAACTTAGAAATAATATGGGGCAGTCCCCGAGTCACTGCTCAAGGTGCCGGGGTTTAATACATAAACCAAACTTAAAAACAATATAGTGCAGTCTCCGAGCCACTGCTCAAGGTGTCGAGGTTTGATACATAACATGAAATTAAAAACAACATATGGCAGTCCCCGAGTCACTGCTCTGGACGCCGAGGTTCAATACATAGTTGGTGCTCCATCCTGAGGCATCATTTTACAATGTGTCATAGATGACTCTTACGAGTAAAATGGACGAAGTAAAGCTATGTTCCATGGTCTTTTCGATTCTTCGCCGGCTTTGTTTGTCCTGTTCTTTCCTGGTGATTGAGCATCGATTAGGTAATACGCATCATTGTGCAATGCTTTGCTCACGATGAATGGTCCTTCCCATGGAGGCGATGCATGCATGCCGTAAGGTTGCACCAGCCGGAGAACCAAATCTCCTTTAAACACCCTTGGATTCACCTTCTTGCTGTGATATCATCGCAAGTCCTGCTGATAGATAGCTGATCTTGATAGCGCCAGCTCTCTCCCTTCTTCTAGCAGATCGACATCATCTTGCCGAGCTACCTCATTTACTTCAGCGGTTGTATACTGGGTAACCCTTGGCGAGTCATGTATTATGTCGGCTGGAAGCACAGCTTCTGCCCCATACACTAGAAAAAATGGTGTATAACCTATTGATCTGTTTGGGGTAGTCCTGAGGCTCCATAGTACTGCTGGTAGTTCCTCAATCCAACATCCTGCCGACCTTTGCAGCGGTTCGACGAGTCGTGGTTTTATTCCGGACAGTACTAGTCCATTAGACCTTTCTACTTGCCCATTGGATGCTAGGTGAGCCACAGAGGCGACATCTAGTCTTATGTGCTTTTCTTGACAGAATCTAGCGAAGGCTCCTTCTGCAAAGTTTGTACCGTTGTCTGTAATAACACTGTGTGGGTACCCATATCTTAAGATAATATCTTTGAGGAATTTCACTGCTGTGGGCCCATCACACTTCTTTATTGGTTTCACTTCAATCCATTTTGTGAATTTGTCCACCATTACTAATATGTGGGTCATCCCGCCTCGGGCCGGCTTAAATGGTCCCACCATATCTAAGCACCATACAGAAAATGGCCAAGTAATTGGTATTGTTTTTAACTCGGACGAAGGCATATGTATTTTGCTGGCATATCTTTGGCAACCATTACATTTTTCGACCAGTTCCTTGGCCTCTTTCAACGCTGTTGGCCAATAAAACCCATGCCTGAATGCTTTGGCTACTAAAGCTCGTGATGAGGCGTGATGTCCGCATTCTCCTTGATGTATATCTAGGAGGATCTCTTGGCTTTCCGCCGAGCTCACACATCTTTGCAACACACTTGTGACACTCCTTTTATACAGCTCATTGTTTATGATTGTATCAGCTTTAGCTCTTCTCACTGTCTGTCTTGCCAATATCTCGTTATTCGGCAAAATCGCATCTCTAAGGAAAGAGAATATGGGTTGCGCCCATGTTGGTGTGATTTTCTCTGGTGTAGACTCACTATCTATTTCCATATTTTCTGCCGACATAACTACCTCGGATTTCTCCATACTCATCCTTGCATCGGCTGGCTTTATTTTTGGAAATTCCGGGTTACATTGCTTGTCAATTTCCATCGGCACATTATCCTCTCTTGATTTTGCCAGAATAAAGATGGATTCGGACTCTGGAGACGGTGTTATTGATGGCTTCCTCAGGTCCTCTATGGCGATACCTGGGGGAATTGACTGTCTGGTTGATCCGAGTTTTGACAATGTGTCTGCGGCGTTGTTTTCTGCCCGAGGTACATGATGAAACTCACATCCATCGAAGTATCCACTGAGTTTTTGCACATGAAACCTATACAAAGCCATATTATCATCCAACACATCCCAATTGCCTGAGACTTGCTGTACAACTAGATCTGAATCTCCATAGCACAAGATTCGGCGTATGCCAATCTCTTTCGCCACCTTCAATCCATGGACTAGTGCTTCATATTCGGCTACATTGTTTGACGCGGCAAAATGTATTTGCAGCACATATCTCAGCTGGTCTCTTTTTGGCGAGGTTAACACTATTCCTGCCCCCAAACCATTTCTTAGTTTGGAGCCGTCAAAGTGCATCGTCCAATAATTCGGATCTGGTAATGGTGGATCATATTGTACCTCGGCCCAATATACGAAGAAATCGGCCATGGCCTGAGATTTGATTGCATCTCGCCTATCGAATTGCGGATCATAAGGTGACAATTCAATTGCCCATTTTGCTATTCGACCACTTGCATCTTTGTTGCTCAATATGTCGGCTATGGGTGCTTCACAAATCACCTTGATGGGGTGCTCTTCGAAGTAATGTTTAAGTTTCTTTGCTGAAATGTACACCCCATATGCCATCTTCTGATAATGTGGGTAATTTTGTTTTGAGGCTGATAGTACCTTGCTTAGGTAATACACCGGCCTTTGTACTGATTTATCATCTTCAAATTCGTTCCACCACGATCACAAATACCACTACTGTTGGTGGCTGCTATGTAAAGTAACATAGGCTCTTTCGATAATGGAGAAGCCAAGACCGGCGCTGTGACCAACATCTTTTTCAATTCATGAAATGCATTGTCTGCTTGTGGAGTCCAAATGAACTTATCCGATTTTTTCATCAACTGATAGAGTGGTAGTGCTTTCTCTCCCAGCCGACATACAAATCGGCTGAGCGAGGCTAAACAACCTGTGAACTTTTGTACGTCATTTAGACATCTTGGCAATTCCATTCTTTCCACCGCTCTTATCTTAGTTGGGTTGGCCTCTATACCTCGGCTAGATACAAGAAAACCGAGCAGTTTTCCCGCTGGCACACCAAATGTGCATTTTTCCGGGTTAAGCTTCATTCGGAACCTTCTCAGGTTCGCGAAAGTCTGCCGGATATCATCCAATAGCATTTTGCTTTCTTTGGTTTTGATAACCACATCATCTACATATACTTGTACATTTTTTCCTATCTGGTCTTGTAGACATTTTTGCATGCATCTCTGATACGTTGCTCCTGCGTTACGCAGGCCGAATGGCATGGTGCGATAGCAATAAGCCCCGTACGGGGTAATAAATGCAGTCTTTATTTGATCGGCCGGATTTAACGGTATCTAGTGAAAACCAGAATACGCGTCTACAAATGATAATAGTTCACAACCAGCGGTCGAATCAATGACTTGGTCTATTCTAGGTAAAGGAAAAGGATCTTTTGGACACGCCTTGTTCATGTTCGTGTAATCGATACACATTCGCCATACAATGGCTACATTTGGATCATCCTTCTTCTTTTCCACTAGCACCGGGTTTGATAACCAATCCGGATACAGCACCTCCATGATGAACCCGGCCACGAGGAGCCGAGCTATTTCATCCCCTATTATTTTTCTCCTGTCTTCGACAAAGCGGCGTAGAGGTTGCTTCACCGGCCTTGCTCCTGGCCTTACATTCAGAGAGTGCTCAGCCAACTCCCTCAGCACACCATGCAGATCCTGAGTTGACCATGCAAAGATATCCCGATTCTCACGGAGGAAGTTGGTGAGCTCGCTTTCCTATTTAGCAACTAGGACGGCACCAATGGTGACGGTGCGCTCTGGGAACTGCTCATCTATCTGGAACTTTTTTGTTTCTTTAGTCGGCTGAAAAGAGACACTCCCATGAGGGTTGGCTAATGCCGGCATATTCAATTGTGCCGACTGAGCGAGGGCTGCCACCTCCTGAATCCTTCTTTTTTCTCTTGCTATTACCAATGACTCGGCCAGATTTGATCCGGCTGAAGCACATTCCATTGACTTCAGTAATCCTCGCATCGTTATCACCCCTTGTGGTCCGGGTAACTTCATTTTCAGATAACTTATATGGCAGCTGCCCATGAATTTGGCCAATGATGGCCGTCCGAGTAGAGCATGATAGCAACTCTCTAGATCCACCACCTCAAACTCTAAATTTTCTGCTCTGCAATTATCTCTTGTGCCGAATAAGACATCCACTCGAACCTTACCAATGGGTTCGCACGAAAGCCCTGGTACTATCCCATGGAAAGTGGTCCTCGTGGATTGCAGCATGTTCTGCGATATTCCGAGTTTATGCATTGTATCTTTGTACATGATATTGATACTGCTCCCATTGTCAACGAGTACCTTTGAAAATTTCACATTAATGCTTGGTCCGACAAATGTCGGATCCAACACGAGTGCATACGACCCCGGGATCGGCATTATCTTGGGGTGATCCTTTATGCTCCAAGTTACTTCTTGATCCGACCAAGGCACATATCTTGGTACTGCCGGCATAACTGCATTTACTTCCATATGCCGGCGCTGTACACTCTGCTTGTCTTGCTGTTCTGTTGTGAACACGCAATACGACTGATGATGTTCTCTGTAATCATTGCGTCCATTATTTCCTGGATTTTTCCTTCCATCCGGACCTTGGTTTATCACTTGATGCACCGCATCTCTCCGGTCCGAGTTTTCATACCTCGGGGGAGGAGGTGGTAACATCAGTTGTTGTGCATTTGCTCCAGTCAACTGTGGCTGATGCTGCTGATGTGCCTGGAGAGGCGCTGCCTGTATGCCTGCGGGGTTACCCATTGCATTTTTCATCCATGCACATTGGCGGGTTGTATGGTTGGCTGGCCTGGCCGGGTTTGACGTGTGAAATTTACACGGCTGATCTAACATAGATTCAAACGTGTACTTCGGCCTCTCCTGCCATTGCTTCTTTTGCTATGGTGTCCACTGTCTTTTTCCCTCATTCCTTGGTGTCCATTGCTGAGGACCATTCTTTTGTCGTTGACTATTTCCATGACTCGGCTGATCTTGCACTACTGCTGCCATCTGAGTTGAACCATATCTATAATTCGGTCTCTCTTCTGTTCTTCTTCCTCTGAAGTCATTGCGCCTGGATGACCCGGCCACGTCTCTTGCATATTGATCTTGATGTTCTCGATGATCTGCCGACATTAATTATGGTTGCGTCGGATCTCCCAATGCGTAGGAATCCGCTATCCTGATGGTTTCTGCCAATGTGGTTGGCATATCTCTTTGTAGTCGCTGCCATAGTACACTGGCATAGCGGCATCCTTGGGCGAACCAAGCTATTGCATGTGACTCTATAACTCTCTCGCACGAATTTCAGGTTACACCACCGAGTTAAGCATTCTCTGTCTGTCTCATTCGGCCTTTGCTTGCACATGGCTAGCTGTCGCGGCCTGTTTGGCCTCTTGTAAGTACTAGTAAAATTGCTAACAAACATTTCTTCAAAATCCAACCAACAGTTGATGCTGCCTGCTGGCAGGTTATTCAGCCATACTCTAGCTGGTCCTTCCAACATTTGCGGGACATATCGTACTGCCCATCATAAGTTTCCACCAGCTATTTTGACAGCAGTAGCATAGTCAATCAACCAATCATGTGGTTTAGTGCTCCCATTGTATGTTTTTGTGCCTCTTGCCAGCTGAAAGTTCGGCACAGGCGGCTCTCCCATGATCCGAGGTCCGAAGCACGCCGGACCTGGTGGACCCTGTTCTTCTAGTAGTTCGAACCGGTATAGCCGGTCCAGCTTCACTCTGGCGTCAGTGGACGGCAAATATCTGTACAGAACTCTCTCCTGCATTCCATAGTGGTTATTTCCCCCATGAATCGCATATTCCATATCGAAATATCCATCATTATACCTCTCATTCACCTTATTGTGGCGAACTGGTCTCACTTCTCTTTCCTGCCGAGGTTCATGTCTCGGCTGCTGGTTGGGTGGCGGTTCTCTCCTTCCTTCGACCGGGATATTGTTCTCGTTATTCCCTCTTCCAAGTTCTCCTCTTCCGAGATCTCCATTCCTCGGCTTGGTTCTTCGCACGGCCGGGTTTCTCTCGCCATCGTTACCTCGGCTTCCATTGCCTCATTCTAATTTGCTTTTTTCGCTATCGCCGGATCATATGGAACAATTTGCTTATTTCTTTCCGGTTACCCGTCCTTTCGTGCATTATTTTCGGGTGAAGATGCTGCTGCCACAGATAAGGCAGGTGCTGCTCCAGCCGAGTGAACCATTCGCGAGGCACCTGGCCTCGCCGAGTCTGCTCTGAGCATTTCTTCATTCTGCTGGTTCGCAATGCGCACCAACTCATTCACTCTTTCTTGCTGTTTCTGCCGGGCTTCGCCAGTCAATCCTTCTAACTCTAATGCTGCGGCATTTGCCACTCTCAGGTTCTTTGCCGGGGTACTGTACCTCGGCAGGCCTAGATCAATTGATTCTGCCTTATGAGCATCATGCTCCTTGTTGATATCATCTATGAGGTTCTTTCCTCTTAATCTCAACTCGTCAACCCGCTCGGGGCGACGCTGCTTGTTTGCCCTGGCATATTCTCGCAGGGTCCTGTTTAAGGACTCCCGCAAGGCCGACACCTTCTTTGCCTCTACCAGCACCTTTTGCCTGGTTTCTTCCAACTCTGCCTGAGCATTTGCCGGATCAAGTATCGGCGCTACGGGTGTAGTAAGATTATCTATGGTTGCCTTAAGAATGTTTTCTGGTCTTTCCAAAGGTGGCCCTCTTACCCTTGGTGCCTTTGGGGTTGTCTCCTGCACCTCGGCCTGGTTGGCCACTGAAGGAATTACCTCGGTGGGTTGTGGAGCTGTTTGCCTGTGCGCGACCTGCACGCCCGCTGCAGGGTCTCTGCTTGATCCGGCGCCTGCCACTCCCGCCTGCACTCACCTCGACCATCACCTCGACGCGGCTGACATGCTCATGGATCGCCAGCGCGCTAAGGGGGTTCTCCTGCAACAACAACCTAGTGAGGATAAACGCCGGAGATGTCGACGCCGACATAGATCTGGTGCATGCCCAAGCTGATGAAGACGCCGTTGCGTGGAGGAGCTTTTCCCTTGAAGCTGCCCGTGTTGTCGCTGACGTAGTCACAGAGATCAAATCTCCGGACCAAGCCAGAGACAATGCGCTCGCCAGTGTCGATGAAATTTCCCGTCCGGATCATGACTCCAGCTAGCACCGCTGCTGGCCCCACGGTGGGTGCCAACTGTCGTGGTGGTGGCACGGCAGATGCCATGGGTAGGCTAAAGTATGGGGCCAATGGATGCTAGAGGGATCTGGGGAGGGAAGATGTAGTTGATTCTACACACAGAAGACTAAGGCAAAGATCTTTATTTCTCCTTCCTTGGGCTATAAGTGCTCCTTGAGCTGTACACCAGGAGAAAGGGAGAACTTTACCAGCCTAACAGTACTAAATGAGCCGATGCCCTCCTCAGGGTCCAAGCCTCCCCTTATAAAGGAGAGCCTTGGGTTCCTTTAGGGCTGACGTGGCAAGCATATTCGAGGAATATGCTTGTCCCAATATAGTAGTTCGGCGGCCTCCTTTCCCTGTCGCCCCTCTAATGACGGCAAGGTTCCAAAGGGCCCCTCCTCAGGCCTCGGCTCAGGACTGCCACCTCGTGACCTCCTTCGCCCTCTCCGCTCTGCGCCTTTGTCCCTTGTGCTTGGCTCTGCTCAGATTCTCCCTAGCCTGTGGCTAGAGTTTGACTTTAGGCTTCTCCTTATCCTGCAAGCTTCGTATCATTCGGCCCTGCCTCGCGTAACTCGACTCATCCTTCACCTGCATTAAGATTACTCGGGCTAACCCGGACGACTTACGCAGTATCTCGGCCGGGTAATGCCTTGCCATTATCATAAGGGTCCTGCCCTTTCCTATCTCGGCCGACTCAGACTGTAACTCGGAAACTGGACGGGAAACATCCTTTCATCTTTCCCCGTCTTTACCCTATCCGAGGTCACCTCCCCAACAATCTGATTTCGAGTCATGGCTTGGAGCTATGAGATCCGAGTTAAAGTCCATGGATGAAAATCAAGTTTGGAACTTGGTTGATCTGCCAGATGGTGCAAGACCCGTCGAGTGCAAATGAGTCTTTAAGAAGAAGACTGATATGGATGGAAATGTTTCCGTCTATAAAGCACGCCTTGTCGCGAAGGGCTTCCGACAAAGTTCAAGGAGTTGATTATGACGAGACTTTCTCGCATGTAGCAATGCTTAAATCAGTTCGGATCATGTTAGCTATAGCAGCCTATTTCGACTATGAGATATGGCAGATGGATGTCAAAATGGCTTTCCTTAACGGAAATTTAACCGAGGACATGTATATGATACAGTCCAAGGGTTTTGTCAATCCGGCTAACGCTGACAAGGTTTGCAAACTTCAGAAATTCATTTATGGTTTGAAGCAAGCATCTCGGAGTTGGAATATTCGCTTTGATGAGGTAGTCAAATCGTTTGGCTTCATCAAGAGTGATCATGATTTTTGTTTATACAAGAAGTTTACTGGGAGCAAAGTAGACTTTCTGATCTTATATGTGGATGACATATTACTGATTGGAAATGATGTCTAGATGTTTCAAGAAACCAATGAATCATTGGAAAGGAGTTTCTCGATGAAAGACTTGGGTGAAGCAACATACATACTCGGAATCCGGATCTATAGAGATAGATCAAGAAGGCTCATTGGATTGAGTCAAAGTACTTATTTGGACAAAGTGTTGAAGCAGTTCAACATGGAATCGTCTAAGAAGGGGTTCTTACCAATGTCCCATGGTGTAAAACTTAGCAAGACTCAGTGTCCTTCAACAACTAATGAGTGAAGTCGGATGAGTGCGATTATGTATGCTTCTGCAGTCGGATCCATCATGTATGCCATGATTTGTACTAGGCCGGATGTTTCATATGCTCTAAGTTTTGTGAGCAGATACCACGCTGATCCTGGAGAAATCCACTGGACAACGGCTAAAAATATCCTAAAGTACTTGAGAAGGACTAAGGATATGTTTTTGGTTTATGGTGGTGAAGATGAACTCAGCGTAAAGGGTTACATGGATACGAGTTATCTTACCGACTCTGATGATTCTCGTTTGCAATTCGGGTATGTATTTGTAATAAACGGAGGTACTGTGAGTTGGAAGAGTTCCAAGAAAGAGACTGTGTCTGTATCTACAATAGAGGCTGAGCATATTGCCACCTCGGAGGAAGCAAAGGAAGCTATTTGGATGAGGAATTTCCTCATGGATCTTGGTGTGGTTCAGGGCTCGTCCAATCCGTTAGACGTGTATTGTGACAACAATGGTGCTATTGCACAAGCCAAGGAACCTAGACAACACCAGAAGAACAAGCACATACTCATGCGGTACCACCTGATTCGCCAGTTCATGCATCAGGGTGATATCAAGTTATGCAAGGTACACATAGATGCAAATATTGCGGATCCGTTGACAAAGCCGTTACCACAGCCGAAGCATGAGGCGCACCTAAGAGCTATGGTCATTAGATGCCTAGACATGTGATGTCAGAAGATTGACTCTAGTGCAAGTGGAAGACTATTGGGAATATGCCCTAGAGGCAATCATGTATGATGATATTTCCCATTGTATTCATAAAGATATTAAGTTGTCCTTGTATGAGCATTTGATGTGTATCATTGAATATGTGATTTGGTTGTGGAACTGTACATTCATGTTGTTTGTACTAAATATCCTTGGTCATCGAGGTTGTGCTGGACACACAACTTAGACCAATGTGAAAGTCGGCTTGATGACTCGGTTCCACTTGTCATGGTCATGGTGATGCTATTCCGACTTACACAGATTCGGCTAAAGAGTTTAGCGAGTCGGATTGACCAATATTGAGGTGCAACGAACAAGTTGTCATTTGTATATCTCAATCAATGTAATCCTTAGACCTGAGGTTGTTGCATAGTCCGAGTTGAGGATCACCGACTTAGATTCTGTCAAACGCTGATCCGTAACTGGGCAGTTATAAAGGCAGAGTTTGGGTCGACTAAGAATCAAGCTGCGTGATGTGAATAACCAAGATAGGATTTTGCCCCTCCACTTGGAGAGATATTCTCTAGGCCCTCTCGGATAATATGATTCAGAAAGCATGGCCATGCATGACTCAGTTAAGTGTTAACCGAGGAGATTGACTAAGAATTAGTTGGATGAATCACTTATCTCGGATCGAGAAGAGAGTCAGACTATTTAACGGATGAAAAATATTCGCCTATAGTCTAACAAGGTATATCGTGAGGCAAAAGGGACTCAGACGCAAGTCGCATTGGAAAGGCAAGTCGTCATGACTCTTTGGTACTTGGGAGTCGACAAGTTTTGCTAGGAGCCGCTACCGAATGATCGATTGAGAGTCGGACTCCAATCGTGTCCAAGTTGCCATGAGCCTGTGGGGTCACACACTTAAGAGCGGGAGCAAGTTCGGATTGGATCTGAACTGGAAATCTAGTTGGTTTGGACTTGAGCCGGATTTGGACTGAGTCAGTGAGTCGGACTCACAGGGGCTAATATGGGCCTTAGTGAATGGGCCACGAGAGTGGAGCCTACCATCACTCCCTATATATAGTGGGGCGCAGAAACCCAAGGGGGTTAATCGATTAGGTCATTCCATGAGTTGGAAACCCTAGCTCCATAGCAGTCATGCCGCCATACTGAACCTAGCAGTTCACCACCGGCGCTCCTCCTCGTACGTGTGGACAACAGCAGAGGCGTTGTACCATCAGCGCTTGGACGATCGTTGATTGGATCAAGATCACAAGGAATGCACTGCATCATCTGATGCGCTTCATCAGTAATCTACAACCGCGCGTCTAGTGGTAATCCTCGTGTCCTTCTACCTTAGCTAGATCATGGGATCACCACGTTAGAGCAAATTTTTTTGTTTTATATCTACGTGGCCCAACATTCCTTTCTTCCTTTGCCTTCACCTTTCAGATCTAGGGTTTATCTTTCTTAGCCTTTTTGCTATGGCATCTCAGATCTCACTTAATCGTTCAAGAGCTATACATCCTTTTTATATCAAGAAGATCTAGACCAAGAAGAGCGAGGTACCTGTTGCTCAATACAAGAGAAGGGATCTCAAGGGGGATTCTTCGTCTTCCTCGACTAGAGAATCTACTCTAGTGGTTCCACTCCCTAACTGGGAGGACATGTTTCCATGCAAGTTAGAGATGCTCAGGCACGTGGAAAAAAGGAGGAACCATGAAGAACCCCCACTCAATCCTTACAAGTATAACCTTCGTGGATCTTCTCTTAAATCTTCTCATAAACCGTGTTCTTGGAAAGAGAAAAAATGGGATGAGATTAGACAAAAGATCGAGAACCTTGAAAAGATTTCAAAAACCTATGTTGAAACTATTGGAGAAGGAGTTGACTCCTACCAGTTGATGGGAAAAGACCTCAAAAAGAGGGTCGATGACATCAATGGTAGACATCAACTCTTGACCAACATTATTATGGATATGACCGACGATAGGAAGACTATAAGCAAAATAATTAAAGAACAACATGCTCATTGTCCGCTTGATTCGTGTGTATTGCTCATGCCTGCAGCCTCAAGGCAGATGATGAAGAGGAAGATGATGATTTCTTCACCCCCAAGAAGGAGTAGGTACTCATAAGGATTATTTGATATCACCGGCTTGATCTCAAGCTTGGGGAGATATATAACACCTTGTAATCTATCTTCCAGCTCTAGCATTTTTACTTTACTGCACACATGTTAGGTTTTTATTCAAGAGCTTTGCATTAGTTGCATCATCTTCAAATTCCCTATGTTCAAGAGAAGAATTATATCCATTGAGTTTCGTGACTTTATGGTATTTGAAGTTATCTTTTGGTTCATGGTTATTATATTAGATGATTGAACTAGGTTAAGTGTTATGATACTTGTACAACTATTATGATTTTAGGGTCTTCTGCACCGATAAAATTATTTAATTAAATTATGAGAAGTAAAATCTTGGTAGCATATTATAGTCACGGTTTTGGGTTATAAAAGCCATAGTAGTGAGCATGATCACATAGCTATGCTAAAAAAGAGAAGAAGGAAGAGAAGAAAGAAAAAGATACAAAAGATTCGCTATCAAGAAAAATTTCAAAGCAAAATAAAGAGTACAAGCTTGAAAAGAAAAAAAGAGAGAAAGAGAAAAAGAGATGATCATAAATCTTAATTACTAAAATCAAGTTCTCAACCATTTTAACTTTATGATTGCATAATATGTTCAATCACTAATAGGTTCTTATAATTGCATTAATACAAAAAAGGTGTGGAAGCCTCTAAGTCATGTGATGTGTAAAGGTGTGATAAAGCTCCCGATGTGACTCTACATCCGACATTGTACTCCTGTTTCAATTTTTCCTCATTTATTGTAACGACTCGTGCCTCGTGAACATGATGATCTTGTTCATAAGCCACCATCTTGCTTGGGGACGAGCAAGATTCTAGCTTGGGGGAGTTGATGACTCCAAAATTGGAGCATTTGTACTTATTGTTTTTGCATAAGTAGAGTAGTGTTTTTTAGTATTTTACCACGTTTGCGCACACCTTTTATCCTTGTTTCAATAGGATCCCAATTTACTAAGTCTATTATGAACATATCAATTGAAACTATCATAGTATATTGTAATATGATGTTTTCAATGATAAAAGTCATTTTATTGATTTATCTTTGCACCTGGAGGAATTGCCTACGCCTAAGAGGTTACAGCCACGTAACGACCAGTGGTACGGGCGGATCCCGCCCATACCATCCGCCCGTACGACCCTGTACCGTGACCGTCTTGTCAAATACTTCCACCTCGCAAAGACGGATCACAGATCCAACATTCACAAAACCTCCAGCCACAAAAAACTATACTATAAAGGGATCCGAAGGAGGAACTTGAAGAAGGGAAAATCCTTACTGCTGCATGGATCCTTGTAAGATAAGGCATCATCCCCTACATCATCAACCATCGCATCACCATCACCATCTCTACACCCATCTTCCATTCATTAGATCTTGTTGTAATTCTAGATTCAATTGTGGTTTGCATTAGATTCATTCCATTACCTTTATCCATCCATTTGATTATGATGATGTTGTTGATTGCTTCCATGTGTGAGTATTTCCCTTCATTCTTGAGGAGATGGAGAAACCCTAACATTATTATGAAATGAAATAAATATGATCTATTACTTGTGTCTATGATCCATTGATCTATGATGTGTGTTTGATCTCTCCCTTTAGACGGTATGTTTAATCGGACACATATCTTTTACCTTCGGGTATAAATAAGAGGGTGAGACCCTTTGGACATGTTTGGAAGCGTGCCCAAAGCTATTGTGACTAGAAGCGCTGCTAGCAACCTGCACAATCGAAGAAGGAATAAAGAGAGATTCATTGAGCTAATTATGAAATCCATGGGGAGACCCTTAATTGTGGTGGTCTGTATGGGCGACTACTCTTAGACATCGCGGTGATTATTTAGAGATGACCTCATTCTTGGCTCAACAAAGTGGCTTCATAGGAGCCTTGTAGTGAACATCTTATTACGAAAATCTCTTCACACATATCATGGCATAAGACATAGGTTATCCTAATTATGATTAATTACAACATGATAGTGGTGTATCCTACATCCCCGAGAATGTCTTAGCCCTATTTAGTTCAACCACCATTCCAAACGATCTTGCTACTTGTTTTGTTTTTACTTATTTTATTTACTTTCCTATGCTGAAACAAAAACCTTTCAAACACCCTTTACTTGAAATCAAAGGCATCTTACAACTCTCCTTTGGTAGATAGTGATGAGGGACATAAAGACCCTAACCAACTAGCTCTCTGTGGGTTCGATACTCTCATTTCAATCAAAACTAGCTACAATTGATCTATGCACTTGTAGTCATCAACATGCATTACAAAGCGAGGAACCATAATAAGAACTAGAGCTATGACTAGGAAGACTAAATTCTTGAAGTAAAGAGGACAATGTGTGTTTATTGGGGTGGCGGAGCCGATGATATTGTAGGGTTTCGTAGCATGGAAAACAAAAAATTTCTACCGCATACAAACAAACAAGCCAAGATCTATCTACTAGATTGTAGCAACGAGTCGATGGAATAACTCACCCTCGAAGATTCCAAAGTGTTTAACGAGAGCGGATTATCGTGGGTGATGTAGTCATACTCTTCCCGATCTCAAGATCACGTAGACGATCCTTCCGGCGCTGCGTTCTGGCAGCGCTCCCGCAGTCGGTCACACATTCGGTACTCGACGAAGACCTTCCTCTCCCTTGTTCCAAAGAAATGGAGGTTGTAGCACTTTTCGCGATTCCAAAGACAACGGCGTGGTACCGGAAGTAGAGGGGAGATCTCTCAGGGCTTCGCCTTAAGCCGGAGCGAGTATGGTGGACTATGAGAGAGCCCTCGACGATCTAGGGTTTAGACACTCCGAGGAGGAAGCTTGGTCGGCGGCTAGGGTTGCTAGGCGGCGGCGGCAGTAGGTGGCGGCGCCGGCGGCTTAGGGTTTAGAGGTGGAGGTGTTTGGTGTTGGGAGGGGCAGCCCTGCCCCTCCCTTTATAGGTGGTGTTGGAATTATGCCCTAGAGGCAATAATAAAGATGTTATATTATAATTCTTGTTCATGATAAAGTTTATATTCCATGCTAGAATTGTATTAAGCGGAAACTTTAATACTTGTGTGGTTTGTGAACAACACCGTGTCCCTAGTACGCCTCTATGGACTAGCTCATTGATCAATGATGGTTAAGGTTTCCTAACCATAGACATGAGTTATCAATTGATAATGAGATCATATCATTGGAGAATGATATGGTGGATAGACCCAAACTAAGCGAAGCAATTAGATCGTGTCATCGTGTTCGTCTTTGCGAAGTTTTTCTTATGTCAAATATTGTATTCCTTAGACCATGAGATAATACAACTCCCTGGTATCGGAAGAAAGCTTTGAGGTCATCAAACGTCATCCTATGAGAGGGTGATCATAAAGGTGTCTCTCATGTAATCGGAAAGTATCTGTTGGGTTGTATGTATCGAGATGGGATTTGTCCCTCCCAAGTCGGAGAGATATACTTCGGGCCCACTCGGTAATCGATATCAACACCGCTTGCAAGCATGTGGTTAAGGAGTTAATCACAAAGTGATATTGGATTATGGAACGAGTAAAGTACTTGCTGTGAACGAGATTGAACTAGGTATGACGGTACCGACGATCGAATCTCGGGCAAGTAAAATATCGCGAGACGAAGGGAATATATATATGGGATTGATTGAATCCTGGCATCGTGGTTCATCCGATATGATCATCGATGAATGTGTGGGAGTCAATATGGGTGCCTGCACCCTGTTGATTATTGATAGAAGATCATGTCTGCATATTCTCGAACCCGCAGGGTCACACACTTAACGTGTCTCGACGCTAGGATAGATTGGATAATTGGTTTATGAATTTTTGTTCGGAGTCTCGGATGGGATCCAGGATATCACGATAGGTTCCGGAATGGTCCGGAGAATAAGATTCATATAAGGCAGTGCAGTTTTTGGAGTTCGGAATTGTTCCGGGTTAATCGGTATTGTACCGGAAGCTTCTAGAACCTTCCGGAAGGGGACCAACGTGGCCCCACCTTCCGGGAGGGGGCATGGGCCAATGAGGGAGTGTCCTAGCCGCATTGGGCCAGGGGCACAAGGCCCCATAGGGCCCAGCCGATCCTAGATAAGTTTAAACTCGTTTAAACTAGAGATAGGGTTTCTAGATAAGGGATAAGTTTAAACTCGTTTAAACTAGAGATAGGGTTTCTAGATAAGGGATAAGTTTAAATCGTTTAAACTAGAGATAGGCTTGGAGGATGGGCAGGCACCCCCTCTATATATAGAGGGCTGCGCGCCCCCAACCACACACCTTCCTCCAAACCCTAGTAGCCTGCCGCCTTCCTCTCTCCCTCCCGACTGTTTGCAGCGAAGCCTCGCCGCAGAAATTCTCCACCAAATACACCACGCCGTCGTGTTGTAGATCCAATCCATCTCTCCACCATACTTGCTGATCCAAGGAAGGAGGAGACGTCGAGGTGCTGCACGTGTGCATCTCACGGAGGCACCGCCACTTGTGGTGCTAGATCGGATCGGATCACGAGGAGGAGAAGCGAGTACGACTACATCACCCACGTTCCGATGAACGTTCCGCTGTGCGAATCTTCAAGGGTATGAAGATCTAATCCAATCTCTCTCGTTGTTTGCATCTTCTAGATTAGATCTTGGCTTTCCCTCTGTTCGCTTCCGTAGAAAATTTTGATTTACTATGCTGCGAAACCCATCAGTGGTATCAAAGCTAGATCTATGCGTAGATGTGATTCACGAGTAGAACGCAACATGGTTGTTGCGGGCGTATATGTTTTCTGTTGCAAGCCTCTTGTTTGTGTTCTTCTTATGACGCGGGATAGTGAGATTGAAGCGGTCCAGGCCAACCTTACGCGACGTCGTTCGCGAGACCGGCTCCGCACTTGACGTGTGGCTTGTACCATACATGCGCTGGTGGATGCCGTTTCTCTCACTATAGTTGTCATGGGATTAACACCGGAGTTTGGCAACCATAATATCACCGTTGTGGCTTTCCGTAGGTAAGAATCGTTCTTAGCATCTACTCCCATAAGCCACGTAAAACATGCAACAACAAAGTAGAGGCGTCTAACTTGTTTTTGCAGGGAGTGTTTTCTGTGATATGGTATGGCCCAAGATGTGATGTGTATCTTGTCACGATGATCATGTTTTGTAATGTTTCACGACTTGCATGTCGATGAGTATACAACCGGCAGGAGCCATATGGTTGTCTTTAAAATTGTGTATGACCTGCGAGTCAACTTCTTATACGCCATGTAATAGCTTTACTTTATCGCTAAGTAGTTAGCAATAGTTGTAGTTGCTATTCGTGGTGGAGGCAATCATGGTGAAGTGATGGAGATCATGCCGGAACGCACAAGATGGAGATCATTGCGCGAAGATTGGCTATATCATGTCACATAAAGTTATATGCATGTGATGTTTATCCTTTTATGTATCTTATTATGCTTAGATCACGACGGTAGCATTATAAGATGATTCCTCACTTAAAGATCAAGATAAAACTGTTCTCCCCAAGTATGCACCGTTGCGAAAGTTCGTGTCCAAGCATCACGTGATGATCGGGTGCTATAGACTCTACGCCACATACAACGGGTGCAAGCCAGCTTTTGCACACGGAAATACTTGGTCTAACTTGACGAGCCTAGCATGTACAGACATGGCCTCGGAACACAAGAACCGAAAGGTTAAGCATGAGTCATATGAATGATATGATCGACACTTTGTTGTCCACCATTGAAACCACATCTCTTCTCGTGATGATCGGATTAGGTGTGGTGAATTTGGATCGTGTTCACTAAACAACTTGAGGGATGTTGAATTTAGTGGGAGTTCATCTAGTAATTTGATTAAGTTGAACTATTTATCATGAACATAGTCTAAATTGTACTTGCAAATACTGTAGATCACATGGCCAAGTCCAACTTCAACTTCAACGTTTTTGCTAAGAAGGAAAAGCTTAGAAACAATGGGTCTAACTTCACCAATTGGTTCCGCAATCTAAGAATCATTCTTCATGACACAAGGACTATGTCCTTGGGAAAGCGTTAAGAATCGCTACTGCTACCGCTGATGAGAAAGCCGTCTATCGTCGCATAAAGATGATTATGGTGTGATTAAGAGCACCATGTTGTTTGCTATGGAACCGGAACTTCAAAATCGTTTTGAAAACTATCCCGGGCCCTTTGAGATTCTCGAAGAGTTGAAAACCATGTTTCAGACTCAGGCCCGTTCTGAGAGATATGAGATCTCCGAGAAGTTCTTTAACTGCAAGATGGAGGAAGGGAGTTCCGTTAGTGAGCACGCCATTAAGATGTAGGGATACACTCAACGCCTTGATCAACTGGACTGCAAGATTCCAGAGGAGCTCAAGATTGACAGGGTTCTGCAATCACTCCCTCCCAGCTACAAAAGTTTTGTAGTGACTCATAATCAGATTGGTTCCACTGATACGATCACCGAGCTCTTCGCAAATTGAAGGCTGCGGAGGTGGACATCAAGAAGGATAATCATGTGTTGATGGTCAACAAGCCCTCCTTTAAGAAAGGTAAAGGCAAAGAAGCCCTTCAAGAAGGGCGGTAAGCGCAATGCCCCTGCTGAGAAGAAGCTCGTCTGGTCCCAAGCCGAAACCGAGTGCTTCTATTGCAAGGACAAGGGTCACCGAAGCGCAACTATCCAAGTACTTAGCGGACAAGAAGGCTGGCACCATCAAAGGTATATTTGATATACATGTTATTGATGTTTTCCTTACTAGCCCTTGTTGTAGTGCCTGGGTATTTGATACCGGTTCAGTTGCTAATATTTGTAACTCGAAACAGGAGCTGCGGAATAGACGCGGCTTGCGAGTAGGGATGAGGTGACGGCGCGTTGGCAACGGATCAAGAGTTGATGTGATGGCCGGCACGCTCTCCTTAGTTTTACCTTCGGATTAGTTTTAAACCTTAATAAATGTTATTATGTGCCTGCGTTGAGCATGAACATTATTTCTGGATCGTGTTTATTGCAAGACGGTTATTCATTTAAATCGGAGAATAATGGTTGTTCTATTTATATGAGTGACATCTTTTATGGTCATGCACCTCTTGTGAGTGGTTTATTTCTTCTAAATCTCGAAAGGGATGAAACACACATCCATAACATTGAGGCTAAGAGATGCAAAGTAGATAGTGATAATACTACTTATTTGTGGCAATCGCTGCTCAGGTCATATTGGTGTAAAGCGCATGAAGAAACTCCATTCGATGGACTTTGGAGTCTCTTGATTTTGAATCATTTGACACATGCGAACCATGCCTCATGGGCAAGATGATCAAAACCCGTTCCCGGTATGATGGAGCGAGCAACGGACTTGTTGGAAATCATACATACCGATGTATGCGGACCGATGAGTGTTTCGACGCGCGGTGGATATCGCTATTTTCTCACTTTTACCGATGACTTAAGTAGATATGGGTATATCTATTTAATGAAACATAAATCTGAAACGTTTGAAAAGTTCAAAGAATTTCAGAATGAAGTGGATAACCATTATAAGAGAAAGATTAAGTTTCTACGATCCGATCGTGGGGGCGGATATTTGAGTTATGATTTTCTCACGCATCTCAAAGCAAGTGGAATCGTTTCACAACTCACGCCACCCGGAACACCACAGCGCAATGGTGTGTCTGAACGCCGGAATCGAACCCTATTAGATATGGTCCGATCGATGATGTCTCTTACTGATTTGCCGTTATCATTTTGGGGTTATGCATTAGAAACCGCTGCATTCACTTTAAATAGGGCTCCATCTAAATCCGTTGAGACGACACCGTATGAACTGTGGTTTGGTGCTAAACCTAAGTTGTCGTTTCTTAAAGTTTGGGGATGCGAAGCTTACGTCAAGAAGTTGATGCCGGACAAGCTCGAACCCAAAGCGGAGAAGTGCGTCTTCATAGGATACCCTAAGGAAACTATTGGGTATACCTTCTATCACAGAACCGAAGGCAAAGTATTTGTCGCAAAGAACGGTTCCTTTCTTGAGAAGGAGTTTCTCTCGAAAGAAGTGAGTGGGAGGAAAGTAGAGCTAGACGAGGTTATTAAACCTTGTCTTGAATTGGAGAGTAGCGCAGCACCTAAAATTGTTCCAGTGCCGCCTGCGCCAACAATAGAGGAAGCAAATGACAAGGATCATGAAGCTTCGGACGATGTCATCTTGAACGTCGCAGTCGACAAGGTCGTGCCTCCCCGAGTGGTACGGCAACCTGTCTTGACTGTCTTGTTAGTAGAAGACAGCGAACCCACGAACTATGAGGAAGCGATGATGAGCCCAGACTCTAAGAATGGCTAGAAGCCATGAACCAATTGGGATCCATGAGCGAAAACCAAGTATGGACTTTGGTGGACCCTCCTAGCGACCGAAAGGCCGTTGAGTGCAAATGGATCTTCAAGAAGAAAACGGACGCGATGGTAATGTTACCGCCTATAAAGCACGGCTTGTTGCGAAAAGGTTTTCGACAAGTTCAAGGTGTTGACTACGATGAGACTTTCTCTCCGTAGCGATGTTTAAGTCCATTCGATTTTATTAGCAATTGCTGCATTTCATGATTATGAAATATGGCAAATGGATGTCAAGACTGCTTTCCTCAATGGCAACATTGATGAAGAGTTGTATATGATGCAACCCGATGGTTTTGTCGATCCTAAGGATGCTGATAAAGTATGCAAACTTCAGCGTTCCATTTATGGATCAAGCAAGCGTCTCGGAGTTGGAACCTTCGCTTTGATCAAGTGATCAAGAGCTTTGGATTTGTTCCAAATTGCTACGAAGCTTGCATCTACAAGAAAGTGAGTGGGAGCTCGGTGACGCTTTACGGTACTATATGTGGATGACATATTGATTATTGGAAATGACATCAACATGCTTAACGATGTGAAGAGTTATTTGAACAAGTGTTTTTCAATGAAAGACCTAGGTGAAGCTGCTTATATATTGGGCATCAAAATCTATAGAGATAGACAAAGACGCCTGATAGCTTTAAGCCAGAGTACATACCTAGACAAAGTTCTGAAAAGGTTCAGAATGGATAAGGCATTGAAAGGTTCAGTGCCTATGCTATCAGGTAAGATATTGAGAAAGGCTCAGTGTCCAGCTACGGTAAATGATAGGGAAGCTATGAGCAAAGTGCCTTATGCCTCGGCCATAGGTTCCATCATGTATGCCATGCTGTGTACTAGACCGGATGTGTCCAATGCTCTTAGTTTGACGAACAGATATCAAAGTGATCCAGGAGTGGAACACTGGACAGCCGTGAAGAACATCCTAAGGTACCTAAATAGGACTAAAGAAATGTTCTTAGTCTATGGGTGTGATGAACAGCTTGTCGTAAAAGGTTACGTCGATGCTAGTTTCGACACCGACAAGGATGATTGTAAATCTATGTGATACGGTATATTTTGAATGGAGGAGTCGGAGTGAGAAGTCGCAAGCAAAGCGTGATCGGGATCTACAAAGAGAAGCGGAATACATGGCCGCAGAAGGCCAAGTGAAGGAGTTTGGATCAGGAACTTCATCACTGAGCTTGGTGTGGTTCCAAGTGCATTGGACCCACTGGATATATTGTGTGACAACACTGGCGCCATAGCACTCGCTAAGGAACCAAGATATCATCCAAAGACCAAGCATATCAACCGCAAGTTTCATATAATCCGAGATTATATAGCAGATGGAGATCAGATTAGCAAAGTACATACAGATCTGAATGTCGCAGATCCATTGACTAAACCTCTTCCACGTGTAAAACATGATCAGCACCTCAGTGCCATGGGTGTGAGATTGTTGCCAGATGTAAACTAGATTATTGACTCTAGTGCAAGTGGGAGACTGTTGGCATTATGCCCTAGAGGCAATAATAAAGATGTTATTATTATAATTCTTGTTCATGATAAAGTTTATATTCCATGCTAGAATTGTATTAAGCGGAAACTTTAATACTTGTGTGGTTTGTGAACAACACCGTGTCCCTAGTACGCCTCTATGGACTAGCTCATTGATCAATGATGGTTAAGGTTTCCTAACCATAGACATGAGTTGTCAATTGATAATGAGATCATATCATTGGAGAATGATATGGTGGATAGACCCAAACTAAGCGAAGCAATTAGATTGTGTCATCGTGTTCGTCTTTGTGAAGTTTTTCTTATGTCAAATATTGTATTCCTTAGACCATGAGATAATACAACTCCCTGGTATCGGAAGAAAGCTTTGAGGTCATCAAACGTCATCCTATGAGAGGGTGATCATAAAGGTGTCTCTCGTGTAATCGTAAAGTATCTGTTGGGTTGTATGTATCGAGATGGGATTTGTCCTCCCAAGTCGGAGAGATATACTTGGGCCCACTCGGTAATCGATATCAACACCGCTTGCAAGCATGTGGTTAAGTAGTTAATCACAAAGTGATATTGGATTACGGAACAGTAAAGTACTTGCGTGAACGAGATTGAACTAGGTATGACGGCATCGACGATCGAATCTCGCAAGTAAAATATCGCGAGACGAAGGGAATATATATATGGGATTGATTGAATCTCGGCATCGTGGTTCATCCGATATGATCATCGATGAATGTGTGAGTCAATATGGGTGCCTGCACCCGCTGATTATTGATAGAAGATCATGTTTGCATATTCTCGAACCCGCAGGGTCACACACTTAACGTGTCTCGACGCTAGGATAGATTGGATAATTGGTTTATGAATTTTTGTTCGGAGTCTCGGATGGGATCCGGGATATCACCAGAGGTTCCGGAATGGTCCGGAGAATAAGATTCATATAAGGCAGTGCAGTTTTTGGAGTTCGGAATTGTTCCGGGTTAATCGGTATTGTACCGGAAGCTTCTAGAACCTTCCGGAAGGGGACCAACGTGGCCCCACCTTCCGGGAGGGGGCATGGGCCTATGAGGGAGTGTCCTGGCCGCATTGGGCCAGGGGAAACCCCATAGGTCCCAGCCAATCCTAGATAAGTTTAAACTCGTTTAAACTAGAGATAGGGTTTCTAGATAAGGGATAAGTTTAAACTCGTTTAAACTAGAGATAGGGTTTCTAGATAAGGGATAAGTTTAAATCATTTAAACTAGAGATAGGCTTGGAGGATGGGCAAGGGCTAGCCGCACCCCCCCCTCTATATATAGAGGGCTGGTGCGCCCCCTCCCCCAACCACACACCTTCCTCCAAACCCTAGTAGCCCTGCTGCCTTCCTCTCTCCCTCCCGACTGTTTGCAGGCGAAACCCTGCTGCAGAAATTCTCCACCAAATACACCACGCCGTCGTGTTGTAGATCCAATCCATCTCTCCACCATACTTGCTGGTCCAAGGAAGGAGGAGACGTCGAGGTGCTGCACGTGTGCATCTCACGGAGGCACCGCCACTTGTGGTGCTAGATCGGATCGGATCGCGAGGAGGAGAAGCGAGTACGACTACATCACCCACGTTCCGACGAACATTCCGCTGTGCGAATCTTCAAGGGAAGATCTAATCCAATCTCTCTCGTTGTTTGCATCTTCTAGATTAGATCTTGGCTTTCCTCCGCTCGCTCAGAGAAAATTTTGATTTACTATGTCAAACCCTTCGTGGGAGGCACGGCCAAGGGAGGAGTCCTCCCCAACTCGGCTTGGAGGTGGGCGGCGGTGGAGGAGGAACTCCTCCCCAAGTCGGTTTCACCTCCTCTCCACTTCCCAAAAATAGCCGTTTGACTTTCAAACTTGGCGTTTGACTTTTCAAACTAGGATTTGAATAAACCCTCTATTTTGTTCAGCGATGACACCTAGTACATGATGCAATTATACCAACTTGATATAACACATTCATGTACCCTTCCCCTCCGGAGTGCCGGACATTCTGGAACCTTCTAGAACATTCCCGATGAAAACACCGGAACCATTCCCCAACTCCGAAATAGGACTTTCCTTATATGAATCTTATTCTCTAGACCATTCCGGATCTCCTCGTGATATCCTGGATCCCATCCGAGACTCCGAACAACATTCGGTCTCTTTCTCATCATTTCATAACTACTCAAACAACGTCGAATCCTTAAGTGTGTCTCCCTACGGTTCGTGAATTATGCGGACATGATCGAGACACTTCTCCGAACAATAACCAATAGAGGAATCTGGAAATTCATATGGCTCCCACATATTTCTATGATTACTTTGCGATCGAATGAACCACTTACATACGATACCAATTTCCCTTTGTCTCACGATAGTTTACTTATCCGAAGTTATGATCGTCGGTATCTCTGCATACCTAGTTCAACCTCGTTACCGATAAGTACTCTTTTCTCGTTCCCGTGATATGTGATCCCTTGTGAGCCACCACATGCTTGCAAGCTAATTGGATGACATTTCACCGAGAGGGCCCAGAGTATATCTATCCGTCATATGGATGGACAAATCCCACTCTTGATCCATGTGTCTCAACCAATACTTTCCGAACACTCAATGCCACCTTTATATCCACCCAGTTACGGTGTGGTGTTTGATGTCATCAAAGCATCCATCCGGTAAAGGTGATATGCATGATCTCATGGTCGAAGGAATTAGGTTACTATGTATCAGAAAGCATATAGCAATTGAACTATTAAAATGACTTGATCTTTATGCTATGCTTATCTATAGGAGTATGTCCACCATATCATTCTCCTAATGATATGATCTTGTTGTTAATAACATATCAATGTTCATGATAGGGAAACCACAATCATTTATTAACCAACAAGCTAGTGATGTATAGAGGCTTTACTAGGGACTTCAATTTAAGTTTACAAATCACACAAGTATTAATGTTTCCTTGTTAATACTATTACAGCATGAATATAAACATTTATCATAAACACAAAGATATAATAATAACTATATTTATTATTGCCTCTAGGGCATATCTCCAACAGTCTCCCACTTGCACTAGAGTCATCTAATCTAGATTACATGGTAATATACTGAACACCTATGGCAGTTTGGTGTTGGTCATGTTTTGCCCTCGGGAGAGGTTTAGTCAACGGATCCGCCACATTCAGATCTGTGTGTACTTTGCAAATCTTTATGTCCCCATCTTGGACATGTTCTCGAATAGCATGAAAACGTAGCTTGATATGCTTCAGCTTCTTGTGTGACCTTGGTTCTTGCGCATTGGCTATGGCGCCCATGTTATCATAGTAGATAGACATTGGGTCCAGCGCACTAGGAACCACACCCAGCTCTGTAATGAACTCTTTCATCCATATCGCTTCTTGTGAAGCCTCCGAAGCAGCCATGTATTCTGATTCAGTTGAAGATCTCGCCATAACGCTTTGCTTTGCACTCCTCCAGCTAACTACTGCACCATTCAAAGTAAATACGTATCCAGATTGTGATTTAGAATCAGCCGGATCAGCGTTCCAACTAGCATCGGTGTAACCATTAACAACGAGTTGTTCATCATCTCCATAAGAAAGAACCATATCCTTAGTTCTTCTCAAGTACTTAAGGATGTTTTTGACCGCTGTCTAATGATCCACTCCTGGATCACTTTGATATCTGCTAGTTAAACTAACAGCATATGCAATGTCGGGTCTAGTACATAGCATGGCATACATTAGAGATCCTATGGCTGAGGCATAGGGAGTCTTACTCATCCTTTCTATCTTCTGCTGTCGGACTTTGAGTTTTACTCAAGGTCGTGATAAACATGGGCAAGAACCCTTTCTTGCTATCTTCCATTCCAAACCTCTTTAGAACTTTGTCCAAATATGTACTTTGTGACAATGATATTAGGCGTCTCGATATATATCTATAAATCTTTATGCCTAATATGTAAGCTGCTTCACCAAGATCTTTCATTGAAAAATTATTATTCAAATATTCCTTGACACTATTAAGAAGGTCTACATCATTCCCAATCAACAATATGTCATCTACATATAGTATTAAGAATGCTACAGAGCTCCCACTCACTTTCTTGTAAATACAAGCTTCTCCATAAGTTTGTATAAAACCAAAACTTTTGATTACTTTATCAAAACGTTGATTCCAACTTCGGGATGCTTGCTTCAATCCATAGATGGACCTTTGAAGTTTGCATACCTTGTTAGCATGTTTAGGATCGACAAAACCTTTGGGTTGCATCATATACAACTCTTCATCAATGTCTCCATTGAGGAACGCTGTTTTGACATCCATCTGCCATATTTCATAATCGTAATATGCAGCGATTGCTAACATAATCCTCACAGACTTTAGCTTCGCTACTGGTGAGAAAGTCTCATCGTAGTCAACTCCTTGAATTTGTCGAAACCCTTTTGCGACAAGTCGAGCTTTATAGACAGTAACATTACCATCAGCATCTGTTTTCTTCTTGAAAATCCATTTGTTCTCGACAGCCTTCCGGCCATCCGGTAAGTCCACCAAAGTACATACTTGGTTTTCGTACATGGATCCAATCTCGGATTTCATGGCTTCTTGCCATTTATTGGAATCTGGGCTCATCATTGCTTCCTCATATGTCGCAGGGTCATCGGTGTTGTCCACCAACATGACACTCATAACGGGATCATACCAAACTGGAGTGGTACGAGTTCTCGTTGACCTGCGAGGCTTTGTAGCAACTTCAACCGAAGTTTCATGATCATCATCATTAGCTTCCTCTCTTATTGGTGCAGGCACCATAGGAACTTCTTCCGTCGCGCTACTCGCAATTTTGAGAGAAGGTTGACAACCTCGTCGAAGTTCTACTTTCCTTCCAGTCACTTCTTTCGAGAGAAATTCCTTCTCTAGAAAGGATCCATTCTTAACCTTGAAGATTTTGCCTTCGGATCTATGATAGAAGGTATACCCAATAGTTTCTTTCGGGTATCCTATGAAGACGCATTTTTCCGCTTTGGGTTCAAGCTTGTCCGGCTGTAACTTCTTTACATAGGCTTCGCACCCCCAAACTTTAAGGAACGACAATCTAGGTTTCTTCCCAAACCATAATTCATACAGTGTCGTTTCAACAGATTTAGATGGTGCCCTATTTAAAGTGAATGCGGTTGTTTCTAATGCATAACCCCAAAATGATAGCGGTAAATCTGTAAGTGACATCATAGAACGAACCATATCTAAGAGAGTTTGATTACGACGTTCGGACACACCATTACGCTGTGGTGTTCCCGGCGGTGTCAATTGTGAAAGTATTCCGCATTTCTTCAAATGCTCGCCAAACTCGTAACTTAGATATTCACCTCCACGATCAGAACGCAGAAATTTAATCTTCTTGTTACGTTGATTCTCTACCTCACTTTGAAATTCCTTAAACTTCTCGAAAGTTTCGGACTTATGTTTCATGAAATAGATATACCCATATCTACTCAAGTCATCCGTGAAGGTAAGAACATAACGATAACCACCACGCGATGCTACACTCATTGGACCACACACATCGGTATGTATGATTTCCAATAAGTCCGTAGCTCGCACCATCATACCAGAAAATGGAGTCTTAGTCATTTTACCCATCAGACATGCTTCGCATCTTTCAAGTGATTCGAAATCAAGTGATTCAAGAAGTCCATTGGAATGGAGTTTCTTCATGCGCTTCACTCCAATGTGACCAAGACGATTACCACATATAGGTCGAGTTATCGCTCGATTTCAAACGTTTAGCCTCAATGTTATTAATATGTGTATTTCCACTATCGAGATTCAACAAGAATAGACCATCTATCAAAGGTGATGTTCGTAAAACATATTACTCATATAAATCGAACAACCATTATTCTCGGACTTAAACAAGTAACCGTCTCGCAATAAACAAGATCCTGATATAATGTTCATGCTTAACGCAGGCATCAAATAACAATTATTTAAGTATAAAACTAATCCCGATGGTAGATGAAGGGGTAGCGTGCCGACCGCGATCACATCAACCTTTGATCCGTTTCCAACGCGCATCGTCACCTTGTTCTTCGCTAGCTTCCGTTTATTCTGCAGCACCTGTTTCGAGTTACAAATATGAGCAACCGAACCAGTATCAAATACGCAGGCACTACTACGAGTACTAGTGAGATACACATCAATAACATGTATATCGGATATACCTTTCTTCTTGATGTTGCCGTTTTTCAAATCCGCCAAGTACTTTGGGCAATTCCGCTTCCAGTGACCTTCTCCCTTGCAGTAAAAGCACTCAGTATCAGGATTAGGTCCAGCCTTGGTCTTCTTCGTCGGCGTGGTAACTTTCTTACCACCCTTCTTGAAGTGCCCTTCTGCTTAGACTTGCCTTTCTTGAATTTGGTGGTCTTATTGACCAACAACACTTGGTGCTCTTTCTTGATCTCCACTTCTGCACATTTCAACATGGCAAAGAGTTCTGGCAACGTCTTGTTCATGTTTTGCATGTTGTAGTTCATCACAAAGTTCTTGTAACTTGGTGGTAGTGATTGGAGGACGCGGTAAATCCCCAAAGCATTAGGAATCACTATACCCAAGCTTTGAAGTTTGTTTGTGTGCCCAGACATCTTAAGCACATGCTCACTGACGGAGCTGCCCTCTTCCATCTTGCAGTTAAAGAACTTTTCAGAAGCCTCATAGCTTTCAATTGCCGCATGAGTCTCAAAGATCAATTTGAGATCCTCGACAATATCATATGGGTCTGAATTATCAAACCTTTTCTGAAGCTCCGATTCTAAACCATACAAGATAGCACACTGAACTGTAGAGTACTGAGTCTTCCGAGTGAGGTAAACATTATTTACTTCATCGGCAAGATCACCGCAGTGTGGTCACCCAAATGTGCATCCAAAGACATAGGTCAAATTACCAGCTATGAGGACAATCCTCAAATTGCGGAACCAATCCGCGAAGTTGCTTCCATTGTTTTTCAACTTTTCTTTCTCTAGGAATGCATTAAAATTGATGGTAGGGGCTTCCATTAACCTACAACATATTTGCAATAGTTTAGACTAAGTTTATGACAAATTGAGTTCAAATTAATAATAAAATTAATCTAGGTGAACTCCCACTCAAAACAATATCCCTCACATTGTTTTAGTGATCACACGAACCAAATCCACCACATCAACACCGATCATCACGAGAGTTGATATAGTTTCAATGGCGAACAGTCGACATGTTCATCATATCTACTATATGATTCATGCTTTACCTTTCGGTGATCCGTGTTCCGAGACCATGTCTGTACATGCTAGGCTCGTCAAGATCAAACCTTAGTTTCCGCATGAGCAAATCTGGCTTGCTCACGTTGTATGCACTTGCAGAATCTAACACACCCGATCATCACGTGGTGCTTCGAAACAACAAGATTTAGCAACGGTGCTAACTAAGGGTGAACTCTTTATGACTTGAAATTCATGTGCATGAGGGATCATCTTATAATGCTACTGTCGTCTACTAAGCAATACAAGATGCATAAAGGATTAACATCACATGCAATTCATAATATGTGATATGATATGGCCTTTCTTCTTTGTGCTTCCGATCTGCATCTTCAAGCACGAACATGATCTCCATCATCACCGGCATTGCATCAAGGTCAATGACGCTTCTCCATGGTTGTCGTCCACCGGCTTCAACTATTACAACTACTTTGAATAGACACGCGGGTCTTAACATAAATTAAAGACAACCATATGGCTCCTGCCGGTTGCCAACTTATAATAAGGAACATTGCATACATCAAATATAATCACAATCATGGCCATATCACATCAAGACACCCCTGCAAAACAAAGTTAGACGCCTCTACTTTCTTTGCATGTTTTACGTGGTTTGGGGCTTTCAATAAGTGTCGTTCTAACTTACGAACATGAACCACAACATTGATACTAGTATTGTTAATCACCCGTTGTAAATTGGATCTTAACTATGCTAGGAGAAACAAGCACCCGCAAAGCCACTTATGCAATACAAGTTGCATGTCAAGCATGGAGCAAGTCTCATGAACGATGTCATGTAAGATTAGCCCGGGCCGCTTCATCCCAACATCCCGCAATATGCAAAGTACACAAGAAGCAATCGACAATAAAAGCATCAACGCCCACAATGACCATTGTGTTCTACTCGTGCAACAGATCTACATATAGACATGGCTCTGATACCACTGTAGGGTTTCAGAGCATGGAAAACAAAAATTTCTACCGCATACAAACAAACAAGCCAAGATCTATCTACTAGATTGTAGCAACGAGTCGATGGAATAACTCACCTCGAAGATTCCAAAGTGTTTAACGAGGCGGATTCTCGTGGGTGATGTAGTCATACTTCCCGATCTCAAGATCGCGAGACGATCCTTCCGCCATGCTGCAGCCGGTCACATCGCTCGATCACTGACGAAGACCTTCCTCTCCCTTGTTCCAGTAGGCAGCGGAGGTTGTAGCACTCTTCTCGCGATTCCAGCAGCACAACGGCGTGGTACCGGAAGTAGAGGGGAGATCTCGCAGGGCTTCGCCTTAAGCCGGAGCGAGTATGGTGGACTATGAGAGAGCCCTCGACGATCTAGGGTTTAGACACGCCGAGGAGGAAGATTGGCCGGCGGCTAGGGTTGCTAGACGGCTGCCCTAGGCGTGGCGGCGGCAGTGGCGGCCAGCTGGCTTAGGGTTTAGAGGTGGAGGTGTTTGGTGTTGGGAGGGGCAGCCCTGCCCCTCCCTTTATAGGTGGGAGGCGCGGCCAAGGGGAGGGGAGTCCCTCCCCAACTCGGCTTGGAGGTGGGTCGGCGGTGGAAGGAGGAACTCCTCCCCCAAGTCGGTTTCCACCTCCCTCTCCACTTCCCAAAAATAGCCGTTTGACTTTCAAACTTGGCGTTTGACTTTTCAAACTAGGATTTGAATAAACCCTCTATTTTGTTCAGCGATGACACCTAGTACATGATGCAATCATACCAACTTGATATAACACATTCATGTACCCTTCCCCTCCGGAGTGCCAGACATTCCGAAACCTTCTAGAACATTCCCGATGAAAACACCGGAACCATTCCCCAACTCCGAAATAGGACTTTCCTTATATGAATATTATTCTCCGGACCATTCCGGATCTCCTCGTGATATCCTGGATCCCATCCGAGACTCCGAACAACATTCGGTCTCTTTCTCATCATTTCATAACTACTCAAACAACGTCGAATCCTTAAGTGTGTCTCCCTACGGTTCGTGAATTATGCGGACATGATCGAGACACTTCTCCGAACAATAACCAATAGAGGAATCTGGAAATTCATATGGCTCCCACATATTTCTATGATTACTTTGCGATCGAATGAACCACTTACATATGATACCAATTTCCCTTTGTCTCACGATAGTTTACTTATCCGAAGTTATGATCGTCGGTATCTCTGCATACCTAGTTCAACCTCGTTACCGATAAGTACTCTTTTCTTGTTCCCGTGATATGTGATCCCTTGTGAGCCAGTCACATGCTTGCAAGCTAATTGGATGACATTTCACCGAGAGGGCCCAGAGTATATCTATCCGTCATATGGATGGACAAATCCCACTCTTGATCCATGTGTCTCAACCAATACTTTCCGAACACTCAATGCCACCTTTATAGCCACCCAGTTATGGTGTGGTGTTTGATGTCATCAAAGCATCCATCCGGTAAAGGTGATATGCATGATCTCATGGTCGAAGGAATTAGGTTACTATGTATCAGAAAGCATATAGCAATTGAACTATTAAAATGACTTGATCTTTATGCTATGCTTATCTATAGGAGTATGTCCACCATATCATTCTCCTAATGATATGATATTGTTGTTAATAACATCTCAATGTTCATGATAGGGAAACCACAATCATTTATTAACCAACAAGCTAGTGATGTATAGAGGCTTTACTAGGGACTTCAATTTAAGTTTACAAATCACACAAGTATTAATGTTTCCTTGTTAATACTATTACAGCATGAATATAAACATTTATCATAAACACAAAGATATAATAATAACTACAATTATTATTGCCTCTAGGGCATATCTCCAACAGATATGTCGGAAACGTATCTATAATTTTTGATGTTCCATGCTTGTTTAGTATCTACTTTGTTTTGCTTTGTCTACACTTTGAGGTATTTTTATATGTTTTCTGGGACTAACCTATTAACAAGATTCCATAGTGACAGTTGCTTGTTTTCTTATGTTTTTGGTTCCAGAAAAGGCAGAAAATCAATATTCCCGGAATTGGATGGGACAAAAGCCCAAGTCAATATTTTACCGTGGGGAACACGGAGCCAGAAGATGAGACGGAGAAGAGCCACCAGGGGGCCATACCCCATGTCCACGTGGCCTGGCCTGGCCCGCGTCTAGGGGGGTGTGGCCACCCTGGGTGCCCCCTGCCTCACCTCTTCGCCTATAAAAAGCCCCCGTTACCAAAACCCTAAGTACCCAATCAATCTTCCACGAAACAGTCCGTAGCCGCCACCATCGTCCCTAGATCGGGAGGGGTCTGAAGTTCTTCCCGACACCCTGCCGGAGGGGAGATCATCCTGGAGGCCTTCTTCATCATCATGCCAGCCTCCGGTATAAAGCATCAGTAGTTCCACCTTGGAATGCGGGTCCATGTAGTAGCTAGATGGTTGTCTCTCCTCCTTTGTGCAACCATGTTTAGATCTTGTGAGCTCCGTTCATGATCAAGATCATCTATTTGTAATCATGCATGTTGTGTTTGCGGGGATCCGATGGATATTGAGATTACTATGTCAGATTGATTAATGGTTCTATCTTATTGATTCTATCATGTCTATGTTGTTTGTGATCTTGCATGCTCTCCATTTCTAGTAGCTATCTTGGCCAAGTAGGTGCTAGTGACTCCAAGAGGGAGTATTTGTGCTCGATAGTGGGTTCATGCCTCTATTTAATCTGGGGAAGTGATAGAAATCTCTAAGGTTGTAGATGTGATGTTGCTACTAGGGAGAAAACAACGATCTCTTGTTCATGGAACAACTGGATTGTTTACCTTACACACTTTGCTTAAAGCAGTTATCCATTGCTTGCAACTTAATACTGGAGGGGGTTCTAATGATAACCTGAAGGTGGATTACTAGTCATAGATGCAGTTGGATGGTGGTCTATGTATCTTGTTGTATTGCCTAATCAAATCTCATTGGATCATGAATGTAGTATTGCATTATTATGCCTTGCTCTGTCCTGTCAATTGCCCCGCTGTAATTTGTTTACCCAGCATGCCATGTTTGTTTATCTTAAGGAGAGTACCTCTAGTGAACTATGGACCTCGGTCCAATCTTTACCATTGATACATCTTCCACTATTACTGTTTACTTTCTGCAAACTACCATTACCTTCCACATCATACAGTTAATCCTTTGTTTTCAGCAAACCGGTGAGATTGACAACCTCACTGTTCATTGGGGCAAAGTCTTGAGTATGTGTTATGCAGGTTTCCAAGTTGCTAACAACACCTTTTGATCGTTTCCTTTCTCCTACTGGTTTGATAACCTTGGTTTCTTTTTGAGGGAAGACTTGCTGCTGTGCTCATCATACCTTCCTCTAGGGGTCTCCCAACGAAGCTCTACATTGATCTGAGTGCATCAAGCTATTTTCTGGGCCTGTTGTCGGGGAATTAAAGAAGAAGAAGCTCCCACATCAACAACACGCCATCAGCCGACGGTGACAGAGATCAACGGAGGTGAGGGCTTGTGGTGTGGAGGTTGGCGCACCATGAAGGGGATAGAGATCGCCCGAGCTATTGTAGCGAGCGAGCACCTCCGCTGTTTTCAAATATTTCATAGATAAACCAAACAGATCAAATTTCAAGGTAACATTGTTGTCAATTGTAAATTGGCGAACAAATATGAGATTTTTTATTACGGATGGAGCAACAAGAATATTGCGAAGAGTAAAATTTGTGTGTGGATTAGTAATGTAGGATTGGTCAGTGCAAGATATAGGAATTGAAGAACCATCACCAATAGTTATGGAGGAAAAAGGGGAAGGAAGAACAAGTTGACAGAAAATCCATATTTGAAGACATGTGCAAAGATGCACAAAATCGAAAATCCAATTTGTACCTTCGTTGTTGTTGAGTCTAAAATTGTTCATGGCGGTGATGACGGCGGCTTGGTCCCCGCTTGGTGGAGCGGTTGATGGCGATGGTGTAGTCATGTACGGGAGTGCAAGAGGGGCACTGTACAGGTAGGGAGTCGGTGGAGACAAGGCCATGTAGTGGGATGGTGCAGGAGGTGCCATGTAGGCCGACGATGGAGCCTAGGCATTGTAAAACTTGTGTCGGTGGCCTGGATCCAAGTAGACTAGGCGCGCCAATGGATGGACGAATATCGGGACTCCATGTCCCAGTGTAAGCTGGCGGGGCACTGTGGGGGGGACGGCGCGAACCAGGGCATAGGAAAAGCCTGGACAAGGTCGATCCAGGGGTCATGCGGTGGGCGCCAAGTCGGTGCAGATAGTGGCGCAGTCGATGGTGTCGCGGGTGGTGCAGGAGCGACGGGTTGGGGCTGAGGCGGCCGGTACGTGGGATTTTTCCCGCGATAATTGGGACTCATATGCCATCCTGGAGGAATCGGCGGTGCAGTTAGTGGAGGTCAGACGGGGGAGCCGGAGCGGGAGGCCGGTGGTCGAGCAGCCTTGCGTGCTTGGGTCATAGTTTCAAGTTGAAGTAGAGAGCAAACTTCAGCGAAATTGGGTCAGGGCCATATCAGTGGCATGAAGGCGACTTGCTTGTCGAATTGCTCGCCGAGGCCGACGAGGAGAGCATTGATGAGGGTACGATCTTTAATACAATCACCAAGTTCCCGAAGCTCGTTGCCGATGGCTTTTATCCGTTGGCAGAAGACGGTGACAGAGGAGTCGCTTGGGTGATTATGCGAAGCTCAGTATGGAGTGTGTTGATGCGAGTGTCGTTGTTGTCTTGGAAGAGCTGTTGAAGAGAGGCCCATAGATCAGCGGCGGTGGCGTCGTCATTGGAGACGAGGTTGACCAGCTCGGTGGAGATGCAAGTGTAGATCCATTGGATGATCGTGAGATCGTCCTTAACCCAACGTGGATCGGTCGATCGAGGAATGGAGGCGGATCGACATGGTCGCGAAGGCCGCATCAGCCTATATGAACATGAAATATGTGGCGCCACTGATAGTAATTGTGGAGAGAAAGATCAAGAGAGGTCAATATGGAAGGCGAGACATCAGAGATTGTATGAGCGCCGACGGCGCGAGCTTTGGCCGCGGTCCAGAGAGGAGCCGAGGGCGGCAGTGGGGGTTGTGGCGGCGGAGCCATGTCGAGGTGCGGAAAACCTAGACGTCTGATACCATGATATTTGATAAAAATAATAGTATGTATTAATTTGCTCAATAGTACATGGTTTATATAGTACATGATGCCAACCGGCCTAGGGTTTTAGACAAACCGACTATGAGTCCTGGTCCAACCCGAATACATCTCTAATATGAGGGACTAGTCAGAGATTAGAAAAAAGGTTCACTTTGCTTGGGTAGGCAACTACTAAGAGGAGCATAAAACAAACAAATGGCGTCACTTACAGCCAGTACAATTGACCAATGATAGACCAAAACAAGCATGTCCTGCTCCCAGTCCGAGCTGCACTACACTACATATTCACACGATTTCACTGCCGAAAGCAAATTAAGGCATCAACAGTGGGCCAATCAACCAAAGGGCAAAATCCATCACGTCTTCGCCCGGTTATAAAAGAAAGAGCCTGTCAGGCAACATGCGAGCACACATGCTGCTACCAGTTATAGAGAGGCGTCGTCGGCATCGCGGATCAAAAGTCAGGTCAAAGTCAACGTAAAAAGCCGACGTTGATCACACTGGCCGGGCGATAGGAGGGTCCCAGACGTCCTCCTCCGTGCAATATGTGCCGCGAACTATATATGCTTCTCTTTCTTTTTTTGAGGTAAATATATGCTTCTCTTTCGAGCTCCAGTGGCATGGAATCTGAAAATTTTCACACCTGGACAGGACCTGTCAGTGGTGCACGCGGACGATTCTTCACTTGTCTGGTACGAGCCCTTGGTCTCTCTTTGAAAGTACTAGTTTTCTCATTTGTCTTTTTATGCCAGCCACGTGAGCATCCACGTATGTGGGCATGGTGACCATTGGCAGCAACACAATGGCGCCCGTAAAAACGTCGGCCTTTGTTTTTTAACTCACATGCTTTGTCCGATCTTATCATCGCCCATCTCACTCTCACCGCAGCCGTGGCCCGTGGTCAAACTACATCCACACACAGATCAGTCCACTGCCCACCACAGCCACAGGGATACTTGTGCTCTTGCTTTGCTCAGCGCTCGCATCACAGATCACTCCCTTCCTGGTTTTTTACTCCGAGTAGTAGTTTATCTTTGCGGAGTTTATTTACTACTCCTAGTTGCATTGACACGGTTTACTTTGATCAGACGAATCAGGCGCCTTTAATTCGATGATGATCAACTTGTGTCGTCTAACCTGATCAAGTTGTCTCTAATATAACCTACTGGTGGATTAATGAAATCCTACGTGGATTGGACTGGGTCAAGAATTAAATATGCTTCCCGCAAAAAAAACAATTAAATATGCGTGCAAGTACAAGCACGCTGTTGCTGTCGGCTCGGCGTACAGAGCTCATCCCGTCAAGTGCAAAGTTCAACGGAGAAGTATCTGTACTCAAATAATGTCATGTATATATGATGCTCGCTACATGCACGGATATTATTTTTAATAATTACGCAGCACAGATATACTGGAGCAGTGACCCTGGCTGTCATGTCGTGCTCTTCGGACATCGACATGAGATGGAGTTCACCCGTCGAAAAAACAGAGGAGTTTACCTTTGCAAGAAATAGCAGAGAGAGAGAGAGCGTGAGAAGGAAATTGTGGGTATTGGCAGTTCAACCAATACAAAATTCCGCCCAGGTCAACCAAACGCGTATGTGGGTATTGGCCCATTAGCTCCTCATAAAAAGCAAACTTATCAGCCCATCAACCAAAATACAAAATGTTTTTTCTCAAAATGGTCGACCTCTTCGAAGGTCAGACGGCACTACGGATGGCACCCGCGGCTGTTGGGTGTGGGTGAAACTTAACTAAACCCGCACCCGCAATCGTATATTTTTTCGCAACC
Organism: Avena insularis; assembly: GCA_023614405.1. Taxonomy (NCBI): domain Eukaryota; kingdom Viridiplantae; phylum Streptophyta; class Magnoliopsida; order Poales; family Poaceae; genus Avena; species Avena insularis. Next base: position 4,048,471 of record CM042689.1, read on the forward strand.
CGCACCCGCACCCACACATGGGTACAAATTTTGTTCTATACCCGCATCCGTCGAGGATAAAAAAAACCACGGATAATACTCACCCATCAGTCCAATCAACTTAACAAGTCACTCTAATAACACAATATATAAAAAAATGATAGCATACATTTTCATCCATTCATGGTTCCAGCAAGCAAGCAAATATATATTAAATAATGAAAATATATTGTCAAACGCATGATATCTTGAAGAAAATAAGTTACGTCCAAACATAAGTTGCATAGGATGTATATAGTTCAAACTTCAAAATCTCAAAAGAATTGCAAAACAGTCACACGGCACACCACAATTAGCCATATAGCAACACTTGTCAACTCTAAAAGTTTATAATTTTTAGAAAAATGCTATAATACTAATGCTCCACGTGTCATCTACTAAGTTATCGGGTAGGTGGATATGCGGGTGCGGGTTCTCCATTACCATGCCCGCACCCGCAATACCCAACGGGTAGAGATTTTTGCTCAATTACTTACCGCGGGTATAACTTTACCACCATACCCTTACCCTAATGGGTAAAAACCCGCAGGATAAGCGGGTAGCGGGTATCAATTGCCATCCGTAGGCGGCACAGCCCTCTGGGTCGACCACGTCACGCGTTTGCATGCCCCCTATGAGGAAACGAGCAGAACTGGTCTCGATCATGCGCGGCCGGGACCAGGTCGCTTAGAGAATCTTTAAAAGCCTTTCTATATTTGCTTCCAATTGCTATTAGTAATTCTTGTCAAAAAACAGCTCCAACAGCCTTTGTATAAGTGGACCCCAAAGAAAAAAAGGAAGCTTAGTATATTGGCCTCTCTACTTGGTATATATGCAAAGCCAAGAGACAAATCCTAAAATTATAGCAATCCGGTTTGTTGTGGTCCCCTTTAATTTCTAGTCACATTGACATGTGGGTCCAGTGTGTGTGGGATTTGTTGTGTGGCTAGCTATGTGCATTATCCCCATATGTCATTGTGTGTGTTAGGCAAATATAGCAATCAGTTTTAGGAATGCTGCCAAAGCAAAATTGGTTGAGGATTGCTATACCTCCTCTCTTATATTGCTATATTCAGCTTTTAGCGCAATCCATTATAGGAAGGCTCTTGGAGATGCTCTTATATATCTTTTCCCGCCTTTTTAGTCAACTTTTTTTTCTAGGCATCCCCGAACAAGTTGTAGCAAGGCCCGCTCGAAGTACACCACAAGAACCAAGTATTATGGAACAGAAAATTACAATAACCAAAAGTACTACAGAGTACAAATGTAGTGAAAACCGAAATACACCCAAACTACAAGAGTGTAGTGTAAACTGAAGTACACTAAAATATAAGTGTAGTAAGAATCAAAATACACTGACATACAGTACTGAGAACCAAAGTACACAAATTACAAGTCTACTGGGAACCAAAGCACACAAAGTACAACTCTACTGAAAAACAACATAGAATATACATTAAGAACCTCGAAGTACAAAATACACTAAAGCCGAAGCACTACCAAGTACAACAGTATTAGTTATTAGAACTACAAAAAGAACTCTAAACTTATCGACATAAGATCTAGCTTTAAAAATCTCGGCGCGAAGAGTTCAAAGATGAAAACGATGCATGATTTGGACAAATAATTCTTGAGGCATTTCTTTTTAAATCATCAGGTTCAAGAAAATAGAAAGAAAAAACTCTACTCACATCCCTCACGTGTCCTTCTCCCTCATCCTCATCCCACTCTCCTCCTTGCAACGACAAATGGGGGCAAAGAGACACCCCACGGGGATCACATGAATAAGAAGGCGACACTCGGTGAGACGAGAGAGCGCGATGAAGGAGAAGTCGACACTTAGTGAGACAATGGCTTGTGAAAAAGTCAGCCTTTCTAGAGATTTCACGAAATCTCGTAAAAGAGGCTGGCCTTCTAAGAATTAATGGATTCATCCAGCGGCGAGCCCGTAAAGAAAATGGAGAGGGCTGGCCCAAAATTGCAAGCCCACGCGTACAGTAAGAGAACGAAACCTGAAGCTTGTGTCGTTAAAAAAGGAAAATCTCAAAATCTAAGGGTTGTGTCTTCTGTTGTTCTGAAAAATGAATCGGTACATGTCTTATTTGAATGTGTAGTTGCATCAGATATTTGGCCAATTGTTGTTGGTTTCTTTCTCTCCAAATTGGCAATTCTCATGAATCAGTCATCTATGGGTATATGAAAAAAACCACCCAAGAAAATAAAAGCCCCGCTGTCAACACCCGGATTTTTCAATCCTAGATGCCTGTTATGCCATACATCGCAATCACAGGATTACCATTTTTGCGAGATATAACAGAATTGGATACCATAGTACATCATCCGTTACAACGATACATAAGTTCTTACACAAATAGGGATCTCATGATCCAGTTCTTAATACAACATCAAGCAGCGGAATACGTAATAATAACGGTAGCGTAGGCGAAGCTCCATCTTCAGGGTCACAGGCAATGCTGACGATGGGAGATGATCCTAGTTATCGTAACCTTCCTGGGGTCCATCTTCCAGGTACTCCTCTTCATAGTCTAGCCATGGGAATAGCCAGGGACAAAGCCATGAGTACTCTTTAAGTACTCGCAAACTAATACTAACAGGTAAGGGGTTTTTGGATAATAGGACACTAGGCTCTAGGGTTGTTTTGCAAAAAGCCAGGTTTATCTCTACTAAGTTCCAAAGCTAGTCACAATTTTATAACTCCTAAATGGGATCTTGTGATTCAGGTCACAACTCTGTTGTGGTCAAGTCAAAGTCTCAATTCGTTTCACAAGTCATTTTGAAAAGTCTGACGGGGGAACAGTATGGCCATCTAAGCTGTCCATAATCATGACGCGGCTATTCGAATAGTTTGACACTCTGCAGAGATTATACACTTTCACCACAACATTCGATACATCCGTCAGGAACAAATCCTGAATTCACCATACTCAGTATGCGGATAATCAATCCTAACCTTTCGATTACACGCCCTAGTATAAGTACCTCTCCTGTGAGTATGGCCTCCCAACCATGACCAACTGTCATCTTGGATACTGCACATGTGGACAATCTTCACAAGGTAGCCTCAGCTCAAACCTTGGCCGTGAGGGAACTAATACTAAGGAATATAAGTTTCCAGTCAAGCCCTACCCAATCTTCGGGTATTGTGGTTGTACGATAAAATTAGAATGGTATTGCATCCAGACAACCATCAGTTTTATAAAGGGTTAAGGCTCATGCCTCAACATTTTCATCACCAAAATCATCAAGTGTTTGGAAACACATGTCCAAAACATTTCAATAGAATGATCCATCATTCCAAGGTTTTCATAACCATTTTTCCTCCAAGTATTCCCATCTAAAGTTGATCAAGTTTTAAGCTTAGCACTAGCATCTACAGATGGGGGTAAGCACTGATGAGGGGTGGTAATCTAGTGGGGTTTTAACTAAGTTCAATCTCATGCCTTAGGATGACATCAAGGTTTCCAACTTAGGCCAAACTTTATGCTCTTTATGCAACCTTCAGCATAACTGTCTAGTATCTACCAAACTCTTAGGTAGACTCTAAGTAAGCTTTGATAAAGAAATAAGGTAAGAAGCTTGCACATAAAACTAGGACTGGTTTATCAAGTGGGTATGATCACATATGCTTAAGGCATATAGTAGTCATAGCACAAGTATGGGTTTGTGGCATCAGTAAGGTATCTTGCAAGTGTTAGCTTGCATCAATATCAGTATAAGCTTGCACATTCACCAGTAGTATTAGGCTTGCATAGGTATAGTATCAGCTTGCCTTGTGCAGAGCAATGGTTGAAGTTCTCCTCGGCTTCCTCTTCGTAATATCCTCCTTCCGCCTTGTATCCTTGGTCGGTACTAGCGTCTATGAATAAGTACGAGGTACACAATCACCAAACAATACTTAACTACTTGCAATCATCACACACAAGGGTCCTATAGATGATCTAGTATCATCACTAACATTACAAGGTTAAGGCTTGGTTTAAATCTTTTTATTTTTAGAAAAGTAATTTCTACTCATTGAAAAACTACTTAAGATTTAATATTCTCCAAACTAAACATGGGATCATGTTGACACATGTCATCACCACATATTGTAGTCCATGGGAATGTGATTTAAAGTGGTGTCACAATTTAATAAGGTTTTACCCTTTTATTTTAATTAATTAAAGTGGCTAGAAATACTTATGGAGGATTCTTTTATTACTTGAACAATATTCCTGCCAGTAAACCTATATGTTTTTATATATTCTAAAAGGTATGGTTAAATGTGATTTTTAAGAGTTGGAATCAACTCAAAAGCTATTATGGTTTAAATTTGAAAAATGTTTGAATGCAGAAAAGCTTCTGCCTTGTTATTTTTACCAGGGGTGACCTATAGATCCAAATGACTTGAATCCAACGGGCTTGGATTCAGCATTCACAGTCCTTTCCAACAAAATTGGTTTCATTCAAATTGGTGCTCTGAATCGATCTGGGTTGATTTTTGAATTTGGGTACAGAAGTGTGTTTGAAAGAAATAGAAAAAGGTTTAATTTGAATAACTGGCTGCATGGAAATTCTAACGGGCCGGCCTGCTAAGCGCAGTGCTCGCTGGCTGCTTAAGTGGTGTCCCACTCGCCGGTGACACGGGGCTGGGCGAAGCGGTATGGGGCAATGTGGATCGTTCGATCTAGTTCTAATCTAACGGCTAGGAGTCATCGTCGACGCGAGACAACTCCGGCGAGAACGAAACCTAGCGCGGCCAATGAGGGTCATTGGGGGATCACCGGGGTACTGGCGAGGGTCGGCGAGGCGGGCGAACGACGAAGTCGACGACGGCGAACTCAGGGGTGGTGTGGCACTCTGGGCGGCTCCAATCGCCGGCTCCTTTCTTCTCGTGGCAGGCTCAGTGAAATTCGGCGAGGTGGTGCTCGCCTTGCTCGGGAATGGTGTGGCACGATCGGTGAGGAGAGGGAGTGAGATGGTGTGAAGAAATCGGCGGGTGGCCTCTATTTATAGTCGGCGAGGGGACCGTCGAGGCGCAAGTGAGCTCGTCGGGGCGAATTCTGCGGCTAATGGCATGGGCAAGGGTAGGGGCGGTCTTGTGTCTCTGGCGATGCTCAACGATATGGTCGCGAGGCATGGGCGGTGTGGTTTGGTCTGGAACGGGTGGTGCTGCTGCCAGGCGGCGTCTTCGACGGGCGGGTGGTGGTGCAAGCACGGGCGAAAAATGGGGATGTCTGGCGGTCTCTCAGGTTGATGGCGATCGTGTATGTACGCCGTGAGGCGGGCGGCGTCTGTGGGTGCTGGTCGAGGGTAGCGCTCGCGCACGCTTCGGCATGGTCTGGCGGCTTGTGCGCGTGGTCCGTGGCTTGGCAACGCTATGGCTGGGCGAGGAGTGGCGGTGGACGGTGGGCTGCCTCCTAGACAAGGTTGGTACGCTAGTTCTTCCTCTAGCTTGTCCACAATGGGGTGACATTGGGGTGCTCGGCTGTTCACCATTAATGGCAATGGCAAGCTCACAGGGGTGCTAGTGTTGGGCTAATCTTTCTAGATGATCTACTGAGTTGTGTGTGAGCTAACTAGGAAACAAGTTAGGCAAAAATCACTGCACACTATAGTGTTTGATGTTTTGTTTGATTTGTGTCTGCAACCTGTTTGATGAAATGGCCGCATGATATCAAGTTTTGAATTTTGAAATGATTTTTGGTGGGTTTGCTAGATTGGTGCTGGTGAGTCTACAGATGCTTGGGTTTTTAAAATTGAGCTTGTTTGAGTGGGTTTTGAAAAAGTGGGATCTTCACATATGAAGAAGTTCAATTTTGAATTGTCATTTAAACTATGCATTTGAAAGTTTCTGGATGATCACAAAGTGGGCCTTGATACTCTGTTATGAGTACATTCAAGGGGTGCAAAGATCCGTAAAAGTTTACATAGGTTCTGAAAGTTTGAGCAGCCAAAATAGGCATGTGAGTTAAATTGGCCAAAATGACCATTCACTTAATATATTTGTTTTGATTTACTTGTCTTTAAGAAAAGTGTGGGAAAAGTTTTAGATGATGTTTATTTCACCTAAGCAACATTTTACAAGCAATGGATCACACAAACAAGGTGGTTTTAAAGAAATTCAAAATCCATGCATACACATATGCATGCATTCATGATTTTATTTAGAAAAGTTTTTGTTAACCCTAATCTTGATGATTAGTGTTTGATGATCTAAGTGTGGTATTTTTGGGATGTTACACCCGCGAGCGCCTAAGTGAAAACTCTAACGCCACCCCTCCTTCTAGACACTCCCAGGGAAATAATTCTATAAGACCTGGTCTATAAATTTACCTCTGTGGAGCAATTTTTGCATTTGACACGTGTCCAAAAAAGAGAGAATTCACAACTTTTGAGACGTGTGTAAAACAGAGAGAAATCACGACGGTAAAAGCGCCGTCCATGTTTTTTCACGCCACCCCTGCCCCTCCCCCTCCTCTCCCTTCCCTCGTTGCTGCCGGAGGTCGCTGGCAGTAGCGAGGCCTCTCCTTCGTTCCCGCATGTAACCAGGGATGCTCGGGGTGCCCCTTCATGGCGGGGAGAAAGGCTTCATGGTGCTGGTGGTATCCGGTAGCGGGGACGTGCGATTCTGGCGGTAGCAGCGCAAGGAGCTGGATGATTAAAGAAACAATTATAAGTATTGCATGCACACACGCTAAATCTCTACTACTTAAAAAAACCGAACTGTTCCGTTTTCAGCCACCGGCGTTTCGCTTCGTCGCTTCGTCGATCCCACCATCGCTTCCACTGGGCCTGGTCCATCAAGCGTTTTTATCTCTATAACCGTCAGCCAAAATCATCACGCCAGAAAACTGCCAAATCTCACGCTACAAGCTTCCAAAAACAACACGCTAGAAACTGCCAAAATCACAATCACGCTACAAACAAAAACAGATCTGCCTTCACGCCACCAAAACTCACGCCGCTAACATCGCGCCCCGGATTTATAACTCCCAGCTGCTAACATAACGCCACCAAAACTTGCGCCCTGGATTTATAACTCCGGTAGGGCTCATGGCATATAATTTGCTCTTCTCTCACGTTCAATCTTACCCAGATTCCAGATTCCAGCATTGTATTTTAGGTGACCCATCTTCAAGATACCGCCATGGCGACTCGATACATTCTCGAACGCGTCGGCTCAAAGAGAGTGATGGCACCCTCTAGGTAACGCGATATCCCTCCTGCATCAGAAACCTTTCTTAATAGCACATCAGATTTTTTTCTTAATAGAACATCCACAAATAGTAGAGATAGGTAGATCATGGATAGAGGTTTTCTAATGTTTCTTTTCTCTTATATAGCAGAGTTATTAGATTTCAATCTGTTGAAAACCTGCACATGTACAACAGATCATGGGAGACAACAACAAGAGTAGTTTCTGGGCAAATCAAACACACAAGAACTGGAGATGTAATCTACCGTGCAATCCTGGCCGACCTCTTAGTAAGAATAAATACACCAACGCAACGTCTTCTTTATCATCATAAGTATCAGTATCAACTTCTTTAAAATCTTGTACTTTCTCCGACCCATATTAGTTGACTCCAATTTGGATGTATCTATCACAATATCACAAAAACTTGTCTAGATACATCCAAATTGAAGTCAATTAATATGGGTCGGAGAGAGTATTTCCAAGGCTCATCTACATTATCTCACTATGGTAGAATCTGATGGTACTAAACAAGTTAGAAACGTATGGCACACAGCTTGATAATATACTTGGCTATTTTGATAGGGGGACAAAATGGAGGCAATCGCATATGGACAGCAAGCCTATCGTCTCGCCAACGAGCTGCAGATCAGCGAGGTGTATTTAATCAGAGGTCTGGGATTTCAGACAGCTGACATGCCACCACGATTTCGATTGGTCATATCAACCGACTTTTATGTCGTCATGCACTCGTGGACCCAGGTTCATCTTGCTGGGCCGAACATCTCCATCCCTGTGCTGCCCTCGCAGTTCATGGATTTCGATGATGCGGCAAGACTTAGGGACAAAATGCTCACGGGTGCTTATTGTTCTTTATTTAAATGGTTCACACTTTGTGTAATCTCATACAGTACAATGCAAAAGTTTGATTGTTCCGTTTTTCAGATGTCATTGGGATAGTCATGCAGGTCATTTATAAGATTCCACAAGTCATATGACCGCAGCACGCCATGCCGAGATGTCGTGCTGATGAATATTAGGTAAGGCCGAATCTTTTCTTGCCAGTTTTGATTTTCTAATGGCTACATTACTGCTATTTTGTTAGGCGGGAGTTAATATGTCTGCGCATATGGGACCGACATGTCTCACGCCATCTGATGAAGTGGCGACGTGCCGAACGGGATATGTGTATCTTAGCTGCCACCCTCTTTGAGGTCAGCACACGGCAAGGTAAATTATCATGTAGCGTTGACTATACTGAACCGTTTAACATACATTGGTATTCTAACACTAGAAATTATCATGTAGGGGCTTTGAAAACAATAGACGAGAGCCATATTGTCTTTGAGCCTGACAATCTGCTAGCTTATGAGCTAGCAGCTTTTCGTCATACACTTGGACAAACTCGTCGATCCATGCAGAGCTGTGTCAGGGCGTTTGTACGACAAAGGATAAAGATGGGGTTATATGACAACCTACGACTTGGGAGGCTGTAAATCAAATCGGATTTATCTATGAAATAAATTGTCATGTGACATGTTTTCTTTTATCAAGCTTTGAAATAGTACTTTGTTAAATCTGTCAATGCCAACAAAATGTATGTCAAAGATATTACTTTGTTTTATCTACTCCCGTGTTTGGAACCACTCTAGATTTTCTTCATGAAATAGTAAAAATATGCATGTACCTTGGAGAAAAAAATGGCAGTTCTGTCATAGTTGATTGCACACAGGAGCATTCAAAGATTTCAATAGCTCTGTATAGACCCTTGAAGCAGCATTCCCCAATAGATAACTGAGCACACCAAAGTAGCAGTTATTAACAGAACGATTGACAAGAGTAAGAGCATGAATATAAAAATGTATTGTTGGGGCGAATTGATATGCTCCAATGCAAGTTACTTGACTGGTCACTGCAGAAAATATTTTTTTTAATATGTAAAAAGTTATGCGTGTTCCAATAGAAAGCTATTCTGAATTCATGTCATGACATGGGCAGCTGATATCCAATCCCTGACCATCTAATGTTGTTTTTCAGACTTAGTCATGATATTCTAAATCTGAATATTTCCGGTCTGTCCATTTAGTACTTTTTTGGTTCTATAGCTAGACTTGCTCATTTGTAGTATACTACATTGCCTACTTATCTTTGTTAAAGTGGTATATGATGTCTGTATAAACCGAGTTTGTATGTATAGTATATCTATCTAATTCACTAAGCACACATGCCATGCATGAACTAATTAGGATGAAGATGTCCTAGATAAACAACTTGATATTACATTGATCACCTAGCTAAGAATATCACCTATTAAATGAAAGTTTTCCATGAAACGAATGCATTTCGAAGCATATAACCCACATACTACTTTTTATTGGCTTGATAATCAATGAATTTGGATTTTAGGCAATAGGGATTGATGACACATACCAACAAATTTACTAATAGAAACTCACAAGCATAGGATTGTACCAAGCTATTATCTGCAAAGTTAAACTCTTGAGCTACTACATATTCTTGCCAGTATGCTTAATCAATCTCTTACCTTAATTCTAGGGCAGAGATGCTCAAAATGAAATCGGAGGTACTCGAACATCCATGTGGAATTCCCATCTAATTCATGTTCCATGTGCTCTTTGTCCCTAGGCAATTGGTGTGAGCCTTCTCTGAACAATCACAGGTGAAATGTATGCATATGCTGTCGTTGCTCCTGCAAACATGCATATCACACATGTCAATAAGCATTGAACTTTGTTCAACCGATAACCATGATTTATGTCACAACGTAATCTATAGTATTGACTTTTACATAGATCAGAGGATTTAATGCTATGAATGCGTTGTTATTTGTATTAAGCTCAGGAAAATAACGTTGGATACCACCCAGAAAAAAGGAACGTTTGATCGAGTCTCCTTATTTTTTGCTTGCAAATGGGGTCACCCAAATTTTGAAATCAGAGGGTGTACTGAGATAAATTAATAATCCACATATAACCACTTCTGAAATTATATATTGTTGCATCAGCAGATGATCTACCTGACACGAAGAGTGAAAGCAAGGAGAGCATGCTCACGGGTCTGGCCATCCTTGAAGATTCATGCCTCTAAACCATGTCAACGATAATCACAACACAGTCAGCCTATAAGGTCCCAGTTATCATGCGTACTGGCAATTACCAGTAAACCTCAGCTAGCATGCATATTTTCAGCCTGAATTTGGATACCTGACAGTAGAGTAGGTTCAGCTGTTGAAACTCAACATTAAAGGTTCATATACTACTGTTTTGTATCCACTGAAAATTGCAATGTCAAACCACATCAGAAATTGCATGCCTAGAAAATCCATTCTCTTGAACACCAGATAGTAACACACCAGTTTAGAGAACATAGTTTCCTTTGATGATTGTACGGCTGCTGTGTTGCCGCAATATATACCGGTTAATGATGCATGCTTCAATGCTTTGTTTGATGGATCGAGTCTAAGAACAACGAAGAAGTTTCTGAAAGAGGTAATAGAATGTTATGCAAACAGATAACTGTGAAGTGTGACTGGATTTGTAATAGCAAAGCTTAGCCACAGCAGCAAGCATAGAATGGAATTGCGCATCAAATTGCAGCTATACAATTATAACCTACAACGCACTCCACCTATTCATATATAAATCGATAGTTCGCCATCATACAGCAAAGCCCCAAATCATGGCATCGACTAACTTTGAAGCAAATGCGTTATACTACCAGCTGCAGAAACTATTGCATCAGCACTAAATCAATCAAAAATCAAAGTGGACTCTGCAGCTAACCTAACCCATTAATAGACTTTGTCTGAACTGACGTTCACCTGATATATGTGCAAACGCAAAACAGAGCACAGCATCTCCAATGCTCCTCAAAATCAGAATCCAACGTTGCTAGGTGACAGTAAATAGGTGCTCACCGGGCATGATCTGGAGGCGGTCGAGGCCTCGTAGGGTAACGTATAATTAATATGGGAGATTTCCCGTATTAGAATAAGAAACAGAACTCTTTACAGTCAAGTTTTCTAGAATAACAAACATAACTCTTTACAGGTGTTTCCATCAAGAATTAAGCGTCGTGCATGACATGGGAATTTACGTTTCCTTTGCACGGGCACGTTTCCCCGTTGCAACAGCAAGACGTATAATTAATATGGGAGATTGCCTTCCTTAAAAACCCACAGAATAGTTTCCCAAGTAACCTTTTTTCCAAAACAAAAACAGAAATGGATTTTCCACCTTAATTAATCGCAAATCCTGCGGGCACCTGCGATTAATTTAGTATAGGAAAGAGAAAACAAATTTGTCCGCAACATCCTCCCTTGCCCAAATATCGCTCATCGCCGGCAAGCCAACAAGAAGGGCGAGCACACATCTACCTATGAAAATAGCTACACTGGGGAAAATTAGTGGAACCCATCGACGCATCGATTTGGTCTCAGGTAAGTTTGATAAGTCATTCATTTTTACAATCTGCAATTAGCTTCTGACAATGGAAAATCGGGGTTGGGAGAACGGAAATCATACCGAGCCGAGTGTAGCACTTCAGGATGACGACGCCTCCTCGCTTGTGCAACGAGGGGAGAGGATGAAGCCATCGACCCCGAGGCGGGGAGAGGAGGTGTCGGATGACGCCAGCGTGTTGAAGGTAAACGCCGCAGCGGGGAAAGGATAAGCCATGGCGGGGGGAAGGGGGCGATAGCGACGCAGGAGCTTCACGTCTTGTTGTGGCCGCGCCTGGGGGAACACGGAGGAGGATGGTGCGGTCGCATTGGACCGAGGGCCTCTGCGGCGCCCGGCTTTGGAGAGGAGAGGGCGGGCTCCGACGTGGGTGGAGAGAGAGGGGCGGGGTTGCAGCCTGCGGGGAATTTGGGCTAGGCAGATATAGAAGAGATGTTCGCGGGCGCATGGAGAGACGAGGCCGCAGGCGAGGCAGCAGAGGTGGGTAGCGATGGAAGACCGGGAAGGAAAGCGTGCGCGGATGGAGCTTGTGCCGAGGACCGGCGAGGTCGAGCAGCAGAGAGAGTCGAGGAGCTTCACGTCAGTCCCACACGCGCGCGTCGCCGCTGGCCTGTCAAGCCAGGGAGGCGGCGTTGGGGTGCCAGGTCGAGGGCACAGGGGCGCGACGACGGGCGCGGGGAGGCGAGGCGTCGGAGGAAGGTGGAGGCGGCGGCGGGTTCGAGCTACTGCCTCAACAGGCAGGGATGAGACCACGATGGAGGGAGACGAGCAGAGAGAGTGGTGCTATGCTACTATTCGTTTTCCACTAACAGATAAGGTGTTGTTTCATCTACGAGCATTATTGTCTTCAGCGGTGTGTACCAAAAGTTTAATTTAGTTTTCAATTTTTTCAGGCCATAGTTGTAATTCTTCGGTTTTTTCCTTTCATTAGAAAATATTTTTGTGTTGATTGGTGCCTTTCCTAAGATTTATTTTATTCTCTTGTCTTAGTTTGCTCATGAATGAATATAATATATATTTATGTATTGATTGTATTGGTAGCAGGATATACATTTTTTTACTGTGCTAAAATTGTTGACAGAAATATAACCGTGCAATAATAAGAAAAAATTACAATTTTAGTAGCACACTATCTTTAATTTTTTGTATTAATTGATACAACAATAAGAAAAAAGACAAACGTCTTTTATTTTTTTGAATTATGTTGTCATATTTTCACCTATTGACCCAAACATGATTTGATCAATCGTCACTTTGTTTAAAATGTTTCTAACAATTTTAACCATTTATAGATACTTTTAATTTTTTATATAGATATATTTGACTTCCCACGTTAGTGGATTAGATCTTCGTCAAGGGTTATATTTGGGCAAGGGATTTTTTCCAGCTTGATTGATGCTTAAGAACTTCTGTACTTGCTCCACGAGAAAACAAAACCATGTAGCTGCTTCAATAATTATGTACCAATTATTATACTTAAAATCAAAATACATAGAATTGTTTGCATTGTCCACATCCTTTACATGTATTTTAATCTCCCTTTTTATTACTCATGTGCTCTGATTCATCATCCCAATAAAACAGTGGTTCTTTATATAACTTTTAACCTTTGTAAATTATGAAATTAATTTTGTATAGTTAATGATCAAGTCTATTGAATCATGCAAATAATAAGCCTACGTGTTTTCTTGCAAATGGATTCTACAACCGGATCCAGTGAATGTGCTCCTTTAAAAGACTTGTCCAACACCATCAACACAAGTAACAAGCATAATATATATTGTATAAATATTTCAGACGATGTTCAAAATTCTTGGCATGTAACTAGCATGTTTACACATGGGGAATGGAAAAAAAAACTTTGTTCCCGTGGCAACGCACGGGCATTTTACTAGTGTTAATTAATGAAATCCTACATGGATGGCGATAGGGGGAAAAAGTACAAGTACATCCACGCGTATTCAAAATGGACGTCCATTGGTTTGGAAGGGCTTACGGTACCTTAAGAAAGTGTTCATGGAAGAAAAAAAGTGTCCACGAGGTTTAAAAAGCACACACAGGTTGGTTTTGTGGTTTTGGAAAATGTTTACGAGTTCAAAAAAATGTTCACTTGAATAGATAAAATGTTAACTATTCAAAGAAAATATGCTTGTGGATTCAAAAAAAATCATAGGGTCAAATAAAAGTTCATGGAATGTTCACAAGTTCAAAAAAACATTCAGGGTTCAAAATATATTCATAGTTTGACATATGTGCATGTTTCTTTCAATGCAAATTTTTTCCTATTAATCAGCTGACTTTATAAGTAATTAGGAATATTTATGTAAAGATACTGCCGAATAAACAGTGCAATAGCCAGGAATCACACGCAAAAAAAGAGCCCATTTCCAAAAAAGAAAAGGGATCACACGCAAAGAAACTGTCTTTAAAAACGGAAACAAGAATGAAATGAACGAAACATAATAAGCGGTCGTTACTACTCGTAAGATGGGCCGAGCCCAGCTCGGAGGGGGTGTACACGGAGGCAAGCCCTCGCGTTGAGCACGTAGGAATTTCGGGCAATCGATCCATCCGGGAGCTGCTATTTCACGCTTGGTGCGCGCGAGAATAAGCTTTCGCTCTTGTGCTTCTCGTACGTGGGCCTGGCCCAAATCAGTTTCTTCGTTCCTGGCTGATGCTTTGTGGTTCTGGACGTTTTCTTTAAACCGTGCACGTTTTCTTTTCTCTTCTCGGCGAAACAGTGTAAGCTGGTTATATCTGTGTAGGTATAAGGTGCAGCTCTGTCCAAAAATGTTCAACATAAGAAATTATCCATATTTCAAAATGTTCAGATTCAACAATTTGATCAAATTTGAAAAATGTTCATATATAAATACTGTTAAAATTCAAAAACTGTTCATACTCGAAAAATGTTAAAATTTTAAAAATGTTCACATTTGGAAACTATTTCAAAAACTGTTCATATTCGAAAAAATGTTAAAATTTGAAAAATATTCACATTCAAAAATTGTTCATATTGAAAAAATATTCAAATTCATAAATTGTTTAGAAAACAGAAAAGAAAGGTAAAATAGAAAAGAGAAAAGAGAAAACATACGGCATAAAAAATAATGATAAAAAGGTAAATGCTAATGAGCCAGTCCAACGCGTGTGCCCGCGTGAGCGGAGCCTAAAAACACGTGAGTTGGACGGGAAATAGCCTATCATCCATCCAGCAGTGTGTCGAGAAAGAAAAGTGTTAAAGGCTGGGCCAGTAGGCCAAATCTAACGCGTCGTAAAGCGTTTGCAAAAATACAAACGACACGTGTCTGTCCCTGATTCACGGGAGATAGGACCATGGCCCACCATAATATTCTCCACTTCTCCGCACACATCATCATTCTCGCACGTCGTCTCCTTTCGACCAGAGCTCTAACATGCTCGAACACCCAAGTTAAGTTTATTCCCCACCTTCATTGGCGACACTAGCGGTGGTGAGGTTGGGTGGGCGTGGTCATCTTCCTCCTCTCGCTGGCAATCGCCAAGCTCGGCCCACCGATCATTCGTGTGAAAGGAAGGGTGTGCAGCGTTGGCAACTCGTGTTGCCAACGAGAGGAAAATAACAATTGCATCCAGGGATGCTATATGCTCACCTAGTCGGCACGGGTCGCGCATCCCCCAGGATGATGTACTAGACTGGCCCAATTTTTTTCTTTGTTTATTTCTTATTTTTGTTTTTTCCCTGTGGAGATTTTTGTCTCCTAAGCCTTGTTATTTAAGAAAACCAAAATCATAAAAATTAAATAGAAATTTAGATATAGGCCATGATTTATCCCACAATCGTACAAAATATAACTTTCAAATATTTTATACTCTATTCTATAAAAATAAAATAAAATTATAGACCTTTGCAAGTATGTTTTCAAATCCCGAATTTTATCATGTTTGTCATTTTTGTTTGTCCAAAACACAAAAAAATTCACGACGCAATTTTGCAAGCTTATGGGATACAATATTGATTATGTCCAGAATTATTCTCACATACTTTTGAAACCAATAAAATTTAATTTTTATTTTTTAAAATGAACAGAGCACGGGTGCTTGGGATCCAAATACACTTCCCTTTTTCTTGTTTTTGTTCTTGTTTCTTTTCTTTTTAGCGTGTTTTCATTTTTTCCAAATCTGAATATTTTTTTTAAAAATATAAGTTTCAAAATTTGAACAATTTTAAAATTGGAACACTTTTTTGAGTTAGGACACTTTTCATAGTTGATTATTTTTCAAATTCGAACTTTTTAAAATTTGAATGCTTTTCATATTCTAACATTTTCCATTTCTAAACAAAAATTCAAATCTAAATAATCTTAAAAAATTATTATAAAACAAGAGGAAGCAGAAGGCCTACTGGGTCGTCACATAACGCGTGGTGGTGGGGGAGGGGTATGCAGCTCGCGGTATGTAACGACCTGGTCGGCATATAGAATACTTGGAGATATCCTCCTCGATTCAAGATGGGAGCGGGAGTAGTAGTGCTCAAATGGGCCGGATCAACTCGGTCCAAAAAAGCATGTTCACGTTTTACTTTTTACTTATTCATCTTTGTTATAGGTAATAATATATTATTATTTTTATGAAATAACTTTTAGAAAATTTCAGATTTTTGAAAATGATTCAATTTTTTCGAAATGTTGAAACTAATAAATGTTCAAATTTTTAAAAAAGTTTTAAATTTGAAATTTGTTGTGGTATGAAATTTTACAAAAAATAAAATTTGAATTTTCAAAAATGTTCAAATTTGAAATCCCTAAAAACGATAAAAGCAAAAAACAAAAATGTCTAGAAAACCGCCAATAAAACTGTTTGGAAAACTCCACCGCGCTAAATTGGTCGTGTCTCGGTTCATGTCCGTCTATGAGCGGGACGAAATGCGTCCGACATTGAGTGGGATATAGGTTTTTTCCTGATTCGGCCACTCAGGAAGAGGACAACATGCCATTTGGCATTCAGTTACCATGTTTCTCACTAAGGGTGTATAAGGTTCGGGAATGAAGTTGAATGGAATGTCATGGTTCCATTCCATTGGAATGGGTTGATTCCGTTTTTATGTTTGGTTAGAACCAAAAATGTGTAATGGAATGGTTCCATCCTATGTCCGGTTGGTCCAAAAAAGTGAAATGGAATGATTTCATTTTATGTTTGGATGCATTTAGCCAAAAAAAAGTCAAAAGAATAGAAAGAATGAGAAGCTTTGGATGGCTTTAGCATAGAGGAATGGGGATAGAGGAATGAGGAGATTCCACTGATTTATAGGAATGAGTGTATTCTGAATTTAGATGGAATATTCTTTTTTCTAGAACTATCTCATTGCATTTTATTTCTCAACTGAACACTAGAACGGCTCTCGGATGTAGAACCATTCCATTACATTTCACTTCGTGACATTAACCGAACACACCCTAAAAGAAGTGCAGTGCTAGTATTGCAATTCAATATTTATTCTATTTTGGTGCCTTTTTGAACTATGCTAATCTACCAGATTCCAGCCCCAGAACTTTTAAGGAAAACCAATACTCCTACTTGATGAAAAACGTATACACAATCTCGGTGGCAACGGGGAAAACCAAAGGAAATTGCCGAGTGATGTCATGGTGATGGCCTGGTGCATGGTGACGACAGGCGGCCTCTGGAAATGCAATAATGCAATGGCCCATGCACTCATTAATCCAAGCCTTTATTGATAGGACTCCAGGTACACTGTCGCCATGGTGTGACAAAACGCATCTGAAAATAAAATAATAGTAGAGGAGAAGGAACAATTGTGATAAGGCTAAGATAGCAAGAAGAAAAATAAATAAGTCGACATATATAGGAGGGTGTTCCAAACATAACACTTGGATTATTGTCCATGCATGGCTCCCTCACTTGAACGGTAGAACTGAACTGGGTTCAGATCACACTTATCTCTCGAAACAGGCTTTCGTCTCAGCTTTATAAATAAAGTATACCGGTGAGACAGCTGCTGTCCAGGCAGCACAACGCTCAAAGAATACAAGAGATCGAACAACTGAAAAAGCTAAAAACTAAGATAACAGCTAAAACATGCCCAAAAGAAAAAGAAATGAAAAAGACGGCGAATCGACGAGACTAGGGTGACAAGCCACCGCTGCGCCCTCCGAAAATGTCCCACCCCACACCTAGCACCCCAAATCGCCCAGTGCCAAAACAACACCTTTAGGAAGGGAAGCGTCGTGGCGACGACGCTGCTGTCCGGCCCAGTGCACTAGACCTAGGGTTTCCCCTGGCACTCGGAGTAGAGTGGAGTAGGCCTATCCGCGACGCCCTCCAAGGAGGAAAGGCGCCACCCGACGGCGGCACCGCGGCGGAGCCGGACGGGCCGACAAGGATTTCTCCCTAACCCCACCCACAACAAAACTCTAGACGCTTCGGAGCACCACCACCAATCTCGCCACCCACTAACATGCGCCATCACGATAGCGCCATCACCATCGCCACCGTATCATCGAAGACACGAGCAATCCGTCCACGGGACAGATGCAAGAGACCGGGGACTGCAGCACTACAACCGACGGGAGGAATCCACTCCGCGCCAAAAGGTGGTCATCGCCTGCATAGCGGCGGGATCACACTAGGCAGGGCGGCGGCGGGACCCGAGGGGCCCGTAAAGCCAACGCCGCCTTGCTGCAATGGGCCAGCCATGGTGCTTCCATCCCCTACCGGAGCCGAGTCACCGTTGTCGTCACCAGGAAGGCAACGCCGCTGCGAACGTTCCTGCCCGCCGTAGCCCAGATCGGGCCCGAGGGACCCAGATCTTGGCCGGCTGAAGACCGACGCCAAAGGCCGAGCTCGCTCATCGCCGCGTCGCCCCGTCGTGCTAGACTGCGCCGCCTCGCCACCCACGGGCGGCCGGGCCGCTAGTTCGAAGAACACGCCGCGGCTTGAAGGCTTCCCGACGGGCTCCTATGACGGCGGGAGAGGAGAGCCGCCGTCAGCACCGTCCGGGGGGGCTCAGATCACAACTATCAAACATCACCTCACAAGAACTAGTCCCACGCAGCCACAATGTATGACACACAATCACATTTACTACAAAGTCTGATTAGCCAGACAAACATAAGACCATATATTTTTTTTGCCATACAGAGAGGAGGACATGAAGTCACGAACCCATGTGTTCCTTTACCGCCGAGCTGTCTGTCACGGAGAACATTGGCCAACTTTAATTAGAATCCAGGGGTCGATATTCTCAGAAAATGAAGGAAGATTCACCGGTCACCAAAAAAAAAAAAAGATTCCGAGTCACGTATATTCGTGCCAGTCGCCAGTGGTGGCGACAAAACACAGAAAAGCATCATCGGCGTATCGATCCGGCTGAGCCGAGCCGTGTGCGCTTGTGTGGAGCATGAAACGTGCGCATGGCACCATCTATCTATCTTCTCCCTCCCTCCATGTCTATTATTAGTGCAATCTTTGTAAGCTATCTATCTAATCAGGCTAGTGCTGCGACGACTGCGAGTGCGAGCCGAGAAAGGAGAAAAGGAAAGGCGAGGCGTCACTCCCCCCGGGATAAGAAAACTACCGCCATTAGTTTCTGGGGGGAGAGGAGGAGGATATACGTAACCATGGGCCAGCGCAGGCCACCATGTATGGTTGGGGTCTCGGAGAGCGACGGCCACGCCGGTTGTTGCTTGGCATTATTAGTTCCCGCGCACCAGTCACGTACCGATCTCGCCTCACGAAACTCTGTTTCCTATGGTTCGACCAGCTAACCAAAACTGGCCGTGCGATTAATTTTTTAATTAATTAATTAACAAAAAAATCTGCATCCTGCCCCAGCAAGGTTGGTGCTTTCCCCCCGGCAAAGCTCCAAAAGGCCGGATGCGTCAGCAGCTGCATATACAAGCGTCGTATCGTAGGGCCGGCGGACCTTAAAAAAACCCTGTCAAATAGTGTCATGTAGTAGTATGTCTAATGTGTCCTCCTCCTCTTAGGAAAACTCAAAACCGAGGGCTAGCATCATTGGCATGTGATTGCTGTTTAGAACATTGCGCATACTCCAAGCTCGCGTCGGCCAAGATGCATGCATGTGCGGGCGATGAATCCGGGCTGTGACGTGGCCCAGCGTGCATCCATCCCGATGTATGTCCGCTTGCGTTACCTAACGTACGCCCGCAGCTTGGTTGCTGACCTTTGCTTCTACTGCCGACATCTTGCTTGCGTACGTACGTCGAGGAGCCAAATCTAAGCTCTCCACTCGGCAGGCAGACTTCTCCTCAAGAAGATGCAAGTACTTTCTCCGACTCATATTAGTTGAGTTAGATTTATTTAGATTTAAATGTATTTAAATTTTAAAAAATCCAAGTTAATTAATATAGACCGGATGAAGTAGTATTTTCTCTAATTTCTTTCCAAATTGCTTGGACCCAATGACATCCCTCGACGAATCGACGTAGTGTGTGTAAAGCCTGGCAGGGTAAAACCTGCTCCCTCCCTTCCTTTTCGACCTTTATACCGGCCGATCACTGTACGGACGGCGTGCGTGCGTGCGTATACCCTGACCTCACGCCGCAAAATGATCAAGCAGTTGGGATCGGCCGGCCGGCCTAACACCCAACACAGACCCCTGTAGCCGACGCGCGCACGTCACCGGCCCGCTCTAGCTCCCAGCTCCGTCGTCGCGGGCGGCCAGCCGTCAGCCACAGAAGCACGCGCCCACAGGGCGAGCGGATCGACCGGTGTGTGGCCTGTGGGTGTGCTTCGGTCGATCTGACGTTGGACGGCGCACTACCCGCCGGCCCGCCCGAGCGAGCGGCGGGGGCACAGCGACGTCAACGGCCGCCGGGCGAGCCACGCGTCCCACCCATCCGTCGCCGCGCGGTGTGACCTGAGGTGACGCGTGCGTCCCCCGCTCCATCGGCCGTGGACACGGCCCCCGGGTGCATGCGGCCGTGTGGACTGTTGCGTGCGTCGCCGGGGCCGGGGGTGACGCCAGGTCCAGCGTCACGCGCTATCGGCGTCTTTGGTCACCGTCGTCGTTCGTCGTTGCAATTATGGACCCGTTTTTCACACTTGACACCACGTACGTACGTACGTCACGCACACTGTGTTCTTGTTTGACGAAGCCGGCAGGCCGGTCGGCTGGTACGCCCACGCCATGTGCCGAATCCAGCAGCTCTGCCTCTGCGATACTAGTACTAGTACTGACGTCGCATCGCGCCGGTGGAGGAGGATCGATCGTACCGTCGAGAGTTCCGATGCCGGCATCTCCGACCTTCACGCACGCAGAATCTTCCTAGCTAGCTAACGAGATGGGTGGTTCGTGTTGCCCCGGATATCCCACTCACCAAACCCCCAAAAATATCGCACAACCTACGCAATGCGACCGACGGAATTGATTGAAATAAATAAATAGCGACCGATGGATTCGACCGGAAATTCTGCTACTAGCTCGGAGAAATGCCAACTGGAAATTCTGCTACTAGCTCGAGGAAGAATCAGAGCCAGCCAGCGGTAGTAGTACATCGTGGTACTGTGGTTACTACTAGCTATAGGATTCTTTTCGTGCGATTTTTTTTAAAATAATACGAATTAATTATTTAATTTAAATTCTATTATGCGTTTTTTCGAAATTCTAGATCTAGCGCTTTGTCGGTAGGGGCAATCGGCCAATCGGTGCATCAGCCGGTCGATGCAGCGGGCTGATTAGTGCAATCGGCCAGACCTAGACCGATTGTCTAATCGTCCTGCCCCTGACAAAATCCTGCATGATCAATGCAACCCTAATCTTCGCATTGTTTTTTCGTAATCCTTCCCGATTTTTCCGCCATCGCGCCAATTTTTCCGCTGATGCCGCCACTACTTCCGCCTTTTTCCGCCACTACTTCGCCTTTTTTCCCGCCTATTCGCGGTGCCTCTATAAATCCGCAACGAGATGTATCCTTACCAGTTCATCTCTTTCTCCTCTTACTCTCTCATTTCCTCCTCTCCTCTTGCTCTCGCATTTCCTCCACTCCTCTCCACTATGACCGACGCGTCTCCCCGGCTGTAGATATGTCTATTGGGCTTTTCTTCATAGCGAATTGTTGAGATATGCGATAAACCAGCCGATCGGGATCGTTGGTATCGAACCATGATGCTCTCGTTATACTTGGTAAGTCACTTCATCGAAGAGGGTGGAAGCCAAGACCCCAAGTCAGGTACAGCGAGCTTCTCGGGATCAAGGCAAGGTGGGACAAGCTTACCTTCAAGAGTGAAGCTTCGCATGATGGAGGTGGCTAATACACCTTGGTCTGGATAGAAGATAGCGAAGATGAGGATGATATCTTCATGCCACCCGTTGGAAGCAAGGCAAGAGCTGAGTGGGACAAGAGGCGGAAGAAGAAAGAGCAGCCAAGAAGAGTCAAGTGACATGAAGCGGTGTGGCACGTAGGGCCTGCATAGAAGAGAGCGAAGATGAGGATGATATCTTCATGCCGCCACCCGTTGGAAGCAAGGCGAGAGCTGAGTGGGACAAGAGGCAGGAGAAGAAGAAAGAGCAGGCCAAGAAGAGCAAGTGCGAGGGATCGTCCAAGGGAAAGGGCGAGGCATCATCGAAGGGAAAGGGAAAGGCATCATGCTAGGGATTGATAGGACTCTTATTTATATACCGCAAGTTATGTTGAACTGTGTTGCAATAAAAATCGTGAAATGATAGAATGATGTCTCATATATAGGTAGATATATGTCTCATACATAAGTAGATGTCTCATGCATAGATAGACATGTCTCATACATATATAAATATATGTCTCATACATAGATAAATATATGTCTCAAATGACGTAAATCTGCATGACGCTTCGGGTGGTGGGTTAGGGCGTCGTCCAACCGAACACAGGCGTGACGAACTGTCGGGGAGGAATCACCGACCCGTGCTCATCGTCTTGAGTCTCTGTGTGGGGTCAGTGCGAGTGAAAAATGTTCAGCCAACTGCTCTGCGTCATGAAATCCTGAGTGCTATGATCAACGTCCTGATCAGTCCAGGCGGATCCGGACACAGATAACTGATAGCCAGGCATAGACCCCTGCATTCCGAATGCTCCTGCACATAAAAACAAAGTATGTAAGAACTTGACATGAACTGAGTCTCGACGCTTATCTTGTAAGACACATACCCTGTGGCTGTGGCTGTGGGCGAAACCCGTAGTTTGGCATGGGAGGCTCCTGCTGCTGGTGCTGCCACGACGAACCTCCATCGTGCAAAGGTGGCTCCTGCTGCTGCCACGACGAACCTCCATCGTGCAAAGGTGGCTGCTGCTGCCGTGACGGTCGAAAGAAGGCTGCTGATGCCACGTCGAACCTCCGGCTGATGCAGGGAGGAGGTCTCGTAGTCGTGTGGTGTGTAAGCCGTGGGAGCCCTGTCGTAGGGGCGAGGGTGGCTGCTGCTGGTGGTGCGTCGAGTGCCGCGGAGAGGACGCTGTGGTGCCGGGTGGTGAGCAATGTCCGAGAAGCGGGTGCACGTGATAACCCGTAGATCGCCGTATCTTCTCCTCGGCGACTCAGCCAGTCTTCGTCTGCCGGTGAATAAGTAGGGGTCCGGACGAAAGAGAGCGTCTGTACTCAGCACTCTCCGTCTCAAGATCGACTAACAGCTGTGCCTGCAAGAGACACCACAAGGTTCGCCATATATAGATGGAAAACTATGTAATAAATAGGTGCATTAGACGAAGAACATACCGCGTGTTGTCTGCGCCCAGATCGGGCTCGGATAACTATCCCAAGTAGCGCGGCATCTCCTCTGGGTGAGATTGCTGCGTGATGCGTAGTCGTGTGGCGCTCATGTAGCTATCCAAGTACCTGTTAAACTCTTCCATGTCAAACGCGTCGTTCGAGTCCCAGACTCGGGCTGTAGCGGTGTACCACTCTTGAACGTACACCCCAACCCTGTGTAGCCAACCCGTGGCGGTCTTGCTACTTCCCTTCCTCGACAACCTAACATTTAACATGGTTAGTGTCATGTCAATAAATCATGTTAATATGGAAGTAATGTGTAAATAAAACATACGTGTGTACGACTGAAGGTATGGCGCTCTCCGTAGGACGAGGATCAGCCAACTGGCGAAGACCAAACTGCCTCATTACTCTATGTAGGCTCATCTCCTCTACCTGCATGTCGAAGATGATCTTCGATTTTGTGAGCCAATACGGCTCGTCCACGGCGCATAGTAAAGACATTTGTGCGGCGCCCCATCCTCTGGAATCTAGCGGCGACTTCATTACCGTAGGGCTCACATCACCGAACTCGCTAGCGATCGTCAAACCCTTTCAGACGGTCTTGAGGTAGCAACCCTCACCGACCGTGAGAAAAGCGTCTCTGCGAATAATAATTTGTTAGCTCCATGCATAGTTTATGTCAACTAAATAATGAATGTAACAAGTAACTTTGCACATACCTGGCGATGTGTCCAAACTGAACCGAAAGTAGGCAAGTCAATGTGGTCTGGATCTGGATCCAACAGTCCAGTCAGAGGGTCGCCCAAAGTAGCTGAAGGGTAAGGCGTCTCAACCATAACGTCCGGCCGGCCGATAGGAAACCGCTCGGGACCAAAGTGCAGCGATGGTGGGCATCCAAGCAGGCCTGACTTCGGCGCCCTCCGTTGGCAACCACTACACATACCTCGGTACGTGGCCGCTAAGACCGCAGAACCCCAACTCCTCTGTATAATCATGTCAGCGCTAGTTGCATTGGCGATCTCCAATGCGATAGGGATGTAGCGAGCGGTGATAGTGACATGGTTCTCGGTGAACATCACCTTACCGAGAAGCCAAAGTATGTATGCCTCCAAGGACCGAGTGATTTGTGGCTCTGTCAACTGAGTCTCTGGATAGCCTAGCTGTTGGATCTGCATTAATGAAATATGGTTCGATAAGTAACCAGTAGCCAGTAATGTGTAGCAAACAGATTAAAAGAAGTTAGCAAACACACGACATCCTAGTAACCGGTCGAACTTGGGCCCGTGTTCTTCATACTCCAATGGTCTAGTAATACCTTGGAATCATTTGTGCCATATCTTGTTACCAACCGCCCGGTGCAGTGGCGGTCAATGGGCTGTCCACCAAAGGAAGTCCCAACAGCATGACACGCCCCGGAGAGTAGGAGCCATCTCCCCAAATGAAAGTGAAAAGTGTGGGTCTCGGGCCTCCAACGGTCGACCAAGCATGTGAGCAACGAGTGGTCATATAGTAGACGTGTAGAGTCTGCAGTGCCCTCAACCAAGCGAACAAAAGGTAAAAGCCCAGCCCACTTCAACCTGCATGACCAAAAACGTGATCAATCATGTATCGCAACCCAAAAATACTCATATAATTCATGATTAAATCGTACCTAGGAACCCAAGCGGGGTGTATCCTCCAGTTAACATTCGGTGTGCGAGTGACCAAAGGCTCAAGTGAGTTGGGGTCATCCTCCAAAATTCTAGCCCGATGTTTCTTTTCAATGTCTGGATCGAGCAACCTGTATCTTCTCGCCATTTCTGAACAATTTAAAAATTAACATAAGCATTTGCATATTACAACATAAAACATAGTTCGTCACATATTACAAAATAAAACATAGTTCTCCACATATTACAACATAAAACATAGTTCGCCACATATTATAACATCAAACATAGTTCGACACATATTACAACATAAAACATAGTTCGACACATATTACAACATAAAACATAGTTCGCCACATAGTTTCACCCGCGTCCTCTACCTCTTCGACCTCGCGCACCCCGTCCTCGCGTAGGTGTGCCTTATGCCGAAAAGTGGGACAATGAGTATCCACTGTCCAAATTCATTGCATAGAAAACAACGCCGAGTTGGACCGCCAGACTTCGATTCGTCCATGTCATTCGGATGCGTCTACTGGCGTACGCCTCGCTTGTTCGCATTAGAGCAGGGTGTGGGATGTACTACCTTTCACCAGGGTTCACGGTGTTGAAATTACCCATTACTCGAAATCCTGACATCTCACCCGTCCAAGTATTGACCACAGATTCTTTCAGGTAGTAGGGAGACACGAACGATATGGCGTCCAACCCTAGCTGCCGACAAGCAGCAAGCACATGAGAGCAAGGCAGGTGAAGCAACTTTGGTTTGTTGCAGGTGCACTCGCAGGTTGGCCATTGCTCATTACCGATCTTCACCTCATGCGTTCTCAGTTCATTACCACACCCAAACTTATCGGTGGCTAGCCGCACCTCAAACCTTTCTCCTCATTACCTATGCACGACGGTGTGTGACATAGCCTTCGCCATCTTCTTATCCATGTACCTCATAACCTTTTCACGAAGCGGGTGTTCGGATTGTTCATGATATGCATCCGAGCACCACGTAATGCAGTTCTAAAATATGAAATCGTGCCATACTGAATACCTTCGACTATGGTCGATTGGAAGTGCCCTGTTACCTCTGAGGACAAAGTTATATGACTCAGCTAGGTTTGTAGTCATGACACCATACCTAGCTCCATGTGTATCGTGTAGCAAAGACCACCTCTCTAAAGGCCCGTGCTCTATCCACTGTTGGAAGTTCTTGATCGATCTGCCGAGCCTTCTCCTGGTACCAGGTGGATCAAATCCAGGCAAGTCACAAAGCCCTACAGGATCTTCCTCCACAGGCGCAGCTCGGTAGCTTGATGTGCAGCTATCGCTGCTTGATGTGCACCACGGCTGCGTTTTGCGACTTTCCTTGCCCTCACATGTTTCGAGTAAATTCATCGAGCTTTATGCGTATGAAATCGTGCTTCCATTCTTGGTTCTGCTTGCACAATTTTTTGAATAGATTTATGAGGTTCTTGTTTCTGAACTGTGAGAAGAAATTAGCACCCAAATGGCGTATGCACCATCGGCTTTGCATGTCAAGCCAAGGTGTTTGCTCTTCTAGCCACTTTGTGTCGGCCGTTTACGGCATTGAGTATACCGCATGCCTATCATGAATGATGCACACATTGGGCTTGTCTTTCACATTGCTATTTTGAGTCACTGAAGAACCATGTCCAACTTTCAGTGTTTTCGCCCTCCACGAAAGCAAATGCGAGTGGGACAATCTGATTGTTGCCGTCTTGACCAATGGCGGTAAGGATCTGACCCTTGTACTTGCCAGTTATAAAAGTACCGTCTAAACGACAATAAGTGAAAGCTTGGATGCATACAACAAAAGAGAAGAACACTCGATGAAGCACCTTCATGGATGGATCCTCGGGTATCACATAATATTGTATGTCGACATAGGTGCCTGGGTTTCTATCCTGCAGTGTCTGAAGTTGTCGGACCACGGAGTCATACGCGTCTCTAAACAGACAAACCTCTCCTCAAGAGCCCTTTGCTTTGCCCTCCAAGCCTTGCCATACGAAATGGAGTACTTAAACCGGTCTTTACTTTCTTAGATATCGGAAATTGTCATCGCTTTGCACTCTACTAAGTCCGTGTAAATCAGTCGAGCTAGAAGTGTGGAGGAGAGGTTAAGATGATCTTTAGGACCATTGTGTAGCTTACATGTGTGCTGCACATAGTCGCTCACCAACCAAGTTGTGTCATACGTAGGGACATAGGCATGCACCCTGCCTGGACAATTTATATCCACGCATTCCATTGTCAAGTATTTCTTAGAGGACACGGTTGTTTTCAAAACCGTGTGTGTTGACATTGCCCAAGCAACGACTGCATCTTGCAAATGTTGTTTGTCTTGATATCTGGCACCCTGGACAATTCTGTTGCTGTGATATTCCCACGCAGAATCATGACCATCATCAACGGTCATTCCGGTTGACATGTTTTGATTCCATGAAGCAGGAATCGGCATGTCCTCTCCACCATTGCCTTCTCCATCAGAATCATCTGGGTCATCAGAATCACCACTCTCGCCATCCATGTAATCCTCCTCTTCCATCATGTTACGCATGCCTCCATCTTCCTCGTCGCATCCGCCTCCACTATAGTCTTCTCCACCTCCGCATGATGCTCGCCCCGATTCATAACCACCGCCTCCTCCTCCTCCTATCTCACGCTGCCCGATTCATAACCACCGCCCAGACCTTTGGACATAGAGTACATCCGTAACTTGAATCAACACTATGGCGAAACATGTCCACCATCGATCTCCTTCAGACGGGAAGCACTAATGCGAGGGTTTACATGCCTATCTTCGCAGCCTTTTAACCACTTAAACCGGTCTCATGCAGATCTACATGCCTTAAAGTCGAAAAATATTTTTCTTGACTTTGTCCATAATGCTTGCACGCTGACGGTGTATGTCTCGATGTTATAGCCTAAACATCCTGTCAACCATTCCTTCAACTGACTAACACTCCAGGTTTGAGGGGCAGTTAAATCTAACTGTGTACACATAAACTCTTCCAGATCTGCTCCAAAGTCATTTGTTCGAACATTCCCATGACCGTAATAAAATACGAACTTCATTAAATTGGTCATCTCTGCTGACATAAAATAAACAACCTAATCAATTAATTATCGACAACGCGTATAACTTTGGGCAATGCTTGCAGATATTCTAAAAATTATGATATTATTGCTACCGGTCAAATATTGCTACTAATCCACCGGCCAAATATTTGTGTCTAACCCATCAGTCACCAAATATTCTAAAAAATATGATATTATTGCTACCGGTCAAATATTGCTACTAATCCACCGGCCAAATATTTGTGCCTAACCCATCGATCAAATATTATTACTAATCCACTAGGCAGGTATTGTAATAGACAAGCATACGCACGTACGTAACCATATACAATAACCGTGATTATCGAGGGATTAAAGTTTACCCTTAAAGCGAGAGAAGCCGCTCGGTCCATCACCACAGCTCCACCACAGACAGCCTCAGCTCCTCCACCACAGCTCCACCACCATTGCCATTGCTCCACCACCGTTCCTCCAACAAATCAACACCAAATCGCGCTATGAGCTAACCCATCCGTAGATCGGGCTTCTACTATCTCTCTACTGACTTTGGATTGAAGTTTCTGTGGTCAAATCTAGCCAAATCGGGAAAAAAAGGTGGTTTTTTGGCTAGAACGACGAACAGGAGAGAGAAGAAGGCTCGATCGGTGGAAGAAAGAAATGGCTGGCGGCCTTGGCGTCGTTCATGGCTTATCTGGCCCGATCGGCCTGGGCCTGGCGATTAGCGATCGTCCAGCGCCTGGCCGATTGGACCTGTCGACCGTTGTGGGTCCCGCGATCCCACTGGCCGACCTGCTGTCGGCTATCTGCTGGACGATTGGGCTGCAGTCGGTCAGGGCCTGACCGATTGGCCCAGTCGGCTTGCCCTTGGCCGACAAAGTGCTAGATCCGGAATTTCCTAAAAACGTATAATATAACTCAAATTAATTTATTAATTCGTATTATTTAAAAAAAAATCGCTCTTTTCGTACTCCGCTCATGCTACTAGCTAGCTAGGTGGTGCGCTGAATTTAATGCCCGCTTGCTGTCTGTCTCCGGCCACGTGACGCAACCTCAGGCCCTACCGCGCCCCGTCACGGCCCGCCCGACGTCACCCTCCCCATCCCCATGTGCCGCTCCGGCCCCGGGCCTCCTATATATAAACGCGTCGCCAAGCTCAGCTCTCCCCCGTCTCCACCTCCTCCGGACACATCCATCTCCACGGCGGGGCCGGCCTGTCTCACGCCGTTCCGTCAATTCCCTTCCCGCGTCACGGCGCGGCTTGGATCGCCCGCGGCTAGCTGTCCTTGATCACATCGATCTTCACGGAGGCGTCGGCGTCGGCGTCGGCGAGCATGCAGGCGGTGGCGGGCATGCGGCGGGGGTTGACCATCGACCCGGCCGGGGAGGAGGAGGCCCCGGCGCAGCGCTTCGGGCGGCTCGTCCGGGAGAGCCCCGTCGTCATCTTCGCGCGGCGCGGATGCTACATGGCGCACGTCATGAAGAGCCTCCTCGCCGCCGTCGGCGCGCACGCCACCGTCATCGAGCTCGAGGGCGCCGCCGAGGAGCTCGCGGCGGCGGAGGCCGGCGGCCAGAACGCGGCCGTGCCGGCGCTCTTCGTCGGTGGCGCGCCGGTGGGCGGCCTCGAGGGTCTCATGGGGCTCCACCTAAGCGGTCGCCTGGTCCCACGCCTCGCAGAGGTCGGCGCCCTCTGCGCCTAGCAACAAAGCTCGAGATCCCCCAGCTCCCGCGCGTCATCTCTCCCGCACGCTTCGTCTCTCTCTCCGTATGTATATATGAAAACCATGCACGAGCTCTTCTGTAATTTGCAAACTTTAATTAGAGGAGTCAAGTACTAAGAAACTACACGATAAATAAGTTGTGTACTGCAGTTTCTGCCAAAAGAACAGAACGCCAGGGTTGATTATTAGAGTTGGCTTGTGATATCTGTAGGCTTGTGATTAGACTAGAGGGGGTTTCGATCGAGGTTCAAGACAAAGGGATGGACCTAAATGTGGTTATTACTCGACTTAGGACGACGACTACTCCATCCTCAAGCAATAGTAGTACTACAGTAGTAGTAATTTAGTTTCGCAAGCTGTTCCAAGTCCCTCTTGCATGCTCATCACTTGTCATAAAAAAAAAAGAAGGAAAAACTCGCTTCTGTTTTGTCCTGGTGTGATGTTCTTGTTTGGTGCGAATTAACTAGCCATGACCGCACATGATTGCCGTATAATCATGCTTGGGAAGCTCATTATTCTATGGCAGGAAGATAACATATTGAACTACCGAGGTGGGGTGTGGGTAATGGAGGGGGACGTCACCACTAACTTACAAGTTACAACCCTAATGGTTGCTTTGCGGGCAAATGATGGAAATGGCAAAAATGGGCATCCGGCTCGCTTCGTACGTACGGCGGGCCTTCAGCCACGGTGTATAGAATGGGCGATCGAGGCGAAGCTAGCAAACGGCCGAACCGGTACAATTATGAACGGGAGAGAAAGAGGTGACTCAGAACCCATCTAGGGTTTTCGTTCCTCTCGGAGGCGATGACGCCCGCTTCATCTTGCCTTGAACAGCCCTTCCTTGCGGATGCGGCGGACCAAGGCCCCTCGTTGACGCGAGAGTGTATGTTCACGACATTGATATCTTGACATTACAATAATGTCGTTCCACTCTATTTTAGCTTCGGTGGTGCGCCTAGCAATGGCGGATGGCGCGCGGAGTTACATGTGCGATAGATTTTCTTGTGACGGTCGGTTTTTATGTTCATTGTGTTGTGTCGTTACATGCCTCTCTATTTCAATAAATAATTTTCATCATTGACGTTGGTTGGTCACATGCTAGCCTCTTTCAATAAACAATTTTCATCATTAGTGTTGGCTGGTGCTCTCGTTCGCTCGTTCGCTCGCTATTACAGATTTAGCGCTGGTTCTTATGGATTTAGCACGACGAGTTCTCAACTATGTACTACAATAATAAGCTCTACTATGATAAGTTTTAACCGACTCCAACAAGCGAGGGGCAAGTATAGCTGTGCGCCTTGAGCTGCTCGAGTGTTTATAGTCGTTGCGAGGTGACACAGTATTTATTTATTCCCTCCATCCTAAAAAAGATGTAACAAATTTATTAGAATACAGATGTATACATATATTAAATAGTGTCTATATATTTAAAATTTGATAAATCTTCCACATTCTTTTCAGGATGAAGGGTGTATAATTTTTAGTACTTTTGAAATCCTTTGTGCTAGCGCTGATGGTTACAGATTTATCGGTAGCCTTCTCACGGGAAAAAAAAATGCGAAGCTGCTATACAACCTTGCATGGTGTCAGATAGTCGTAATGGAATTTGTGAAATCCTTCGATAGAGTAGCCTTTTAACCTTTATAAATCAAGTGGAAGATGATGGAGTTGTAAGCAATTAAGCTGATCCCAATTATCTTCTTTTTCAAGGATACGTCCTGGGAGACGTATCGTTTTCATAGAAAGAGGGCCAAGAGGCCAAGCTTTACAACGCACCGTGGCACAGACGCCAAATGTGCAAATCCACGCCGTAACAAAGACGGCACACACACACCCTAAACAACTATTCGCGGCATCTCCACCTATCTACCTGCCCTAGACAGTCGCGGAAAAGACGTGCAGTCCTCCAGATGTCTGCCTCCGCGGTGATCTTGCGAATGACCTCTTCAGGGGAAGGAGTGGCCCCTTCAAAAACCACGTCATTCCGGTGGCGCCATAGCGTCCAACAAACCAAAGCGATCCCTGTCCAGAGGTCGCGCTCGCGGCCCTCGCCGCCCCGTTTATCTTGGAGCCAAGCAACAAACTTGGAGTCATGTTCCGGCATCCAGTGTCTCTTGTTCCACCAGCCCAGGCAGGCTGCCCAAACCTCGCGGGCCAGTACACAACCCATGAAAAGATGATTTATGGTCTCTCCACACTGGTCACAGAAGGGGCAGGCCGCCGGATGTTGAAGGCCACGCCTGCTGAGCCGATCAGCTGTCCAGCATCTGTTCCTTACGGCTAACCAAAGGGTCACCTTGCAGCTAGCAGGGGCTCGGGATCGCCAGATCTGAAGGGCCCCTGCCATAGAAGTTCGCCCGGCAAAAAGGGCCTGGTAGCAGGATCGGGCCATGTAGCAATTGCTTGGGTCCCAGTTCCACTTGAGGATGTCCTGCGTACCCTCTGCCAGGGTGATTGCTTCGATACGGTCCGCCACCTCGAGGAGCTCCCTGATGGCTGTTGCGCTAAGATCCGGAGTGACATCATGCAGCCAGCCTCCTGCAAGGCCTTCACGAACACGGCGTGTGGAGATTGCACTTGGTGAAACCGCAGCGAAGAGGTTTGGTGCCACATCACAGAGCCGCCCGCATGGGAGCCACTTATCCGTCCAGAAGAAAGTAGTCGTGCCATCCACAATTACTGAGGTAGTCGCCGCTTCAAAGAGACGTCTCGAGGGATCCGGGACCCGGATGTCAAGGCCATGCCATGGTCTATCCACCTCCACGCGCTTTAACCACAACCATCTGGCCCTTAGCGCAATGTTCATGAGGCGCAGGTTGGGGATGCCAAGCCCCCCCAGCTCTTTGGGCATGCACACCCTGTCCCAAGCCACCAGGCAGTGCCCGCCGTGCATGTTATTCCTCCCCTTCCAGAGGAAACCGCGAATGATCTTCTCGATGGCGGTGATGGTCTCTATGGGAATATCGAGGGACATCATGGCAAAAATAGGCATGGCGGATAAAGTTGTTTTGACAAGTTCGAGCCGCCCTCCTCTATTGAGCATGGAGGCTTTCCACGATGGCAATTTGGCGGCCACCTGATCCACCAGCGCTTGGAGTTGCGCTGCCGACGGCTTCCGCAGGGAGAGCGGTAACCCAAGATAGCGAAGGGGGAATTGCGTGATGGGACAGTGTAGCTCCCGCTCCACTAGGTTTCTGTCCTCTGCCGAGCACCTAATAAGGTTGGCTGAGCATTTGTCGAAATTGGTACGAAGACCAGAAGCCTCCCCAAAGTCCTCAATGATCCCGGAGATCACCTGAAAGTCCACCGCTGACGGTCTCAGGAAGGTGACTACATCATCCGCGTAAATCAATGTGCGATGCTGGAGGCCTGTGGCTGCAAGCCGGGTGAGTAGTCCATGTTCCTCCGCCATTACGACCATTAGGTGAAAAACCTCCATGATCAGGATGAAAAGTTGTGGGGAGAGCGGGTCTCCTTGTCGGAGACCAAGCACTGGCCACCTTTCGGGCACCCATTCATCAGGACGCGTGTGGAGGCCGTGGAGAGAAGTGCGCAGATGCACGTGAGGAGGCGCTCTCCAAAACCCAGCTTCCTCAGCACTTCCAACAGGAACGCCCAGCTCACGGTGTCAAAGGCTTTGGTAATGTCCAGCTTGAGTAGCACTGCTGGCGTCTTGCTGGTGTGTAGCTTGCGGGCTGTCCCCTACACCATCATGAAGTTGTCGTGCAAACACCGTCCACGCACAAAAGCGCTTTGATGCACCCCTACCAGATGTGGGAGGATCGGGGCAACACGGTTGGCGATCACCTTTGCCACCCACTTAGCAATTCCGTGAATCAGACTGATCGGTCGGAAGTCTCGTATTTCTTCGGCGCCCGGCTTCTTGGGTAGAAGTGTAACCAAAGCACTGTTCACCGATCCAAATCCACGGCTGTCTAGCCTAGAGAGTGAGTGGAAAGCGTCCATAACATCCTCCTTGATGATGCTCCAGCAAGATGCGTAGAAGCGGGCAGAGAAGCCATCAGGCCCAGGGCACTTGTCCAACGGCATGCCTCGGATGGCTGCCAAAACTTCCTCCTCTGTGAAAGCGCCGTCGATGTGTTGGAGGTCAGCCGATTGTACCCCTAAGAAGTCCAAGTCCAGAGTGAATGGCCTGTCTCCTGCCACACCGAGCAGGTTCTCGAAGAAAGTGTCCACGGCCTCTGCCTTTTCTGTGTGGTCCGAGATTCGCACATTGTCCACCATAAGGTGATTACTGAAGTTCTTACGCCTCCGATGGCTGGTATGCGTGTGAAAGAAGCGAGTGCATGCATCTCCCTCTCGTAGCTAGAGAATCCTCGATCTCTGTCGAGCCAGCGTCCTCTCAAGAGAAGCTAGTCCCAGGAGCTTCTTCTTGAGAAGGCACCGCAGTCCACGCTCCTGAGTCGACAGCTGCCTACTCTCCATGGCAACGTCAAAGCGGAGTATCAGCTCTGTGGCTAGGAGGATCTGCAGCTTAATATTCCCGATGAATTTGGAGCTCCAACAAGAAAGACTTTTAGCCACGGCTCGCAATTTCGCATCAAGTCTCTTGAAAGGGTTCGGCTCCCACTGCTGCAAGGTCCACGCTTCCTGTACCACTGCCATGAAGCCATCGGCTTTGGGCCAGAAGGACTGAAACTGGAAACGACGTCCCCGTTGGAGGTCCGGGGCAAGGCACAACAACAAGGGGCAGTGGTCTGACGGGCCTGAAGACAAAACCAAGAGGAAGGCGTCAGGGTAGCGTGCCTCCCAGTCCACTGTCATGAAGACCCGATCGAGTCTCTCCAAAGTGGGTCGTTCCCGTTCATTTGTCCAGGTGAATCTGCGGCCGTTGAGGTAGAGCTCCTTGAGCTCCAGAGTTGCAAGTGTCCTTTGAACACGCCATCATGCGGCGATGTAGGGTCCCTTGGTTCTTATCCTCCGGATTGAGGATGAGGTTGAAATCACCAGCAATGATCCACGGACCAGCGTGCAGGTCCCTGATATCTTGTAGCTCTTGGAGGAAAGCACATTTGTCCACGTCGCTTTGGGGCCCATACACTCCGGAAAACCACCAGCTGTGATCCACACCCGTTGAAATGCGAGCAGTGATCGCATTTTCAGTGTAGTGGGGGTGGGTGACGGAGACCAGACTAGACTGCCATGCAAGAAGGATTCCACCGCGAGTCCCTATCACCGGCAAGAAGAAGAAATTGTCGTAAGAGGGGCCAAGGCATTCCCTCACCACGCGGTCAGAGATTACCGCCATCTTGGTCTCCTGCAAGCACACCACAGCGGCTCGAGTTGGGGACAGAATTCGCGAAACAGCTAAGCGACGAGCCGGGGAGTTTAAACCACGAGCATTCCAAATCCCAATGGAGAAGTCAGGATCATCCATCATTACAAAGGAGAGGAAAAAAAGGAAGAAGGATCGAGGTTGGGTAGTCACTACTCAAACTAGGCACTCCACTGGTGCATCGTCGATCAGGGGCAGGGCATCAGGCATCCATCCAAACAGGCGAAGTACCACGTCAATGTGCTCCTGTCGTAGGGGCCTCACGAATAGGTCCAGGTAGGCGTCCAGAGCCTCGTCGCCAATCACCTCTCCCTCCCTAGCAATCCCCAGCCTGGTGATGAGGGTGCGCTGCTGCTGCCGGATCGGGGTGCCCGGGGAAAAGCGTCCACGAATGCGCCCACTCCTTCTCACCGGCCCTGAGTACTTCCTCTTATTGCGGCAACGCTTGGCTACCGGCCTGCTCAGGACGGTGTTGATGGGCTGCTTGCAGGCTCCACGAAAGGTAGCAGGGCCACGAGTCCCCATAGGTGTAGTGCTAGCGACCACGACCTCGGGACCCTCCTGCTGGTCTGAATCCACGTCGACAGAAGACAGGTTGACTGAGAAAACGTCCATCCGGTCTAGCACTGATCTTGGGGAATCCAGCTGATCAGAGGTCACTGTCCAGCAGACATCATCTGACGGGGAGATTAGGCCAGGCGAGTGCAGCTGGCAGTCCGAACCGATTTGAAATGAGTCCCCGCGGTCCGCAGGAATTGATCGCGTCGAAAAAGAGTCTTCTGACACGACCGCACCTTCCTCCTTGTCCACAGATACACAAACTGGTCGCATGGGGATCAGCAGAGGCCCCACCTGGCAAGAAGCAAAGGGCGTGGGCACGTCCTTGCCACGGTCCACAGTTGGCTGTTCAGCCGCCTCTTCATCATGCATGCATGTCAGCTGCGGTTGAGCCGCCCGCTCCTTTTCCACACGGTTTGAATCCCCAAGCGAGGAGCCGGACTTGGTCAAAGAAAAAAGCATGCGACGCGGCCCACACTTTTCCCTTTTCTGGTCAAAAGCTGAAACGGTGGCCAGAGGCAGTTCGCTTTGCAGCTTGTCCTTATCGAACACCTGTTCCGCGTGGGCCCCATGCACGTCCTCCTCTGGACCTCCAACTTCCTCTTCCCGCATGTCTTCGTCGTCTACCTCAGGCCACGGCGAAGCATCCACGGGGGCAGCAATGGCGACGCGGCGGCTACGCCCCCAACCGACGTCAGAGGGTCGCCGACGTCGTGCTGCATCCCCACGCCCATCACCACGCCAATCACCATGGCCATCATGAGCCTCCCGGAACGAGCCATGGGTCCTTGGCCTAGCATCAGCGCCTCGAGCTGGCCAACCACGCGCGTCACTCCCATCTCGCCCGCCGCCTCTGTCGCGTCTGCCTGCGTCCTCCTCGTCGCTGTCTCCATTTCTCCTGTCTCCCGGCGGAAAGTCGTGCTCCGCCGCCGTCATGTCTTCAGCTCGGACTAGCCGAATTTTCACAATGTACCGGAGCATGAGTTTCTCCAAGGGGATGAGGGCGTCACCAGGGAGAACCAGGCCTTCGTCCTCCTCCATCAAATCGTCAGGCTCTTCAATTAGGAGGGCCTTCTCCGGCGGTAGATGACTGATATTATCAATCCATGCCACCACCTGGAAATTCCCCAGATCCTCGCGATTTGCTGTTGAGGAGCCCAGACGTTCGATCCACGCGGCGGAGCCGAGCAGCGCCACCGCCGTGGTTCGATTCCACGCGTGTGCAGGAATACCGGTGAGCTCGAGATGTGCCCGGTAGCGGAGCGGCCGGCACACTGCTTGTAACTGGCGGTTCCAAGGAGAGAACCGAAGGGAGAAGCCCCGGCCATCCACCACCCCTGCCGCCATGACATCGTCGCGCACCCGCCTACTACTGCAGACCACAAGGAAATCGGCCGGCCAGGACCGGTGGACGGTGAAGTTGTCCTCCGCGCGTGGCACACGCGCCGCCACCGTCGCTCCGGCCTCAATCAGGGAGATGCTAGACCGCTGCCCGGAAACGAAGGCGACGAGTGCCCATCGAAGAGCGCCCTCGGCGGCGACGATCTCCGCGGACCTAGGAAGGATCACCGTTTCCATGGCCGGACGGGCGGGCGCCTCGCGCTGGGGGGTGGACCGTAGGTCGGGGAGGAAACCATCACGTCCGTCACGTCCGGCATCTCCACCGCGCCGCGGAGGGGGCGGGCTTCTGCCTTGCTCGCGGCCTTCAGCGCCACCACGGCCACCACGACCATCATGCCCGTCGTCGCTGCCACCACGTGAGGCCCGCTCGCCAAGAACTCCACTTCGCCCGGCACCGGCGCCGCTCCCCTCCCGCACGCCGCCACGAGCGGTGCGGCCGCCATGCACGCCCCAGTCGCCAGGCGCTCCATCGCGGCCTGTCCACCTGGAACCAGCGGAGCTCGGTTGGGGGAGGGGGAGAGGTGGCCCGTGCCCACGCGACGCCGCGCCGGGACGCGGTAGGCCTCCGCACCTGGCGAGGTAGGCTTGGAAGGCGACGTTGGTGTGGGAGCTGGCCTGATATGACTTCCCAGCCTGTCATGGACATCTCCACGGTGGTCGTTCGCCTCAGGCCGCGGCTGCACATGTCCCTGTCCACGCGCCTCTGGCTGCCGCGGCTGCTCATGCCCTTGACCACGCGTTTCCGGCCGCCGCCGTTGTTGCTGCACGTCTCCACGCGGCTGAGGCCGCTGCCGCCCGCCACGACGCTCCGGACACTCCCGCGCATGGTGACCCTCCTCCTTGCAGCGCAAGCACACCGTCTCGAAGGTGCAGTCCTTCGAGATGTGGCATTGGCGCAAGCAGTTGAAACAGCAGCCGGCGAGGTCCGGCGGCAGGTCCTCCCGGATGGCGAGCGCCGGAAGCTCCGTCGCCCCGCCGCGCCGCCTCTTCCTCCCTCCAGCTTGTTGCCAGGGGCCATCCTCGCCACGTCGCGCAGCATCACGGTTCTCCGCCGGGGCCGTACGCTTGGGGGGTCGAGAAGCGGCCGTCGGGGCCGTATGCTTGGGGGGCCGAGAGGCGGCCGCCGGAGCAGGGGGTGGGGAGGGAGGGCGGTTCACCGGGGAGGGGGTGCCGCTCCGGAGCACCTCGCAGTAAGAACGGGGTGTGTGCTCCGGTTCGTCGTCGTCGGAATAATCTGCCCACCGGCGGGCCTGGGAGGAGGAGGGGGTGGAGATGGAAGGGGTGGGGGAGGCCATGGCGGAGGGCGGTGGGTGGCCAGCCAGCATGGGGACGCCACGAGCGGCGCAGTGGCAGGCGGCGGTGGGTTACCGGGAGCAAGCTACGCGAGGTCCTCCCAATTATCTTCTCATTTACTTCTTCCGTTTAGAAATATAAGACGTTTTAACTTTGTAAATTAAATTTATCTTGACATCTTTTAGTGTATAGGTTCGTAAATGTTTAGAGTGAACCTATATGCATAGTAAAAAACGTCTAGTACACATATTTTATAAAGCTAAAATGTCTTGGGGGAGCTCTTATAGCTTTGACTGGTCAATTCATACATACAGTGCGTTGTAAATCCATGTCCATGAAGATGAGAAATTTAGGGCTACAAGTTTTTAATAACCTGATCGATGATTCCGGTGGGTGGTTTTCACTGTTGATCCGGACCGTTGATTCCCGAAAGGCCTATATACGTACGTTGCGTTTAGCAGAAGGAACACGACAAACGTAGAGTAAAGACGTGCGGTTGCCAGCACTCCAAGCTAGGCATTGCGCGGCGAGGGCGTCGGGGGATCGGCCCGGTTCGATCCGTGCATGGCGCGGCACGTGCCGGCCGCTTAATTCCCGGCGCAAGATAGTAAAATATACTGTACAGAGCTGACGCCAAATTTCATACAGTATGGCCGAAAGAGACAAGCTGCACACGATCCCACACTGTTCACCCGTGCACATACACACAGTTTTACAGTGCTAATTAGTAACCTGCAGGACATGGACAGGTATTGATTAGCTATGG
The DNA here is from genome assembly GCA_023614405.1 of Avena insularis. Taxonomy (NCBI): domain Eukaryota; kingdom Viridiplantae; phylum Streptophyta; class Magnoliopsida; order Poales; family Poaceae; genus Avena; species Avena insularis. Next base: position 4,087,648 of record CM042689.1, read on the forward strand.
GCCTCCCTGAAAAATACTGCTCCCGAGACGGGCAGCAAACAAATAAGGCTGACGTGCTCATCTCAATCCACGTAAAATTTGTGAAATAGAAATTCTTAGAGCATGACTCACGGCACTCGTAAACGCCTAATCCTTAAATTGGTTTACAGGCTGCGGTAAGCTTGTTTTATGGGTCAGTAAACTCACGACGCGGATCAGAGCTACAAACATGACCTGTAAACATTTTATAGTCTGCGAGTTTGCGGGCTTTGATCGGCGTCATGAAGTTTGTTGACCCGTAAACCAGGGTTTTAGCCACTTTTCATATAAAAATGAAAATATAAATATAGAACAAAGTACAACAATCGATTAATGAAACACAAATACTAGTTTTGAGAAACACATAATTATCATCCTAGTTATTACAACAATAGTTCGAATCAAATTACATTTTTTGAATTAAATAAATAAACAAATGTTCCCAAATGGTTCATCTCACACAAACATGTCGAAGAAAAACCAAGGATAAATCATGAACGGGAGGTAGCGTGGCAACCATACAACTAACAGTGGTGCTGGATGAGATCATTGATGAGTTGCCTATGAGTTGTTTTGTCTGCAATCTGTGCCAACATTGTCATAGAAATAGGGCAATTAAGTTTAATCCTCTCTCATCCTAGATAATCATGTTGTGTAGAATCACACAACATGTCATGATGTTAGCAAGGGTTTTCTTGTCCTAAAATCTAGCTGGGCCTCGAACAATAGCAAATCTTGCTTGTAAAACACCAAAAGCTCTCTCAGTGTCCTTGCAGGCTGCCTCTTGTGACTGGGCAAATATAGCTTCTATTTGATCTTGGAAATCTTTAATGGACTTCACAAAAGTTGCCCATTCAGGATATATGCCATCGGTAGATAATAGTGTTAAACATCCTATCACGTTACATTAGTTGTGTACACATGAGTTAGAGATAAGTCTAGAATAGAGATAGAGTTTGTTGCCTCTACTTGTCCCTCAAGATTGTACCGATCTGATCAACATGTGATCATGATCGCTTCCTCAAATCTCTCTCGGTTGTACCTAACTCTGTTGTAATCTGTCGAGGCTGGACCTCTATATAACACGTATCCGATGGGAGCTCCAACCATTGTTCCCAAAAACCTCTACACGATCATATGGTATCAGAGCTAGATTCTTCCTAAAAACACATCTATGTGCCTTGCTCCTCCATCGGCCGCCATGGGAAACCCTTTCGCCGGCATCAACGTCAGCGAGAAGCCGACGAGAACCAACTACCTCCTGTGGCAGTCCCTTGTGCTTCCCCCCATCCGCGGCGCCCGCCGCATGAGCTACCTCGACGAGAAGGTCGATCCTCCACCAGAAGAGATCTCCGTCGAGAAGGATGGGAAGACCGTCAAGGAGGAAAACCCCATGTACATCGCGTGGGTGGAAGCCGACTAGCAGGTATTGTCATTTATCTTGAGCACCTTGTCGCCTGACATTGCTGTTGCTACTATTGGCATGGAAACGGCATCCGAGGTGTGGACGGCGATCAAAACCATGTTCGCCGCATCCTCAAGAACGCGGGTGTCCAACCTGCGTGTTGCCCTCGCCAAGACGAGGAAGGAGAACATGACAACGGCCCAATTCTTCACCAAGATGAAGAACCTTGCCGATGAACTTGCTGCAGCTGGCCGGCCGATCGAGGAGGAAGAACTCGTTGAGTACCTCCTGGCCGGCCTCGATGACACCTACAATCCCCTCGTCGTCGCCATTGGGGTTAACGGTGGAGAAAACTTCACCGTGGGCGAACTTTACGCCCACGTCTGCGCCTACGACAACCGCATGAGCCTCCTCAGCGACGACTTGGGTGGAGGCTCCTCCGTCAACGCCGCCTCACGTGGACGCGGCAATGGTCGTGGTGGACGTGGCCACCGTGGTGGACGCCGCGGAGGCCGTGGCTACGGCCGTGGCAACAGTCGCGGTGGACGCGGAAATGGCGGTGGACGCCGTGGAGGAGGACACGCAACAAGAACCGCGACGATGCCACCTGCCAGATCTGCGGCAAGCCAGGTCATGAGGCTTGGAGGTGCTGGCATTGCTACTCCAACGATGAAGAAGACGAAGAAGAGGAGAAGGGCGCCAACGTGGTGTCCTATGGAGCCGACTCCAAGTGGTGATACGACACCGGTGCCACCGACCACATCATTGGTGAACTCAATAAGCTCACCATGAAGGAGAAGTACCAGGGCCGTGAACAAGTCCATACGACCAATGGTCAAGGTATGAACATTAGCCATGTTGGTCATGCCATTGTTAATACTCCCTCTAAAAAACTTGCATCTCAAAGATATTCTCCGTGTTCCCCATGCCACAAAAAGCCTAATTTCTGTTCATAAATTTACAAAAAATAATAATGCCTTCATGGAATTTCACCCTTGGTATTTTTATGTCAAGGATCAAGCCACGACGAAGGTACTTCTCAGCGGTAGATGCGTCAAGGGCCTCTACCCCAACATTGCTTCATCATCATCATCCAAGAATAAACGTGCTCTTAGTGCCATCAAGCCTTCAGCTTCGAAATGGCATCGTCGTCTAGGACATCCTTCGTCTCGCATTGTTCAACAAATTATTAGCAAGTTTATTTGTGACTCTTGTCAAAGAGCAAAAAGTCATCAATTGCCTTATGTTAGATCCACTAGTGCATCTAATACCCCATTACAACTTGTATTCTCAGATGTCTGGGTCCTGCACCATCCTCTGTAGGCAGAAAATCCTACTATGTAAGTTTTATTGATGATTTTAGCAAATTTGTGTGGATTTACCTTCTTAAAAAGAAGTCTGATGTCTTTCAAGTGTTTCATAATTTTCAAAATCTTGTTGAACGACAATTTGATAAGAAGATCCTTGCCATCCAATCTGAATGGGGAGGAGAATATGAGAAATTAAACTCCTTTTTTCAAAAAATTGGCATAGAACATCATGTATCTTGTCCTCATGCACATCAACAAAATGGATCAGCCGAACGCAAACACCGACATATTGTAGAAGTCGGTATTGCTCTCCTTGCCAATGCATCAATGCCATTAAAATATTGGGATGAAGCATTTTTAATTGCCACCTATCTCATCAACATTCTACCATCAAAAGTTATTCATCATGACACTACTATGGAACGCCTCTTCCACAAAACTCCTGACTATGCATCTCTCCGTGTTTTTGGTTGTGCATGTTGGCCCAACCTCCGTCCATATAACAAACGGAAACTTGCCTTTCGATCCAAGCAATGTGTTTTTCTTGGCTATAGTCACATGCATAAAGGAGTAAAATGTCTTGATATCAAATCTGGTAGGGTCTACATCTCTCGTGATGTTGTCTTTGATGAAATGGTGTTCCCCTTTGCTGATATTCATCCTAATGCAGGCGCTTTGCTACAACAAGAAATTCTTCTCCTGCCTGACACACTTCAAAATCCATCGATGTCATCTTAAGAGGGGGAAACAATTGTGCTGATCTAACATCTAATGTTTCTGTAAATCCTGGTATTCCTAGTGGCTCTCAGGTACATCAAGAACCAAAAAAAAACTTTGTGCAAAACGGCGCTGAAACGGCAGAAAACGGAGCTGCAACCCAGGCTTCATCGCATGTACACGCGCACACGGAAAATGATGCAGATCCGCCTCGGATCACGCGCGACGCAGGTGCCAGAGGATCTGCCCCAGGATCCTCACCGAATCATCCTCGCATCGATGCGCGCCAGTCAGGAGCGGACACGTCTCCCGTGCCCCCTGGTGCGGGCCTGCGCGGGTCCACTGCGCGCGAGGAGTCTAGCCCCGCATCGCCGCACACATCGACCGGATGGAGGACCAGCCAGTCTCCATCCGCCATGCGGGCTGCAAGGACTGGGTTGCTCTCTCCGGCCCCGCAGCAGGGCCCACAAAACGCGTCGCCATCAGCAGAAGACAGTGTGTCTGCATCTGGCCAGGAAATCCCTGACTCCGTCACGGGATCTGCGTCGGCCCAGGACAGCGCAGGTGCACGCTCGGGAGGATCTTCTGCGCCATCTTATCCCGTGGCACAACCTGCGGAAATTCTTCATAGGACAAGATCAAAAACTGGTAACTTAAAACCAAAAAAATTATACCGATGGTATAGTTCGTTATGGTCTTTCCTGCACTATAGGTGAACCTGAAAATCTGCAAAAAGCATTAGCAAGTAGAGATTGGAAAAATGCTATGGATGATGAGTATAGGGCCTTAATGGAAAACAAAACATGGCATCTAGTACCGCATAAAAAAGGTAGTAATCTCATAGATTGCAAATGGGTTTATAGAATTAAAAGAAAGGCTGATGGAACTATTGATAGATATAAGGCTAGATTAGTAGAAAAAGGTTTTAAACAAATATATGGTATAGATTATGAGGATACATTTAGTCCTGTTGTAAAAGCTGCTACTATCAGACTTGTCTTAGATATTTCAGTTTCACAAGGATGGAGCCTAAGGCAACTAGATGTGAAGAATGCGTTTCTTCATGGCATTCTGGAAGAAGAGGTATATATGAAGAAGCCACCTGGGTATGAGGATCCACGTGCACCTTCATTTGTGTGCAAACTTGACAAGTCATTATATGGGCTCAAACAAGCACCAAGGGCATGGTTCTCCAAGCTAAGCTCTAAATTACAACAACTTGGTTTTTTGGCATCCAAAGCAGACACATCACTATTCATATACAACAAGTCAGGTATTACAATTTATGTACTAGTGTATGTTGATGATATCATTGTCACTAGCTCCTCCAACAAGGCTATCACAACACTCCTTCATGATCTTAATTCATAATTTGCATTAGAAGATCTTGGTGACTTACATTACTTATTGGGCATTGAAGTTAAACAGTCTAGTCATGGTATTGTGTTAACTCAAGAGAAGTATGCTTTAGACTTACTTGGCAGAGTTGGGATGAAGAAATGCAAGGAATTTCCCACACCATTGTCAGCTTCAGAAAAACTTTCACTAGAGGAGAGCTTCTAGGACCAGAAGATAGTACAAGATATAGAAGCATTGTTGGAGTATTACAGTACCTGACTCTTACACGGCCAGATATTGCTTTTTCTGTAAACAAGGTATGCCAGTATCTTCATGCCCCTACTACCATACACTGGACTGCTGTGAAACAAATTTTAAGATATGTCAGTGGTACAGTAAGCACTGGCTTAACCTTTAGGAGATCATCCTCTACTTTGATAAGTGTCTTCTCAGATGCTGATTGGGCAGGATGTGTAGATGCCAGAAGATCCACAGGAGGTTTTGCAGTATTCTTTGGGCCTAACTTGATTTCTTGGAGTGCCAGGAAACAAGCTACAGTGTCAAGATCAAGCACAGAAGCTGAGTACAAGTCTCTGGCTAATGCCACAACTGAAGTGATTTAGATGGAATCTCTTTTAAGAGAACTCGGCATTCATATCAAACAAGTTCCTTGCTTATGGTGTGATAACATGGGAGCAACTTATCTTTCAGCTAATCCTATTTTTCATGCCAGGACAAAACACATAGAAATAGATTTCCATTTTGTTAGAGAAAGAGTAGCAAAGAAACAATTGGATATCAAATTTATTTCCTCTAAAGATCAGGTGGCAGATGGCTTCACCAAGGCTTTACCAACTCGACAATTTGAAGAGTTCAAGAACAATCTCAACCTCACATGAGTTAGAGATAAGTCAAGAATAGTGACATGGTTATACCCTGCGGGTACCCGATGTTAGCATACCTGGTCCAGCCCGACGGAAGGCCCACTCGACGACCTACCAGGGTCCATGACGCATATGACGGTTCCGCTGCTATGAAACCCATATGGACACGGACTCTCAAGCGCACAAGACAGGGAAAACTCAAGACTAGAGTTTGAATACAACTTGTAACCTACTCGTATCGGTACCTGAGACGTAGCCTCCCCTTATATAAAGGCTAGGAGGGACCAACGAGGAGGGCACATACGCAATAGACCTAGATCTCTCGACTCATACTTTCGCATACACACCTCCACGCCAGATTACATCTGCGCACCCTGTAACCTTCGGTTCTGCCGTAATCAAAGAGCAGACAAGCAGGAGTAGGGTTTTCCCTACGGGGGCCTGAACCTGGGTAAACCTTGTGTCCCCGTGTTGCTTGTTTGCTAACCGTTCCACGATCTCCAGCATCCCCATCTTCTCCAAAACCCAAGTCCATAACAATGGGCATTGATGAGATCAAACCTCGTCAATTGGCGTCGTCTATGGGATACTGGGGACGCTGATTGTGCGATCGTGACGGTTCCATCTGAAGCAATCTACGATTCGTCGGCTCCTGCGGAGCAGATCTGTTTCGGCTTCTTCATCATCAAACAACGATCAGATCAGATCTGATAAATTCATCTGCACAGGCGCACTCGGGGGCTCAGCACCCTCGCACGCAGCCGTCGGCGCTTCGTTCAAGAACCGCAATCCAGGGATTCCAGGGATCGGGGGCGATCAATTCAGTCCGTTGTCAAACGTCCACGGTACACGCATGCAGATGAAACAAAAACCATGGATGCGCAGGCAGGCGTATAGGATTCAAGATCAATTTCTATATGGCTATCAATCTTATCTTTCAATTATTCTATATTTGATATCATCCTTCTCTCTCCAATTGATTACTCTATGCTTTTTCTATTTTAATCTAACGTTTTCGTGCATATTGCTGGACCATGCTGGTACGCGTCTGGAGAGTTGATCCATGCATGCAAAATCAGATTAACAACAGGCATTAGCTGCAATCGAATCAGATAGAAGTGAGCAAGTCTGGTACAAAAGTATCACGAGCATAAGTGACATCGAGACTACACGTATGCTGCTTCGACTATCGGGATGTGCCGATTCCGCCGCGCAACCCGCTGCGGTCTCCAGCCGCGGCCTTCAGCTCCGATGATCCTGATATGATTTTCGGCTCCAACGACCTGGGGGCTTGGGGGCTTCCTCCGCTCCGACGACCAGCCACGGCCTTCGGCTCCAGCAATCCATTGTGGTCTTCGACTCCCGCGAGACCCGCTGTGCCCTTCGGCTGCGGTGACCCGCTGCATCCTTCGGATGTGGCGACCTGATGCAATTTTCGATTGCGATAATTTTCGGATGAGGAACTCGCTACCGCCATCAACCCTAGAAACTCGTCGCTGCTAAGAGTGCGATCCGCCACGTCGACTACGTCCGCCGCATGACCCGCTACCCCGTCAACTTCGCCATGGCAACCAACAAAGCTAAGTTTCCCTCTACTTAGAGCTGATCTCCTTTATTAACTCGCACTCGAAACACTCGGGGGCTGTGCCCTCTTCGAGTAACCTAATGTGCCATCGGCTCCACGCACTCGAGCACCTCGAACGCGACAGCCCGAGTAGCTGATTCTGCCTGATCATCGAATCCTTGAACTCCGAGTGTCTCGGCAAGGTACTGAGACTAAGGGTAATCAGGCTAACGAAAAGGCCTAGAATACAGTGCAAAAGTGTCGACTCGATCGGCACCAGAATCTTACTATACAAGCCGACATGCAAATATTCTTTACAAGATACAAGTACTTCACAATTATTCATGTTTTCTGCAGCTTACAAAGACATCGACTGTGTCGAGCTATTCTATCGAGTCCTCCAACAGGAGTCGACAAAATAACTGGCTACGCCATAAACTCAAGACCCGAGTCGAGTCCCTCCTCGGATGGTTGCATCGCTTGATGCTACGAAGACGCGACATTGACCGCTCACCCGACAGAAGAAACGGCGTCGACTTCATCTGCAACGTCGAGTCCTTCCGGCTAAAATACCGCATCACTCCGCTATGTTGACTCCTAGCTCCTTATGCGTGAGACGCTGACTCGATGCACTTCCGGGTCAGTGGTTTCTCCTCACATGAGTCTCCACTTGAGTCTGCGACTCGACTAGACACTCGGGGGCTACTCCTATCAGGAGCGCTGGTCACGCACCCGATGTACTTCCGGGTCAGTGGTACGCCCATGAGATTTTCGGCTACAACTGCACGATAAAAGACTCGAGTCTCTGCCCGAGTCTACGACTCCGCCAGACACTCGGGGGCTACTCCAAACTGGAGCGCTGGTCGCGCACACACAAGATCTTCGAGTCCTACGCCGAGTCTACGACTCCACTACGGACTCGGGGGCTACTTCCATAGGGAGGATGGATTCAAGCATCCGAAAAATTTGTGTCCTACGGACCTGAAGCCGAACAACGGCTGAATTAAAGTCTCAGCTCGAGTCTACAACTCGAACAGACACTCGGGGGCTACTCCCATAGGGAGCGCTGGTCGCGCACCCTATGAATTCTTCGACTGTGATCCTTCGGATGAGCATGCAAAACTTTTTGGCAACTCTGCCCTAATTAACGCTAAGTGAGCAACGTCCTCCTTGGCCACCCGAAACACCTTCGTGGTGATAAAATTTCGGATGCTGCGTCTGCGACGCAAAGATAAGACCTACAGATACCGTCTGATAGCCTGGTAACGCACACGACTGCGCTCTGCTAGTAAAAATCCGTGCCAGCAGGCGCGATGAAAAATTCTGACGGACGCGTTGGGTACATCATTAAAATTCACTGGAATTCCACTCCTGTAAGTCCTCCGCGGCTTGAGTCGAATTACGCCAGCAAATGTTCCAGGTTCGAGTCGAGGGACTCGAATCTGAAGAAGATCGTGTTGTTTTGTCCTAAGACAGTTAACTAACCCTGATCCGTCGGGAGAGTGAGGCACACGCATCAACAATCCCTACACATTCTCTTGAAAGACAGAGATAGTTGCACCCGAAGGATTGAAGAGTCCTCAGCCGAATCTACGATTCGACTGAACACTCGGGGGATACTGACATGGTTATATCCTGCGGATACCCGATGTTAGCATACCTGGTCCAGCCCGACGGAAGGCCCACTCGACGACCTACCAGGGTCCATGACGCCTATGACGGTTCGGCTGCTATGAAACCCATATGGACACGGACTCTCAAGCGTACAAGACAAGGAAAGCTCAAGACTAGAGTTTGAATACAACTTGTAACCTACTCGTATCGGTACCTGACACCTAGCCTCCCCTTATATAAAGGCTAGGAGGGTCCAACGAGGAGGGCACGTACGCAATAGACCTAGATCTCTCGACTCATACTTTCGCATACACACCTCCACGCCAGATTGCATCTGCGCATCCTGTAACCTTTGGTTTCGCCGTAATCAAAGAGCAGACAAGCAGGAGTAGGGTTTTCCCTCCGGGGGTCTGAACCTGGGTAAACCTTGTGTCCCCGTGTTGCTTGTTTGCTAACCGTTCCACGATCTCCAGCATTCCTATCTTCTCCAAAACCCAAGTCCATAACAATGGGCATTGATGAGATCAAACCTCGTCAAGATAGAGTTTGTTGCCTCTACTTGTCCCTCAAGATTGTACCGATCTGATCAACATGTGATCACGATCGCTTCCTCAAATCTCTCTCACGGTTGTACCTAACTCTGTTGTAATCTGTCGAGGCTGGACCTCTATATAACACGTATCCGATGGGAGCTCCAACCATCGTTCCCAAAAACCTCTACACAATCATAAATAGCCCATTGTATAGTCATGATCCATGACTTTGTAATTACAAGTAGGTGCCTCCCCGGCTACTAGTTTTGCAAACAAATGGGATCTTTTGATAACAGCCCATTGTAATCCTAGGTCGCCGGCAGCGTTGCGCCGTTGGTTGAAATATGTTGAGTTTGCCTCTGCAGCTACGACGATTCAGACAAACAAGCTACGGTGCATTCAGTACCTCCTACAGAAAAGATTTGGTGGATATGTAGGCACCTGGGCGAAGTAATCATCCATCGAGGTTGCGTGGCCGAGGAAGCAGATGCGCTAGATGTAGGTGCAGCCTATCACCGACCCGCGCCTCTGGTCCAGCATCTTGGCGCGGTCCTCGCGCTCCTTGACGGCGAGGAGGAGAATGGTCGTCTCGCAGTCGTCGCCGTGGAGCAGATCGTCGATGTCAGAATCGTCCGACGACGACCAATCGAGCAGATCTTGGTGCTCGCCCGAGTTCTTTCGTGAATGGGTGCGCAGCGGCAACGCGTGGAGGCAGGGCGCTAAGGGATAGAGGACGGCCGGGAAGGAGGCCGGGCCTTCGGGAACAGCTAAGTATGGGCGGGGGATGCCGAATCAGGTGGCTGGCGGCGGTGGAGGCAGCTAGGGGCAGCGCGCACAGAAGGAGGTAGAGGAAGTGTGCGAGTTGCGTCGTAAAACTTCAGCGTGCCCTAGGTTCTTTCGAGTGTGGGTCGGCATTCTGGTCAACCATGCAACCCGCGTATGTTCAGGCGGGCAGACGGTTTTCACCTTGGTCCTTAATTTTTTTTACCTATCGCGTGTTTTAAGAATTCTGATCTCGCTAAAACCCATCTATTGACTGTTATTTTAAGGGTTTGCCCCTTTACGGCTATTGTTAGACCATGCTCTTAGCATCTGACATATAGGAGTATGGTTGGCCGTGGTCAGAGAGGTGTTGGCATTTCCCGTTTTCGCTTCAACAGCGTTTGTTGTCTTCTTCTGCGGGCCAAGGTGGACACGTCACCCTGTCAGCGTGCTAACTCGTTTGGCGTCTACTACCCTCTGCGTCCGCAGAATTGCAGGGCGTATTTCATTAACTGCGTGCATGGACAGTGAGGCTTGGAGCGAGCTTTTTCTAATGTACTCCAGCCGTAAGCAAATTACAGTAACCTAATTAAGGGGTACGTGGGGTGCTGCTGTGTGACAGTGCTTTACTAGTAAATTCGCGTCATCAGATCGGGTGCTGCTTGGCTTGTCGACACAAACCTTGTGAAGTGGTGATGTGGGCGGAGCAGATCGCGCACCGATTCCGGCCTGCCGCCGTTCCTGCGGCGTGGTTCCGGTCACAGGCTCTCGTCGCTTCTCCATATATCGCTCGTTGCCTTCCTAGTTAACGAGCCATTAAAACTCTCGTTTTTTTTTTCTTTTGTGTGGCGAAGCTGTTCGAAACTCTGACCGCTAATCCGTGCAGCTGTCGTGGATATACAAAAAGAAGTTCCATCGCACTTGGCCTCCCTTATTGTTTTCGGACTAATATCATGTGCCAGTTAGTGGAAACAAATCAAGGCACGATTAAATCCTGTACATTAACAATTACCGAAGAGTAGCTCCCGTCTAATAATATGCTGAACTATTAGTGTGTTTTCTGTTGTCGACACAAATTTACATGACAAAAGACAAGCTTAGACTATCACAATATTGCTGTGAAATTTCAGTTTTTAGTTTTCGTTTCAGAAAAGCCGATTTGATACTTCTTTAAAAAACAAAAAAAATACAGAGGCAGAAAATTTTCCACACCTCGGAGTTAAGCGGAAGAAATGTGTTAATTTTGACTTAAACGGTTACAAAGATCAACCACAAAGATTTGGTTTTGATGATTCAGTAAAGAAGTGCAACAAAATCGGAGCAACCGAAAGAAACAACAACTACAATGATTTATGTTAGATTCAATTTATACTTAAATCAAGATTCTCTAAAGTCAAGACCTCTAGCTTCGTTGTTCGCGCATAAATCTTTCTCCATGCATCAATCGGTATTGAAATGAAAGGTGGTTTAGGGCTTATTTGGTTCATAGGAAATCCATAGGAATTTTGGAGGATTGATTTTCTAAGACAATTCTCCTATAGAGCTTGTTTATTTTGTAGGATTGGAAACCATAGTATTTTTTCATATGGGCTACTACTTTGCATGAAATCCAATAGGAAAATTTCCCTTAGGTCCAACATCATGGAAGTTTTCCGTTGTCTCAATGAGAACTATGGCATGCACCTATTCCGCCACACAAATTCGTGCGGTTTTCTTGTGATGCAACCAAACAAATACTAATATAGATTCCCGAGTTCACATTTCTTGTAGGATTTCATATAATGTGTCATGTCAATTCTAGTTTTTTTTTAATTCCTGCATTTTGGAAATCTTTTGAACCAAAAATAGTACTAATGTGGACGGCGTCGATGGCCGAGTACTAATGTGGGAAGCGCCAGCGCACGTGGTAGGGGAGGGGCTGAACGAGTTGGACTCGGCCCTGGCGCGCGGCGGGCCCTGGCTAGACCTCCCCACACCCGCCCAATGGCCAAGGCTTCTCTGCCCCTCTGGTGATGCATGCCTAGCCATCCGGTCGGTGAGCGTCCACGCGGTGAGGACGATGGCACGGCCATAGGGAGAACAAGGCCACTTTCTCCCCATCCCTTTTCCTGATTTTTTTTCGAGAGAGGGATCTTTGTAAATAAACTCAGAACTTGTTATCCTTCCTACGCTAACCATCACAGTCATGCCACATCACCTTGACATCGGGTCCCATTGTCAGAATCATCATTAGCGTGGAAAATCGAGCATCAGTGTGGCAAATCGAGCATCAGCGCACATTGCAAGCCACCGGCGCAATGTATGTGGATTTTTGCAAACCTGATGAAAACTAGTGAATTTTTAAACTTCGCCTGCAATTGTTGCAGTTTTTGCAATTAACACCGCTGAAACGGGTATTGGACACAAGGGAACCTGGTGGATTGAAACTTGGATTGTCTTGCTACTAGCAAGTGTTTCGATCAAATGGCTCAATTTTTACTGTTTTGGTAGGCAAACTTTAGTTGGGCTTGAATTTAGAGCAAGCTAGCGAGACCCATCTCAGATAAGTCGAGACTTATAAAGGGCTAAAGGGAGAAATCCTATTTTCTGGCCAATGAGGGAGCAATCCATCCCGCTCACGTCGGTGCGTCTTCTAGGTTAGACCAGGTTGACCCTCTACTCTAAAAAACAACATGATCCCTGCATGGAGTCCTAGTCGCCGTCTCTGAGAGAGCCACCGCCTCCATCTCCTACTCTACCATAGATTGGTTCCCTCTCCTCCGGCCGGCCTCGTCGGTGTCAGGAGGGGTGGGAACCTAATCTGTGAGTGGTGGTTTTCATAATAGTACTATTTTGCAATAGATTAGATCAAGATTTCGTGTAGTTGGCTTCTTTGATCATCACATCAATGGAGATAGCATCGTCTACAATAATTGATCCTTGGCCCATCTTTCGACGACGAGATCTTTCTCACGACTTTAATGATGGTGTTGAAAGATTAAAGTTATCTAGATATGATCCTTCAGATCTTGCTTTGCCTGATCGATCTTGGATCTTTCCCATCGTTGCCGCGAGGATGTTTGTCTTTGCAATATCTCGACAAGGGTGATTCGTACTCTTGGCTCCCCAACGACGTTGATCAGGCTTTTCGGTTGCTTTTTACCTGGCATACTGAATACTCTTGCCGATAGTGATTGATTACTTCAATGGTTGCGTGCGAGCAGGTAGCGTTGGCATTGCGGCTCAAATCAAAAGTATGGGAGAACCTTCATTGATATTTTCAGATTTATGGTTTGCTATCTATCGTGGTCGCCTCCAAGAAAGTACAAGATTGTGTCATGGCAAACAAAAGAGTTTGAGAACCTCGAATATTTGTTAGTTTCTTTCAGACTTTATTTTGTAATAGTTGAATTCATCTCGTGTATCTCTACAATGTACTATTTGTTACTATGAATATATATGTGGTATTGATTGTCAAAAAAGGTTGAACCTCTACTCGACTTTCTTCTTTTTTATTTTTAGTTTTTTGTTTTCTTTTGTCGATTTTCTTTTTCTTTTTCTTAAATATGGATAATTTTAAAATTTAAACATTTTTAATATTCAATAATATCATATTTGAGCATTTTTCAAACTCTAAATATTTTCCAATACTGAATAAATTTTAAATTTAAACTTCTCAAATCTATTTTTTAATTTGAATTTCTCAACATCTGGGCAAATTTCAAATATGTATAAATTTTGAATCTGATTTTTAAAACCTGAATATTTTTCAAGTTAAAAAAGTAGAAAAAAATACAAAAGGAAAGTGAAAATAGACAAAGAAAAATCGTATGTTACTCGGCCACGATAGGAACCGTGAGCAGAGTGTACTCAGCCCAGCAATAGGCAGAGTATAGGTGCACGCAGCTAAAGGCCTGGTGCTATTTGTGTATGGGCTAAAGGCGTAAGTAGCTGTATATCTTTCGAGGCCTGGATCTGTTGAGGTTCTGGTACAGCTCGAATTTGGCATAGTTGTACAGTTCATTTTGGGACTTTTTCCTCCTCATTTCCGGAAATGCTATTTGCCGCCCGCAGATGCAGCAGGCGGCTAGCGCCGCACAAGGTGGAAGCCCGTTCGGCCGGCCCAGTTTGTGATTGTTTTCCATTTTCATTTACATTTTTTTTTCTGTTTTCTTTTTCTGTTTCTTTGTCGGTTTTTTTGTGTTTACGTCTTTTGGAAACATTATTTTTAAAGATGTTCATCATTTTTTGAAAAAGTATTACGTTTTTCCGAACTTTGGTTCTTGATTTTTTGAATTGGGTTCGTGTTTTTTGAAATTTTGTTCATGTTTTTAATTTTTGAATCATAGTTTTTGAAACTGGTTCATGATTCTTCTAAAATTGGTTCATGTTTTTCTAAATTGATTTATGATTTTCGAAAATGATTCATGAGTTTATTGAAATTGATTCATAATTTTCAAAAATTTTGTTCATAATTTTTGAATTATTATTTTTGAAAATTTGTTCATGATATAAAAAAGTTCAAAAATATTCACAATTTTTAAATCATAATTATAGAGAATGTTCAGCGTTTAAGTAAAAATAAAAATTAAAAAAAGAATAAAAAAGGAAATCACATCACATGGGCCAGCCCACTTACCCGGCGACTTCAGGCGGCGCGACTTGCGTCGCCTCGAAGTGGCGTATAGCAGTCCCCGGCAATTCGGAAAAAGACCCAGCATGTTCATGGGTAAATGGGCCATTTCTCTGAATCTTTAATCAACACTCAAAAGGTCGGACAATAATTATTTCTCAAGGCCCAACATCGTCGTACAAAGAATCGAGTAGGATCCAACTTGCGAGTTCTGAATCTGGAATTCTAAATCCACTCCAAGCTGTAGTACTAGTAAACAAGAATCTGGAATACTGAATTGAACTGGACAAAGCTATTTCTTCTTCAGGAACTCCTAAACCTTGGAGTGTACTGACTACGTACAAAATTGGGATCATCTATATTCAAACCACACACAAAAATCTGTCACTGAGACACTGGTACTATATCTGCATCGATATGAATGAATACTTAAATCGTCTTAAAGATCGACTAAGCCCGTCAAAAGATCATTATTCTCCAGTGAATTTGGCCGCTGACGACAGACAACATCATGGCGGCTCACGACCAGCGTGCACAAAACTGCTATGCATCTCGTGCCGTTGCCCCCCGCGGTCCTTGTGTCGGAGCATGGAATCGCCCGGCCGGACATTCTTTGGACTCTGATCCTTGGCTTCCCGCACCTGCCTTCTTCTGCACAGGAACCCGTCCGATCCAAATCGCCAAGTTGGAGCGGCCACCCGACAGTACTCCATGCTCGATTCGATTCCATTCGATTAATGGAGGTTAGTAAAGTCTCTCTCGAACACTGTTCGCAAACTGAACTGGTAAACTATGCAGTCCGTGGATCGTCTACATCGCCGACAAGTTGGATCATAGCGCACTCAATATTAATGGCGGTGGTAGTAGTGAAGTGAAGTGCGGTACGGTCCCAATCGACAATGCCATTGGCTACTTGACAAGAATGCCGCAACACACAAGAAGGTGATAACGACATTGGTTCGGCTCAGAGCTTGCCAAATCGACCAGCGTGGCTCCAGGACATCCGCTACTGGACGACCAGATGAATCATGTATGACGACTCCAGGCAAACGTGGCCTTAGAGTAGGTACATCAGCGGCCGGATTAATTAATCAAGCTGGAAAGAGACTAATTTGAACTAGGGCCTAATTAGAAACTATGTGTGTCTCACTCTCGCGGTCCGCCTGAAGTGTAAATCCCTTGCATGTCATGATGATGATGATGGTATCTCACGATATTAATATGTACTTTTTTTTTTAAAAAAAAGTGTTGCAAACCCGTTTGGTTGGTAAGTGGTTGTCCCGTTCAATTTTTTCTACTAATCATAATCTTCTTTCCAATAGTATGGAAATAGAAGCATCGGTTCGACACCATCTCTTGCAATGGGTATAACCTGACCACATTGCATTTCTTGACAAGGGGCGTTTTATTGAACTCATAAGTTAGCGTCACGCCGAGACAATTCGTAGGAGCTTACACGCGGTTTCTACATAGATAGGATAGATGCACACATACACCATAAACAAAGAGGAAAAGTAGTATTTTTGGCCGTCCTCCTAGAACATGCCAACTTACATCGGAAAAGTAGGTGCTTAATTGTTTCACCATGCCACAGATTATCCTTAATTGATTATGCTACGCAATTTTTTAATCTCGAATGGTACCTTTATTTTCAGATCCTTTTGTTATTATCAAATGGTACTTCAGAATGGACGAGTGTTCTATACATGAATTCAACCGAGAATTTATCGTTCTCACGTAGATTCTAACAAAACTCCCCTTTTCTCTTGCAACAACCGAACGATTGCCAAGCACCCAAGTATGGTCCATGCCACAAGTCTTAGACCAATTAAATATCCCTTGAACATTACATTAGGTGGAAAAGTTGCCATAACTTTAAAAATTGTACCGCTCCATCGATGAACAATACTCCCTCCTTCACGGTTTGCAGGACGCTCTAAAAAAATCTCACGGACCTAGGCATGAACATATTGGCTAAAAATTAGCCCTATTAGTGAGCGGTTAAGGCGCATGCATTGGTGGAAGACCGTTGCATGCATAGGAAGTTGGGAGGAAATGTGCCATATTAATCAACAATTAATTCTTATGCGCCAGGAACGTTGCAGTTTTGGAAAAACCCAAATTTAATTAGGTACCCTGCAAAACGTGAAGGAGATAGTACTACATAGATGGATATTATTCCTGGAGGTGGTAACTCCTAGGCACTTATCTTTCTAGAATCTAATTTCTAATATGTACTTTTTTTGCGGGTACCAATACATCCTTGATATTAAATGATTCAAAGCGAAAGAAATGTTTTTTCGTCGCTATTAGACTAGCCCAAAAGTGTGAATCTCCCGTTTTCTGTGAAATTCGTTTTGAGCCTACGTACTTCCTTTTGAGAAGAATTTGCCAAACCTCATCTTCGGTAATAAGCTTGAAAAAACATGTACCTAGAAGAGCAATGTTTTTAACCTAAGGTCATGTATACCTAGACCCCCTGGTCTTTATGACAAGCACATATGATCTAGCCGGTCGATATTTTTTTTCACTATTTCTTGCCAAAAGAATCTCGAACGGAATTAACCCATCCTTTTAAAGACTCCTTTTGGCAACTATAAGATATCATATATAGTACCATACTACTTAGTACTGAAATAATAAGTACGATCCTTTTTCCAATAGATAATAATTTTTATTTCCAACTAATACTTAGCCTTTTCTGAAGATGATCATCCACATGTTTCCTTTCGGCATTTGTAGTTTCCAATAGTGTATCAAAATACCCAAATACCTTACTAGAACTGGTCTTGATCATAGCCAAATAATTCAGCATATTAAGCGGTTGCTTCTTGAGCCTCCGCAAAACAAAACAAAACAACTCACTTTTATGCAAAATTAAGTTTGATACCAAAAGTTGTTCGACTAAAAATAATAAATCGGCTCTTCGCTTTTTTGAGGTCATGATCCATAAATAGAAGTGTATCATCCACATATTGATGGATAGATAGAAATACCACCATCAGCTAGATATGGAACTGCCCATTAATTTGACCATCAACTTTGACACGCTCAATCATGATGGCCTATATATAAGCCACTATATTGAATAGTATGAGCAAGTACATTGCGTTTAACATCATAGGTTCTAGTTTTTTGAGATGGTCATCCATTATGGATTTTTGAAACCAATAGAGAAAGTCTCGCTTCTGTAAATTTGGATTTCTGAAAAAATGCCACACAGAGAAGCCGAGATGCAAAAGTTGGAGCTAAATGCAAGGACAACCAAGGACTTCGACCCAACTTTCAGTTTTGTAAGAGATCTTGATTGTTCATGTGTGCTTCATATATTTGTTTTGAAATAATCTGTTTAATCATTGACAACCTAGGGTCATTTCTAACGAATACTCCACATATTACAACAACTAAAAAAAAATACTTCAGGGACCACTAATCCTCGTAATCATATGGCAATAATGCATAACATTGGATCCCAAACAGGGGCCCAATGACCATACATGAGTCGTTATCACTTGGTCCATTAGCTGTACTCCCTCCGTAACGGTAACGTAATACTCCCTCTGTAACGTAATACTCGCTCCGTTTTAAAATATAAAATATTTTAGTTTTGTAAAGTAAGTATATCTAGAGTATTTTTAGTATATAGGTTCACTCAAATTTTAAAATATAAGATGTTTAAGATTTGTGAAGTAAATGTATCTAGACTACCTTTAGTATGTTACATACTAAAAGTAGTCTAGATACATTTAAAGCTTAAACATCTTATAACATATTAAAAGTAGTCTAGATACATTTACTTCACAAAGTTTAACTTCGGCCTCAGATAACTCGCTTTTGCTCAGGTTTAAGCTATAGTATAACTTCGGCGTGTTCCACGAGGGTTCGGGCACCTCTTCTCTGCCGGCGTCGGGATTGCCACGGACCTCGTCGGGTCGACGCTGGCGGCCAGGCATGGTGTTTTTTTTGCTGTGGGTGGCTCGGGTCTGGCCCAAGACATCTCGGCGACCTCCCCTTTTTATGGCTGCGCCTGGACGCGGTGGAAAACGCCCAGAACTCACGGGAAGCGGCGGAAAAGAAATGCGGGAGACGGCATGGCAGCGGGAAGACACTGGAACTACGCCGGCGTTGGCGATGGCCAAGCGCGGACAGATGAGTCACACCGCTAGACGCGGTCGATCGGACAGGCCGGACCACGACTCCAAATTAACCGTGACCCGATCCAAACGGACAGAAACAGACCGTTTGGGACGATCGGATGGGTCGGTCCCGTGGAGATGCCCTTAGCACTAAGGATCATACCTTTGTGAAGGTACCATACAATTTTTTTAATCTCGAATGGTACCTTCATTTTCATATCCTTTTGTAATTATCAACTGGTACTTCAGAATGGACGAGTGCTCTATACATGGATTCAACCGAGAATTTATCGTTCTCATGTAGATTCCAACAAAACTCTTCTTTTCCCTTGCAACAACCGAACCATTTTCAAGCACCCAAGTATGGTCCATGCCACAAGTCTTAGACCAATTAAATCCCGCTTGAACATCACATTAGGTGGAAAAGTTGCCATAACTTTAAAAATTGTGTCGCTCTACCGATGAACAATACTACATAGATTGATATTATTCCTGGATGTGGTAACTCCAAAGCACTTATCCTCCCAGAATCTAATTTCTAATACGTCCTTTTGTTGCGGGGTACTAATATGTCCTTGATATTAAATGATTCAAAGCCAAAGAAATGTGTTTTCATCACTATTAGACTAACCAAAAGTGTGAATCTCCTGTTTTCTGTGAAATTGTTTTTGAGCCTACGTACTTCCTTTTGAGAAGAATTTGCCAAACCTCATCTTCGGTAAGAAGCTTAAAAAAGCATGTACCTAGAAGAGCAATGTTTTTAACCTCAAGGTCATGTATATCTAGACCCTTTGGTCTTTATGACAACAAACCACATATGATCTATCCTGTCAATATTTTTTTCACTATCTCCTTGTCAAAAGAATCTTGAACGGAATTAACCCATCCTTTTCAAGACTCCTTTTGGCAACTATAAGATATTATATACATTATCATATTACTTAGTACTAAAATAATAAGTACGAGCCTTTCCCCAGCAGATAGTAATTTTTATTTCCAACTAACACTTAGCCTTTTCTTAAGATGATCATCCACATGTTTCCTTTCGGCATTTGTAATCTCTGATAGTATATCAAAATACCCAAATACCTTACTAGAACTGGTATTGCTCATAGCCAAATAATTCAGCATATTGAGCGGTTGCTTCTTGAGCCTCCGCGAAACAAAACAACTCACTTTTTTATGCAATTAAGTTTGATACCAAAAGTTGTTTGAATGCTAATATTAATAATAAATCGGCTCTTCGCTTTTTTGAGGTCATGATCCATAAATAGAACAGTATCATCCACATATTGATGGATAGAAAGACCACCATCAGCTAGATATGGAACTGCCCATTAATTTGACCATCAACTTTGGCACGTTCAATCATGTTGGCCTATATATAAGCCACTATATTGAATAGTATGGGCGAGTACATTGCATTTAACATCATAAGCCTAGGGTCGTTTATAACGAATACAGTTTTGGTACGTGTTCTTAGAGCAAGTACAATAAGCTTATGTAAACAGGCTATAAGCCTTTAAATAATATATTTAAGATGATGTGGATGAGAGACAAGTGGAGAGAGAAGATTAGTGGACTCTCATGCAAGAGCTAGCTATAGCACCTGCTCTTAGACACTTTGTGTGAATGTAAGATGAGTCTTAGCCAAATAAAGTGGTATATAGTTATAGCTAACTATTGTATATGTTGACTATTAGGTTTGCTATAGATGACGTGGCAACGGCTTATAGCCAAGAACAGGCTTTATTATTAAACTTGCTCTTATTTTCTTTTTGTTTCCATATACCACCCACATATTATAACAACTAAAGAAAATATTCCAGGGACCACTAATCCTCGTAATCATATGGCAATAATGCATAACATTGGATCCCAAACAGGGGCCCAAATGACCATACATGAGTCGTTATCACTTGGTCCATTAGCTGTACTCCCTCCGTAACGTAATACTGCCTCCGTAATATAAATAAGTAGGAGTTACAGCCTTTAAATTCGATTGAAACGAGCCGCTCCTTTAGTTGAAGTATCGGGCCCCTTTTTCGTTGCCTAAGTTACACCTTCGTAACATAATACTCCATCCGTTTTAAAATATAAGATGTTTTAGCTTTGTAAAATAAATATATCTAGAGTATTTTTAGTATGTAGGTTCACTCAAATTTTGAAATATAAGATGTTTAAGCTTTGTGAAGTAAATGCATACATACTAAAAGTAGTCTAGATATATTTAAAGCTTAAACATCTTATAACATACTAAAAGTAGTCTAGATATATTTACTTCACAAAGTTTAAACATCTTTACGGTACTCTCTCCTTTCCAATGAATAAAAGTTTTTTTTTTGAAAAATCAAGCAAAGTAAACCAGGCTCCAGAAACCTGATAGCACTTGCAAATCTCCCGTGCACATCAAGTTAAGCTAATTCTCTACCCCATCCGGTTTATATTAATTTCTTTAACTTTGTCTAGATTTGGATGTATCTAGTCTAAATATTTAATTAGATACATTCAAATCTAAATAAAGTTATCGCTATTAATATGGACCACAGGGAGTAAAAAAACAAGTTAAATTAATTGGGTTAAGAAATCGACTCCTGTACTACTCCCTTGTCTAGAAATATAAAACGTTTTAGCCTTGTGAAATAAATATATTTAGATGACTTCTGTTTATAGATTCAGAGTGAACCTATATACTAAAAGACATTAGATGCATTTATTTTACGAAGCTAAAATGTCTTATATTTTTGAATGGAGTGAGTATTCGAAATTTCGCTGGTGCTTAGGGTTACCTAATGTTTACTTCTTGTAGTGCGGCTAAACGATATATACGTCGAAATGAAACTGAGGGTGTCAGGTGTATATTCGTGTTTTTCATTTCCTATTTAAGGCGTACATGCCCGAGCTAGATCTTTTTCTTACGTGCATTATGCATATGCTCAGGTGATCTGACCCTGAGCCGACACCCCGTGAGCAGTGAGATATGAAATCTGAATTGGCAGGCCGTTCGGCGGACGGTGAGGCAGAGGCGTACATCTGCATCGACAAGTGACGCACAAGATCGAGCTCACGTGCACATGAAGCTCCCATTTTAACCACGAACTTTCTGATAAAAAAGTCCACATTTCGGTAGTATGTGCAAAATTAATTGAACTGGTACCGTGATCAAAATGTTGAGACTGGCCGCCTTTACCCTTCAGTTCTTAGACTTTGAGGTAGCTTGATTATTTATACTATACATTTAAGGATCTATACTACTACATGGGTATTGCGGAAAAAAGAAAGAAGGATGTACCCCGGTTTAAACATGTATTTGTGGCACGTTGACACATTTATATTGTGCTTGCGGATTACACAATATTATACTACATGCATAATTATATTTTCAACAATATTTTAGCAACCTAGGAGGCCCATATAGCCAACCCGAGACGAGTCAAACATAACGGTCTCGGTCATTAGAATGGCTACTCAAACATTTACAAACAGTTTGACACACAAGACGAGTCTTTCTCTACTGCGCCTCACATACGTGGTATAGTAGGATGATCAACTCTTTCTATCATAAAACTACGGTTATTGCGGTGACGTTCTAGTATCTGTTGGATACTAGGAACAAGCTCTGTGAGGAGGAATGCAACATCCATCCTACATGGTGACTGTGGCCAAGAAGATCAAGGTGTATGTTGATATGAGACCGTGAGGACTGGAAACCCTTTTCTACACCTAGGTGCATATATATGCACCCGGTATAAAAAAAATTCAAAAATTTGAAAATTTTGAAAAAATATGATCATGTGTAGCTTCATGTCTTTTTTTGAAAGAAAAAAGATGCTTTATTGATTATCAAAAATGTTTACATCATTTGTAAGAAGCCCTATGATGTAATCTTGCGGATCCTCCAACCAAATTGACTGAGGTCCCTCTGCCTTAGAAGCAAGCATATCAGCTACAGAATTACTCTCCCTAGCATTATGAGAAAAAAATTACATGTGTAGCTTCATGTTTGAGGTACACACGAAGTCGTTCCACCGAAAACACATATGTTTTGTGTGCTGTGTAAAAAAATAAACTTTTGCGTCGTGGAGCACGTTACTTTAGCACCAATATTTGTTTTTTTTTTGCCCAAGCCACTCAAAATATTCATTTTTCATGAAACGACTTTGCGCGCACCTAAAACTTAAAGTTCTACGTGCACATATTTTTTGATATTTTTTGGTATTTCAAATTTTGACAAAAATCAAATTCAAATAAAGGATACATATACACCCGGGAGAAAAAAAGGCACGTCCCGTGACGCCTCTCTTTACAACCAACTTCACCCACAAGCGTGAGACCTCCTCGTTTTTGGATTATATCATCATAGTATGGTTCTGATTAATGTTGACGTAACTATCTTCTCATCGTCTCGTCGGATGGGTAAGGGCACTGTGATCCGAGACCACAAGGGCGCATGTGTGGCTGCCTTGCCGAAGCTCGCTGAAGGTCATGTTGTGCGGCTCATGCTCACCTTTGCCCATGGAAGAAAGCATATTGACAAGGTGACCTATAACTTTTCTGACTGGGATCGACCCATTTGCGTCCCGGCAACTCAAGGCATCATCAAGGCGTTAGTTGTTTCTTTTCCGGCGTAATTTGGTTTGTCATGTTAGTCACATGCGCCTTCTAGTCATTTTGTGTTGGCAGATTGCATCCATAGAACGTTTTGTGCTATCCCCATCGTTTGTTCTTGAGTTCATTGATTTTATGGTATCTACTGCTTAAATTAATCAGCGTGCAACATTATTGAGGTATACATTTTCAGAACCTTGACGTTGTCAAATCACAACCATTTCATGTCATTTAGGTTCAATGGATGTTTATTATGTTTCACGTGTTTTATATCTTTTCCTTTAAAAAATTAAGTTCCTAGAGATTCTCTTGCAAGCGCGGGATATCGTTCTTTTACTTATGATGTAGTACAAGTAACATGACCATACGGTTTTACATGCTTTTTTGAGTTTGAGAGGTTTGGGGATACGTACGTCTTTGGAGTTTGGACACGCCCCGTCAATGGATCGATCATTCGACGGAACGTAACGTACGTACCGGAGTCTCTCGTGAAAAAGATGTTTTTGGATGCATGACAATGCATGGTGTGGCTGAAAGCAGCGTACTGCAGTCAGGCGATGACAGGGATCAGTTTTCTCGCTTTCCTGGAGGTCCCAAAGCCTTTAATTGGGGACTGACTACTTTGCATCAAAATGTGTAATGTGTTGCACCTCCTGTTGTTTCGCTGACCTATATATAAGCCTGATATGTAGTATAGCTCTTAGTAGTACCATAAGTACTGGCATGCAGTGCAATCCAAGCATAAGCTAGCTAGACTTCACTATTTCTAAGATGAGGCTAGCTAAGCCTTAGTTAGCTGGCCACGCTACCTTGTTTCTGGCTTTTAGTAAAGCTATGCTCCCTTTGTCCGCAAATAAGCGTACTTCTAGTCTTATTTTAAGTCAAAGATGGTAAAATTTGACTAACTTTATAAAAAATATAGTAGTATTTATGACACTAAATTGGCATGACTAGATTTGATTTTAAATGTAGTTTCATAATATGACGATTTCATGTAATATATGTTGCTATATTTATCTATAAGATTGATTAAGTTTAATATAATTTGACTTAGGCAGAAGCTAGAAATCCCCTTATTTGCGGACGGAGAGAGTAGTTCACAAATATGTTTTATTCTACTAGCCATCTAGACGAGGTACTTTTTTTTTGCCATGCTGATAGTAATTAATTCGAAGGCTAATGATAGAGACATCATGTTAATTAGTGATTGTACTCAAATTGACACTAGTAATCGGAATGATGCTCTTTTCCTCTCTCATCAACTTCAAGAAAGATTGGTTAACTGGAAGCTACTAAGCCAGTACTCTACTAGTAAATAGTATATAATAAAATGACATGGAAGACCAATACAATACACAGTCTATATCCATCAGAGCGTGGGGTTTGATCTTGATGGGCATATCAGGCTGTGAATTCAATCAATGGACCAATGATGCGTGTGTAAATGGCAGAAAGCTACCCCTTTTGCTTAGCCCCGCTTTACCACTCACTCGGCCCCAACCTTTTTCCCTTCCTTAACAACATAAATGAGCCGAGAGCCCATCATTCTCCAGGAAATCATACCTGCCTTTCCATCCGGCCCTTTTTCCACTTTTGAGACAAAGTTGGTGTGCGCCCTAATTTTTTTGCCCTGCCTGGCTGAAAGATGGTGCTCACTACATTTGTCAGATATACCAAACCCAAAGCTGCAAGAGATGGTGAAAGATACACATGCACGAACACTGCCCATCACATGTTCAGTACAAAGGGATCTTTATGTCTCATCTTCCTGGTGTTATTGCTGATCAAATCTCGTCCTTGACGTGTGCTCTTCGGTGACAATTCTAGGAGCCTTTGGCTCTAAGGATTCTCGTAGGATATTTTAGAATTAGAATCCTACTGAAAAAATTATATATGGCTGATTTGATTTTGAGGATTAAATTTCACGCAAGTCTTCGTAAAGATTCACTCGCAGCATTTTGAAGAAAAAAAATCCCAATGACAAAAACACTTCCTCATGGAAAAATTTATCTCCGTGCAACCTAAGTAAATTAGATACAAATTCAATTATTAAGAGTTGGAGTTGCGGGCATTGCAATCTCGTTTTCTTTTCTTTTCATGTGCTTTCGAAATTTTTGGATGCAAAAAGGCTCGAAGTATCTTATATTATATTTAACCATGCAATTTTAAACCTTTTGTTTGAGTGCAAGTTTGCCGTTCTACATAGTTAGCCATCTAGCTGGCTTCCAACTTGTATCAGTCTTGTCAAATCCTCATTAGGTTGGGAGCAGTAGCCTGTATTCGGATCCTCATGGAACGCAAAAATGGCATTTTTTTTAGCAAAAGTTGATATCATCTGCAGGTTATACGCCAGTGTACGCATTGAATCTGTTTGTGCTCTACCTTTCAGCAACATGAACACCCCGAACTATATAGTCATCTGCCAGTGTACGCATTGAATCCGTTTGTGGTCAGCAACATGAAGACCCCTAACTATATACCGTGATGTGTTTGTAGTTGAAGATGGTGGAAAAAAAAGATGTCTCTACCCAACGGGGATGACGGTTTATGAAGGGAATATGCCTGAGAGGCAATAATAAAGTGGTTATTATCGTATTCCTTGTTTATGATAAATGTTTATTTTACATGCTATAATTGTATTAATACGGAAACGTTAATACATGTGTGTTTAATAAATAAAAAGGAAGTTCCTAGTTATGTCTCTCTTATAAACTAGCTCGTTGATTAACATGATGATCAAAGTTTCCTGATCATGGACATTGGATGTTGTTAATAACGAGGTCACAATATTAGTGTAATGATGTGATGAACATTCATCTGAAGTATAGCATTACGATCAAAGTCATTGAGTTTATATTGCTATAACAACTTACGAAGTGATCCTAATCCTTAGACCATGACATCATGTCAATCACTAACACCAGAAGAGTTTCTCGATGACATCAAACGTCACACCGTAACTGGGTGATTATAAAGATGGCTTCAGAACTACTAAAGTGTTATGTTGAGGTTCATGGATCGAGAGTGGAATTTGTTCATCCCGATGACGGATAGATATGCTCTGGGCCCTCTCGGTGATATCACATTGATTAGCTTGCAAGCAAGTGGTTTGATCACTAGAATGTTATATCACGGGAACGAGAAAAGAGTGCATGTCGGTAACGAGATCAAACTAGGTATGGAGATACCGATGATCGAATCTCGGACATGTAATATATCGTGAAACAAAGGGATTAAGATACTAGCGTAAAAGGTTCACACGATCACAGAAGTCATTGAATGTGTGGGAGTAAGTATGGATCTCCAGGTCCCGCTACTGATTATTGATCGGAGAAGGGTCTCGATCATGTCCGCATTATTCAAGAACCTTAGGGTGACACACTTAAGGGATACCGACACCATTCGAAGCAAATGATATGTCAAAAAAAGAAAAGGAAAGCGCAGGAATTTATTTCACTAGACACCGGAACTGTTTCGGTTGAAATTGCTGAAACTGGTTCTGCATGTGAAATGGAATACTAGCAAGGGGTTTTATGTGAATGTTTGTTAATTAAAGTAATTAACAAAATTCTGAATAAATAAATAAAAGAGTTTTATTTAATGAGAGATTACATTAAATTTGGTGGAAATTTAATGGAGGTGAGTGGAATTTTGAGTGGGGTGGCTATTTATGTGAGTGGGAGCTCCACCCACATGAATGTGGAAGAGGTGGGGGCACCTCCATGGCTGCCACACCATGGGAGGGGGCTGCCCCCCTCTCCCTATAAAAGGCACCCACTTCCTCCTCTCATCACACACCTCCTCGCGAAGGATCTCTCTCACCCCTTTAGAATTTTTCCATGGTCTCGGATCAGCGAGATACATGTTCCCGGTGGCTTTTTCTGGAAGGATTTTTTGCTTCCGCTGCTTCGCTGGAGCGAGGGCGCGGAGGTTGTCGGGGTACCCGTACGTGTGTGCGATCACGGATGCACCACTGCTTTGAGGTGCTGGACTTGATCGTGCTGGACCGGCTGGACCAGATGGACTTCATCACGACCTTGAGATCGGCAAGCGTTCGTCTACATCATCCACGAGTACAACCTCGTTAACGCTATTTGGTGAGGGTATGTATTCTATGGATGTATATCCACCCGTTGCTTGTATCTAGTAGATAGATCTTGGTACTTAGATGTTCCCATCGTAGGAAATTTTTTGTTTTCTATGCTGCGAACCCTTCAGTGGTATCAGAGCCGGATCTATGTGTAGATACTTTGCACGGGTAGTACACATATGTGTATGTGGGTGATGATGATCATTTTATTGCTTCTTAGTTGTACTTTGGATATTGGTGGCATAGTGGGATGAAGCGGCCCGGACAAACTTTACATGTCCTCGCACATGAGACCTATTCCACGCTTGACATGCAACTAGTTTTGCATAAGTGGCTAGCGGGTGTCTGTCTCTCCTACTATAGTCAATATCTAATTTGCAACGAGTTGTCAACAATTTGGTTATCCTCGTTGTGGTTTATGTTCGTAGGTAAGAACGGTTCTATCTTCGAAAGCCCTAAACCACGTAAAACTTGCAATGGATAAATTAGAGGCGTCTAGTTTAGATTGTTGCTGGGCTAGTGTTATGATATGTTGATGTTGTAAGTAGAAGTATGAGATGATACTCTTACAACACACATAGTGTGTAAGTTCCATAGACCTTGGCCTTACACATAAAGGTATGATAGTGATCATACCACGATGCACATGATGGAGATCATATGCGGGAACCATATCTTTTCACTTACAAACATATGATGTTTGATTGCATCTTATATTGCTTGTTTGGTGTTTTATTAGCATAATAAGATGATCCCTCATTTAGATATCAAGATAAAAATGTGTTCTTCCTTAAGTATGCACCGACAATGTTTCGTCGCTTCAAGGCATCACATGATGATCAGGTGTACTTGAATCCACGAGTATATCTCGGGTGTAAGACAGTTACACACGCGAATACTAAGGTTCTTACTTGGCGAGCCTAGCATGTACAGACATGGCCTCGGAACACGGACCGAAAGGTTAAGCATGAGTCATATGTTTTGATATGATGACCATATGGATGCTCGCCTTTGAAGCTACGCCGACTCACGTGATGATCGGACTTGGTGTAGTGGATTTGGTTCATGTAATCACCAAAAAGGCACGAGGGATGTCGTTTTTGAGTGGGAGTTCATTTTTAATTTGGATTAGTAGAACTCAATTTATCATAAATTAAATCAAAGTGAATTTGCATAATTTGTTGTAGTCATTGGCATTCGTTCACCACCTTATGCATAGTTGTAATTGAGATAATAAAACTATAGAATTCTGGATATATACTTTACAAACTGGTATCGTATTGTGTTGAGTGTCAATCTAAAGTTTAAAGTCCTATTGTAAACTTTTAGCAAACTCTGTTTACTCCGTGAAATTTGATAATTAGTATTAAATCGAGAGTAACAATTCCAGTGTTAATATCTTAAGTATCATGTTTGCCTCCATGATTCTTGATTGTTTTAATATCAAGTTTATCTAGGAGCTGAAAGAATTATTTCAGAAACCATCATGTGTGGCAGATATAACGATATTTGAAACAATGTTTTGGTTGCAATATGATAGAGTATAATATACGTTCTCATATTGGATGAGAATTTACAAAGGTTGGAGATGCTAGACATCCTAATCATCCAAAAGGGTTTTGGAAAGTAATGTTATACTCACGATTCTCCTTATAAGCTACAGTAGCTTGATCATGAAAGTCGTCATGATAAGGATGAATATAAGATGTATGTAAAGTGTTTGCTACAGTAAAAGATTACTAAAGAATGGATTTTGAAAGAATGTCGATCATTTTGATGATGGTGATCTACTTCAAAGTGCAGGACCAAAGGCATTATTATTTGAATATACATGCTTTGGACTATGTGTCATGTATATGGCGCCACTGTTGATGTTGATAGATTCTTTTAAAAAGTAAAAAGGAAATGCTGAAAGATAATCTATAAAATATATTTGGCAGAAAAAAAAGATTGGAAATATCCAATTTAGGTATATGGATGATATACATGTTATGGTTGTATTCTTTGCTTGTTAAACAATATGGTTCTTGGGTATTGGATACCGAATTGGTTGGTATGAAATTTCATACAAAACGACGCAATTCATAAACCACAATGACCTAAGTAACTACCAAGATAATATGTGATGATGTTCATCGAAAACAAACAAACCATTGTTTGTATTTCTCGTTGACATCAAAGCTTGACTTCAAGATTTGTTTTAATAATTGTTATTTAAATCAGGTATTATGAGAACAAAGGTTATTCAAATAATTACCGTATTCCATATAAGATGGACGATTTGCAAATCTAGTTGGAGAAATCACATCCATAAAACCTAATGCTAAAATGTCGCAAGACAAATGATTGAAAGATCACTTACGAAGTGACATCGCCGTTTAAATTATATTGGAAAGAAAACATGAAGAAACTCCATTTTTATGGAATTTTGGAGTCTTTGATTTGATCAAGTGATGCTTGTGAGACTTTCCTAGGGATAATTAAAACTTCGTTCAAAGGCCAAAGAAGAACGATCGACTAAATTATTGGAATTTATACATATCGATGTATGTAGTCCATTATGTGTAGTCATAAGCGATGGATTTCAACTTCATATGCTTTCTCCGGAAATTTGAGTGAATATTCATTTAATGAGAAAGAAGTGTGAAATATTTGAAAACATTCAAAGAATTTCAAAATGAAGTGAAAATCATTGTAACAAGAAAATAAATGGTTTATGATTTTATCATAAGGGATTTATTTGAGTTACAAGTGTAACAAGAAAAATAAATGAATTATGATTTTATCATAAAAGGGATTTATTTGAGTTACAAGTTTAGCAAAACACCTAGATTTACATCTCCCAAAACACCATAGGAATATGGAGTGTTTGAGATTTGTAATGAAACCTTGTTTGACATGGTTGGATCAAAGGTGTTATTTATAAAACTGCCATTATGTTTTAAAAGATTAAAGCTTTAGAGACTTATGCTTTTACACTGAAAAGAGCTCCATCTTGATCCGTTGAAATGACACCATGGAAGTTATGGTTTGGGGTAAAACCCAAGTTGTCATTTCTTAAATTTTGGTATGCTAAACATAAGTAAGATGTTTACAACCCAAGTCGGATGAGCATGTCTTTGTAGGTTATTTCGAATAACAATTGGTTATTCCTCCATAACACCAAGGACAAAAGGGTTTGTCGCTTGAAACGTGAAGTTTCTTGAAGAAGGAATTTTTCATAAATGTTAAGTGGGAGGACAATAGAACTTTAATAAGGTTAATGAATCTTAGCTATATGTGCTGAGTTGCGCAGCGCCGGAAATCATTCCGGAGGCTGCCATAATGCTCATAGCTTATGTACCTCAAAGGTTGTGGTCACAGAGATCTAAGTTCCTATTGAACCAAGTAGGTCGGTTAAACAATCAAATGCTAAGATTTAAGAGTAAATCATTATTGTTTGACAATGATGAACCGAATACATACAAAGAAGCGATGATGGGCCCTGACTCCGTCAAATGGCTTGAAGCCATAAAATCCGTGATAGTTCCATATACGAGAAATCAAGTTTTGAACTTGGAAGACTGTAGCATCCCAATTGTCTAACAATTGCAATGCTACTAGCCTAGTCTATATAATGGCTACTTCCTATATATAATTGTTGCATCATAATTATATCATGCTCATGTCATCATGCCACCTTGCATTTGAGCATCATATAAAACCCTTTTTGTTTTGGTTCTTCTCTCATATGCATTGTAAATTGTATTTGCCTCTTGATATTGTATTTGATTATTGATATATTGTTTAATGCCCAAGTTGAGTTGGGGGCATATCTTTTATTCCACTCCATCACCTTTTCTTGTCACCACCTTATACTTCCACCATTCCAATAACCCATGAGCTTGTAATTCTTTTCTTTTGAGTTTTATTCTAGCTCATGTGGGTTGGGTGGATATAATTCTATAAATTCTTTTGCTTGGCTTTTATTCCACTTCTTGGGAATGCATAAGAATAATGCCATATCATCATTATTGTTTTCACAAGGATAATACATGGTATTTATTATTTTGCATGGGCCATGCAAGAGTACCACCACCTTTAGTCATTTGTTTTCCTCTTGGGTTTATTTGGTTCTTTTCTTTGTGGATCATCTCCATCCCTCTCTCCACCATCCCCATAGTCTCCTCTATACCATTTTATTCTTTTTCTTCATGCATGGTCAAATGAGGTTTTCTTCCCTACTCCCTTTTCCTCTCTCTTTCTTTAGTTTCACCTTCACCTTCACCTCACCTTAGGCTAAACCAAAGCCCTCCTTTTATCTAGGCTTGATCTTAAGCATGTGATAAAACCTAAAATTCTAAACTCTAACCCTACCTCACCCTCTCCTCTCACCAAGCCGAGGAGTCCCCCTCTCCCTGCCAGCAAGCCCCACCTAGCTACCCATCTACCTCACCCCACCCTTCTCCTAAACCCTAACCGAGCCACCTCCTTTTCTAACCTAGCCAAGTGCACCCGAGCCCCTCCCCTCTTCCTCTCTTTCTCTCTGCCGTGCGGGCCTAGCTGCACCACCACACCGTCCCCACCTGCAGCCTCCCCTCTGCCGCTGCCCTGCCCCAGGACGAGCCCCAGCTCTCCCACGTGCTCGAGGAGAAAAGGGAAAGGGCCGAAGCCACTTTACCCTGAGCCGCTCCCACACGGCAACCCTCCTTCCTCTCCCTCCCTTTCTCCTCCTCTCACACGCCTTCTGCATCGCCAGATCCACCCCAAGCTCTGCCGCGCCTTCCCCTTTTTCCTCTCCGGCGCCCCTGCCTGCTTGATCTCCATTGTCTCTCATGACGCCTCTCCGTTCTAGCCGGTGAACTCGTCGTGGAAGAGGCCGAGGAGATCAAGGACGGCCCCCTGCATCACCCTGTACACGCCGTCGCGAAGGAGGAAGCCCCCAGGACCGCCAGATCCTCGCTGCTCCCCGAAACCCTAGATCGCCGGAGCGCCAGCCTCGTCCACGATCCGCTGCACCCCTTCCGTTCTGACACCGGCAACCTCCCCGCGGTAAGCTCCTCCACCTCCTAGACAACCTCCTCTCCGCCGTAAAGCTCTAGCGCCGCCCTCTTTCCGCCGAACGATCTCGGCGTCGTTGCCGCAGCCGTTGTTCACGTGGTACGCAGCGCGATAAGCGCCATAACTAGGCGCGCCTACCTTCCCGACAACTCCCTAGCCTACGCCTGGATCAGCCTCTCTTACAAGGCGCTCGGCGTCAGGGATCGAGTCCCTGTCTCGCCGCTCTGCGCTGCGTGCTGTTTTTCCGTCAGATCGAGGAGAACGAAGTACAGTACCAGGCCGTGGTCGATTTACAGTTAGCCCCCTCTTTTTTAAAAAAACGCTCGCTCAACCCGCGCTCCTCGCTAGCCCCACCTGTCAGCCACCGTGACCTTCTTCCAGAAAACCCCTCGGTCTTTTCTTATCCTAACCCGCGCTCCCGAACGGCCCACCCGGCTGTCTCTGTGACTCCGATCGCTGTCACGTGGACCGAAGCCGCTGGACCACCCGTCAGTGGCTGTGGTTGGGTCGGGCTGAGTAACAAAAGTCTGCCCTGTTGACTGTTTTAGTTTAATCTTTTCAAAATTGATTTAGATTCAAATTCAAATCTGTTTTCAAATATCTTTTAAGATATAATTCCAAATTAAACATATAATATATGTTTTGAAATCAGAAAAATGTGAGGATTTCATATATGCCCTTCAAAATATATTTTGAACACTTTAAATTTTCGAGTTGATTAAAATTACAATAAAATGCCCTCTTTCTTAATTAATTAATAACTTTAGTTTTATAACTCCAAATTTGACAAATAATATGTCTAAATCGATCAGCGCGACGAGCCCGTTCTATCTATGCATTCCATGTTCTGAATTGCAGCATGCATCATATAAATATAAAGTATACAGCAACTTATTTGAGGATAAAAGGTGACTAAAACACCATAAAATGCTTTATTCTTGTATTTCACATCTCACCCATGCCATGCTACATTGTTGCCATGCAAATTGTGCATCCTTCATCATGGCATGATTGTTTGCTTGTCGCATTTTAATTCATATGCTTGTGCACTCTATTTATGTTGGCCCTTGTTTGTTTGGTTCTTCTTCGAATAGACTGAAAGGTGGGATATATCAAGAAACCCAGGAGCACTACCCAGATCCATCCCTCGCTTCAACCGAGCTGCCAGGCAAGCACTACCACATGCTTGCATACATATAGTACCTATTGCCTCTATCTTATTCTTGCATCATTGAGTCGCGATTGCATTAAACTGAATCCCAAGTACTGCATGGCCTTTACTTTTAAACCCCACCGAAGCTTGTTCCTCCATCCCATGAGCCATGCGGGTCGTAGAACAACATGTGTAGGGTATGTGAGTTTCTGATGGATAACGAGGTACCTAAACAACTTAACCTGAGTAGTAATGGGATAACTAATGAAAGTGGCACCGGTGAGCAATATCTGCTATTTGGTTTTTCATGCTCACTTGTGTCCCGTAGGACCCCGAGTACTTGATTCCTATTCCTTGAATATTCGCGCTATCCACATCCGGGAGGCTTATGAACCCCCTGAGCCCGAGCTTGATTCATTCTTATTTCTTGGGGCCACAAGTAGTTTGGGGCTTTATTACTATCCTATACTTATGCCATGCTTTACTGCTTTATTTAAGATTGTGCGAGGAGCACCTATCGCTTTGGATGCGAGTGTTTTCACGTATCGACAAGCCCAGTCACACTTTCGGGTTCCCATCGTTTACAACCATTGACGCAAAACCTTGGTCCGTCTCAGAGCAGCCAACTTCGCTATGGTAGCCTAATGGGGTGGCCCCTGAAATATTTCTGAATCCTGTGATCGCTTTGTCGTGAATGCCTCGTTGGGTTTTGATTTGGTTTTTCCGAGGTTGATCGAGTGTGTGTTGCTATTTGTGCACCCCTGCAGGGTAAATCTTTCTGAAAGCCGTGTCCACGGTTATGGACGACTTGGAGCACAGTTTCTCGATCATAGACAAGTATAACTAAAGTACCGCTTTTAATTTGACTAAGTACCTGACTAGTTAATAGTGCAACACTCATGGAATGGATAATAAAACTGCCAACGGATGGGGTTGTTCCGCTTCCTCGTGGTAGCGAGGAGGAGGATGGATCATTAATATTACGGTTATAACTGTTGTTATTAATCACGGACATCCGCTCATCTTTGGTTAGGCGGATGGATAGCGGTATCTATAGAATTGTTAGGTATTATCTTTTGCTGCAATTCGTCACCCAGGTTGTGTCCCTTTAGAGGCATAAAGACTTGCCGAAAGTACTAGGGTCTCACACGATAAATTGTTTGATTCAGATGAGCAGTAAACTCGCAAGATGGATCTGGGTGGAGGAGACGACGATGTTGGCAACGATCACCGGTGTAGAGATTCCGGAACGGGGATCCGTGAGATCGTGGCGGGATGTGTTTATTTATGGGGCATCTTATGCCGATTTGCTTCTTATCCGTACTCGGATCTTGTTTTCCGCTTCCTTTGATACTCGATGTTTGATGTATGAGGAGATATCCTAAACTATTATATCTATCTAGGATATTTGGATCTTGCCGTATGGCGTTGCAATATTTCTATTTCTTTTAGATGGAATGGCTCGAGGACTGTATGGTGGCTTGCATACATACTCATTTGTGTATGTAGTTGATCCTTCGCCTGCCGATTACGCTTCGTTCTTGTCGATGTTTGGAAATGGTTAGACGGCCGAAAGGTCTACTGTGAGTGGCATTTGGCCCCACCGTATTATTTTAACCATTTCCGCTCATCCAGTGCTGGTAACTAAGAGCGTAATTCACCGAGGTAGTTACAATTGGTATCGAGCCATCCCGCCTTCGTGGTCTCAGCCAAATGGTCGTTGTCAGTCTAGCAAATATTTTTGGTAGCTATGTATACTAGGGAAAAACAAAACGTGAGAGTAGGACTGCTTCCACTTTTCTTCTTACCCATCCACCCACCCTTTTCAGGTAAGGAAGTGTAACGTTTTCAATCCTCTTCTTAAAATTCAAACTAGGATTCACGTGTTCGGGGTTTCCGTAGTACCATAGAAAGTGTGTGTGTGTGTAATTCCTTGCCTATCTGTTGCATCCAATTTGTTATCACAATCTGCCTTTGGTTATCAACTGTTGGTACATTCCATCTTGTGAGCTTTTGAAAACCGGCGCGATCTATCTGACTCCTTGTTAACCTGTGCCATCTTCTTAAGGGTGTTCTTCCTTCCAGCATGCTTTCACAGAATGTGGAGTTGCTAATCTCTACCTGATAAGTGATTTTGCACAGCTATTGGTATTTTAATGCCGAAAATGCGGAAAAAATTTCTTTGATACATCTGTGCTTCCACACTCCTTTTCAGTCGTGTGTGAAACATTATCTATCTCCCTTTTATCAGCATGTCCATGCTAACTCATTCTTTTGTCACCGGTGCTTAATCCTGGAGTTTTATTTCATCTCCAATTCTCTTGGGCTAATTACATAACATGTGTCGATCCGATGTTGGTGATTGTAATTTGGTTCTCGACATAGCTATATGACACTTATCATGAGTGGAATATGGAAAATGCTATCAACACTATCCTCCAAATGGTGACGGTTATCTCCTGTGATTTTGAGTTACACCGTGATCATATCTATGCATATTCAAGCATCTTTGGCAATCCGGAGTTTCTCAAAGCACTACGGCGGTCTATCATCTGTTCATCATGCTGCACATATTTTTGAACCCCATATCTGCACAATTCTCCTGGATACGAGGGAATTGCATCTTTTCGCTTCTGATAGTTTTGCTTAAGGTATGAGCTATCATCGTTTCTTTATCCAAGATCTCTTTATCTTTGTAACCGGTGATCCAATCGACAATGTGAACCAGGTGACATCTCTTTTTCTTCCGAAGGACCAGATAATCTATTCTTCCAGTGCATCTTCTTCAACACGAACCCGTGCTCTTAATATTGATCTTTCTAAGAGCGTTGAGCTCAGGAAGTGTTCAAGCATTTGTTCGTTTCTCTCGCCTTTTGAACTTGGTATTCTGGGAATATCTTGTTAATCCATGGTGGTATATGTTGATAATATGCTTGCCTATTCCATATCAATGGAAGGACATGGAAGACCATCTGTGTCCCTTTCTCTCAAGCTTTGTTAACACTGCCGTGTGCAAAGTTCTCAAAGTGAGAATTCTGACTTTTTGAAGTCACCTATCTCGGCCACGTCCTTCTGCTAAATAGATCGCTTCAATTCTGGAATCAGCAAGTCCATTGTTAATTCTAGCTTCCATCTTCAATCAAACCCGGAGTTTTCCTTGTTGGCGAGTTATCATCGTCGTTCCGCCGTAGATTTCCTCAAAACTGCTAAATATTTCTCAATCATTTCAAGAAGAACATGGAGTTCTTTCACCTCAGTCTCGCCAAGTAATCTCTTGGAACCCTCTCGTTCTATCATCTATGCTCAATCCACCGGAGGCCATGAAGATTTTTCAGATCTTTTGTAATCCTTATGTTCAAGTGGTGCTATCTTTTTCTTTGTCTGTGGAATCTTGCAGTTCTTCTCCATAATCTTCCTTCATATCTTTCTGGTGGCTTGGTACTTCAGACATGACGACAACATCATCATCATTATCTATCTGTGAACCCGGCAAATCGTTTGCATCTATCCTTGTTTTCTAACGAAGTTCCATGAGTTTTTGTCAATACCTTCAGTCTGTTTCGGTAGTTGGGTTGCATGGTTTTCTTATTCAGGTGCGGAGTAATGCTTTGAGTGCGGGATGGAGTAGCTACCATACCACTACTCTTGTCATTCGCTCTTGTACATTGAATTGGTGAATTAATGTGATTTCACTCATTCCACGGAAGTTAGAAGTGGCCTTTATACCTCGATACTTTTACTTCCGTCTTTGTTTTTCCGGAGTGCTCTCTCGAAGAAAGTAATCAATAATCTCTTGTTGGTGGTCTGTCTATTCGAGATGGAGCAAAATCTTCAATTATCTGGTGGAAACAAACGCAAACTCTTTTCGGTCCTCGTCTTTCTACCGATGCTCGGCATCCCCAAACAAGATGAAAGGAAACTATCTCTCTCTTTGTTTCATCAATTCTTTTTCTGTGGTAAAGCCAATTATGGTTGATGCCATCAGCCGCAAATCTTTTGCGTTAGCCTCAAGGCTAAAGAAAGCAATAAGTATCTCTACAATAAACTCTAGATCCTCCATATTCTTTGCTTCTCGGGATTCCACCATGATCTGGCTTCACATCCGTCTCTGGAAGTTATATCCGCGCACCTCAATTGCGTGATCCTTTGGTTTTTACCGGCGCAAGAAGAATCTAATCCGACGATGTCTAACTAAATCTTTCTGTTGATATCAAGGGACTCTATTGTTTGAAGGCAATATTGTTTTCGTACTTTATTTCTCCAATCCGAGAGAAGATACGATGTTATTGTCATAGTGGTTCAAAACCTCTCCAACCTAGCTCTTTTCTTCCGGTGAGACAAAGATTCATCCTCTCTCGTATCAGTAAATCTTTAATCTTAACGGTGTGTCTTTCTTTATTCATGATACATCATCTTGTCTTTTTCTTTTACAAGTGGTTCTATTCTTTTATCATGTTTCTTGAGAAAACCGGAGCTATGTCCATCCTATCCTTCTTGTCTCACGACAATCCTTCAACTCTTCTAACCGTTGTTTCTCAAGCAAAACGCAAGACTCGCAACAAGTCTAGCAAGTTTTGCAAGGTGTAGCGGTCGCACCATTCCGTTGTTCATCAACTTGGGAACGTGAGGGTCACCTTTGTTCGAACACCCGCCTCTCCTTGTGTTGTTTTCTTTTTCCTAGGAATCTCGGGGCGAGATTCTTGTTTAGTGGGGGAGAGTTGTAGCATCCCAATTGTCTAACAATTGCAATGCTACTAGCCTAGTCTATATAATGGCTACTTCCTATATATAATTGTTGCATCATAATTATATCATGCTCATGTCATCATGCCACCTTGCATTTGAGCATCATATAAAACCCTTTTTGTTTTGGTTCTTCTCTCATATGCATTGTAAATTGTATTTGCCTCTTGATATTGTATTTGGTTATTGATATATTGTTTAATGCCCAAGTTGAGTTGGGGGCATATCTTTTATTCCACTCCATCACCTTTCCTTGTCACCACCTTATACTTCCACCATTCCAATAACCCATGAGCTTGTAATTCTTTTCTTTTGAGTTTTATTCTAGCTCATGTGGGTTGGGTGGATCTAATTCTATAAATTCTTTTGCTTGGCTTTTATTCCACTTCTTGGGAATGCATAAGAATAATGCCATATCATCATTATTGTTTTCACAAGGATAATACATGATATTTATTATTTTGCATGGCCATGCAAGAGTACCACCACCTTTAGTCATTTGTTTTCCTCTTGGGTTTATTTGGTTCTTTTCTTTGTGGATCATCTCCATCCCTCTCTCCACCATCCCCATAGTCTCCTCTATACCATTTTATTCTTTTTCTTCATGCATGGTCAAATGAGGTTTTCTTCCCTACTCCCTTTTCCTCTCTCTTTCTTTAGTTTCACCTTCACCTTCACCTTACCTTAGGCTAAACCAAAGCCCTCCTTTTATCTAGGCTTGATCTTAAGCATGTGATAAAACCTAAAATTCTAAACTCTAACCCTACCTCACCCTCTCCTCTCACCAAGCGAGGAGTCCCCCTCTCCCTGCCAGCAAGCCCCACCTAGCTACCCATCTACCTCACCCCACCCTTCTCCTAAACCCTAACCGAGCCACCTCCTTTTCTAACCTAGCCAAGTGCACCCGAGCCCCTCCCCTCTTCCTCTCTTTCTCTCTGCCGTGCGGGCCTAGCTGCACCACCACACCGTCCCCACCTGCAGCCTCCCCTCTGCCGCTGCCCTGCCCCAGGACGAGCCCCAGTTCTCCCACGTGCTCGAGGAGAAAAGGGAAAGGGCCGAAGCCACTTTACCCTGAGCCGCTCCCACACGGCAACCCTCCTTCCTCTCCCTCCCTTTATCCTCCTCTCACACGCCTTACTCGTGAGATCCACCCCAAGCTACAAGGCTTTCCCTTCTTCCTCTCCGGCGCCCAGCTCGCCGCTGCCTCATTGTCTACTGCGACGCCTCCGTTCTAGCCGTGAACTCGTCGTGGAAGAGGCCGAGAGATCAGGGCGACCCCGATCACCTCAGACACGCGTCGTGAAGGAGGAAGCCCCCAGGACCGCCAGATCCTCGCTGCTCCCCGAAACCCAAGATCGCCGGAGCGCCTTGCCTAATCACGATCCGCTGCACCTTCCGCTTCGACACTGCAACCTCCCTCATGTAAGCTCCTCCACCTCCTAGACAACCTCCTCTCCGCCAGTAAAGCTCTAGCGCCGCTTTTCCGCGAACGGTCTCGGTCGCCGTCACCGCCGTTGTTATGACGCGTGGTACGCGCCGCATAGCGCCATAACTAGGCCGCGCCTACCTTCCTGACAACTCCCCTAGCCTACCGCACTGGATCAGCCTCTCTGCGCGCGCGCTCCGCGTCGCGGGATCGAGTCCCTGTCTCGCCGCTCTGCGCTGCGTGCTGTTTTTCTGTCAGATCGAGGAGAAGCAATCTGACCAGGCCATGGTCGATTCTGATTAGCCCCTCTTTTTAAAAACGCTTTCGCTCAACCCGGCCTCGCTAGCCCCACCTGTCAGCCACCGTGACCTTCTTCCAGAAAACCCCTCAGTCTTTTCTTATCCTAACCCGCGCTCCCGAACGGCCCACCCGGCTGTCTCTGTGACTCCGATCGCTGTCACGTGGACCGAAGCCGCTGGCCCACCCGTCAGTGGCTATGGTTGGGTCGGGCTGAGTAACAAAAGTCTGCCCTGTTGACTGTTTTAGTTTAATCTTTTCAAAATTGATTTAGATTCAAATTCAAATCTGTTTTCAAATATCTTTTAAGATATAATTCCAAATTAAACATATAATATATGTTTTGAAATCAGAAAAATGTGAGGATTTCATATATGCCCTTCAAAATATATTTTGAACACTTTAAATTTTCGAGTTGACTAAAATTACAATAAAATGCCCTCTTTCTTAATTAATTAATAACTTTAGTTTTATAACTCCAAATTTGACAAATAATATATCTAAATCGATCAGCGCGACGAGCCCGTTCTATCTATGCATTCCATGTTCTGAATTGCAGCATGCATCATATAAATATAAAGTATACAGCAACTTATTTGAGGATAAAAGGTGACTAAAACACCATAAAATGCTTTATTCTTGTATTTCACATCTCACCCATGCCATGCTACATTGTTGCCATGCAAATTGTGCATCATTCATCATGGCATGATTGTTTGCTTGTCGCATTTTAATTCATATGCTTGTGCACTCTATTTATGTTGGCCCTTGTTTGTTTGGTTCTTCTTCGAATAGACGCTGAGCAGGGGATATATCAAGAAACCCAGGAGCACTACCCAGATCCATCCCTCGCTTCAACCGAGCTGCCAGGCAAGCACTACCACATGCTTGCATACATATAGTACCTATTGCCTCTATCTTATTCTTGCATCATTGAGTCACGATTGCATTAAACTGAATCCCAAGTACTGCATGGCCTTTACTTTTAAACCCCACCGAAGCTTGTTCCTCCATCCCATGAGCCATTACTACAGGAGTTGTTTGAGCCATGCGGGTCGTAGAACAGCATGTGTAGGGTATGTGAGTGTCTGATGGATAACGAGGTACCTAAACAACTTAACCTGAGTAGTAATGGGATAACTAATGAAAGTGGCACCGGTGAGCAATATCTGCTATTTGGTTTTTCATGCTCACTTGTGTCCCGTAGGACCCCGAGTACTTGATTCCTGTTCCTTGAATATTCGCGCTATCCACATCCGGGAGGCTTATGAACCCCCCTGAGCCTGAGCTTGATTCATTCTTATTTCTTGGGGCCACAAGTAGTTTGGGGCTTTATTACTATCCTGTACTTATGCCATGCTTTACTGCTTTATTTAAGATTGTGCGAGGAGCACCTGTACTGTTTTGGACGCGGAGTGTTTTCACGGTATCGACAAGCCCAGTCACACTTTCGGGTTCCCAGTCGTTTACAGCCATTGACGCAAACCTTGGGTCCGTCTCGGATCCGGCCAACTTCGTTGCGGGTAGCCTAATGGGGTGGCCCCCTGAAATATTTCTGAATCCTATGATCGCTTTGTCGTGAATGCCTCGTTGGGTTTTGATTTGGTTTTTCCGAGGTTGATCGAGTGTGTGTTGCTATTTGTGCACCCTGCAGGTAAATCTTTCTCAAAGCCGTGTCATGTTATGGACGACTTGGAGCACAGTTTCTCGATCATAGACAAGTATAACTAAAGTACCGCTTTTAATTTGACTAAGTACCTGACTAGTTAATAGTGCAACACTCATGGAATGGATAATAAAACTGCCAACGGATGGGGGGTTGTTCGTCCGCTTCCTCGTGGTAAGCGAGGAGGAGGATGGATCTGTTAATATTACGGTTATAACTGTTGTTATTAAATCACGGACATCCGTCTATCTTTGGTTAGGCGGATGGATAGCGGGTATCTATAGAATTGTTAGGTATTATCTTTTGCTGCAATTGCGTCACCCCAGGTTGTGTCCCCTTTAGAGGCATAAAGACTTGCTGAGTACCCCTAGGGTCTCACACGATAAATTGTTTGATTCAGATGAACAGGTAAACTCGCAAGATGGATCCTGGGTGGAGGAGACGGACGATGTTGGCAACGATCACTCGGTGTAGAGATTCCGGGAACGGGGATCCGTGAGATCTGTGGGCGGGATGTGTTTATTTATGGGGCATCTTATGCCAATTTGCTTCTTATCCGTACTCGGATCTTGTTTTCCGCTTCCGCCTGATACTCTGATGTTTGATGTATGAGGAGATATCCTAAACTATTATATCTATCTAGGATATTTGGATCTTGCCGTATGGCGTTGCAATATTTCTATTTCTTTTAGATGGAATGGCTCTGAGGACTGTTGTATGGTGGCTTGCATACATACTCATTTGTGTATGTAGTTGATCCCTTCGCTGATTACGCCGCGTTCTTGTCCCGATGTTTGGAAATGGTTAGGACGGCCGAAAGGTCTACCTGTGAGTGGCATTTGG
Organism: Avena insularis; assembly: GCA_023614405.1. Taxonomy (NCBI): domain Eukaryota; kingdom Viridiplantae; phylum Streptophyta; class Magnoliopsida; order Poales; family Poaceae; genus Avena; species Avena insularis. The sequence goes on from CM042689.1 coordinate 4,130,407, forward strand.
CCCCATCGTACTATTTTAACCATTTCCGCTCATCCAGGCTGGTAACTAAGAGCGTAATTCACCGAGGTAGTTACAAAGACCCTCCGGAAAGGTGTAAAAACCTATCAGTCGTATTTGGATCTATAAAAAACAGACATGGATGTTTCACATCTATGAAATAGTCGACATGTTGTAAAGTATTTTACGACAATGTTTAAGGAGTTGACTATGACAAGATTTGATCTTTCATAGCGATATTTAGTTTGGATGGATTAAAGTAGCAACCACTACATATAATTTGGTATATGGTAGATGAATAAGCAAAACAAAGTTCTTCTAATAGAATGGTTACCTAGGACGTGTACATGACACGATCCAAAGGGTTTTGTTAATTCAAAGGATGCTAAAAGGGCATGCAAACTTCAATGGTTGAAGTAAGCATCGCGGAGTTGGAATCTTCACAGGGTGATGAAAATGAGTTTTCATCAGGAGACGATGAAGATGCTTGCATTTGCAAGAAATTAAGTGGGAGCGCTGAGACATATTTCTAATACATTATATGGAGGACATCTTGTTGATTAGAAATGATATATATTTTATTGACAATGGTTAAGAATTTCATTTTGATGAAAGACTTAGGCAAAACCCGAATATTTAGCATGAATGTCTATAGTGGATAGACTGTGACGCTAATATGGTTGTGCCAAACGTACATATATGAGATATTGAAGGAGTTCAATATAGAAACAACAAGAAACAGTTCTTGTCGCATGGAAAAGAATTGAATCAAGATTCAAGTGTATCGACACTTGATAAGTGAAACAAGATTCAAGTGCTTTGACACTTAATGAGTGAAATCACGAGAATCTTTTGATCAATCATACCATGATATGTACACATCCAGATATGTCCTATGCTCTAAGTGTTATGAGCATATACGTAATGAATCATAAAATGATCATTGGACGATAGTAAGGATATTCTTATGATCTTTTGGAAGAACTAAGAATATATTTGTGTAGAGGTGACAAACAATTACAAATAGTTCATTGTAAAGCGTTACATTGATACTAGTTTTATCACAAGATACAAATTAAGTTTATCTCAATTTAAACTATGAGTGGCACAATGAAATGGAAAGGAGTTTTCATGATGGATTTGGATGTATTCCAAAGTTAAGACATTGTGACGAATACTACAACAAAAGGCTAAGTATATGACTGCTATAGTAGCAGCAAAGGAGGGAATTTGTGTCAAGTAGTTTGTTATCAAACTAAGGTGTGGTTCACAACGGGATAACACTAAAGATATATTGTATGAAAATAGTATCGACATGTTTTAACCCCAAGGAACTAAATGTCAAGACCAAATTTATACAATGCCATCTCATTGGAGAATGAGTGATGCGTGAAGACGCAAAGACATGCAAATACACACGGACCTGAAAGTGTCAGATCTGTAGATTATGTTAACCACTTGCAGTTGCGTATTTGGAACACCAGAAAGCCATAGGTGTTTAATACACAAAGTTTTCAAACTAGATTATTGTTTCTAGTGCAAGTGGGAGACTGAAGGGAATATGCCCGAGAGGCAAAAAGTGGTTATTATCGTATTCCTTGTTTATGATAAATGTTTATTTTACATGCTATAATTGTATTAATACGGAAACGTTAATACATGTGTGTTTAATAAACAAAAAGGAAGTTTCTAGTTATGTCTCTCTTATAAACTAGCTCGTTGATTAACATGATGATCAAAGTTTCCTGATCATGGACATTGGATGTTGTTAATAACGAGGTCACAACATTAGTGTAATGATGTGATGAACATTCATCTAAAGTATAACATTACGATCAAAGTCATTGAGTTTATATTGCTATAACAACTTACGAAGTGATCCTAATCCTTAGACCATGACATCATGTCAATCACTAACACCAGAAGAGTTTCTCGATGACATCAAACGTCACACCGTAACTGGGTGATTATAAAGATGGCTTCAGAACTACTAAAGTGTTATCTTGAGGTTCATGGATCAAGAGTGGAATTTGTTCATCCCGATGATGGATAGATATGCTCTAGGCCCTCTCGGTGATATCACATTGATTAGCTTGCAAGCAAGTGATTTGATTACTAGAATGTTATATCACGGGAACGAGAAAAGAGTGCATGTCGGTAACGAGATCAAACTAGGTATGAAGATACCGATGATCAAATCTCGGACATGTAATATATCGTGAAACAAAGGTATTAAGATACTAGCATAAAAGGTTCACACGATCACAGAAGTCATCATTGAATGTGTGGGAGTCAGTATGGATCTCCAGGTCCCGCTACTGATTATTGATCGGAGAAGGGTCTCGATCATGTCCGCATTATTCGCGAACCGTAGGGTGACACACTTAAGGGATACCGACACCATTCGGAGCAAATGATATGTCAGAAAAAGAAAAGAAAAGCGCAGGAATTTATTTCACTAGACACCGGAACTGTTTTGGTTGAAATTGCTGAAACTGGTTCTGCATGTGAAATGGAATACTAGCAAGGGGTTTTATGTGAATGTTTGTTAATTAAAGTAATTAACAAAATTCTGAATAAATAAATAAAAGAGTTTTATTTAATGAGAGATTATATTAAATTTGGTGGAAATTTAATGGAGGTGAGTGGAATTTTGAGTGGGGTGGCTATTTATGTGAGTGGGAGCTCCACCCATATGAATGTGGAAGAGGTGGGAGCACCTCCATGGCTGCCACGCCATGGGAGGGGGCTGCCCCCCTCTCCCTATAAAAGGCACCCACTTCCTCCTCTCATCACACACCTCCTCGCGAAGGATCTCTCTCACCCCTTTAGAATTTCCCCATGGTCTCGGATCAGCGAGATACATGTTCCCGGTGGATTTTTATGGAAGGATTTGTTGCTTCCGCTGCTTCGCTGGAGCGAAGGCGTGGAGGTTGTCGGGGTACCCGTACGTGTGTGCGATCACGGATTCACCACTGCTTTGAGGTGTTGGACTTGATCGTGCTGGACCGGCTGGACCAGATGGACTTCATCACGATCTTGAGATCGGCAATCGTTCGTCTACATCCTCCACGAGTACAACCTCGTTAACGCTATTCTGTCTTCGAGGGTATGTATTCTATGTATGGATATCCATCCGTTGCTTGTATCTAGTAGATAGATCTTGGTAATTAGATGTTCCCATTGTAGGAAAATTTTTGTTTTCTATGCTGCGAACCCTTCAGTTTAGTCTTCGGATCGGCCATCCACCCTCCTATGCTTTATATTAATCATATATGACTATGTATTATATACCTTCCTTTGTGTGCATTTGTGTTTGTTTGCCGAGAGTGCATCCTGGATATCATGAGGACCGGTTGCAAACCCTATATGCTTATATAGCATTGATGCAACCTGTTGAGTTTAATAGAAGTGCCCTCTATCCAGAAAATATGAAATAGTTACTTTTTATAACAAAATCTTTTATTATTTCTATAATCACATCAAGTCGATACAACCGCAAAATTCGGACCTCTAGTCTTTGCATATTAAGGTACACTCGACCAAACATGTATACCCAACCAAACACATAGAAACATAATATGTCGTCACTAACTCCTGATCATCATGCCGTCAAAAGCCTCCAACCATGACCAAGGGGCCAACGTGGATATATCCTATAATAGAGAATAATTGTTTTTCGTGTTAAAGGTTGCACATTCATTTAAAGCCGTAGTGCCAAACAAAGAAACGTACACAAACCCTAACAGAAATTAGAGACATCGTCCATTTATCAAATTCCATGACACTAACTGCTAAAAACTACAAAAACACTATGAGAATGAAGCAATGGGTACGTTGCAGATTGAACCAATAGATAGAGAGGAGATTAAAAGAAATTCAGGGGAGATTGAACCAAATGCAAGGGAGATTGAAACAAGTGATTCATTGGAAGCAAAGTTGAAGAGTAAATGACTTACACAAGAGGGTATTGAAGAATTGATGCCAGTGCACTTTAAACCGTATTAACCAATGCATCGAGACGTGATTGAACCAATTGTATGATAGACTGGAACACTTGATTCATTGGATATAGAGAAAAAGAACAAAGGGAGGAAGAAGCTCATGGTGAACTCCGAGAATATTCCAGCTAGGATCACCCGGAGCAAGGTGGTGAACCTAGCGAAAAACAATAGGAGCAAGAAAAAAATAAATTTGAATTTGTATGATGAATTTGAACTAATTTCAATGTTTGTATTGAATTAAAAATAGTGTGATGTTCCCAAGTTTGTATGTTGGATAATCTCATAATGTATATGTTATTGCAAGTTTCTATGATCATCCACCTAGTTGCTTAGCACTGCTCAGTTTTGCTGGTGGTCAACGCATGGAGTTTAGCTAGTTCATGGCTTAAACCATAGCAAACATTGACCAATTGATCCAAAATTTATCACACTTGTGTATCTTGGATTGATCTACCATATGGTATTGGAAATTTTGGACTTACTTATAATTAGACACATTTTTATTTTTTTAAGTGGTTAAATTCAAAAAAATAGTTTTAGGGTTAGTTTAATTCAAAAAAAGTCAAAACATAGTGCAACCTTCACATGGAGTCTTGTTATCTTATCTATAACCTAGCATAAATAATAAATGAAAAGTAAATAAATAGAAATAGACATATCACCTAAACCACTTCTTAAACCTTTCTTGGAATGAGCTACTGGCTATGAAGATGCATGACTTTCTACTCAATCCACCTCCAAAATAACCCATCTCAGAACATACTTTGTCTAAATGAGACCAAATTTCGAACACTTGTGTATCGTTGAGTTGCAAATAATATATTGTCGGCCAAGATGGATTATTTTATTCAAATAACACATTTTCCATTTTTATGCCAAAAGTTTGGATTTCCCTTACTCATTTTTTTATTTGAGTGCACTTGTTTTACTTACCTCTACTCAGTTTTTCCCTCCCTCTAAAGTTTTCCTCACTTTTCCCCTCTCCTCATTCTCAAACCCTCACAACAGCTCAACTTGCGCTTAGTTTGGTTGTGCTCTGATTGGTCGACATGAATGTCACATGGATCTTGGCCAACCATCGTTGGATACATCATGATTCGACGGGCTGGACGTCTATCTCTCTCTCCCGATGGGCACACATATACTGTACAGAGAGGAGAGCCCGACATATTGGATGTATCTCCCTCCCTTTCCCTGTCGCATGTACTGCACTATGATTGGTCGAGATGTATGTCACACGGATCTTGGCCAACCACCGTTGGATATATCATGATCCGATGAGCTGGAGGTCTCTCTCTCCCGATGGGAACACCTATCATGTACAGAGAGGAGAACCCGACGGGCTGGATGTCTCTCCCTCCCTTTCCCTATCGCAGGTATACTAGCCGCATCTTCCTTCCCTCCTACCGGCATTCGGCGGCGTGGCAGTCCGAACGCCGTGCGGTGGCACAGACCTAAGCATGGCGGTCCGAATGGCGTGCGGCGGTATGGATATAAGCGTGGTGGTCCGAACGGCGTGCGGCGGTGCGGATCTAAGCGTGTATTGGCGGATCTAAGCGTGGCGGCTGGAATGGCGTTTGGTGGTGAGAATCTAAGCGTCTGAAATTTTGTAACGTCTTTGTCTGTCTCACTTCCATTCACCTCGTTAGATCCGCTGCTGATGAAAGACACCGAGGTGGCGGCGGTGCCGACAGGGGTCATCGATGTGACGATGATTGAAGCCATCATCCGCAACATTAGTACGACGACAGTGGTGCTGACAGTGGTCATCGATACGACGATGATTGATGCCATCATCTGCAACATCATTGCAACGGTGGTGGTGCCGACAGTGGTCATCGATGCGACGATGATTGAAGCCATCATTGCAACAGCGGTGATGCCGACAGTGGTCATCGATGTAATGATGATTGAAGCCATTATCCGCAATATCACTATGATGGCGCAAATCAAGCTCTTGTGAATTGAAGCCATGGGTGGCAGGCCGCGACTGCGGCTGGCACGTCGAGGTGCACTTCGAAGGTGAAGGTCGGATGTATCACATGTCCATATGGATGGGAGCAGTTTGCCCGTACTTCTTGGAGTACACAGACGACATGGAGGCCGGCTAGCTCACCGTCCACTTAAGATTGGGATAAATAATAGCCCAATTTGAACCAAAATTCCATGACTTAAACTATATGTATGATTTAAATAAATTTGATATGTATTAGAGCCATCAGACCACTGGATATGCTCTAAAGCTGATTCATAAGTCGATGGCTTGTATAAATTTGATCAAAATATGTATAATTCGAATAAAAATTGATATATATTTGAGCTGTGAGGACGGTGGATATGCTCTAAAGCGGATTCATAAGTAGTACTCCCTCTGACCCAAATAAGTTTATTTAGATTTGTCTAGATTCGATTGTATCTAGACATGATTAGTATTAAATTCATCTATATCTTGACGAATTTGAGTCAACTAATTTGAATTGGAGGGAGTAGTACTTTGTTTGACAATCTCTAGTGGGCTTGTATAAATTTGATAGAAATATGTATGATTTGAATCAAAATTTATATGTACTCTTAAACCGTGAGGCCAATGAATTGGCATCCTAGATCCGCGCCCTGGCCACGACCACAGATCGCCTCACTGGAGAAGAATGCGGCATAAAAAAGAACGGGGAATGGATGCGGCCGCCGACACTACAAGTCTACATGGCAGCCATTATGGCAGCGACTAAACGGTCAAAACTGATAGGGCCCCAACTTGACCCTCTAGGCATTTGGCACGCCAACTATAGGCAGCTAGATCCAATTGCAAGCAACTCGGGCCCCGCAATGCATTCTCTCGACAACTTTAGGACCACAAAGTGACTAAATTAGCAGGAACTCATAACCATCCATTGAATAATAATTCTGCTATCTAAATTAGCTATCTATTCAACTAATCATTATACATGCCACCCTTCACCACAACCGCATACTGTAACTGCTAGGATGGGGATGACAAATACTAAAACTGTCCACATGAATCTACTATTCTCCTCCCCCTTAACTTGAAGTTCATATTTTAGATTTTCTACCACTTGATCAGATACGGCAAGATCAGACTCAAGTGTCCACTTCTCCTTGCGAATAAGCTCAGAATTCTTCTTTTCTTCCCAGATAGTACGCTTCAGCTCGAATATCAATAGGTTTTTACGGGCCAATTCATCACCTCAATTGGAAACCATATCCTCCAAATCCATCCTCTGGCTAGACCACTGGGTTGATTCATCTTGGTATGCAATGTACCATGGATCATCGACCTGCATAGCACATTATAACAATCCCAAAACAAACCCAATTGAAAATAGTCTGACAAGCAATGTAGACACTTCAAATTCAACGGTAGTATAAAGAGGAGGAGCTACTTGCACTTCTGACATGGTAGGAGAAGGAAAATATGGCCACGACATGATCGAATCCACACCCTCACCGGTGTACCTGCTACGATCAGACATTGATGACAAATTTGCACCTACAGTACCGAGGAAATTATGGGAACCGAATCGATTAGGGTGGGCGGAGCAGGAGCGAAGGTCTTACCAAGCACTACGAGCAATTGTTGTGACCGTTCGTCGAGCTATGGCGGCGGAACAAAATCCTGGTCGTGGTGGGTGGAGGACCTGCCTGCGCTCGGTACTGCCTCAACATACAATGCGTGCGGACAAAACAGGTGCTGGAGCCGTGGTTGAGGTGCAGTGCGGCAGTCTGTCCGACGCCGTCGTAGGACGGAGCCAGCGACATGCCGACAATGGTTGCTCTGTCCGCCGATGGGATAGGAGCTGCTCGGGGTTGGGGCTGGGAGCAGATGAGAGAGAGAGAGTGTCGACCTCACTTGTCATACATGACCCCACATGTCAATGTTTTGGGGAGTAGCTGCTCTGAGATTTTGGCATATTTGCCAATTTTGCACATCTGCCAAACTTTTTCTTTGAAATTTGCATTTTGCCACATGACCACCACATGTCAGTGACACACAAAATGGCAAATATGCAAGTTTCAAAGTAAAATATGGCAAATATGAAAATCTTCCCTCCATCCCCACATCACGGTTCCACATGACGGCCCCATCGGTCATTGGCTTCGACATCCCCACAGAACGGCCCCATTTGTTATTGGCTGCACCGACCACATAATAAGGAAAAAAGCGGCCCACAAGTCAGCGAGAGATGGATGACTGGTCTGACGTGTATCCTGACCCCACCCATCGGTCCCAACACGGTTCCACCGGTTAGCATGTAATGGTCAAGCCTTTGACCTGACGGCATCCCTCCATCCGAGGGCTTGCAACAGTTTCAGAATAGAGGGAGGTGAAAAGTGAGGAAAAGTTAAGCGGCTGGAGAAAATTGAGTACAACTAACAAACCAGGGGCATGGAAATAGAAGTCCCTTATTTATAAAGAGCAATGTAACGCATCTATTATATTAAAGAATTATTTTTTACTTATTTATGGTACTCCTTCTCTTTTTTAAACATTATATGGAAAAGGTATTAAGTATATTGACATAAATAGTTCCTTTATTTATGTATTGAATTATATTACTTTGATTTATTGTACTTATTCAGCTTGCATTTTATTATTTAATATCAATTATTGAATTACCTTAAATACATAAATTCTAATATAAGCTTAAAACTAATTCAAGTTTCAAATTCATAATTGAAATACTCTTTTGAATTCTTTTTGCCAAAGCAATAAAAATGATCAAGGGTCATGTCGAAATCTATCGCACTTGTCCTATCGTTTCCTATCACGACAAGAGTGATCTCAATCCCTCTACACCATTTTAGTTTTCCGCGGAAATTCTCCGAACTTTCTTATGCATGAATGCCATACACACACATGTGTTCCCGCTATTTCTAGAGGCTAATCCCGAGATGTTACATTCGGTTTGCACGTAATCACCTAACCATGCTTTGGCTCCTAGAGGTCATCGTATTTTAGGCAATCATGAGGTAATTTGAAATATTTTGCCACCGGCTTTTTGCAAACTCGTCGGGTAAAGCAACACGCACCCAAGGTTTGCGGTCGTTGCCATTCTCCTAATTATCCTCGGAATACAAATCTCTTCCACGGCTGCGCTCAACCGAGATCTATCAGAGTTTCGTTGTGTGATGTCGTTTCTAGCATCCTAATTGCGTGAGCTTTGATTAAACCGCACGTGGAGTGGTGAACTAAATCTTCGGGTCTCAACCACATTCCGAGGGCTATTGCGACGGCACAAGGACCTTTCAGATCGTGGGATGACCTCCTTATCTACTGGTTCGAGTGAGGCTCCGACCATGCCAAGCCTCATGAGGGAATATCGATGGATGGATCCCATAGATCGCTGGCTTGCGGCTGGGTAGCGATTAGGTAGGTTTGAGCTACTATGATGGCAGCTTGGGGTGTCTTGGGTTTTATATTACCCACCGAGTCCACTGACATGAAGGATAGATCAAGGTCTCTTATTAAGTCGTGCATGTCGTGTTTGGGGATATTTTCCAACGGAGAGCCACATCTCCTCGGTGCTATGCTTCCGGTGACACTCACATAATTGTGGGTGGAATGTAGTTGTGCCTATTGAAGAATTGATGCGTTGGCTTGCCTCTTGCGCTCGTCGATTTGTCTCTTCATCTTTATTATCTCCCGCTTCTAGCGATGAAACAGATACTACTAGGCCGTGAGTTCTTCACGTGTAGCATCCGCCGCCATAGGGTCTACGCCACAGACGATGTTCTTGCCTTCTCCCAGGATTCATTCGAGATCCAAACATTTTTCTAGTTTGCATTGCTTGTACCATCCTCTTCATGTTCCACGTGTTCACGGTTGACCACGGGTGCTTCGGTCTAGTCTCCGGTGCGAGCCTCCGGGTTGGCATCCATAGCGATACCTTTGGGGTTGACGATGGGGTTTATATTGGAGTTGAATTGCTCAGATGTTTCTGATCCAGACCCGATGATCATGCACACCTAATGGCACGTCGGGTATGGGATGTTGTTGGGGCTATTAGAGTCGTAGGAGACACCGTCATTAAGTTAGATGAAGTCCATAGAGTGTGATTCTGGGTACGGGTTAACCTTATTGATACCGGAGTCGATGTGGTCGTCGTGTTCGTGGTTGATGATGGTGGTCAGACCCGTGACGTGAAGTGTTAAAGCGGATGTTAGCTCGCTATTAGAACTAGAGGAGACACCATCATTAAGATCAACAAGATCCCCCAGTCCACGACGAAGTCGCAGTTTCCCATGGTGGTTGCCGGGGACGAGCTTGTCCCGCCAGTGGAGCTAGCAGAAGATGCTGACATTGCGATTGGTGTTGACACTGTTGCTGATGGACCAAAACAGATCGGATCCGAGAGGCAAAGAGTGCCTAGTGAATCGATGCAAAATGTGAAACTTCTAAGCATCATATATCTATCCATGGTCGAGGTTGTCGAAGGCCGGGAGAAGGGTGGGTGGGTGTGGAAGGAAGTCGACGAAGCCAAAACAGATCTGACCGCTCTCGATCGTCGAGTTGTTGCTTGGTGAGTAGGAAACTGCTGAATTCATGATTCAGGTGCCCACATTTCCCACAAATGACACCTACTGTTGAGGGGTAACCTCAGGAATGTCCATTGTTATGGACTTGGGTTTCAGAGAAAAGGGTGCGCTGGTGATTTCGTCAGCTTACCAGACAAACAAGCCCTTGTAGAGGAAACCCTACTTCCTGCTTGTCTGATATTTATTGATGGAGAGTACAATGTCGCCAAGTTGCTAGATGCGATATAGCTTACAATGGATTGCTACGAGTCGATTACTTGGTGCCCTCCCCATTGGATCCTCCTTGACTATATATGAGAGGCTAGGTCTCAGAATCCAACACTAGGACAAACTCGCTACTTAGAGACGTCAATTTCCCATAGGCCTTCGACGATTTCTCGTTTCAGCTCAAGCGCATAGCTTCTAAGAGCGCAGCATCCTGAGCCGGTTTTTCTTTGTGTCTCTAAGATACGCGACCTCAGACGATGCAAAAAGGCAAACGCCTCTAACATCTATGAGCTAGAGACGGGCAATATTTCTGACTGCTTGCAAGAACTCTTCAACCTCAGACGGTCTATACTATGGACCGTATCGAATAGTAAGGCGATCTGAGTCAGATTCTAATAAAGACCGTCTCTAGAACTAGTGTGCCTCAAAGCTGCCTTTTAAAGCGACCGTCTCTAGGGTGTGTAGACCATTTTAAATAGTAGCATGCTAATTCGAAATCGATCATAGCTGACATGACACATAATCATGATTCAACATCCAGATAGATAGATTAACTCAAGAACATACATACATATATAGTAGCTCGATCGCGATAAACATTAGCCAGATATATATAGTTGGGTAAATACATACAAATTTAGCCATTACACATTATAGCAGTACATACAAAGTGCATTACATAAATCAATTGGCTAGCATAATTAGTACTCTCTAAGAAATCAACATTGCATTTATAATGGGGCCACCCCGTGGAAGTTGCTGAACCAGAATATGTACCTCTCCATTATCTTTTTTATCAAAGCAAAAAAGGACAATGCTATCCCGCTTTAGGTTAAAACTTCTCACAACCTTCTCCCATCCAGTCGTCAATATTGCATTTGACCCAGCTCACATCTTTATTCTAACCATCTTTGGATTTTTTTTCTCTTTATTTGCCAAACATGGACATCAATAGGTTCATCAAGGAGATTCTTTAGGTATTTTCTTGTGAACTCAGTTCCAAATGTCTGGGCAAGTATAGAGAATTGAAGAATTAGCATGCTTGTAATTACTGGAAGTATTTAAATATCACAGGGTAGCTTGTTGTTGATAACATTATCAAGAATATATCATCTTAACAGCTTGCACTTCTTTTTCATGAAAGATGAATAGGGTGGCCTGTAGATGTAGTACTTGATTTCTAGTGGAAATTCGGGTTCACACTAGTCTAAGAGGAAGTCTACATGAACTTATTTCAGATACATGTCGTTTCCAAAAAAGATCTTCTTAACAAAATGAGTGCCCCCCTTATGTTGAGGCCCTGATGCAACAACAAATCAATGTCTACCATCTAAATGCATATAAAACAGATGACTGCAATTTTGATGTTCTTTTGATACCTCTAAACTCAATCCTCTCATTGGGATCTTCATATGATGACTGGAAATCAAAACCACCAAAGGTAAAGCCAAAACTATCATTGCAAGATAGCGATATTGTATCATCACTATAGGTTCCCATCTGTTAAATGGATACATACAGAGAGCATCTTAATACAATCAAGATGCAAGAAGACTAATTAAGTAACAATTAAAATAGATACAGAGAGACCAATGAAGTGACAATTAAATATCTACTGCTAGTAGTGAAAATTGAAGATTTTGAGATTTATACAAGGGGAAAAGAGTTGGGACAGATGCAGGCTGGCTGGGGGAGACTCTCCCGACTGCACTGTCGGGTCTTTACATCTCGGTAACCCTGAACCTTAAATTCGAAAAGCAAAATGGCAAATTCCATGGAACAATTCCTCAATCAAAGCTACTAATTTAGGGTTTTGGGGGTTTGGTTTTAACGCATACCTACGTGGACGACGAAGGGGATCCTCGGAGGCGAGGGAGGGAATCCGCACTATAGGGGAACAGATGCGGCGGTGGTGGAGAGGCAGGGGACCGGAGGTGGTGGTGGTGGAGATGCAGGGGACTGGCGGTGGTGGACAGTGGTCTGGGCGGGGAAGAACAAAAGTGGCACATATCTAAAATGTTTGTCCAAATATTTTCAGATATTTGCTGCCAAGTATTAGCCACAAACAGCTACAAGTGTAAAATGTCTCTAAGAACATATGTTCTCCGAATATTTCATAATTTTTATTGCCAAGAACTTCCCTAGCTAAGACGACTAGTAATTTGAAAAAAGATAATATTCGGAACTTCGCATATATTCAAAATTCCAGATTTTGATTATCCTAAAATTTGAGTATTGTTCATACTTTAAAGGGAAATAAAGGTGTTTATGCGTGCTTGCTATAGGGAAATTGAGTCCCCTAAGACTAAATGAGGTTCATAATTTGCATAGTGCGAACCTTGGATCTTTACCCTGAAAGGCATGAAGAATAGTATTCATGCGACTTGTTGTAGAGCAATAAGGTGTTGGGACACGCAGAGAAAAAACAAAAAAATTCCTCTAACATGGTGATCCCAAGATCCAGCTGACGTAGAAGGCCACGAGGTTTACCACTAGACGCGCAATTGCGGATTACTGATGAAGCGCGTCAGTTGATGCAGTGCAGTCCTTTGTGATCTAATCGTCCTGGTGCTGATCGTACAACACCTCTGCTGGTATCCACACGTACAAGGAGGAGCACCGACGGTGAACTGCTAGGTTCGATACGACGGCAGGACTACTGTGGAGCTAGGGTTTCCAACACATGGAATGACCTAACCGAACAACGATTAACCTTTCTGGGTTACGGTGCTCCACTATATATAGGGAGTGAACATGGGCTCTGCTCGCTCGGCCCATTCACTAAAGCCCATATAACACTAGTCACCATGAGTCTAACTCACTAACTCAGTCCTAATCCGGCTTGGGTCCAACCCAACCAGATTACCGGTTCAGATCCAATCCGAACTTGCTCCCACTCTTAAGTGTGTGACCCCGCAGGCTCATGGCTACTTGGACATGATTAGAGTCCGACTCCAAATCCATCAGTCGGTAGCGGCTCCTAGAAGAACGTGCCGACTCCCAAGTACCAAAGAGTCATGACGACTTGCCTTTCCAATGCAACTTACGTCCGAGTCCCTTTTGCCTCACAATATACCTTGTCAGACTATAGGCGAATATATGTCATCCCTTAAATAGTACGACTCTCTTCTCGATCCGAGATAAGTGATTCACCCGACTAACTCTTAGTCGATCGCCTCGGTTAACACTTAACCGAGTCGTGCATGGCCATGCTTTCCGAATCATATCTCACGAGAGGGCCCAGAGAATATCTCTCCAAGTGGAGGGGCAAAATCCCATCTTGGTTATTCACATCACACAGCTTGATTCTCAGTCGACCCGAACTATGCCTTTATAACTGCCAAGTTATGAATCAGCGTTTGACAGAACCTAAGTCGGTGATCCTCAACTCGGACTATGCAATAACCTCGGGTATAAGGATTACATTGATTGAGATATGTAAATGACAACTTGTTCGTTGTACCTCAATATGGGTCAATTCGACTCACTAAACTCTTTATACGAATATGTGTAAGTTGGAATAGCATCTCCATGCCCATGACAAGTGGAACCGAGTCATCAATCCAACTTTCACATTGGTATAAGTTGTGTGTCCAGCACAACCTCAATGACCAAGGATATTTAGTATAAACAACATGAATGTATAGTTCCACAACCGAATCACATATTCAATGATACACGTCAGATGTTTATACAAGGACTACTTAATATCTTTATGAATACAATGGGAAATATCATCATACATGATTACCTCTAGGGTATATTCCCAATAGTCTCCCACTTGCACTAGAGTCAATCTTATGACATCACATGTATAAGCATCTAATGCCCATGGCTCTCAGGTGCCCCTCATGCTTCGGCTGTGGTAATGGCTTTGTCAACGGATCCGCAATATTTGCATCCGTGTGTACCTTGCATAACTTGATATCACCCTGATCCACGAACTGGTGAATCAGGTGGTACCGCATGAGTATGTGCTTGTTCTTCATGGTGTTGTCTAGGTTCCTTGGCTTGTGCAATAGCACCATTGTTGTCACAATACACGTCCAACGGATTGGACGAGCCCTGAACCACACCAAGATCCATGAGGAAATTCCTCATCCAAACAGCTTCATTTCTTGCCTCCGTGACAATATACTCAGCCTCTGTTGTAGACGCAGACACAGTCTCTTGCTTGGAACTCTTCCAGCTCACAGCACCTCCGTTTATAATAAACACATATCCGGATTGCGAACGAGAATCATCATAGTCGGTAAGATAACTCGCATCCGTGTAACCCTTTACACCGAGTTCACCTTCACCACCATAAACCAAGAACATATCCTTAGTCCTTCTCAAGTACTTTAGGATATTTTTAGCCGCTGTCCAGTGGATCTCTCCAGGATTAGCCTGGTATCTGCTCACAACACTTAGAACATAGGAAACATCCGGCCTAGTACAAATCATGGCATACATGATGGATCCGACTGCAGAAGCATATGGAATCGCACTCATCCGACTTCGCTCATCAGTTGTCAAAGGACACTGAGTCTTGCTGAGTTTTACACCATGGGACATCGGTAGGAACCCCTTCTTAGACGATTTCATGTTGAACTTATTCAACACTTTGTCCAAATAAGTACTCTGACTCAATCCAATGAGCCTTCTTGATCAATCTCTATAGATCCGGATTCCGAGGATATATGTTGCCTCACCCTAGTCTTTCATTTAGAAACTCCTTTCCAATGATTCCTTGGTTTATTGCAACATCTGGACATCATTTCCAATCAGTAATATGTCATCCACATATAAGATTAGAAAGTTTACTTTGCTCCCACTAAACTTATTGTATAAATAAGAATCATGATCACTCTTGATGAAGCCAAACGATTTGACTACCTCATCAAAGCGAATATTCCAACTCCGAGATGCTTGCTTCAGCCCATAAATGGATTTCTGAAGTTTACATACTTTGTCAGCATTAGCCGGATCGACAAAACCCTCAGGTTGTATCATATACACGTCCTCGGTTAAACTTCCGTTAAGGAAATCCGTTTTGACATCCATCTGCCATATCTCATAGTCGAAATAGGCCGCTATAGCTAACATGATACGAACTGATTTAAGCATCGCTACGGGCGAGAAAGTCTTGTCGTAATCAACTCCTTGAACTTGTCGGAACCCCTTCGCGACAAGGCGTGCTTTATGGACGGAAACATTTCCATCCATATCAGTTTTCTTCTTAAAGACCCATTTGCACTCGACGGGTCTTGCACCATCTGGCAGATCAACCAAGTTCCAAACTTGATTTTCATCCATGGACTTTAACTCGGATCTCATGGCTCCAAGCCATGAATCAGAATCATATCCCACCATCGCTTTCGAATAATTTGCCGGCTCATCACTGTCTAACAGTAATACATCACGAACACTTCGTAATCTTGTCGATCTTCATAGTACAGTCTTTACCGGCTTACCACGACCGCTCAACTCTCCTCCAAGGTTTTTGCCGACTCGCTACTAGCCGGTTCCTCTCGAATTTCTTCGAGCTGCACCGTGCTCCCACTTACTCCCCGACTGAGAAACTCTTTCTCAAGGAAGACACCGTTTCGAGCGACAAACACTTTGCCCTCTTCTCGGTTGTAGAAGTAGTAACCCAAGGTTTCCCTCGGATACCCCACAAAAATACATTTATCCGACTTGGCTGTAAGCTTGTCCGACTGAAGTCGCTTGACAAATGATTCACAACCCCAAATCTTAAGAAAAGACAAACTTGGCTTTTTCCCTGTCCACATCTCATGCGGTGTCTTCTCTGTCGATTTTGATGGTACTGCTTAGTGTGAGCATGCTTGTTTCTAGACAATAACCCCAAAATGATAAAGGCAGATCTGTCTGACTCATCATTGACCGTACCATGTCCAACAAGGTCCGATTTCGCCTTTCCGACACACCATTACTTTGTGGAGTTCCTGGCGGAGTAAGTTGAGGAACTATTCCACAACTTTTCAGATGGTCATCAAACTCATGGCTCATGTACTCGCCTCCTCAGTCCGACCGAAGAAACTTTATTTTCTTGCCGAGTTGATTATGTGCTTCATTCTGGAATTCTTTGAACTTTTCAAAGGCTTCTGACTTATGTTTCATCAAGTAGATATATCCATACCTACTCAAATCATCAGTGAAGGTAATGAATTACTCATAACCACACCTGGATGTCGTGCTCATTGGTCCACATACATCACTATGTACTAGCCCCAACAAGTCAGACGCCCTTTCGCAAATCTTTGCAAAAGGTGTCTTGGTCATTTTGCCGAGTAGGCAAGATTCGCATGTCTCGAACGACTCCAAGTCGAACGAAGTTAGGAGTCCATCATTATGGAGCTTCTTCATGCGTTTCCAACTTATATGACCAAGCCGATAGTGCCAAAAGTAAGTCATATTCAGATCATTTGGTTTTAACCTTTTTACATTTATGTTATAAACCAACTCACCATCAAGATTCAAAATAAATAACCCGTCCTGGACAGGTGCAAAGCCGTGAAACATATCATTCAAATACAAAGAACAACCATTATTCTTGATATTCGACTCATAGCCTTGCCTCATCAAACATGAAGCAGAAATAATGTTTCGATCGAACCTTCGGAACATAATAACAATTATTCAGTTCCATAATGAATCCGGAAGGTAAATGAAGTTGCATCGTGCCGACTTCCAATGCAGCAACTCTTGCTTTGTTGCCGACTCGAATATCAACCTCGCCTATTGCTACGCTCCTAGTTCTTACCAGTCCCTGCAACGAGTTGCAGATGTGAATAACTGATCCGG
Organism: Avena insularis; assembly: GCA_023614405.1. NCBI lineage: Eukaryota > Viridiplantae > Streptophyta > Magnoliopsida > Poales > Poaceae > Avena > Avena insularis. The sequence continues at coordinate 4,147,977 of CM042689.1, forward strand.
TATCATATACCCAAGAACTATTAGGTGCATCAGCAAGATATATGTCTATAACATTGCAAACAAGTGTACCTGAGTCGGAAGTCATACCTCCACTCTTGGCTTTGTCGGCCAAGTACTTGCTGCAGTTCCTCTTCCTGTGGCCATCCGCCTTGCAGTAGAAGCAAGTGGATCCGGCTGAAGGAGATGGCTTAGTCCCTGAGGAAGTGCTTGGGACCAGGTCCTGAGCCTGCTTTCCTCCTGACTTAGCCTTCTTCTTAGTCCAAGAACTCTTCTTGAACTTAGACTTATTCTGCACCATCAACACTTGACTGGTGCCCTTCTTGAGATCCACCTCTGCCTGCTTGAGCATCCCATGTAATTCAGTGATCTTCTTATCCATACCATGCATGTGGTAGTTCGAAATGAACTTCCCATATGCACTAGGAAGAGAGTTCAGAATTATATCCGTAGCGAACTCTTTGCTTATGGGGTAGCCAAGCCTCTCTAGAGACTACACGTAACCAACCATTTTGATCACATGCGGACTCAGTGGATCAGCATCCTTAAGCTTGCAACTCAGCAAAGCCTGAGAGACTTGATACCGCTCAGTCTTCGCCTGAGCCTGGAACATACTTTTGAGGCTTTCGATCATATCGTAGGCCTCAACATGCTTGAACTGCTTTTGCAAGTCCGGTTCCATGTGAGCAAGCATAAGATAACTAATATCCGTGGACTCTTCCTTAGCCCGACGGTAGGCATTGGTGGCAGCGACAGTCGCATTCTCATTCAGCTCATCTGGAAGTGGGTTGTCTAGGACATGGTCCTTCTTTTCTTGTTTGAGAACAATTCTCAGATTTCGATACCAGTTGGTAAAATTAGTGTCATTTAGTTTATCTTTCTCAAGGATAGTTTTCAACACAAAACCGGATATCTGAGAGTGACTGCTACTTGGTGCCATGATCTACAACAGAAATATGCAAAACACTTAAGACATGTATTCATAAAAGAGCAAGCATATTAAACACTTTAATATTTTATGCTCCCACTAGAACCAACACCCCTCCGATGGTTACTTAGTGATTTAGGATCCTAAATAAGCAAGTCGGCTAGTGAGCTTTAGCATCACCGCTAGCCGCCAAGTGATCTAGGTAGACAACTCCTTGTCAATCATATCTCATACGACTCATGTTGGACGGGTGGCATCACATGCCCTGGCTCCCATCCGACTTTTCCCCGAGTCCCACAACCGTTGTGATAGACCCGTCTAGCTTACCGAGTGTTTCCGCAGTAAGAGTCCGACTCGAAACCACCTAGTCGGAAAGAATTGGCTACACCTCAATTTTATGAGCCCACTACCAAAAATGTCTGACTTGTGATGGTGCAAACACTGGCGGGAAAACCGACTAGACCTTCATTGAGGGATTGGATTTTACCGACTATCTAATAGAGGTAAAACAGAGAAATAACAATAACACATAATAAAATAATCATAATGTGAAATGGTATAGCTCTCTTCATGGCGATTTCCATCTCCACAAAGCCCGTAATCCGACTCGTGCCAACTCTTGCCATTTGTCGTCTTACTTCATGTCACTGACATGTACATCGCCTTGCAGGCCTTCCGGATTCTCCAAACAGCTACACTAGCTTAGTAAAGTAAATTACAAGGAGAATCCGACACGCAGGTCGTTATACAATAAAATGACAGCACCTAGGCTCCAGCCGGCTGACGAAAACCGTGATTCGCAGATCACGTATGGATTACACAGATACATCACATACACATGAACCATACCATTCACAACTTCCTGCAAAAACAAGTTATGCATAGATACAATATCTACTAGCGCTGTGAAACTCGCAACGACATCTAAGGCGCTACGACAGGGCGAAGCCGGCGGTCCCGAAAACGTAGATCTCATCTACGATCCGGACATGGATTCCGACCATTGTTCTGATTCGATCAAAAATTTTGATCTTCGATCACCGCCTCTGGATTTACGTGTCACAGTCTACCCCGATGGTGGAAGCCGACCGGTAGGGGTATGTCGTTCCACGACCTCAGCAGTATGATCACGGAAATAAGATCTACCATTCCCCGAGTATAGCTGATCCAATCAACCTCGTACAAAACCGATCTATCTTATAGATCGACCACCAAAACAGCACATAGATCTCATCTACAGCCAACCGCATATCACATATGCGAGATCTCGAGCCTAAAACCAGAAGATATCGCTCTGATACCACAGTTGGGCCACACAGAGAAAAAACAAAAAAATTCCTCTAACGTGGTGATCCCAATATCCAGCTGAGGTAGAAGGCCACGAGGTTTACCACTAGACGCGCAGTTGCGGATTACTGATGAAGCGCGTCAGTTGATGCAATACAGTCCTTTGCGATCTGACTGTCCTAGTGCTGATCGTACAACACCTCTGCTGGTATCCACACGTACAAGGAGGAGCACCGACAGCAAACTGTTAGGTTCGATACGACGGCAGAACTGCTATGGAGCTGGGATTTCCAACACATGGAATGACCTAACCGAACAACGATTAACCTTTCTGGGTTACGGTGCTCCACTATATATAGGGAGTGAACGCGGGCTCTGCTCGCGCGGCCCATTCATTAAAGCCCATATAACACTAGTCACCATGAGTCTAACTCACTAACTCAGTCCTAATCCGGCTTGGGTCCAACCCAACCAGATTACTGGTTCAGATCCAATCCGAACTTGCTCCCGCTCTTAAGTGTGTGACCCCGCAGGCTCATGGCTACTTGGACACGATTAGAGTCTGACTCCAAATCGATCAGTCGGTAGCGGCTCCTAGAAGAACGTGCCGACTCCCAAGTACGAAAGAGTCATGACGACTTGCCTTTCCAATGCGACTTACGTCCGAGTCCCTTTTGCCTCACAATATACCTTGTCAGACTATAGGCGAATATATGTCATCCCTTAAATAGTCCGACTCTCTTCTCGATCCGAGATAAGTGATTCACCCGACTAACTCTTAGTCGATCGCCTCGGTTAACACTTAACCGAGTCGTGCATGGCCATGCTTTCCGAATCATATCTCACGAGAGAGCCCAGAGAATATCTCTCCAAGTGGAGGGGCAAAATCCCATCTTGGTTATTCACATCACACAGCTTGATTCTCAATCGACCCGAACTCTGCCTTTATAACTGAAGGGTTTTGCTGCATAGTAAATCAAAATTTTCTACGGATGCGAACAGAGGGAAAGCCAAGATCTAATCTAGGATATGCAAACAACGAGAGAGATTGGATTAGATCTTCATACCCTTGAAGATTCGCACAGCGGAACGTTCGTCGGAACGTGGGTGATGTAGTCGTACTCGCTTCTCCTCCTCGTGATCCGATCCGATCTAGCACCACAAGTGGCGGTGCCTCCGTGAGATGCACACGTGCAGCACCTCAACGTATCCTCCTTCTTCGGACCAGCAAGTATGGTGGAGAGATGGGTTGGATCTACAACGCGATGGCGCGGTGCAATTGGTGGAGAATTTCTGCAGCAGGGCTTCGCCTACAAGCAGTCGGGAGGGAGAGAGGAGGGCAGCAAGGCAGCTAGGGATGGAGGGGAAGGTGTGTGGGGTTGGTGCGCCCCCACCCCTCTTTATATAGAAGGGGGTGCAGAGCTAGCCCCTCCCCCAAGCCCAAACTGGCGGCCCCAAGGAGAAGGAGTGGGGGGCAAGGAAACCCCCCCTTCTAGAAGGTCTATCTCGAGTTTAAACCTCTCTTGGCCGGCTGGGCCCTATGGGGCCTTGTGCCCCTAGCCCAATGCGGCCAGGGCACTCCCTCATAGGCCCATGCCCCCTCCCGGAAGGTGGGGCCACGTTGGTCCCCTTCCGGAAGGTTTTAGAAGCTTCATAACATCGATTAACCCTAACAATTCGAACTCCAAAAACTGCCGCCTTATATGAATCTTATTCTCCGGACCACTCCGGAACCTCTCGTGATGTCCCGGATCCCATCCGAGACCAACAAAACTCATAAACCAATTATCCAATCTATCCTAGCGCCGAGACACGTTATGTGTGACCTGGGTTCGAGAATATGCAGACATGATCTTCTATCAATAATCAACAGCGGGGTCTGGAAGCCCATATTAACTCCCACACATTCATCGATGATCATATCGGATGAACCACGATGCCAGGATTCAATCAATCCCATATATATAGTCCCTTCGTCTCGCGATATTTTACTTGCCCGAGATTTGATCGCTTGCATGGCCATACCTAGTTCAATCTCGCTCACAAGTACTTTACTCGTTCCGTAATCCGATATCACTTTGTGATTAACTCCTTAACCACATGCTTGCAAGCGGTGTTGATATCGATTACCGAGTGGGCCTCAAGTATATCTCTCCAACTTGGGAGGATAAATCCCATCTCGATACATACAACCCAACAGATACTTTCCGATCACCGAGAGACACCTTTATGATCACCCTCTCATAGGATGACGCTTGATGACCTCAAAGCTTTCTTCCGATACCAGGGAGTTGTATTATCTCATGGTCTAAGGAATACAATATTTGACATAAGAAAAGCTTAAAGACGAACACGATGACACGATCTAATTGCTTCGCTTAGTTTGGTCATCCACCATATCATTCTCCCAATGATATGATCTCATTATTAATCGACAACTCATGTCCATGGTTAGGAAACCTTAACCATCATTAATCAATGAGCTAGTCCATAGAGGCGCATTAGGGACACGGTGTTGTTCACAAACCACACAAGTATTAAAGTTTCCGCTAATACAATTCTAGCATGGAATATAAACTTTATCATGAACAAGAATTATAATAATAACATCTTTATTATTGCCTCTAGGGCATAATTCCAACAGTCTCCCACTTGCACTAGAGTCAATAATCTAGTTTACATTTGGCAACAATTCACACCCATGGCAATCGATGTGATCATGTTTTACGTGGAAGAGGTTTAGTCAATGGATCTGCGACATTCAGATCTGTATGTACTTTGCTAATCTTCAGATCTCCATCTGCTATATAATCTCGGATTATATGAAACTTGCGGTTGATATGCTTGGTCTTTGGATGATATCTTGGTTCCTTAGCGAGTGCTATGGCGCCGGTGTTGTCACACAATATCTCCATGGGTCCAATGCACTTGGAACCACGCCAAGCTCAATGATGAAGTTCTGATCCAAACTCCTTCACTTGACGCTTCTGCAGCAGCCATGCATTCCGCTTCTACTATAGATCCCGCGATCATGCTTTGCTTGCAGCTTCTCCAGCTCACAGCTCCTCCATTCAAAATATACACGTACCCTGTCTGAGATTTAGAATCATCCTTGTCGGTGTCAAAACTAGCGTCGACGTAACCTTTTACGACGAAATGTTCATCACCCCATAGACTAAGAACATTTCTTTAGTTCTATTTAGGTACTTTAGGATGTTCTTCACGGTCCAATGTTCCACTCCTGGATCACTTTGATATCTCGTCAAACTAAGAGCATTGGACACATCCGGTCTAGTACACAAGATGGCATACATGATGGAACCTATGGCCAAGGCATAAGGCACTTTTCTCATAGCTTCCCTATCAATTACAGAATGGACACCGAGCCTTGCTCAATATCTTACGACAACATAGGCAATTGAACCTTTCTTTGCCTTATCCATTCGAACCTTTTCAGGACTTTGTCTAGGTATGTACCGCTTAAAGCTATCAGCGCTTTTGTCTATCTCTATAGATTTTGATGCCCAATATATAAGCAGCTTCACCTAGGTCTTTCATTGAAAAACACTTGTTCAAATAACTCTTCACATCGTTAAGCATGTTGATGTCATTTCCGATAATCAATATGTCATCCACATATAGTACCGTAAACGCCATCGAGCTCCCACTCACTTTCTTGTAGATGCAAGCTCAGTAGCAATTTGGAACAAATCCAAAGCTCTTGATCACTTGATCAAAACGAAGGTTCCAACTCCGAGATGCTTGCTTCATCCATAAATGGAGCTGAAGTTTGCATACTTTATCGCATCCTTAGTATCGATAAAACCTTCGGGTTGCATCATATACAACTCTTCATCAATGTTGCCATTGAGGAAAGCAGTCTTGACATCCATCTGCCATATTTCATAATCATGAAACGCAGCAATTGCTAATAAAATCCGAATGGACTTAAACATCGCTACGGGAGAGAAAGTCTCATCGTAGTTAACACCTTGAACTTGTCGAAAACCTTTCGCAACAAGCCGTGCTTTATAGACGGTAACATTACCATCCGCGTCCGTTTTCTTCTTGAAGATCCATTTGCACTCAACGGCCTTTCGGTCGCTAGGAGGGTCCACCAAAGTCCATACTTGGTTTTCGCCATGGATCCCAATTCGGATTTCATGGCTTCTAGCCATTTCTAGTCTGGGCTCATCATCGCTTCCTCATAGTTCGTAGGTTCACCGCCTTCTACTAACAAGACAAATAAGACAGGTTGCCGTACCACTCAGGAGGGGCACGCGACCTTGTCGACCGCGACGCTCGATGTGAGATCGTCCAAGCTTCATGATCCTTGTCATTAGCTTCCTCTATTGTTGGTGCGGTGACCGAACAATTTCAGGTGTTGCGCTACTCTCCAATTCAAGATAAGGTTCAACAACCTCGTCTAGCTCTAATTTCCTCCCACTCACTTCTTTCGAGAGAAACTCCTTCTCAAGAAAGGAACCGTTCTTTGCGACAAACACTTTGCCTTCGGTTCTGTGATAGAAGGTATACCCAATAGTTTCCTTAGGGTATCCTATGAAGACGCATTTCTCCGCATTGGGTTCGAGCTTGTCCGCATCAACTTCTTGACGAAGCTTCGTGATCCCCAAACTTTAAGAAACGACAACTTAGGTTTAGCACCAAACCACAGTTCATACGGTGTCGTCTCAACGGATTTAGATGGAGCCCTATTTAAAGTGAATGCAGCGGTTTTTAATGCATAACCCCAAAATGATAATGGCAAATCAGTAAGAGACATCATTGATCGGACCATATCTAATAGGGTTCGATTCCGGCATTCAGACACACCATTGCGCTGTGGTGTTCCGGGTGGCGTGAGTTGTGAAACGATTCCACTTGCTTTAAGATGTGTGAGAAAATCATAACTCAAATATTCACCTCCACGATCGGATCGTAGAAACTTAATCTTCATTACGATGGTTCTCCACTTCATTCTGAAATTCTTTGAACTTTTCAAACGTTTCAGATTTATGTTTCATTAAATAGATATACCCATATCTACTTAAGTCATTGGTAAAAGTGAGAAAATAGCGATATCCACCGGCGTTAAACACTCATCGGTCCGCATACATCGGTATGTATGATTTCCAACAAGTCCGCTGCTCGCTCCATCATACTCAAGAATGTGGTTTTGATCATCTTGCCCATGAGGCATGGTTCATGACTCAAATGATTCAAAATCAAGAGACTCCAAAAGTCTATCGAATGGAGTTTCTTCATGCGCTTTACACCAATATGACCTGAGCAGCGTGCCACAAATAAGTAGTATTATCACTATCTACTTTGCATCTCTTAGCCTCAATGTCATGGATGTGTGTTTCATCCCTTTCGAGATTTAGAAGAAATAAACCATTCACAATAGGTGCATGACCATAAAATATGTTACTCATATAAATAGAACAACCATTATTCTCCGATTTAAATGAATAACCGTCTTGCAATAAACAAGATCCAGAAATAATGTTCATGCTCAACGCAGTACATAATAACACTTATTAAGGTTTAAAACTAATCCGAAGGTAAAACTAAGGAGAGCATGCCGACGCCATCACATCAACTCTTGATCCATTGCCAACGCCAAGATCGTCACCTCATCCTCACAAGCCGTCTATTCCGTAGCTCCTGCTTCGAGTTACAAATATTAGAAACTGAACCGTATCAAATACCCAGCACTACAACGAGGGCTAGTAAGGAAAACATCAATAACATGTATATCAAATATACCTTTGATGGTGCCACCTTCTTGTCCTGCTAAGTACTTGGACGATTCGCTTCCAGTGACCCTTGTCCTTGCAATAGAAGCACTCAGTGTCCGGCTTAGGACCAGACTTGAGCTTCTTCTCAGCAGGGGCAGTGCGCTTGCCACCGCCCTTCTTGAAGGGCTTCTTTGCTCCCTTACCTTTCTTAAAGGTGGGCTTGTTGACCATCAACACATGATTATCCTTTTTGATGTCCACTTCCGCGGCCTTCAGCTTTGCGAAGAGCTCGGTGATCGTATGAGTGGAACCAATCTGATTATGAGTCACTACAAAACTTTTGTAGCTAGGATGGAGTGATTGCAGAACCCTGTCAATCTTGAGCTCCTCTGGAATCGTGCATTCCAGTTGCTCAAGCGTAGGCAAATCGTCATCTTAATGGCGTGCTCACTAACGGAACTCCCTTCCTCCATCTTGCAGTTAAAGAACTTCTCAGAGATCTCATATCTCTCAGAACGGGCCTGAGTCTGAAACATGGTTTTCAGCTCTTCGAGAATCTCAAAGGGCTCGGGGTAGTCTTCAAAACGATTTTGAAGTTCTGGTTCCATAGCAAACAACATGGTGCTCTTAATCACACCATAATCATCTTTGCGCGACTGATAGACAACTTTCTCATCAGCCAGCTTGCCATTAGGGGATCACCTAACGCTTTCCCAAGGACATAGTCCTTTTGACCGCCAGAGAGAATGATTCTTAGATTTCGGAACCAATTGGTGAAGTTAGACCCATTGTTGTTAAGCTTTTCCTTCTCAGCAAAAATGTTGAAGTTGAAGTTGGACTTAGCCATTTGATCTACAGTATTTGCAAGTACAAATTAGACTATGTTCATGATAACTAGTTCAACTTAATCAAATTACTAGATGAACTCCCACTAAATTCAACATCCCTCAAGTTGTTTAGTGAACATGATCCAAATTCACCACACCTAATCCGATCATCACGAGAAGAGATGTGGCTTCAATGGTGGACAACAAAGTGTCGATCATATCATTCATATGACTCATGCTTAACCTTTCGGTTCATGTGTTCTGAGGCCATGTCTGTACATGCTAGGCTCGTCAAGTCAAACCCAAGTATTTCCGCGTGTGCAAAAACTGGCTTGCACCCGTTGTATGTGAGCGTAGAGTCTATAGCACCCGATCATCACGTGATGCTTGGACACGATGAACTTTATAACGGTGCATACTGGGAGAACACAGTTTTATCTTGATCTTTAAGTGAGGAATCATCTTATAATGCTTCCGCGATCTAAGCATAATAAGATACATAAAGGATAAACATCACATGCATATAACTTTATGTGACATGGTATAGCCAATCTTCACAATGATCTCCATCTTGTGCGGCTTAAGCATGATCTCCATCACTCCACCATGATTGCCTCCACCACGAATAGCAACTACAACTATTGCTAACTACTTAGCGATAAAGTGAAACTATTACATGGCGTATAAGAAGTTGACACACAGGTCATACACAATTATAAAGACAACCATATGGCTCCTGCCGGTTGTGTACTCATCGACATGCAAGTCGTGAAACATTACAAAACATGATCATCGCATACATTATACACATCACATCTTGGGCCATACCATATCACAGAAAACACTCCCTGCAAAAACAAGTTAGACGCCTCTACTTTGTTGTTGCATGTTTTACGTGGCTTATGGGAGTAGATGCTAAGAACGATTCTTACCTACGGAAAGCCACAACGGTGATATTATGGTTGCCAAACTCCGGTGTTAATCCCATGACAACTATAGTGAGAGAAACTGGCATCCACCAGCCGCATGTGTGGAACAAGCCACGCGTCAAGTGCGGAGCTGGTCTCGCGAACGACGTCGCGTAAGGTTGGCCTGGACCGCTTCAATCTCACTATCCCGCGTCATAAGAACACAAACAAGAGGCCTGCAACAGAAAACATCAACGCCTGCAACAACCATGTTGCGTTCTACTCGTGAAACACATCTACGCATAGATCTAGCTCTGATACCACTGAAGGGTTTCGCGGCATAGTAAATCAAAATTTTCTACAGATGCGAACAGAGGGAAAGCCAAGATCTAATCTAGGAGATGCAAACAACGAGAGAGATTGGATTAGATCTTCATAACCTTGAAGATTCGCACAGCGGAACGTTCGTCGGAACGTGGGTGATGTAGTCGTACTCGCTTCTCCTCCTCGCGATCCGATCCGATCTAGCACCACAAGTGGCGGTGCCTCTGTGAGATGCACACGTGCATCACCTCGACGTCTCCTCCTTCCTCGGACCAGCAAGTCTGGTGGAGAGACAGATTGGATCTACAACACGACGGCGTGGTGTATATGGTGGAGAATTTCTGCAGCAGGGCTTCGCCTACAAACAGTCGGGAGGGAGAGAGGAGGGCAGCAGGGCGGCTAGGGTTGGAGGGGAAGGTGTGTGGGGTTGGTGCGCCCCCACCCCTCTTTATATAGAGGGGTGGGCGGCTGCCCTAGCCCCTCCCCCAAGCCCAAAGCGGCGGCCACAAGGAGGAGGAGTGGGGGGCAAGGAAACCCCCCCTTCTAGAAGGTCTATCTCGAGTTTAAACCTCTCTTGGCCGGCTGGGCCCTATGGGGCCTTGTGCCCCTGGCCCAATGCGGCCAGGACACTCCCTCATAGGCCCATGCCCCCTCCCGGAAGGTGGGGACACGTTGGTCCCCTTCCGGAAGGTTCTAGAAGCTTCCGGTACAATACCGATTAACCCGGAACAATTCCGAACTCCAAAAAATGCACTGCCTTATATGAATCTTATTCTCCGGACCACTCCGGAACCTCTCGTGATGTCCCGGATCCCATCCGAGACTCCAAACAAAAACTCATAAACCAATTATCCAATCTATCCTAGCGTCGAGACACGTTAAGTGTGTGACCCTGCAGGTTCGAGAATATGCAGACATGATCTTCTATCAATAATCAACAGCGGGGTCTGGATACCCATATTGACTCCCACACATTCATCGATGATCATATCGGATGAACCACGATGCCAGGATTCAATCAATCCCATATATATTCCCTTCGTTTCGCAATATTTTACTTGCCCGAGATTTGATCGTCTGCATGCCATACCTAGTTCAATCTCGTTCACGTTAAGTACTTTACTCGTTCCGTAATCCGATATCACTTTGTGATTAACTCCTTAACCACATGCTTGCAAGCGGTGTTGATATCGATTACCGAGTGGGCCCAAAGTATATCTCTCCGACTTGGGAGGGACAAATCCCATCTCGATACATACAACCCAACAGATACTTTCCGATCACCTGAGAGACACCTTTATGATCACCCTCTCATAGGATGACGTTTGATGACCTCAAAGCTTTCTTCCGATACCAGGGAGTTGTATTATCTCATGGTCTAAGGAATACAATATTTGACATAAGAAAAGCTTCGCAAAGACGAACACGATGACACGATCTAATTGCTTCGCTTAGTTTGGGTCTGTCCACCATATCATTCTCCCAATGATATGATCTCATTATTAATCGACAACTCATGTCCATGGTTAGGAAACCTTAACCATCATTAATCAATGAGCTAGTCCATAGAGGCGTACGAGGGACACGGTGTTGTTCACAAACCACACAAGTATTAAAGTTTCCGCTTAATACAATTCTAGCATGGAATATAAACATTATCATGAACAAGAATTATAATAATAACATCTTTATTATTACCTCTAGGGCATAATTCCAACAATAACTGCCTAGTTACGGATCAACGTTTGATAGAACCTAAGTCGGTGATCCTCAACTCGGACTATGCAATAACCTCAGGTCTAAGGATTACATTGATTGAGTTATACAAATGACAACTTGTTCGTTGTACCTCAATATGGGTCAATCTGACTCGCTAAACTCTTTATACGAATCTGTGTAAGTTGGAATAGCATCTCCATGCCCATAACAAGTGGAACCGAGTCATCAATCCAACTTTCACATTGGTCTAAGTTGTGTGTCCAGCACAACCTCAATGACCAAGGATATTTAGTACAAACAACATGAATGTATAGTTCCACAACCGAATCACATATTCAATGATACACATCAGATGTTTATACAAGGACTACTTAATATCTTTATGAATACAATGGGAAATATCATCATACATGATTGCCTCTAGGGCATATTCCCAACATAAGGTGCAAGTGTTATGAATTTGACTAGTTCAAATGTTTAATCCTGAAGTGAGACCGTTTGGTTATTTAATTATGAATGTTTCACCAATATATATAACTTTTTTTCATGTACCCTTTGAAGGAAATCTCGTCGAGTGAATATTCAGACATCTGGATATATTCAGAACTCCAGATTTTGTTAATCTTAAATTTTGAGAATAGTTCATAATTTAAAGGCAATGGAAGGTGTTTACACATGCTTGCTTGAGTCCTAAGAGCAAATGAGGTTCACACATCGAAGAAAATATATGGCGTAGTACATATATACATCGAAGAGTGAAATTGAGTTCTTAGAGCAAATGAGGTTCACACATCAAATAAAATATATGGCGTAGTCCTTGGAGCAAATGAGGTTCGTACATGGAAGAGGATTAAGAGCAAATGAGGTTCATGCTTGCTGCACAGCAATAAGGTGCACCTATTTTGAATTTGACTAATTCAAATGTTAGGTAGTGTGCACTATAAATATTTGGCAGTATGCATGAGCATGATTAGTAATATAACTGAACACTAGAAATATTTGGTAGTGTGCATGAGCATCACTAGGACAAGTTTGTACTAGTGCATGATCAATAATATAATCGAACACTATAATTTTAAGGAACTCCATATATAAAGGAGATTAATGTATATATAATCACAACCACTACTAGAGTGAAATTGTCTTACATGCAACCGGTGAATAATTAACATATACAAAATAAGCAGGGGAAGCATCAGGAGGAACACAGAGACGCCTTAGCAGGGCAGCAGTAGGAGGAGGAGCATCCATAGCCTTCTCCAGGCGAGACATGCAAGTCCTGACATATTCCCGAAGGAATTTTCCATAGCCTGCTTGCCACTCCAAGATCTTCGGATGGTACTTACGGCCTAGGGCTTTGCCAACGTCCACTGTGTGCTGGATCAAGTTGTCAATGTCCGAGTCGATGACTCGATCATAGAATAGGCAAAACAGTATCCCCTAAGGTGGAAACGTATCCACCCACGCCGCAACTTCCTCAGCATGTAGCGGCCCTTGTTGTCCCTGGAGTACTTGCTAGAGTACACGTCATCGGAATCCTCCTGTAGATTTTTAAGAACATAACTTAGAACTCATACATATCATTGACAACATATGTAAGACAATATTAAATTGATTGGCTCAGAGTTATATGTAGAACAAAGTCTGCAGCCTCATAAGTTTCTTTTCGGATGGCGTAAGCGAACCACATACCTATTGCACAACCTATTATTCTTGTGCATTTCACCGGGTTCGCTAGCTCATCCCTGAAAAAATCTGACACCAATGTGTATTGCCTCTCTTTTGGGGCAAATTTCAATCATTTTCCACAATAAGATATATAGCAGAAACAATTCAAAGATCATATAGTTCATATGATAATAAATCAGAGGCCTCATAATTTTTTAGAGATGGAGTTAGCAAACCAAGTACCCATTGCACAAGTTCTTGTACATTGCCTCGGGTTTGCTAACTCATCCCTGAAAAATTCTTACACCAATGTGTACTGCCTCTCTTTTGGGGCAAATTTCAATCATTGGCCACAATAAGGTATACAGCAGAAACAATTCAAAGATCATACAGTTCATATGAGAATAAATCAGGTGCCTCATAATTTTTCTAGAGATGGAGTTGGGAAACCAAAGTACCAACAGCACAACCTGTATTGTTTATGTAGCTTCCTTAGGTTCACTAACTGTCAACACCCGGATTTTTAATCCTAGATGCCTGTTATGCCATACATCGCAATTCCAGGATTACCATTTTTGCGAGACATAAAAGTATACCATAGTACATCATCCATTACAAACGATACATAAGTTCTTACACAAATAGGGATCTCATGATCCAGTTCTTAATACAACATCAAGCAGCGGAATACGTAATAATAACGGTAGCGTAGGCGAAGCTCCATCTTCGGGGTCACAGGCAATGCTAACGATGGGAGATGATCCTAGTTGTCGTAACCTTCCTGGGGTCCATCTTCCAGGTACTCCTCTTCATAGTCTGGCCATGGGAATAGCCAGGGACAAAGCCATGAGTACTCTTTAAGTACTCGCAAACTAATACTAACAGGTAAAGGTTTTTTTTTGGATAATAGGACACTAGGCTCTAGGGTTGTTTTGCAAAAGCCAGATTTATCTCTACTAAGTTCCAAAGCTAGTCACAATTTTATAACTCCTAAGTGGGATCTTGTAACTCATGTCACAACTCTATTGTGGTCAAGTCAAAGTCTCAATTCATTTCACAAATCAATTTTGAAAAGTCCAGTGAGAACAGATGGCCACTCTAGCTGTCCATAATCATGACGCTGCTATTCAATAGTTTGACACTCTGTAGAGATTGTACACTTTCACCACAACATTCGATACATCCGTCAGGAACAAATCCTGAATTCACCATACTCAGTATGCGGATAATCAATCCTAACCTTTCAATTACACGCCCTAGTATAAGAACCTCTCCTGTGAGTTTGGCCTCCCAACCATGACCAACCGTCATCTTGGGTACTGCACATGTGGACAATCCTCACAAGGTAGCCTCATCTCAGACCTTGGTCGTGAGGGAACTAATACTAAGGTACATAAGTTTCTAGTCAAGCCCTACCCAATTTTCGGGTATTGTGGTTGTACGATAAAATTGGAATGGTATCGCATCCAGAAAACCATCAGTTTTATAAAGGGCTAAGGCTAATGCCTCAACATTTTCATCACCAAAATCATCCAGTGTTCGGAAACACATGTCCAAAACATTTCAATAGAATGATCCATCATTCCAAGGTTTTCATAACCATTTTTCCACCAAGTATTCCCATCTAAAGTTGATCAAGTTTTATGCTTAGCACTAGCATCTACAGGTGGGGGTAAACACTAATGAGGGGTGGTAGACTAGTGGAGTTTCAACTAAGCTCAATCTCATGCCTTGGGATGACATCAAGATTATCTAGCTTAGGCCAAATTTTATGATCTTTATGCAACCTTCACATATCTTTCTAGTATCTACCATTCACTTAAGTAAGCTCTAAGTACTAGCTTTGATAAAGAAATAAAGTAATCAAGCTTTCAAGTAAAACTAGGATTGGTTTATCAAGTGGATATGATCACATATGCTTAAGGCATATAGTGGGCATAGTAACAAGTGGTGGTTTGTGGCATCAGTAGGGTATCTTGCAAGGGTTAGCTTGCATTGGTTCACTTAGTTAATAAAGCTTGCTAAATTGCAAGTGTTAGCTTGCAAGGTTAATAGCTTGCATAGCTATAGTATCAGCTTGCATCAATATCAGTATAAGCTTGCCTTGTGCAGAGCAGTGGTTGAAGTTCTCCTCGGCTTCTTCTTCGTAGAATCCTCCTTCCTCCTCGTATCCTTGGTCGGTACTAGTGTTTATAAATAAATACGAGGTACACAATCACCAAACAATACTTAACTACTTGCAATCATCACACACAAGGGTCCTATAGATGATCTAACATCATCTCTAATATTACAAGATTAAGGCTTGGTTTAATTCCTTTTATTTTTAGAAAAGTAATTTCTACTCCTTGAAAAACTACTTAAGATTTAATATTCTCCAAACCAAACATGGGATCATGTTGACACATGTCATCACCACATATTTTAGTCCATGGGAATATGATTTAAAGTGGTGTCACAATTTAATAAGGTTTTACCCTTTTATTTTAATTAATTAAAATGGCTAGAAATGCCTATGGGGCATTCTTTTATTACTTGAACATTATTTCTGCAAGTAAACCTATATATATTTATATATTCTGAAAGGTATGGTTAAATGTGATTTTTGAGAGTTGGAATTAATTCAAAAGATATCATGGTTTAAATTTGAAAAATGTTTGAATGCAGAAAAGCTCCTGCCTTGTTATTTTTACCATGGGTGATCTATATATCCAAATGACTTGAATCCAACGGGCTTGGATTCAGAATTCCCAGACCTTTCTAACAAAATTGGTTTCATTCAAATTGGTGCACTGAGTCGACCTAGGTTGATTTTTGAAAATGGGTACAGAAGTGTGTTTGAATTAAAAAGAAAAAGGTTTAATTTGAATATCTGGGCTGCGCGGGAAAAGTTACTGGGCCGGCCTGCTAAGCGTAGAGCTTCCGCGGGCTGCTTAAGTGGCTGTCCCCACACGTCAGTGAGACAGGGGGGTGCGAAGCGGTATGAGACGATGTGGGACGTTCGATCTGATTCTAATCCAACGGCTGAGAGTCATCGTCGACGTTGAGCAACGCCGGCGAGATAGAAACCTAGCGCGGCCAGTGGGGGTTGCTGGGGGCTCACCGGGGTGCTGGCGAGGGTCGGCGAGGCGGGCGAATGACGAATTTGACGATGGAGAATCTCCTGGTACCGGTGGCTTCTCCTAGGGCGGCTCCAATCGCTGGCTCCCTTCTTCTCCAGAGGCGGCGGGCTCCGGTGAAATTCTGACGAGGTGGTGCTCGCCTTGCTCCGGGAACGGTGTGGCACGATCAGTGATGAGAGGGGAGTAGAATGGTGTGCTTAGTTCGGCTGGGGGTGGCCTCTATTTATAGTCGAGCGAGGGGACCGACGAGGTGCACGGTGAGCTCGGGGGCGGCGATAGACGCGGCTATTGGCATGGCGAAGGTAGGGATGGTGCGGTGTTCCTGGCTATGCTCAACGCCACTGATGCGACGTGGGGTGGTGCGGTTGGTCTGAACATGCGACGCCTACGTGAGGCGGCGTCTTCGACGGCAAGCGGTGGTCAGGCGGCATGGGGCGTGAACGGAATGTCCGCGCCTGGTCGGTGGCGATCGTGGTATTCACGCGGGCGGGCGCGTGTGGTCTGGGGCTTTGGCCGAGGGTGGCGCTCAGCGCATGCTCAAGATGGTTGTGGGCGGGTGCGGTCCGTGCGTGTGGTCCAGTCAGGGGTGGCAAGGTTACCGACAGGGACTGGTGGACGGTGGGATGCATACGGACATGTTGTTTTGGCTTGGTGCTTGCTCCGCTAGCTAGCCATTGTCACTACAAGGGGTGCTCGGGTTGGCATGGCATGGAGCAAAGGGTAGGGGCTAGGGTTGGTCCAAGCACTGGTTGGCACTGGGGAGACAAGGGTGATCAATGGTGAACATTACTTAGCCCAATTACTGCTCCAAACAGTGAAGTTAGGCCAGTTTGATTTGAATCTGCCAAGTGTTTGATGAAATGGCCGCATGAATTCAAGTTTTGAATTTTGGAAAGATTTTTGGTGGGTGTGCTAGGTTGGTGCTGGTGAGTCTTCAGATGCTTGGGTTTTGAAAGTTGAGCTTGTTTGAGTGGTTTTTGAAAAAGTGGGATCTTCCCATATGATAAAGATTCAATTTTGAATTGTCATTTAAATTATGCATTTAAATGTTTTTGGATGATCACAAAGTGGGCCTTGATACTTTGTTATGGGTACAATCAAGGGGTGCAAAGATCCAGAAAAGTTTCTGTTAGGTTTTGAAAGTTTGAGACAGCCAAAGTAGGCATGGGAGTTAAATTGGTCAAAATGACCATTCCCTTAATATATTTGTTTTGATTTACTTGTCTTTAGGAAAAGTTTGGGAAATGTTTTAGATGATGTTTAGTTCACCTAAGAAACATTTTACAAGCAAAGGAACACACAAACAAGTTGGTTCAAAAGAATTCAAAATGAAATGCATACTCACATGCATGCTTTCATAATTTTATTTAGAAAAGTTTTTGTTAACCCTAATTTTGATGATTAGAGTGTGATGATCCAAGATTATTATTTTTGGGATGTTACAAACCTTCCCCCCTTAAACAAAATCTCGTCCCGATATTTGAAAAAGGACGAAAAGATTACCTAGGATTTGAAGAGATCGGGAAACTCCGTCCTGATGTGATCTTCGCGCTCCCAGGTAGCTTCCTCTTCTGTGTGGTTGCTCCACTGAATCTTGAGAAACTTGATGCTCCGAGTTCGGGTAGTTCGAAAAGCTTCTTCCAAAATACGGATGGGTACTTCAGGATAGGTCAGGTCATCGTTGATCTCTATAGTCCGGTGGTCGATATTTTTGAACACTTCCGTCTTCTCTGGAACTTCGAGACACTTACGAAGTAATGAGATATGGAACACGTTGTGGACGGCTGACATTTCTTCGGGTAGTTCCAATTGATACGATACTTCTCCTCGACGGTTCAGAATCTTGAAAGGTTCGATATATCTGGGGGCTAACTTTCCTTTGAGTTGGAAACGCTGCATTCCCTTCAATGGCGACACTTTCAGATAAACAAAATCTCCTATGTTGAAGGCGAGGTCTCTACGTCTCTTGTCGGCGTAACTCTTTTGTCTGGATTGGGCGGTCTTGAGGTGCTCACGAATCTTGTGAACCTTCTCTTCTGTTGCTCGTAGGATGTCGGGTACGAAAATCTGACTCTCTCCTACTTCCGACTAGTTCAAAGGGGTGCGACACTTTCTTCCGTACATGAATTCAAATGGTGCCATTTGCAAGCTGGCTTGATAACTGTTATTATAGGAAAATTCTGCAAACGGCAGACAGTCTTCCCACTTGGATCCATATTCTAACACACATGCTCTAAGCATATCTTCGAGTATTTGATTTGCTCGCTCCGTTTGTCCATCGGTCTGAGGGTGATACGCGGTACTGAAATCTAGGCGGGTTCCTAAACCTTCTTGAATTTTCTTCCAGAATCTCGAGGTAAACTGCGTTCCTCGATCCGATACAATGTTCTTGGGGACTCCATGCAAACTAACGATTCGAGCGATGTACAACTCCGCTAGCTTCGAACTCTGATAGGTGGTTTTGACGGGCAAGAAATTGGCGACTTTGGACAATCTGTCCACTATGACCCAAATAGAGTCATTTCCCCTACTAGAAGTAGGCAGTCCAGTGATAAAGTCCATTCCTACAGAATCCCATTTCCATTCCGGAATTTGCAATGGTTGCAACAATCCAGCGGGTCTTTGATGTCCTGCCTTGACTCGCTGACATATATCACACTTGGCGATATAGCTTCCGATTTCTCTCTTCATCTTATGCCACCAAAATTGCTCTTTCAAATCTTGATACATCTTAGTTCCTCCGGGATGGATAGAATAAAGAGTATCATGAGCCTCCTTCAAAATAACTTCTTTCAACTCAGAATCTGCTGGTACACAAAGGCGTCCTTTGTACCATAGAACTCCTTCTTCGTCTTCGGTGAATCTGGGTACTTTGCCTATATCGATACGACACTTGATTCCGTCGATACTAGCATTTCCTTTCTGCGCCTCTTTGATCTGGCTGATCAAAGTGGGCTGAAGTTCTATACTAGCCAAAAATCCTTCACTTACTAATTCCATTCGAAAATCTTCCATCTCTTTGTGAAAACTTGGTTGCTCCTTCAAAATCATGGAGTTCAAGCGACACGGCAATCTGCTAAGGGCATCGGCTACCACATTGGCTTTACCAGGGTGATAGTGAATGTCCAGATCGTAATCCTTGATTAGCTCAATCCATCTTCTCTATCTCATATTCAGCTCCTTCTGAGTGAATATATAATTCAGACTCTTGTGATCCGTATAAATCTCACAACGATTTCCCATTAGGTAATGTCTCCATGTTTTCAGGGCTAGAACTACTACCATGAAGTTCGAGGTCATGGGTTGGGTAATTTTGCTCATGTTGTTTCAATTGTCGAGATAGATAGGATATAACTTTGCCTTCTTGCATTAGCACACATCCGAGACCGATCTTGGATGCGTCACAATACACATCGAAGGGCTTCGTGATATCCGACATGATCAAGATTGGGGCTGAAATCAATCTCCTCTTGAGTTCTTGAAAACTCGCTTCACACTTGTCGGTCCATTCAAACTTCTTGTCCTTCTTCAGCAATTGGGTCATGGGTCTGGCGATACTCGAGAATCCTTCTACGAACTTGCGGTAATATCCCGCCAATCCGAGAAATGCACGAACTTGGGTTTGAGTGGTCGGGGCTTGCCAATCTTCTACATCTTTCACTTTGGCAGGGTCAACGGCAATTCCTCCGGCTGATACTATGTGACCGAGGAATCCTACCTCCTGTAACCAGAATTCACATTTGCTAAACTTTGCATACAGCTGATGCTCTCTAAGGGTTCCAAGAATGGTCCTTAGGTGTAGCTCATGTTCTTCTTCTGATTTGGAATAAATCAGAATGTCATCGATGAAAACAACGACAAACTTATCCAGGAAGTCCATAAAAATCTTATTCATGAGATTCATGAAATAAGCGGGGGCATTGGTTAATCCAAAAGACATGACTGTATACTCGTATAATCCGTATCTGGTGGTAAACACAGTCTTTGGAATATCCTCTGCACGAATTTCGAGTTGATGCCAGTTCTAATATCAATCTTAGAAAACACTTTGGCACCGGTCAACTGATCAAACAAATCTTCTATCTTGGGCAAGGGGTACTTGTTCTTGATGGTGACATCATTCAACTTCCGATAATCCGTACACAAACGGTTACCGCCATCCTTCTTGTCCACAAACAAGACATGTGATCTCCATGGGGACGCACTTGGTTGAATTAATCCTATTTCCAACATGGAATCCAGTTGCTTCTTCAATTTTGCTAGCTCTGACGGGTTCATACTATATGGTCTCTAGGCTATGGGTCCAGTTCCGGGAATTAGTTCGATGATGAACTCGATATCCCGATCTGGGGGCATACCGGGCAAAACATCTGGAAATACATCGGGGTATTCACAGACTATCCGGACTTGGTCAATGGTAGGTTGGGCTATACTCTCGTTGCATTTGAATTGGCGAGGTAAGGTTTTAGATATATGCTCGACTGCTATTCTGGCTGTACTGGTCATGGTGATGGCTTTCTTGGCACAGTCAATCAATCCTTTATGTTTGGACATCCAATCCATTCCTAGTACTGCTTCCAAACCTTTAGTTCCGATTACTATCAGATTAGCATAAAAATCTATGCCATGGATTCGGATAGGGACGGCTTTGCAAATTTGCCTAGCCTTGGTGGTTGATCCGGGAATTTGCACAATCATTACATGCTTCAATTCGGTTGGTTGAATTTTACTAGTGCATGCAAATTCTTCGGTGACAAATGAATTCGATGCACCAGAATCAAACAACACTCTTGAAAGTACTGAATTAACAGAAAACATACCCAGCACGACGTCTGGCGCTTACTGAGCTTCTTCAGCATGCATGAGAAAAAGACGGCCATTGCGGTTGAGTGAATTCCTTGGGGTAAACCTTCTTCCTGGCTGAACACGACGCTGCTGCTGAGCTGGGACATTGGCATTGGGTGCTGTAGCATTCTTCTTGTTGGGACACTCGTTGGAATAGTGGCCTTTATTTCCACAGTCATAACAAGTCACTTGCGACTTGTCCTTGGCTGCGACAGGCACATCATTTCTTCCAGACCTAGGGGCAGTGTTGGTGTTGGCGGTAGCATTATTGTTGTTGAATTTGGGTGGGGCACGGTTGAAATTGCTAGAGTTGCCGAGGTTGTTGTGATTTCCTCCGGGTCTAGGGTTTCCACGGTTGGGATAGGTCGGATGGTTCATCGGGGGTCTGTTGGTTCTTGGGGCAAATCCTAGAGATGGGTTGGGGCGATACTTTGGGGTCAGATGGGTTCCTGGTTGATGCATCATGCGACGCTTGCGGTTCTCATTGGCTTGGTTGATCTTTCCTTCCATCTGGATAGCTGAGTCCACAAGGGCTTCAATATCAGCAAATGGGATATTGACTAACACTGTCTGCATTTCGTCATGCAGACCATTCAGGAATCTTTTTTCTTCTTGGCTTCGGTGTCGATCTCATCCGGGGCATACCTAGCTAATGACAAAAATTTGTCACGGTATTCCACTACAGTCATCCTTCCTTGCTTCAGCTCTCTGAACTCGTCTCTCATTCTCTTGATCAAACCTGGTGGCACATGGGTTCTGCTAAACTTGACCTTGAATTCCTCCCAGGTCATCATCTGGCCTCCGGTCATTGCTAACAACACCTTGTTCCACCATGCCCTGGCATCTCCGGCTAGATAGTGGGTGGTGAACAGGACTTTCTCGTTGGCTTCCACTCCGGTGACTTCTAGGTTATTTTCCATGGTTTGCAGCCAATCATCGACGTCTAGGGGCTCTTCGGACTTAGTGAAAACAGGTGGGTTGGTATTCTAGAAATTCTTGAGCTTAGATCCATGGTTGTCCTGATTTCCGTGGCCTTGGTTGTTATGGGCTAGCTGGGATATTTGCTGAAGGGTGGCTAGGTTGGCTTGACGTTCCGCTCTTTCAGCTTCGCGTTTAGAAGTCAACATTTGCAGGATCTACAACATCGGGTCCTGGGATGAACCACTTCCTCCGCGTGGCATCTGAAGATTGAGATAGATCATGAGATAAGAGGGAAATTTCTAAGGTTCTGGGACTTTGAAAAGTTCTTAAAGTTTGACTCAGATTTTTCTAGCAACTTGCTTTTTCATTCATTCATTCACACGATACAACACACACCACAGCAAGGAAAAACAGATGGTTTTAAGAACCATTCTGGAATCTACGATACAGTGGGACCGAATACTACTCACTATGTTTGTGCACTAGCGTAGTTGTGAGTTTTACTAAAAGTGATCTAAGGTGCAAAATTTGATGTAAGCTTTGAAATAATTTTGGAGTAGCGTGAATTTTTATGACGGGGTCCAAGAGGTAAGAATGAGAATAAGTTTTTGGAAATTTTTGGTTCCTTTGGTTTTTAAACTAAGTTTTTGATTCAAACGTCCAGTCTAACTAGGGTCTCCTATGGTCAGGATGGCTCTGATACCAACTTGTCAACACCCGGATTTTTAATCCCAGATGCCTGTTATGCCATACATCGCAATCCCAGGATTACCATTTTTGCGAGACATAACAGAATTGGATACCATAGTACATCATCCATTACAAACGATACATAAGTTCTTACACAAATAGGGATCTCATGATCCAGTTCTTAATACAACATCAAGCAGCGGAATACGTAATAATAACGGTAGCGTGGTAAGCTCCATCTTGAGGTCACAGCAATGCCGATGGGAGATGATCCTAGTTGTCGTAACCTTCCTGGGGTCCATCTTCCAGGTACTCCTCTTCATAGTCTGGCCATGGGAATAGCCAGGGACAAAGCCATGAGTACTCTTTAAGTACTCGCAAACTAATACTAACAGGTAAAGTTTTTTTTTTGGATAATAGGACACTAGGCTCTAGGGTTGTTTTGCAAAAGCCAGATTTATCTCTACTAAATTCCAAAGCTAGTCACAATTTTATAACTCCTAAGTGGGATCTTGTAACTCATGTCACAACTCTGTTGTGGTCAAGTCAAAGTCTCAATTCATTTCACAGATCAATTTTGAAAAGTCTGATGAGGGAACAGTATGGCCACTCCAACTGTCCATAACCACGGACGTGGCTATTCGAATAGTTTGACACTCTGCAGAGATTGTACACTTTCACCACAACATTCGATACATCCGTCAGGAACAAATCCTGAATTCACCATACTCAGTATGCGGATAATCAATCCTAACCTTTCAATTACACGCCCTAGTATAAGCACCTCTCCTGTGAAATTGGCCTCCCAACCATGACCAACCGTCATCTTAGGTACTGCACATGTGGACAATCTTCACAAGGTAGCCTCAGCTCAGACCTTGGCTGTGAGGGAACTAATACTAAGGTACATAAGTTTCCAGTCAAGCCCTACCCAATCTTCGGGTATTGTGGTTGTACGATAAAATTGGAATGGTATCGCATCCAGACAACCATCAGTTATAAAGGGCTAAGGCTAATGCCTCAACATTTTCATCACCAAAATCATCCAGTGTTCGGAAACACATGTCCAAAACATTTCAATAGAATGATCCATCATTCCAAGGTTTTCATAACCATTTTTCCACCAAGTATTCCCATCTAAAGTTGATCAAGTTTTATGCTTAGCACTAGCATCTACAGTTGGGGGTAAACACTAATGAGGGGTGGTAGACTAGTGGAGTTTCAACTAAGCTCAATCTCATGCCTTGGGATGACATTAAGATTATCTAGCTTAGGCCAAATTTTATGATCTTTATGCAACCTTCACATATCTTTCTAGTATCTACCATTCACTTAAGTAAGCTCTAAGTACTAGCTTTGATAAAGAAATAAAGTAATCAAGCTTTCAAGTAAAACTAGGATTGGTTTATCAAGTGGATATGATCACATATGCTTAAGGCATATAGTGGGCATAGTAACAAGTGGTGGTTTGTGGCATCAGTAGGGTATCTTGCAAGGGTTAGCTTGCATTGGTTCACTTAGTTAATAAAGCTTGCTAAATTGCAAGTGTTAGCTTGCAAGGTTACTAGCTTGCATAGGTATAGTATCAGCTTGCATCAATATCAGTATAAGCTTGCCTTGTGCAGAGCAGTGGTTGAAGTTCTCCTCGGCTTCTTCTTCGTAGAATCCTCCTTCCTCCTCGTATCCTTGGTCAGCACTAGCATCTATAAATAAATACGAGGTACACAATCACCAAACAATACTTAACTAATTGCAATCATCACACACAAGGTTCCTATAGATGATCTAACATCATCTCTAATATTACAAGATTAAGGCTTGGTTTAATTCCTTTTATTTTTAGAAAAGTAATTTCTACTCCTTGAAAAACTACTTAAGATTTAATATTCTCCAAACCAAACATGGGATCATGTTGACACATGTCATCACCACATATTTTAGTCCATGGGAATATGATTTAAAGTGGTGTCACAATTTAATAAGGTTTTACCCTTTTATTTTAATTAATTAAAATGGCTAGAAATGCCTATGGGGCATTCTTTTATTACTTGAACATTATTTCTGCAAGTAAAACTATATATTTTTATATATTCTGAAAGGTATGGTTAAATGTGATTTTTGAGAGTTGGAATTAATTCAAAAGCTATCATGGTTTAAATATGAAAAATGTTTGAATGCAGAAAAGCTTCTGCCTTGTTATTTTTACCATGGGTGATCTATATATCCAAATGACTTGAATCCAACGGGCTTGGATTCAGAATTCCCAGACCTTTCTAACAAAATTGGTTTCATTCAAATTGGTGCACTGAGTCGACCTGGGTTGATTTTTGAAAATGGGTACAGAAGTGTGTTTGAATTAAAAATAAAAAGGTTTAATTTGAATAACTGGGTTGTGCGGGAAAAGTTACTGGGCCGTCCTGCTAAGCGTAGCGCTTCCGCAGGCTGCTTAGGTGGTTGTCCCCACACATCAGTGAGACAGGGGGTGCGAAGCGGTATGGGACAATGTGGGTCGTTCGATCTGATTCTAATCCAATGGCTGAGAGTCATCATCGACGTTGAGCAACGCCGGCGAGATAGAAACCTAGCGCGGCCAGTGGGAGTTGCTGGGGGCTCACCGGGGTGCTGGTGAGGGTCGGCGAGGCGGGCGAACGAAGAATTCGACGACAGAGAATCTCCTGGTATCGATGGCTTCTCCTGGGGCGTCTCCAATCGCTGGCTCCCTTCTTCTCCAGAGGCGGCGGGCTCCGGTGAAATTCCGACGAGGTGGTGCTCGCCTTGCTCCGGGAACGGTGTGGCACGATCAGTGATGAGAGGGGAGTAGAATGGTGTGCTTAGTTCGGCTGGGGTGGCCTCTATTTATAGTCGAGTGAGAGGACCGACGGGGCGCACGGTGAGCTCTTCGGGGGCGATGGTACAGACGGCTATTGGCATGGGCGAAGGTAGGGGATGGTGCGGTGTTCCCTGGCTATGCTCAACGCTACGGTGGCAAGATGTGGGGCGGTGCGGGTTGGTCTGGGACATGCGACGCTCTACACGGCAGAGGCGGCGTCTTTGACGGCGAGCGGTGGTTGTGCGGCATGGGGCGGCGAACGGGAATGTCTGGCGGTCTCCTGGGTCGGTGGCAATCGTGTATTCATGCGGCGAGGGCGGCGCACGGTCTGTGGGCTTCAGTCGAGGGTGGCGCTCTGGCGCATGCTCGGCATGGTCGCTGGCGGTCTGGGCGCGGTCCGTGCGTGTGGTCCAGTGGCTGGCAGGGTTCGAGCGCTGGACAGGGAGTGGCGGTGGACGGTGGGCTGCCTCCCAGACATGTTGTTTTGGCTTGGTGCTTGCTCTGGCTAGCTAGCCATTGTCGGCTGGCAAGGGGGTGCTCGGGTTGGCATGGCATGGAGCAAAGGGTAGGGGCTAGGGTTGGTCCAAGCACTGGTTGGCACTAGGGGAGACAAGGGTGATCAATGGTGAACATTGCTTAGCCCAATTACTGATCCAAACAGTGAAGTTAGGCCAGTTTTATTTAAATCTGCCAAGTGTTTGATAAAATGGCCACATGAATTCAAGTTTTGAATTTTGGAAAGATTTTTGGTGGGTGTGCTAGGTTGGTGCTGGTGAGTCTTCAGATGCTTGGGTTTTGAAAGTTGAGCTTGTTTGAGTGGTTTTTGAAAAAGTGGGATCTTCCCATATGATAAAGATTCAATTTTGAATTGTCATTTAAACTATGGATTTAAATGTTTTTGGATGATCACAAAGTGGGACTTGATACTTTGTTATGGGTACAATCAAGGGGTGCAAAGATCCAGAAAAGTTTCTGTTAGGTTTTGAAAGTTTGAGACAACCAAAGTAGGCATGGGAGTTAAATTGGTCAAAATGACCATTCCCTTAATATATTTGTTTTGATTTACTTGTCTTTAGGAAAAGTTTGGGAAATGTTTTAGATGATGTTTATTTCACCTAAGAAACATTTTACAAGCAAAGGAACACACAAACAAGTTGGTTCAAAAGAATTCAAAATGAAATGCATACTCACATGCATGCTTTCATAATTTTATTTAGAAAAGTTTTTGTTAACCCTAATGTGATGATCCAAGATTAGTATTTTTGGGATGTTACACTAGCCCATCCCTAAAAAAATGACACCAACAAATTTGTGTCACCCTGCAATCTTTGGGGGAATTTCAATCATCAGCCTCAGTGAGAAACTAAAATGTAATTCTTATTATACACTATGAATGCATGCAATAACAATTCAAAGATCATATATTTAATAGGAATGTAGAATAAATCTAGGAGCCTCATAAGTTTTTAAAAGACATAGTAAGTGAACCAAAGTACCAACAAAACAACCAATTGTTTGTGTACATTGCCTCAAGTTCACTTAACCGTCCCTAAAAAAGGGACACCAACAAAGTGTGTCACCCCTGCAATCTTTTGGGGCAAATTTCGATCATCGGTCTCAATGAGAAACTAAAATGTAATTCTTATACACTATGAATGCATGCAGTAACAATTTAAAGATTATAGTTCATATGAATGTAAAATAAATCTGGGGGCCTCATAATATTATTCAGAGACGGCGTCAGCGAACCAAAGTACCAACAGCACAACCTGTTTGTATTTGTGTACATTGCCTCAGATTCACTCACCCCTCCCTAAAAAATCGGCACCAACAAAATGTGTGTCACCCGGCCCCTTCAAACTTTTGGGGCAAATTTTAATCATCGGCCTAGTAATGAATGCAGAAACAGTTCAAAGATGATAGTTCATATATTTAGAATAAATTTGGGGCCTCATAAGTTTTTTAGAGATGGTGTTAGTGAACCAAAGTACCAATTACACAACTTATATTGTTGTACATTGCCTCAGGTTCACTAACACCATCCCTAAAAAATCTGATATCATATATGTGTCTCCGCCTTGCACTCTGTTGGTGCAAAATTGAATCATTGGCCTCGGTAAGTAACAGAAATGTAATGTTATATGTTTGTTGTGTATCGAAATTAACACTCAGCTAGCAATCCCTAAAACCCCTAAAATCAAATGTTACAGATCAAATATAAATTTACTAGCTGCCAGATAAGCAGATCTAATCAAATCTCCAAATCAATCGACCATTCAAATATTTATATTCTCTACATCAAGAGCAAAAGAATCTATAGACGATTGAGCAAATCTTACATATGAATAGTGAAATATGCGGCGCAGACTAGAGAATCTAGCGAAGTAGTACCTCAGACTCCTCATCAGAGACCTCCTCCTTGAACTCGTCGTTCTCCATGACTGCGTCGAGGAGTTCTTGGTGGAGGATGGGGTCATTGATGTAGAGCACCCACCGGTTGCCTCCGCCTGCCCCTCCTCCAGATCTGCTGCTAGCACCATGACGTTGTTGGCCACCTGCTGCTCAACAGCGACAGAGACTGATGGATGCATGGAGCCCGAAGCCTCTCGCCTGCTCGGCGATGAGCGGCATGCGTGCCTGGAGCCGCCCTCCGCCTGCTCGGCGACGACCGAGCCATGTTTTGCCGCGCCTCCAACTTTCTTCATCTCTGGCTCGTCTCCATGTGTACGCTTCATGGTGCAGCTAAGAGGAGGGCGGTGGTGCAAGCGAAGGAGCTTCGGCGTGTAAGGAAGGTGCAGATTGGGGTTTTGTGACTAGACATATTGGAGGAAATAACAGGAGCTCGTGGAAGAAGAAGGCTAAACGGTTTTATATACGTGGGACCGTTCTTAGTCCTCGAGTGGACACGTGTGAGTGTGGACTCGTGTGAGTGAGGGCTAGCACGATCTCCATTTTCTAATTGCATTAACAACACGCGCACGCTACCTCGGGAACATGCATGGTGCGAGTTTTCGAGGCGGGCGGCATAATGGTCCATCTATGTAGACCCCTAGAGGCGATTAATATTTCTGACCGGCTCTGATTGAGTGATCTAGGGAGACAAACAATAATTGTCGTCGTCTCAGGTTCCATTAGTTTTTTTAACGAGCGTCTGAGAAGGTAGTCATACTAGAGAAGGTGCAGATTAAAAAGCATTTGAGGTTAAAGTTAGAGGCAATCAAACAATTATGACCGCTTGAGGGTGATGAACACAGCCGGTGGATTGTATTTTGGGGGTAAACCGGCTCTAGGCATAGTCTCTAAGTAATAGTTTGTACTAGTGCAATCCGGACCGGTTACAAAATAAAAGGCATCTGTATGACTATGTAGGCTATGTCTTGGGCTTTACCTTGATTGTCATGTATGGTTCCTAGGCTTTGGGTTCTTCCAGAACCTTTGGCTCCTTATGGGCCTTGTCATGAATCCGTACCAGGTATGCCAATAATGGAGACCCGACAGGTCATACTCATGTCAGACACCCCTCATCTACATGCATCATACTCCTTTATGGCAAACACTCTAAACACTAGTACAATGATTTCTAAATTGTTTTTTTGCATATATACCATCTACCTACACTTGGTGCGATCAAACACCTCATGACATGTGTCAACAAAACCTTATGCATAAATCAAACCATTACATGTATCATTGATGTATTTCAATAGTATGACAAACCATGAAGTCTCAACATGATGGTAAATACATAACAAGTATCATCTCATACCACAATATTCAACATAGGAAATACATTGATATATCCATAATTAGGCAACCCACATCATATGGACTTGAACAATGATCATACATAGAGAGATTTTATCATGTTTAAACCATAAAACATAGTCCAGTGGGTAGACTACTACCCCTCATGATGAAGAACATCATGGAGGTGTTGGTGAAGGAGGAGCGGCTAAGCGAGGTGATTCTGACAGCGATTCCCCTCTTCCTCGGGCAATTGACTACAAAATCTCAGTTTCGTGGTTTTCAATCTCCAGCTCTGTGTGTCTCGAGATCTCCAAAGGTGACCTTATTTATAGATGGTTTTAGGTCAAAATAAATAGAATGGTGGTGGAATCGATGGCATCGCAGCCTCGAGGCTCCAGATAGCCTGTATGGTGCATCCAGGGTACTAGGCCACGCCATGGGACCTCCTAAAAATACCATTAACCTCCCGATGCTCTACTTTGGCTTGTTGGATGCACCTCAAAAATTCTGAAGCATGCTCTCTAACATTTCCCTTTTCAGAATGTGTGATGACCCAGCATACCACTGCATGTTGTAGTATACTATAGTCGTGGACATAACACTCACGGAGTACTATTCCGCAAATATTACATCCTCACAGTGGTACAACAGAAACAAAGCGGGTCCATAGCATACACTATTATTATTACAATCAGAAATTACATGACGACTTCGAGATCCTCCTAGTCCATAGAGGTATCCCGATGACTCAAGGCTAAACTATAATAACTCTGAGAACAAGATGAAGAATCAAACTAAGCTTTACGATTGATACAAGATTTGATATAGATAGAGGATAGAGATCTATGCTACTGGACTAGATCACTATATATGCTATATCTACACGTCAGATACGTCGGTATCCATTCCATAGATGTTTTCGTAATTGTTTCCTTCGACGCTTTCAGATACTTCTGGTTCTTCATAGAGGAATTCTTCTTGGTCTTCAATTGAATATAGTATTTCCTCTTCCTGACCATTATTGTCTACAGAATCTAGCAAGGTTTAAGAAGATACGTTGAGTACGAGCGTACTCAGCAAGTTCACTAAAAAGGAGTGTTTGATGCACTATATCTACAGCCACAAACCATAGGTCGTAGGCAATGCAAGTTTTTGTAAACATTTCTTCAAAGGTTGCTTTTATTCTGAAAAGCTATGTCCGTCAGCCTTCACGGGTTTACCAGAACTTTCAGGGAGTTCCTTTCCCGCCGCGTTCGCAGCTCCTTCCCGGAACAGGGAGTAACAAGTTATAGTTCTTACACTCTGCAGAGGTGCGTTGCTTTACCCATGAGAGATCTTAGCTTTGTTGCACATCCGAGTTATAGGCTCGTTCACACTTCCTTGGTATGAGGCCCAGACTAAGATCCAAGCCAATCATTGTCCTTATCCGCGACCCCGCATACACCACACTTGTTGTATGCCCAAACTCAAGGTAGACTTTTCCCCGTATAAAATGGCTATACCTTAGTTGGATACACACAATAACCATTTAACACTAGAAATCTGTTTTTTGTAAGCCCAGATCCACGGTAGACCTTTCCCCGTATAAAACGGCTATACCCACGATCTGCAACTTACAAATTCCCAGAACAGTGTCCAATGCATGCGAAAGGAAGCCGATCCAGCTGACTTCTTCGTCCCATTCCAAATCTCATGGTTAACGCGTAATATACGGCACAAGAATCACTGGCGATATTGGTTGTTAAGTCCTAGATGATATACTCCTGAGTAGTGGTATTCCAACTACCAGGTTTAATAGATTAGCTGATCACCCTGGATTAGTAACCAATAGTTCACATTATTATCAAAAATAGTGTTTTCTCACCTTTTTGAAATGCAGGTGATGACAACACTGGATTTGCAAAATACTTTATAGAAAATAATCAAAGGACATGAGCAAGTGTGAACTTGCCTTGATATAGCGGAGTATTGTAGTCGAATGTCTCGACTTGATCTCGGACCTCGGGTTCTACAAGAATACCATCATTGCCCGGTAAGGACAATGTTTAAAGAAGCAACATGCTATTATGCATACGTAATGAGATGCATAATGTAAAGTCCCAAATAATTCCCCAACCATTACAAGTGAGTTGTATTTATATGATTTGTTTAGGATGTGATTTATCTTTAAGTTTACTTCATAAAAGAGTAGTTGTAAGGGTTTTTGGATAACATATAAGACATGAAAGTAATGTACAATCGTAATACAATTCTAAGATTGGGTGATATCATGTAATCATTACAAGGTTTATGTTTTAATCTTGTTATGGCTTAAAATAAATGGTTTAGTGTTTCTTTTGGAAGTGGCAAAAAGAATAACATTTGAAGAAAATATTATTTATGTTAAGTTATTCAACTCTAGAGATTAATAAGATTAAAGTTATGGTTTCTGATAAGGTTTAATTGATCTTGAGACATTATATATCTAGCTTATGATATATCAGACCAAAGTTAACTATAACAATATAATTGGACTTGAGATATAACATTTATGGTATTAACAACAATTAGGGTTTTTCCTAAGCATAATGAAACTTAGTCTCATTGACTTAAAGGTAGTATATTTAATATTCATAGATTATACTATAAGATTTTGCTATATAAAGAAAATAGGAGAATTTATTTTATAATATATTTAGTGAATACTAAGTTTGTTAATATGATTATATATGAATTGAGATCACTTACTTCTAATTTAAATTAATGATTTGCAAGACTAATTTTGTAAATCTTGGACTTACAGTTGGTTAAATATTTTAAAAGAATATTATAAAATTGATTGTTTATATTTGTATAGTATCCTAAATTATTATAGGTTAGACTATTTTAGAGTTAAAAGATTGTGTTTTGAACATGATTATTTCTTACTTAGGAAATAATGTTAAATAATTAACAAGACAATTATCTCATTTTAATAATTGAAGATATATGATCTAAGAATTTTAAAATGTTTTTGGAATAATATATTTAGTATTATCCTAGTAAGTATTCTTACTTAAAATCTTAAAATTGAATTTTTTATCTTTAGGTATTATCTTGATTTTTCTTAAAAAAAATCAATTATTGAATGTCTTTAAATATTTGTTTTAAGTTTTATTTGTAAAATTTTAAGTTAGTATTTTTATTAGATAAGAGATTTATTTTTATGCATGAAAGTGATTTTTATTTATTTTTAGAAATTTTTCTGAATTTATTAAATTTCATTTAGTTATTTAAGGTTGTTAATGTTTATCTGCATTTTATTAAACTTAAATAAATATGATTATATTTTTCTTAGGTGGAGATTATTTTAATAAGCATTTAGATGTATTAAATATATTTTTAGGATTTTTCTACATTTTTCTAGAAATAAAATAGTGTACAAGGATATTTTGGTCATTACTTTATTCTAGCTTTTTCTTATGCCCCCCCTTTTTTATTCTAGTCTGTTTGGTTGGTAACATGACTGGCCTGACCCAGCCAGGTCTAGCTTGAGGTCAACCCGACCCCGGCCCCCTTCACCCTTCTCACATCTCACTCCTGGGCAAATCCCGAGCCTTCCCCTTACGACACCCACTGCCGCCGCTCGCCAAATCCCGACGAGCACCGGTTGCTGCGGCCATCGCCGCCAGGCACCCTAGCTCCGCCTATCTCAGTCCTACTCATCCCTCCAATTCGATTTGTGAATGACGCCCTATTGATCTCACCCCCTTCGATTATGTGGTTCTAGGGTTCTTGCTGCCTATGGCTCTAGAGGTTGATGGCGATCTCGTTGATTTGTGGTGGTGACCTGGTGATGCCGAGAGGGTCTGGTGGTGGTGTGTTCATGGTCGTTGGCCACAACTGCTTGCGATGACGAGCTGGTGTTTTGGCGATGTCCAGCACCGTCGTGCTTCTCCTCGACTATCTTGATTATGGCCTAGGTGCGGGTTGCAGCGCCTCTAGGTGCTCCTCGTGTCGCCGCCCTGGCTCCCATCACCTCTATGTTACCACCGTCTACTTCCTCTTCTTGCTATGCAAGGCCAATCGGGTAAGCTTTTCTCTATCCCACTCTCTCTCAGTATGAACCTTAATTTGGGTTCCTTACTTCGGTTCATATTACAGTAGCTCTACATAGCTTGCTTATTGAATTTGGCTTGTAAATTTATCTATTTGTATTGGATAGTGGATGGTACTGGTTTGTGACTACAAGATAATGAATTTATTCTTATATGAGGTTTGGCTGGTTGTTGAGATGATCCAATATTAACTGGTTGTGATCTAGTTGGCTTGTTGAATTGTTTGATATTGTCTCCATGCTAGCTAACCTATGTTGTTGCACTACTGGTGTGGCTTACACAATCACAAGTTATGTTCTACTAGAATTGATGCTATAACTTGTTGAATTCTCTAGGAATAACAGTGGTATTACTCCTATCCATCCTGTTAATGATATGATCCAATGGATAATATGATTTTGGGTTGTATGCTTATCTCACCTACTGTGATCTGTTGTGAGCCTCCATTAGAACCTTGTGATATTCATACTTGGCTTGGTCTGGTACTACCTTGCATGACCAATTGGGTTTCTGAAACTTTATAATTGTTAAAGATGGTCGTGGAGTTATATGTGCTTGATTCTTAGGGACAATGCCTGATAATTCACTAGAATGATGGTTGTGACTTTGATATTGGTTTGAAATCTGGGAAAAATCTGACTACATGTCCTTATTGACAGTAAAAGAATGTATACATTTGATTCCTAGATTCTTCTACTAGGAAAATGATATGTGTTGATTGAATTTCCATTATTGCTTAAGAAGATAGCTTCTGTAATATGACTGTGCTGTTGTGAAACCTCTTTGAGAGTGAACACATCAACATAGATCATTTTTATGATTTGCTATACTTTTATTTACAGAATGTTGGTCCATGTCCTTGCCAATGATGCCAAGTCTGAGGCTTTACTTGTGTTGCACATGATCATATATAATTATTGCCTTGCAACTGATTTGGCTAGTATCTGTGTACAAACTTTGTGGCTACTGTAGCTAGGCTATGATGCTGTGGTACCTCCCTAGAGGATGCACAACAATATAGATCCTTCTACATGATTTCTTTAAAGCTTGGTTGGCAAAAATAGAATCATGGGCAATTGCCAAGGATGCAAAGGCTGAGGCTGGTTTGGTAGATTAATTATGGAGTTGTATGGATGGATTTTCCTTAGCTCTAGGATGATATAGCATAGCAATTCTATTCCAACTGAGAGCTCCTCTCCCTATATGATTAGCTCTCTTGAGTTGATAAGGGCTGATACTACATAGATCTGGCACCACATGTTGTTTGTGTGTGATCTATGGACTGTTGGAAATCTTGATTTGGCCTGTGATGCATAGTCTAAGGTCAAAGTGATAACATAAATATATCTGGCTGTAGCACTATGCCTTTCTCCTATGATGATTTTATACTCCACTTGAGTATAAGTCTGAGGAGATGATCATTTTACACCTAATCATGCTTGGAACTGGTATGAATAAATATTATGTATGATTGATAATGGTGCAACCTTTTGTTGTTGCTAAATCTATGTTGTGACTTGTGGTTCCTGGTGGAACTTGTTCCTGGGTGCTGCTTGATATGCTCCTCCTTGTTCGATTGGCTGGCTTCTTGTGCTTTTGGCCTACTCCTTAAGCTCCTGACCTCCTCCTGGTGCTCTTGGATGGCTTCCTCAAGCAACCAGGGCATTGGT
Source organism: Avena insularis (assembly GCA_023614405.1). NCBI lineage: Eukaryota > Viridiplantae > Streptophyta > Magnoliopsida > Poales > Poaceae > Avena > Avena insularis. The sequence goes on from CM042689.1 coordinate 4,183,277, forward strand.
GCTGTGTGGTGATGATGTACTATGGGGTTTTTGTGTTGAATCTACAAACTCTGGGTGTAGAGATGACATGGATGTATGATATAAGTTGGGTGTATTTGCTGTTCTTGCTATGGGGAAGAAAGTTCAGTATAGAACTCTCTCTGCTACGGCTGTGTACTTATCTCTCTCTCACACAACACCCCCTGTGTTGACAGCACATCCACATGCAACTGTGTGTGAGCTGCCTATGTTCTTGCCTCACTCAAATGGATCAGATCAAGTAAAAACTAGATCTTTTGCTGGGTATTACTGTTTGGCTTTTAACTTCTACTAAATTGGTGAAACTTGCCCCAATTTGCCTATGATGTGGAACTGAGGCTAGATTTTCAATTAGAACAGATACAACTTTATTTGGCCCCTATTTACTCTGCTCAATGATATGAATAGCAATGCATTTCATTGCCATACTGAGAGCAAAACTAATCAACACTAACTATGTTTCCTTTTATATTCTATTTGGTTTACTTTATGCTTTTACAGGAACAAGATCAAAAAATGAGAAGATGTGAAATGAAGATTAGTTTTAGGATTTTCTTATTATTTCATTTATAAATTGTAATATTCATAATTGTTGTAACATATTCCTTGGAATATATTTACTTGTACCTATTAGTTCTTATTGTAATACTCTCATCTGTTTGAGTAAATATAAGGACATTGTAATATTTTTTATTAATGTAATAAAGCATTCCTTTATTATTAAGGAACATTGTAACATATATTATTGTAATAAATAATTATTTTTATTTATTTCATTGTTGTAATTTATTTTCCTTTTCTTTATTCACTTGTTTGTTTCATTTTAATTTTCCTTTATTCTTTTACTATAAAAGAATACTGTAATGTTGGTCTTAAATAGTCTTTATACTTTTGTTTATAATACTTGTATGTGTATTATTGTGAATAATTATTTATAATTCAAATTTTCTTCCCTCATAATCCACTAAATCAATAAAGGTCATGTCAAAATTCATCGCACTCACTGAGATGGCTAATTTCTAATCCATCAAAGCAAGAGAGATTCTGGTCGCTCTAGGGTTTTAGTTTGCAAAAAAATTACCCGGATTTTTAGATACATGCATGCAGATTCACAACATCCTAAATCTACCCTTCGTTTAGTCCTAAATGCTGGGATGTTACAGAATGTCAACGCTCTTGAAAAGTCAAAGAATACTAACATAAGGTTTTTCTGCGAGACAGAGTCAAGAACAAAATAAAATGGACCTGTTGGAAAAATCCCTAAAATCAATGTAAAACATGGTAATAACATATTATATGACTTAAATATGAAGGAATGGATCACAATAAACTATAAAGTTCATGGATTTATTTCACATGCATCAGCATCCCCAAGCTTAACTTACGCCTCTCCTCGAGCATAAAGGTGATAACGAAAAGAGCTTTGGAGTTTATTTCCCTTAGAAAAATTATAATTAATGATCATTTCTACTTAAATTTAAATGGTTAATATTTTAATGAATAACAACAAGCAATCACCTCATCAAGTGATAGATCTCACAAACTTCAAGTATGCATAAAAATGTGTAAAGCTCGCATAGTAGTAAATGCACTAAGTACCATGGACAATTAAGCAAATTAAGTACATGTGCAAAGGTGTGAAAATGTGTAACATAAGCAACCTCATGCAAAAAGGAATTGTTGCTAAATTGGTATTTGGAATAGATTTTTTTCTTTTGACCCGAAAAGGAGTAGAAAGTAAGAATTGATTAAGTATTTACTTATTTATATTGCAAACCTCAACACTTAAGGGCATGCTTATTAAACATTGTATAACAGCCTACAACACCATGATCTTCCGTACTAACTTTGTTAGAGTTTTGATCTCAAAAAAACTTTATTAGAGTTTTGAGAGTGGCTCCCATACTTAGGCCCCCTCCCATTTTTAGGCATGAATGCATTTGGACAAGTTTACTGTATTTGTTCATTATTTTGGGACTAGGCATCCCTTTACCTACTGTCTTGCAATTTAAGATAAATGGTATTATGCATTCTCATCATGTTTATCACAAGGGAGAAATTGTTTAGCATCGAAGATCACAATATTCATAACCATCAAATTGTGCAAGCGTAGGCAAAAGAATTAAAAAATTCATAATATAAATACCTCATGAGAAATATACTTGGAATTGCATGATTGCTACATATAGGTAGATATGGTAGAAATAGCTATGAATACATTTTGGTTTAAGGGATTATGAATGCACAAGTCTTTGTTTAGTTTTATTAGAAAGGCTAGCAGGAGGGCGGAAGTTGACCACTAAGAAAAAGAATGCAAAAGTGTCCATACTACTATTCATTTCCTAATATTCAATATAAACTTAATGTTAAATAGAAAAGACGTAAATAACAGCTAGCACTAATTATGACACTTGCACATTATCATTTATTTAAGAATAAACCATAAACAAAAGTGTGACAACACGGATAACTTTTTCTGTGACTATTCTTCCCTTTTCCCCTTTCTTTTTAGCATCCAAACATTTAATTCCTTTTATTCTATTAGATCACTGATATTCATTAAGCACATCTACATTGGTGGTATTTTATTCAAAGGCGTGATTGCTAAGCAAAACTCAAAAACTAAAACTAGATACACGCTCCAAGTTTATGCAACAGTCTTATGTTGCTCAAAAACAAAGTTTAGAGTTATGAAAACCGTGGGTGTAATAGGTCTAGTGGGGTGCCTGGGAATCCCCATTATTGTGGTTTTCACCATTCTTGGATGTTCCTCCATTCCATATCAAAAAACTTAAAAACAATTTTTTCTCTCATTTCTTTTTTGTGGGGTGACACTAGTGGCATAAAGATAATTTCCAAGATGTTGTCCAAAACATAAATAAAATGGAATCCAAAATGGAATCCAAAACATAAATAAAACATAAATAAAATGGAATCCAAAACATAAATAATAAAATAAATAAAATGTTGTCCAGATAGGTGCTTAAGTACCCAGTATTCAAAATATTTCAAAAGACCTAAAATAATAAAAGAAGACTCAAAGAAGCCACTCTTATATCAAAAGATAGAATATGTCTAGAAAAAACAGCTGCTAGAAAACGTAATTTTTTGGCCATTTAGAAGTGCTAGGAAGTTTTACAAATTTTTGTGCATACATAGGATAAAAATTATAACTATAGTAGAAATTTGAGCCTAAACGGAGGTACCAAATGGCATGGGGAATGTTTCCTGAAAATAACAATGTGCAAGAATCTACAAATCCACATATATTTTGTAAACTCAACATTTATAATGTGTAAAACTTGGTACTTAATTAAAAACTTTGGTAACTAAACAAAAAAATAAATATTTTTTTACTACAGCAAGCGTACAAAGAAAAAACAAAATAAAAACAACCGGGTTGCTCCATAAAGCGATTTCTTTATAGCCATATAGCTAGGCTTCATACCTTTTTTCTTTTAGGAAATGCACATATAATGAGGGCAATGATTTTAGATTCCATACTCCTTCATGAGAATAAAAATTCCCAACAAAATACCAGGGTCCCACGTTATGATAAAACCAAACAATACATTTAACAAACTAACCCATGGTAGAAAACAAAAAGTAAAACAAGTGACAACGAAGTCTAACTTTCTTCCTATGCATTGACATTTTATATATGAATGAATCACAGGAAGTATGACTATACCAATACATATTTTCAGCAAGTGAATCAACTTATAATTATTAGTAACATAAAGAGCGCACTTGTTACATCCTCTTTCATAATAGTTGCATGCATTAGAAGAAAGTTGACCACTAGAAGGCATGTAACACCCTCAGATCGGTCCTATACAAGTTTTAGCGATTCCCGCCAAACCCGCATAGAAAAGATTCAAAGTTGCCCACCAAAAACTTGCGTGCAGGTAGAAAACAAAGTAATATCATTACAAAATAGTCCACGGTGGAACCCACAGAATATACATATAAAACAATGACTCATCAAGTCAAGAATACAGATATACAATACAAAGATCCAAATCACCTCGAAGACGATACACATCTGAGTACGGATAAGATGCAAATGGGGCTAAGAGCCCTGAAGAATAACCAATGACGTCCATAACCCTACCCATGCCAAGCCAGAAGGATAACCCTGCTAACGACGATGATCTCAAACCTGCTAAACAAAAGGGGAGTCGACAAAGGGCAAAGTAAAAAAAGAGAACAGTCAGTACTGAGGCCAGTACATGGCGAGACTTAGAATTCGGCGGCTCTCGCCTACATAGGTATGGTGGACTGAAACGGCAGCGCATCATGCACTAAACAACCTATGGAGACTCGATACAGCTGTCGTCTATCATGGAGAGATAAGAAATACCTATTCGGAACCAACCTGATACTACCACCAAACATACTCATCCTGGTATTTCCCCTCGAGACCAAACAAGAATGTCCTGCCGAGGAAACTCACATGGTTGGAAATTTTATTCATTCTTTCCATGGTGGTTTTGGCTGTGAAATATAGCCATCCACATCTAAACTAGATATTATTCATACTTTTGATGAAATATCACTCTAAATCCTACCACTAATGCCTAATGATCAAAGGGTTATGCAATCATGTATTTTAGTTTTTCTCTATGCAGGAAATGACGTTTGCTGATGGGAATCACAACATTAAATTCAAAGATACGAGATTTCCAACAACCCAAAGAAACCAGGGGTCGTGAAGAGAAAGCAGGGGCTTTAATGACCAACTATACGGCGGAAATATTTTTCCGGTCGTATAGTTCTGGCCGTATAGTTTCCACCGACACCGTAGTGTCAAACAGAACAGTTTTTGTGAAAGGACCCCTATATAAAGAGACCTCTCGCAATGAGAAACAGGAGGAGAACACGAAAACACAATATCGAAGAGACGTCGGAGGAATAGATCTAGAACCAATCTCACAAACCCTTCTCCACCACCATAGCCATAGTCCACCACTTGTAATAGTAGATCTCATCTCCAATTGGCGACATTGTAAGACTATTACTATCGATCTCATGATTTCCAATATAATGTTTATGATTGTTGATCTCATCTTTGTGTGTGAGTAATTATCCTTGGGCTAAGGGCTTTGGCCTAGCCATGTAGTTTGTGCATGATATTTATCATAGATAGGATCGTGTATTAGTTTGTATGACATGATGATTATCGTATACTCTCTTGCCTCAATCTAAAGGACTTGTCAGGTACCCAAGACCCCGACGATTGATCTAGGTATAGGGAGTATGAGTAATGACTAATCTGCAGGATGGGAACCCAAGTGACATAAAGGATAGTACGGCTGTATGTGAGGGATTACTTGGGATTAATGGTGATGTCACTATGCATATCATTAGTTCTCTTTCTTCTATGGATGAGACTAATAGGCTATTGCTATAAGCGGTCGCTGAGGCGATAGTAGTTATGGATGCACTGCCCACATATAATTATCTTGCTCTAACAATTACATGCATACTTTATTATTATCTTTTATTTCTATTAGATGTTTTGCATAGCTGCAGGTGAAACCGAACTCCCTAGGACCTCTCTCCATCATCGACAACAACAAAATATCGCAAACTCTTGGTAAGGTAAAACACTAAAAGAATTCTAAAACTCCCGAGGGTCCATTAAAGTAACTTCACCAAACTTTCTGCTTCGCGAGGATTCGATAACCTAGGTCTACTAGGGAAAAATAGCTATACTACACCCGTAATCCGGATTGAAGGTATCAATGGTTATCCAACTTACTAGTCATATTAGATACGAGTCAAATTATAACAGTAAACTTTAGTTATAGTTGTCTATGATCGAGAAAATGTGATCCAAGTCGTCCATAACCGCGAACACGACTTTTCGAAAAGATTTAACCCTGTAGGGGTGCACCAAAGTTTCCACACGCACTTCAACCCTTTTTGCTAGATCAATTAACATACACCCATCAGTATGTCGGCGGGGCCTCGAACACGACGCTTTCCTAGACCCAAAGCAAGTACATGCCCCCTCCCCTAAAAGAGCTACCCGTATGAGTTATAGCTAATCCTCATATGGACCCGGAGGTTGCATGGACTTGTCACGCGAGCAGAGACCGTAGACAATATATTCACGTGACAGAGTGCCACACCTACGCAACAATATTAAACGCTCATCGAGCAACATGTAATAAACATCTCATACATGGCATAAGTACAGTAGTAATGTATAAAGTCCAAACTAGTGTGTGTCCCCCAGAACAGTACTTTAAAATCAGGTACTAAGCCGATAGGGGTGACCATACACCCCACATGTGGTTAGCGCGCTCAGTCTCTGAATAGGTGTCAAGAACTCAGGTCCTAGGTGGACACAGGGGGCGGGATAATAACCAGATCTCAACTATTAACCCTTTGTGCCTCTGTATTAATTATATCTACTCCCAACATTTCGTTAACAAGTTGTAATTATAGCCATGATCATCTCCACCATTAAGCATGTGCCAACCCTCAACAACGGTGGAACATCGACGATGCGAAGCAGCACCTAAGCAAGCAACTACGACTCACAATGCCGACTATCTACCAAACAACATGTAATAGGAGGTGTCCAAGGAAATATAGAGGTTACAAGATATATACATGGTGTACGGAAACTAAAGCATCGCAGCACAGATAGGAATAGATCAACAGGAGGAAGTAAAGACTAGAAATCCAAAATAGATAGAAAGAGGAAGAATGCTCGCTTGGGAAACTACCAAAGGTTTGCCAGAGATTGGGTGGACACTCGCATCAACTCATCGGCCTAATCCATGAATAAGAAAAGCACTAAAAGAAACACCGGATGCACTATTTAATACTACGGTGGAAGATCAGGCATGATGCATGTATGATGTATGGTATGGCAAGGATACGATGCAATTAGGCAATATTAAGCTGAATCGGGGTCCCGATAATTAATTAGATGGTTCATATTGTTTAGATACCCCGCAATTTAAATTTTGTCTTAACAAGTCAAAACAAGGCATCGGTTCACTACACAAATTTAAATGGAGCCAATATAAGACTAGAAAAGCCCACATATGGTCTCTATATTTAATTATGAGGTGAATCGACAAAATGACCCTAACCACCAAACATGTATGCAAGCATGAACAATTAAATGCAACATTTCAATATATAGCAATTTATAAAATAGGGCTATAGTATCGGGGTCACACATGGGCTTCAGCGATCTTGGGTTCCGAGGGTTCGGGCTCGCCTGGATCAGTCTTCGGATTCTGGGGTTGGGGTCTTGGCGGGATCAGTCTTCGAAGCCAGGGCTTCAAGGTTCGCTAGGATCGGACTCCAGACTCCAGGAACGGGGCCTTCGGTTTCAATGTGGCAGATCTTGGCATTTGGTGTCTCGGTCACCATATCCGTGAAGGAGGGCTTGGGGTTCCATAACAACGACCTTCGGGCCTGGCTTTGTTCTTTGATGGCGCAGGCTTTGGTGTCAAGCCGGTATGGTGCAGGCTTTGGATGGTGCAGGATTTGGTGTCGAGCGGTCTCGTGGTCTTAGATTAGCATCAGCACCGGTACATGGTGGAGAAATGGCGAACGTTGTGGATCGATTTGATTCTCACCACATGCAAGCATAGAGACATACACACATACAAATAGCGAGGTATTCTACAGGAGATTTTGAGGAGGAATACAGGTACTAGCCCTCGTAGAAACCAAACGCGGCTAGCTCTGGTCGATGAGGCGGGTCACAAGATGAGGATGGCAGGACGAGGAGGTAGCAAGGCCGACGGTGCTGGCGCGCGCGAGACGACGAGGCCGGGGTGGGGAGAGGTTGCCGAGGAGGCGACGCGGGTCAACAGAATGAGGTCAGGGACGTGCGAGGCTGCATGGCGATGCGGCGAGGTGGCGGTGCTGGCTAGCGCAGAGCTTGGCAGTGGCGGCGGGCTGGACTTTGACAAAGTGGAGAGGGGCGGCGGCAGACGCGGTGGAAAGGGTGATGACCCACAAGTATAGGGGATCACAACAGTCTTCGCGGGTAGTATTACCCAATTTATTGATTCAACACAAGGGGCTCCAAAGAATACTTGCAAGCCTTAACAACTGAGTTGTCAGTTCAGATGCACCTGGAAATAGTTCTTGCTCACAGAAGTTTATCGGTAGCAACAGCAAAGCAACAACAACAATAACAGTGAAATAGGAGCAATAGTAACAGTAACGGTAACAATAGGATTCGAGTACGGTAGGCATAGGGATGGATGCATGGGTGTTGCATGGATGAGTCTAAACATGTAACTTCAAGATCTAGGGCATTGCGGATAAATAATAACAAGCATACAAGTACTAAACAATCCTAGGCATGTGCTCCAAATATAGTCATACGTGCTCGCAATGAGAACTTGCACAACATCTTTTGTCCAGCTAGCCCGTGGCAGCGGGGCCTCTAGGGAACTACTGGAAATTAAGGTGCTCCTTTTAATAGAGCACCGGAGCAAAGCATTAACACTTCGTGAACACATGTGATCCTCACACCACAGCCATCCCCTCCGGTTGTCCCAATTATTGTCACTTTGGGGCGTTTTGATCCGGACAATGATATGTGTACACAACTTGCAGATAAGATCACAAACAATACTATCATAATGATTCAATAATAAGTTCAGATCTGAGATCATGGCACTCAGGCCCTAGTGACAAGCATTAAGCACAACAAGTTGCAACAAAGTCAAATAGCACAAGAGATACTAGGCACTATGCCCTAACAATCTTATTCGATTACATGATAGAACTCATCCAATCCCTACCATCCCCAAGCCTACAGCGGGGGATTACTCACTCATGGATGAGGGAAACATCGGTGGTTGATGGAGAAGCGTTGGTGATGACGATGGCGATGATCCTCTCCAAATTCCCCCTCCCGGCAGGGTGCCAGAACGGAGTTTCTGGATCTGAATCTTGGTTTCTAGTGGCAGCGGTGGAGCAGAACTCTTTCTGAAAAACTATCGAACCCCCCTCAGTTTTTAGGTCGAAAGACAACTTATAGGCGCAGAGGGAGGCCGAGGAGGTGCCTGGGGTGGCCACACCCCACCCAGGCGTGGGGTCAGGTGGGACCACGCCTGGGGTGGGTCTGGGCCCCCCGGGCCTCCCCTCTATCTCTTCTTCTGGCTCCGTGGATCTTCTGGTGAAATATAATTTTTGGCATATTTTCCGGGATTTTTCCAGATAGTTCATTTTCTGCACAAAAACAAGACATCAAGGTAATTCTGCTGAAAACAACGCCGGTCCGTGTTAGTTGTATCCAAATCACACAAGTTTAGAGAATAAACAATAGCAAAGTGTTCGAGAAAGTAGATATGTTTTGGACATATCAACTCCCCCAAGCTTAGCTTATTGCTTTCCTCAAGCAATTCAGTTAAAAACTAAGTGCGATAAAAGAACTTTCACGAACACTTTGCTTCATATGATGTAAATATTCTCAGCACAGGAGTAGATGCTTAGACAATTCATAATAAAGAGTATGCAACTAAGTCTACTCAATAGTCATTGGAAGCTATGAAGAGAAATCAACTCAACAATAATAAGTAGCATGAAACATAAACATAAGCCACATTGCAATGCTCATAATAAGGTATGATAGAGTGGTATTTCGCTTGCCTTTGTTTGAAGAGCACAATATAAATGCCAAGGCACCTCTGAAGTTCACATGAATACTAGAAATAAAGATATCAGAGATACAAGCATCAAAGTCATGACATAATTAACCAAGTTTTGGAACAAACACAAGAATGACAACTATGCTCTCTAGAAGGTGCTCATAGAATAAGTGGTGACTCAACAAGGTTGTGAAAACGGTTTTGAAAAGTTTGAAAGGCTTCCCAATGCTGAAAGGAAGGTACTCATTAGCTTTGAGCTCTCATTGCCCCTATCATAGGCATCTTCATGTGGTTAAGGTGAAAGTGAGGTCCACTCTGAATCATATGCTTGACAGACCATAGACTGGAAATCCCAAGTCCCTTGAGTACGAGGGTCGCTCCGCATGCTACTCAACTTCGATCACTTGAAAGTTCTTGTCATTGTAAATACATGCATATCATCGAGAACCGCCAACGAGGTACCCCTTGCACATGGTACATGAGCTTTCCCATAACCAAAATGACAAGGCAAGCATACAATGAGCACCTCGGCAATCTTTTTATTTACCATATGCATAGCTTTTTATTGAGGACGCTTCATAGATGCTCATTATAGTGATGATGCAAGTTTCCACCATGATTAAGCATGGCTTAGGCTAGCGGCCCAGGCGTTTCTCTAACACAATGTATAAACTCCATGAACTAACAACTTCCCCTTTTATTTCACATCATCGACATCCGCAAACAAAAGAGCAAGGAATCAACTAGATGAGATATCCAAAAAGTGTTGAAAGCGTTCGTGACAAAGACGGTTCTCACGACTACCAAAGATATAATTAGCAAGAATATAACTTTCATGCACTAGTCACAATGGTTTAGGATTATTAAGCGCAAGGAATATAGTGTGCCATCAAGTTCGTGAGAGCTTTACTAAATAACTTTCTCAAAACAGACAAACATTTTATTTTGGAAGAAAACACGGCATATGGAATATGCACTGAAATAGCAAATGATGCTAATAGGTAGGTATGGTGGACACAGCTGGCAATAATGGTTTTGGGGAGTTGGAAGCACAGGAAGAGCACATACTCAGTGCAAGTGAAGGCTAGCAATAGAGAGGGAGCGACAAACGAGAGAGCAATAGCTGTCATAATCTTGCTTGCAACAAAACAGGACTAACTATGGCATGAAAGTGATACAAGAATTCTGAGGCAAACTAAATCATCGAGGCTAACTGACTATTGATTATTCATATGCATGCGTGAGCATGTGCCAAGTCGATTCACATGAACAGTCAGAGGAGGATACCACAATATCATACCAAAGTATGAATAAAATAATGCAAGCAAACATTCGTATGACATGCTACAAACTATTAGCAAGCTGGAGCTAATCATAGACAAGCAAGAACTACTAAGCATCCATAATGACATACACCTTACACAAACAGGCTAAGCATGCTCACTATGAAGAGTATATGTACAAGAATGAAACAAATAGAGTTTGTTACCAGCCTCTTACCACACCTCGAGTTGTCTTAATCTTCATTATTGCCCTTCAATTGTGTGACTTGAATAATTAACATGAAACCAAAATCCACTAAGGACGGCTGAACCCTGCAAAGAACTCACAAAACCAAAGAAGAACAACAAATGTTTTTGGTGTTCTCGATTTTTTAGAAACAAGCAAACAAATAAAAACCAAACAAAAACAAACCAAACCAAACAAAGCAAAATCTTTTTGGATTTTTCTTTTAAGGCAAACCAAAGCAAAGAAACAAACCAAGAGAAACAACGAAAATATTTGTTGTATTTTTGGTTTTTTTAGAAAGAAGCAACAAAAACGAAAAAAGCAAAAACAATGGATATACAAAGAACCGACCCAACGTGATATATAGATGAGTGTGATGTCCGTAAACCTCCCCCCAAGCTTAGGATTTTGGCCAAAGTGGGGCTCAATAGCGCGGATAGTATCCCCATGCTGGTGGGTCATCATAGGAATGATCATAGCCAGGCACCTGCAATGAAGAAGACGACGCGCCCCAATCAAATTAGGGTTGCTGGTATGAAGACTCTCCCAAGTTGGAGGGTTGAACCGAATTGTCTTCGGCATCCTCTTCAACATTCTCCTCTTGATGGGAGAGTTCCCCCACATAAGTGTCAACCTCCTCCTCCGTAAGCAACCATCCTTGCCTGTTATCAAAGTTAAACAAAGCAGGTGCGGGCAAATAAACTATTTTCTCAGTCCTACCCTTTCTCCGCCCTTGCTAGGCAAAGGATATTTCATATGGTAAACTTCTCACATTTGCCCCCAAGGAAACAAACCATGTTGAATCATAGATTCAATATCAAGCCTCTCCATGGGGAACTGAAAATCTGAAAAGTGAGGTTCTAAACCATGGAAAGCTAGCAACCTAGAAGCAACGAGGCCTCCACAAATTCCACCCTTCTCATGGTTGGTGATGAGACGGTGAGCTATCAGAGCACCCAAACTATAAGAACTATTCCTATTCAGAGCAGCTGCAATAAAAGCTAGATCAAAATAAGACAACTTTCTAGTAGTCTTTCTAGCAAGAACACACTTGGTAATGAAATAGGCAAAGTATCTAATAGCTGGGAGCTGAATGTTCCGAATTTTACCACTTTCCTTTGAGAAGTCAAAACCTTTGCAAACCTCAGCATATAAATCCACAAGTGACTTGGGCCTCTCCTTGATCTTCTCACAAGATCCCCACTAAGGTACTCTAATTGCTGCACAGAAATCAGCAAAAAGGCAGGTCGACAGGTATATTATACATTTGGTAATGGACCATGGGATTAGAAGTAGACCAAGTGAACCGAAAGTCCTGCACAAAATCCATGGTTAGCTTAACATATTGGATTGGTTCACCTTCAACAAAGTGCTCCAACCCTGCATTTGTAACCAAAGTTTGGAAATCTTGGAGGATCCCTGCAGCTCTCATGAACTCATGGCATGGATATATGGAAGGGAAAACTGCCTCCTCACGATGAACCTTCATGGGATCATGCACCATCAAGTCATATTGATTTAGTGGATAAGAACTCATATTCCTTGTTGAAATTTTTAGACAACCATCAAACCAAGTGATTTCTAAGTTGATAAATGATGAGCAACTACTATAGGAACTTGCTAGAGGACTACACATGCATCAAAACAAAGTTTCTAAGCAAAGAACAAGCATGCAAGCTTAAACAACCTGTCACCTATAGCAGCAAAATACTCAAGATACAATCTACCAATCACAAATCTAATTGGACAAGTGGAGGAGGCACATACCAAGGAGCAATCCCTCCAAAAATCAGCACTTGAGATGGGCTGAACAAGGAGATCGAAAATCGCGAGCAAAAACAGCAAGAACTCGAGCTTGAGCAAGTTTTCCGGGAGAGAGAAAGAAGGTGGCTTTGAGGAGGTAGCCTGGAGGGGCCCAGGTGGGCCAGACCCCCCAGGCGCCGCCACCTGGTAGGCCGCGCCTACTGTGGGTCTGGGGCCTGGGTGGCCCCTGGTCATCTCAAAGCCACTGCCTTTTTCGAGGAAAAATTATTTTGAATTTTCTGGGATTTTTCGGAAACTTTATTTTTGCCAATTTTCGTGGTATGAAAATTGATTTTCTCAGAAACAGTTTTTTCAGAAGAAGCAAAAGCAAACCAAAAGCCAAACTACAGGAGCTCTAAGAAACTCAAACAAGCAAACAACTAGCAAAACTAAAGCTAAAGCAAAGACTAGGAAGGAGAAAAGGAAAAAGAAAGCAAGTATAACCATAGTGGAAACATTATTTTGTTCATTAAAATCCTTTTGTTAACAAGGTTGATCAAGTCTTGTTACCAAAACAATCTTATATGAAACAAAACTTTGCATTCCACAAGGTGATTATGTTACCTCATACTTGATAGCAATGGTCCCAATCATAATAGTTTCAAAATTTTCTTGTGGAATGGGACAATATATTTCTCCAACCTTGATGCTCTCAATATTTTCAATAGAATTCATGCAATAGCTCTTAATAACCTTCTTGGGGAAATAGACAGTGTGCTCTTTGTCATTAATATTGAATGTTACTTTTCCTTGATTGCAATTGATGACAGCACCAGCAGTATTAAGAAAAGGTCTCCCAAGAATAATAGACATATTATCATCTTCAGACATTTCAAGCACAACAAAATCAGTTAGAACCATGCAATTATGAGCAACTTGAACAGGAACATCCTCACATATACCAACAGGAATAGTAGTTAACTTATCGGCCATTTGCAAAGAAATATCAGTTGGTATCAATTTTTCTAGCTGGAGTCTCTTATAGAGAGAAAAAGGCATAAACTAACTCCAGCTCCCAAATCACATAAAGCAGTTCTAACATAATTATTCTTAATAGAGCAAGGAATAGTTGGTATACCTGGATCACCAAGTTTCTTTGGAACCTTACCATTGAAGGAATAATTAGCAAGCAAAGTAGAAATTTCCTCATTAGGAATCTTCCTTTTATGAGAGACAATATCCTTCATATACTTTGAATAAGGAGGCAACTTAATAGCATCAGTCAAAGGAATTTGCAAAAATAAAGGCTTCATCCACTCACAAAACTTGTTGTAGTGTTTTCCTCCTTTGACTTGTGTTTCTTACCTGGAAAAGGCATAGGTTTCTGCACCCAAGGTTCTCTCTCTTTACCATGTTTATTAGCAATAAAATATTCCTTTGTGTACCTAGTGTTCTTAGTGTGCTTCTCAGGTTCTTCCTCACATTCCTCCTTATAAGGAGACTCATTTTTATCATTACCACTCTCAGTTTCAGCATCAGAGACATATATACTATTAGGATCTACAGCAGGTTCAAGTGGTTCCTCAACTATCTTATGTTTCTTTTTCTTCCTCTTACGAGGACTACCACTATCCTCACCTTGTTGAGAATCCTGCTCAATTCTTTTAGGGTGTCCTTCAGGATATAAAGGATCTTGAGTAGCTATACCACTCCTAGTTCTAATTCCATAAGCATGTTTATCTCCTAGCATATCCTTTTGTACCTTAGCAAGTTGATCAAGTTGAGTTTGAACCATTTGAAAGTGTTTACAAAGCATTTTAATATCATTAGAAGTTCTTTCCACAATATCTTTCAACTCATGGATAGCTCTAGAGTTTTCCAATAAATGATTCTGAACTTGTTTATTAAAATGACCTTGTTTAACAATAAAAATGTCAAGTTCCTCTAAACATTGACCAGGAGGCTTACCATAAGGAATATCACCTTCATCAGAGTGTTGGAGAGAGTGTACCTCAATAGTAGATGAGTGGGTAATTGGCTTACATAATTCTTCTATAGGAGGTAGATTCTTCACATCTTCAGCTCTAATACCTTTCTCCTTTAGACACTTCTTGGCTTCCTTCATCACTTCATCATTTAATGCAATAACTCCCCTCTTTTTGTTGTTGGTGCTGGAATTGGTTCAGGAACAACTGGTTTAGGAGTAATAGACTCAGCTGTATTCAGCTCGGTTGAAGTCCAATCATCATAATTCTTGGTTATCTTGGTCATTAATTCTTCAGCATCTGTAGGAGTCCTATTCCTAGAAACACAATCAACAAAGCTATCTAGGTAGGTCCTAGAATCATCAGTTAGTCCATTATAATAAAGATCAAGAAGCTCGTTTTTAGGTAATGGACATCCAGGATGTGCATGAATCAAGGCATACAACCTTATCCATGACTCAGGCAATTTCTCTTCTTCTCCCTGTTTAAAATCAAAAAGTCTCTACAAAGCAGCATGTCTAGCACTGGGAGGAAAATATTTCTGGAAGAAAGAAGCAATCAAGCAATCAGGGCTATCAATGGAACTAGGAGGTAATCTATTAAACCAAGCCCTAGCTTCTTTTAGTGAAAAAGGGAAGATCTTAGTAACAAACTACTTGCGCATCTTAAAATCATCAGAGAATAAATCACTCATAGTAGAAAGCTCATTCATATGAGCCACAACACTCTCATTTTCAGTCCCACAAAAAGGTTCTTTCTCAACAATAACTAAATAAGATAAATCAAGAGAGAAATCATAATCTTCATCTTTAATATCTATGGGAGAAGTAGCAAACTTAGGATCAGAGGACAACTTAGGCATAATAGTACGTCTAGCAAGGAGACTCTTCATAGCACTTGTACCATGTGTTTTTCAGCACTCTTCAACAAAATCATTAGTGAACTCAATGTAACCATCATTAATATCATAATTCTCACTAGCCTCAGGTGATCTAACAGGTGTAACAGTGTCTTCACTAGGAGTTTCGGTATTTCCTAGACTAGCCATAGTAGCATCTAGAAAAGGACCTAATGAACCACTCGCATCAAGCACGGTAGAAGTAACATCATGAGCATCAAAAGCAGTTTCAGACTCAGCAGTAGCAGTGTGTGTAGCATGAGCATGTGGTGGTGGTGTGACAAGCTTACTTATAACAAACGGTGAATCAAGAGCAGTAGAGGTGTTTAGGATTCTACCTCTTCTTGTAGTGGATGGTAAAATAGGGAAATTTCCATCACAAGACTTCCCCATGATGAAAGGAGTAGCAGTGAACAATAATAGATCCAAGTGAACTTACAAATAAACCTATGCTCCCCGGCAACGGCGCCAGAAAATAGTCATGACCCACAAGTATAGGGGATCGCAACAGTCTTCGCGGGTAGTATTACCCAATTTATTGATTCGACACAAGGGGAGCCAAAGAATACTTGCAAGCCTTAACAATTGATTTGTCAATTTAGCTACACCTAGAAATAGTTCTTGCTCACAGAAGTTTATCAGTAGCAACAACAATAGTGAAACAGGAGCAATAGTAACAATAACGGTAACAGTAGGATTCGAGTGCGGTAGGCATAGGGATGGATGGACGGGCATTGCATGGACGAGTTTAAACATGTAACTTCAAGATCTAGGGCATTGCAGATAAATAATAACAAGCATCCAAGTACTAACAATCCTAGGCATGTGCTCCAAATATAGTCATACGTGCTCGTAATGAGAACTTGCACAACATCTTTTGTCTAGCCAGCCCATGGCAGTGGGGCCTCTAGGGAACTATTGGCAATTAAGGTGCTCCTTTTAATAGAGCACCGGAGTAAAGCATTAACACTTCGTGAACACATGTGATCCTCACACCACAGTCATCCCCTCCGGTTGTCCCAATTATTGTCACTTTGGGTCCTTTGGATCCGGACAATCATATGTGTACACAACTTGCAGATAAGATCACAAAGAATACTATCATAATGATTCAATAATAAGTTCAGATCTGAGATCATGGCACTCGGGCCCTAGTGACGAGCATTAAGAACAACAAGTTGTAGCAAAGTCAAATAGCACAAGAGATACTAGGCACTATGCCCTAACAATCTTATTCGATTACATGATAGAACTCATCCAATCCCTACCATCCCCAAGCCTACAGTGGGGGATTACTCACTCATGGATGAGGGAAACATCGGTTGTTGATGGAGATGCGTTGGTGATGATGATGGCGATGATCCTCTCGAAATTCCTCGTCCCGGTAGGGTGCCAGAACAGATTTTCTGGATCCGAATCTTGGTTTCTGGTGGCGGCAGCGGAGCAGAACTCTTTCTGGAAAACTATCGAACCCCCTCGGTTTTTAGGTAGAAAGGCAACTTATAGGCGCGGAGGGAGGCCAAGGAGGTGCCTGGGGTGTCCATACCCCACCCAGGCGCGGGGTCAGGTGGGCCCGAGCCTGGGGTGGGTCTGGGCCCCCAGGCCTCCCCTCCGTCTCTTCTTCTGGCTCCGTGGATCTTCTGGTGAAATATATTTTTTGGCATATTTTATGGGATTTTCCTGATAGTTCATTTTCTCCACAAAAACAAGACACCAAGGTAATTCTGCTGAAAACAACGTTAGTCCGTGTTAGTTGTATCCAAATCACACAAGTTTACAGAAGAAACAATAGCAAAGTGTTCGAGAAAGTAGATATGTTTTGGACGTATCAAAGGGGCAGGGGCGATGCGGCGCTGTGGCGGACGGCCAGAGAGAGGAAGAGGCAAGGCAAGGAGGGGGGAGCCGAGGTGATGGTTATGCGGGTAGAGGCGATGACGGCGACTGTCCGGGCGTGGGAGGAGGCGAGAGAGGAGACGGGGTCTTGGGAAAAACTCTTGAGGGGATGAGGGCGATAGGCCCATGTGGGAGCGGGTCGCTACGCAGGGTAGGGTCGCGTGCATGAGGCGGACGCATGATGACTGCAAGTGCACAGATCATTCGTTGCTAGTTTTGAAGTTAGATATCGATCCCACACGGAGCCCAAAGGTAAGTGTTCATGGGTGAAGTCTATATCGCACCTAAATTTGCACAGGTCTTCGAGTGAATTGACTGCAAGTGTTGAAATAAGAATAAAGTTTTGGATTGACTGAATGTATTTAAATAAAACTAAAATATAAACTTCAGGAATAAAAAGCATAAAAGTAAAGAATGATTGATTGTTTGTTGTTTTCTGGAGATGACAAAATAGGCGCGGGGAGATATAGTTCATGGTGTTAGTGAATGTGCCAGGTGGGTGAGTGATGAATGCAACAATTATAATCTTATAAATATACGTGTAGGCAAGCAAACCATAATTAGTCGGAACTCCTCTTGGTAGATTTCATCCCAACTTTAATAATCCTACTAGTCTGTTACCAAAACCATGGTCAGTCACTAGACGATTAAGATCCTTCAAGTTGCTTAGCAATTAAGCTCCTTGGATCGGACTAATGCAATAGGCACAGTGGATCCTTGTGCTCCTCGAGCTCAACTAGTTTTCCATTGATATCCCCATTGAAAGGATACAGATGTCGCCTAGAGGAGGGGTGAATAGGCGGGTTAAAACTTTTCCAAGAGTGACTCAACAAAGGCGGAATTAAACTAGCGTTTACTTTGTTAAGCACAAAACCTAGAACAACTAGGGTTCACCTATTTGCACCAACAACTTATGCTAAGCAAGACAAGCAACTATGTGATAGCAAGATATATACTTCAAGCACGAAGGCTATCACAAAGTAAGGTGCATAAGTAAGAGCTCGGATATAGATATAACCGAGGCACGCGGAGACGACGATATTTTACCGAGTTGCTCCCAACATGGAGTACGTCTTGTTTGGAGAGGGGGTGGTATAAAACCACCAACGCCACAAGAGGCCTCCCTTTTTCTCCTGTGGATCTCACCCCAACATGATCGATCCACACTTCCACTATCGGTGCACTTGTTGGTGGCAATCCGGAACCTCTCACAAGGTTGGGGCACTTCTCCACAACTCAATTGGAGGCTCCCAACAAACAAGCTTGGGGAAAGCTACACAACTTAATTGGAGGCCCCAAGTAATCCAAAGACCTGCAAAACCAACAAACCGTCTAGGGTTCCAAGAACCTAAGAGTAAAAAAGCTTCTCAGCTTTCACCCAATCGAATCCTCACCGAGAAGTCAAACAGATGCACCAAATGCAATGGCAAGAACACAAGAAGTGCTCTAATACTTATCTCCCAAATTCCACCAAAGCTACAAAAGCTTGTGGGGAAATAATAGAGGAAGAACAATGGAGGAAATCCACAAAAGACTCCAAGATACAACTCAGGATTTTTCGTATAGCATGTGCCTTGGGATCTATAATAAGATACAATTCCTTGAATCAATGTGTTAGCTTATGATTTAGTGTGTACTGGGATCTGACCGGGCCATCCAGCTATCTAAACCATTGAGGTACACACACTTTACATGTCCACTAAATCCTCCCATCTATTTCCTTTCAATTTCATGACTCTCACTAGATGCAATTAATAGAAATGGTGAACAACTTCCTGTGTAGTACTGTAACGAACTATCTTAATCTGTCCATCTACACACACTTTGAACTTAACCATGCCCAGAATGACAATCTTAATTACTTTAGTTACATATTGTAACGAACTTAACTATCCTGTCTTACTTGTGTAGTACTTCTCATCCAATTTCATCAAGAAGTATATGATGTCTTACATATCTGAAGGAGAAACCATGAACTTTTTCTCCTGTGTTTCTTGCAAAGATGTTATTTATGCAGTTAAAGCAAAGTGTAATTATGAAGGTATATCAGTTTCACATCAAACTAGGGAGATTATGTTAACCAACATAAACTCCTCGAAGGTGATGTTTTTTCCTTCCAGTTCAAAGTCGAAGGGAGCTCTCTAATCATGATGGTGCATCTTTTGTAGTGGTTTGAACGTGTGGTATTAATTAGATATGTATCTAGCTATGTGATCTGTGAACTTGTTGTGTTGAAGAGCACTATATGTATATACTTAATCTTCATGTTGATTTTGCTGAAGTTGCACTTTGTGTATTATGAGTTCTTTGTTATTCTGTTACTTGTAGATATTACATATTTAATGATGGCTGAATTGTAAAATTGTCATATAGCATGCGTCGCCGGATACCGCAGTAGGAAGTATGTTTGTGCCATCGTCTCACCTATTGTCCGATACCTAGTCGGTGTCAGGATACACTGGGCCATGGTGTTAACGCCTTGCTGTCATGGTAGCAATCGCTCGAAGGATGTCGATGTGCCGAGCCAAAAAAGCATCACCTAAAAACTTTTCCCAACACAGTTAACTTGGCAGATTTTTTCCACGCAACGCAAGCGCATCGACTAGGCGTGTGCCTCGGCGTTTATAAGCGCTAGGGCCCGCGATACGTGTTGTAGTGATATATGGTTGCACGATACATCTTTGGCCCAATAATATCCATCATTATATAAAACTATCTGACGAGGGTTCGACTCGCCAATGCCCATTGTTATGGACTTGAGTTTTGGAGAAGATGAAGATGCTGGAAATCGCGAGACGATTAACAGACACACAACAAGGGGACATGAGGGTTACCCAAGTTCAGGCCCCCAGAAGGAAAACCCTACTCCTTCTTGTTTGTTCTTGATTACGGCAGAACCGAAGGTTACAGGGGTGCGCAGATGCAATCTGGTGTGAGATGTGTGTATGAGTTGGAGAGATCCTTCTCGCTATGCCCTCCTAGCCTTTATATAGATAGGCAAGATCCCGGGAGTAGGTCGAGTCTGTTATAAGTTAGGGTTTCACCCTTGAATATTCTATCTACTCCTGGCCGTGTTCTCCAAGGTGTCGAACTTCTATTAGGCTTGGGTCACCCGGAGTCTCCTTGGGCAGCAAGTTTCTTCGTGGGCCTTCACTGGGCTAGACCGGGTATACCAATGTGAGGCACCCGTAGGGTATATCCATGTCACTATCCAAGGGAGAAAGATGACCTAGTAGCTTATGTTTTTGAGCAAGTTCCTATTAATATTGGTTTCATGAGAGCTTTAACGGGTAATAAATGAGATGACTGGTTACATTTATGCTATCACTAATGATAGTGCATCTCTCCAATGAGCCTGGTAATTGTGTTTGTATTTTAATTCCTACAGGCTTGTTTGTGGCCAAGTCTATGTATTTACATCTAATGAATGCTCATGCTAGATTTCTCCGTAGATTTTTGCGAAAATTTAAAATATCACGTAAAAGAGAAATCTTTATATTGTTTTCTCAACAATAAAGTTTTATTAACAAAGGATAACTTGGCAAAAGGAATTCAAATGAATGTAGAAAATATTGCTTTTGTGACTCATTGAAGTCCATAGAATGTTCTTCTCATGTCCCTTTTTCACGCATTAACTCGCGCATGATTTATTTTACATATAACATACCACCTCCAACCAACGTCACAAATATGTTTGGAAATCTGTTAATCAGGGTTGACAAGGATAATAAATCTCAAATACACATTGGTGTGTCCTCTTTATGTTGGTATATTTGGCATTGCAGAAACAACATTATGTTTGTCAAGAAAAATAGGTACACATCATTTCTTGTAAGTTAATCTCTTAGCTTTGGATTTAACTTTAGGTGCGTCGAGAACCTATGGTTACTGGATGCAATCATTGTCGATGTCCGCTCAGGATTTCTACTCCCTGATTGGGTGGCAGCATCTTTGTAGACTTTAGGATGACTAGCTACTTTATGCTTCACCATTTTAGATGAATGATACATGTCTCAACACTTTGTGATTTATGATTGTAATATGCAAACTTTGCAATAAAAAGAGGTTACGTGCATTAGTTGCTGCAGAGGACCGGGGTTATGCTCCTATTTTGGAAAAAAAAGAGACCAACAACAAATATAGAAAACACCGACAATGAAAGAAACGATATTTCTGTTGTAAGATTCAAAAGTGTAGACATAAAGAAAATAGACACCCAAAGAAAAGACTTCGACATTTGTGGCATGGAAAATATTTGTAACCTCAGAATTACATGCTAGACGGAAATTGATTTGGAATCAAAATTTAATTAGACATAAAACCATCAAAATCAGAAATAATTTACATGAGATTTCCCAATATTTTGAAATTTTGGTGAGATACTAAAAATTATGTATTCAAAATTTTAAACCTTGCCCTTGTTTTATTTCAAAACAGATTTTTTTTTTCGTTTTTGATGGTCTTCATTTTTAGGTGCGAAAGGAGTGGAGTTCATCCAAAATACTCCTTGGAGAAAAAGCCTCGCAAAAGGGCTCAAGATCCACAATTTTAGGCCTGCGGTACTGTGCCATAGCACTGGAGAGAACCCACCACACCATGGCACGGAGCCAGGTCATTATCCGTAATCCCCTGTGAACAGCAGGGAATGGGTATGGGATTAGTGGTCAGCAGTAACAGAAGGTACAGGGGATTTCTCGAGTCCAGTGCGGCAGAATTTAGAAGAGAGAGTGAGATCAAAGGAAAAGACAGGAGGCTCCAGTGCGGGGCCGGCTCCTGTTTGTTTTTAGAGAGAGATAGAGAGAGAGGGTAGTGTGATCGGGGGCAACCAAATGGGTGGACACTTGCGCTTGCCTCCCTCATCCGCATCAGCATCATCTCTCTCCTCCTCCCCCCCCTCTCTCTCTCTCTCGCAGGTAATCAACCCTAGTCCCCCCATAGCTTAGCTGACTACCCGGCCTAGCTAGCTTCATCTTCAACCCCACTCTAACTCTACACCAAGCAGCGGAACTAGCTCGTCGAGGTCGAGCAGCTTTAATCCGATCGCCCGATCAGGAGACCTCGGTTCTTGCTCACAATAGTCTTCTCCACGGTTCCACATCAGCTTGCCTAGTTAAGTCAGCATATACTAGTCTTCTCTCCGGCCGCAGGATTCATCGCGGGGGGAGAGAGACTGAGAGAGAGAGAGAGAGAGAGAGAGAGGCGCTGGCTGCTGTGTCCCCACCGCAGCACGAAGCAACTGGGCGTGGGTAGTGCAACCAACTGCTGCAAATCTGCAAGTACCACCACCGCATGCAGGCCGTGCACATGCACATCAGCGGATCGCCCCGCCTGCCCGCCCGCGAGATCTGATTGTTCCGTCCGTCCTCGCTACCTGAGAATTCGGCAGCTAGCCGGAGGAGCTGGTTGATCTTGCGTCGGTCGATCAGGGGAAGGTCGGGCCGATCGAGATGATGCTCAAGGATCTGGCGGCAATTCAGCAGCAGCAGCAGCTGGCCCTGGCCGCGGCCGCGGCCGCCGACGAGAACATGTCGAACTTGACCTCCGCCTCCGGTGACCAGACCAGCGTCTCCTCCCACCCCCTCCCGCCTCCTTCCAAGAGGAAGCGCAGCCTCCCCGGAAATCCAGGTACGCACGGCACGGCACCGCTGAATTCTTCTTCTGATCGATATACTACCAGGCAGCTCACTCTCAATTTGATACTGACGACTGATGGATCCGTTCGCTGCTATCGATTGATTTGCTAGACCCCGACGCGGAGGTGATCGCGCTGTCGCCGCGGTCGCTGATGGCGACGAACCGGTACGTGTGCGAGATCTGCAGCAAGGGGTTCCAGCGGGACCAGAACCTGCAGCTGCACCGGCGAGGCCACAACCTGCCGTGGAAGCTCAAGCAGCGGAACCCCAACGAGGTGGTCCGGAAGAAGGTCTACGTATGCCCGGAGCCCGGCTGCGTCCACCACGACCGCTCCCGCGCGCTCGGCGACCTCACCGGGATCAAGAAGCACTTCAGCCGCAAGCACGGCGAGAAGAAGTGGAAGTGCGACAAGTGCGCCAAGCGCTACGCCGTGCAGTCCGACTGGAAGGCCCACTCCAAGGTCTGCGGGACAAGGGAGTACCGATGCGACTGCGGCACGCTCTTCTCAAGGCAAGTCTCCGACCTTGTCCGGTTCTTCTTCTTCGTCTTGCGCGCGCCTGCCAACTGCCATGGCCATGCATGGCATGACGATGTGTGCATGGGTTGATTAATTGCAGGAGGGACAGCTTCATCACGCACAGGGCGTTCTGCGACGCGCTGGCGGAGGAGAGCGCCAGGGTTGTGGCGGTGGACCCGGGGCTGCTCTACTCGCACGGCGGCGGCAGCGCGGGGTTTCAGATGCCGGCCGTGATGGACGCGTCGCACCCGATGGGTGGCGGGCACGGACTGATCCAAGAGCTGTGCCTCAAGAGGGAGCAGCAGCAGCAGCAACAGCAGTTCGCGCAGCCGTGGTTATCGGAGCAGCAGCAGATGGAGATGGGCGGCGAGGGCACCGCAGCCATGTTCAATGGGAGCTCCACGCCCGACAGCAGCACGCAGCCGGCGGGCATGAGCTTCACGTCCTTCTCGTCGCCCGGTGCGGGGCCGTCCGCCTCCGGGGGCACGCCCTCCGCGCACATGTCAGCCACCGCACTGCTCCAGAAGGCGGCGCAGATGGGTGCGACGCTCAGCCGGCCGTCCGGCCAAGGCCAGATGGCAGCGAGCACCCTCAGCAGCAGCGGCGCGGCAGCCACCAACGTCACCAACAATGCACACGCTGCCGCTACCACTAGCATCCTGACGACAAGCAGCACTAGCGCCGGATTCGGGCACGCGTTCGAGGCGCCGGCTCGCTTCGGAGTGCACCAGAGGTCCAGTGCCAATCGCAATGCCGGGAATGGCGGTGGCGGCGGGGGTAGCAGCAATGCCGCGGGAGGCAACGACAGCCTCACGAGGGACTTCTTGGGACTGCGGGCCTTCTCCCACGGTGACATACTCAGCATGGCAGGCTTCGATCCCCGCATGCCGACGTCGGCCTCCACGTCGTCCGCGGCGGCGTACGAGCAGCAAATGCACCAGAGCGGTGAGCCATGGCACGGTTAGCGAAGTGGTGATCAACCTCGCAATCAGCTGTCTATCTCTCACCATTGATGGACTGAGCAGTATCAATTTGATGCACCATGCAATGGCCTAATCGTCATCAAACTCCCCGCACTGCTCTCGATCATACATATCAAGTTTCTCATTGGGTAAGTCGGACTCACTTCAGGTCGATATCCAGTTCGTTCATTTTGCCTGCCACTCAATTTGATTCTTCCTTTCGGAGGATTAATGGGCTGTTCAAATTCATGTATACTGCTTGAAGATGCTATATATATCCAAGCTGCAAATAAATTCTTGTTCATGCTACATAGTATATGAAACTTGCAAATGGAGTGTTATGATCAGTTCATGTCCCCGTTGCAATAGTACTAATAAAGAATTTGCACTTCTGCCCACAGTCTGCTACTATTGCTCATTCAGTCTTCGTAATCAGTAACAGTAACCCCCATCCAATCTACGTCTTGCAGAGTTGCAATGTAGTAGTAATAGTGTAATAGCATTCGATTAAATCATACTCATAGTACTCAACTATGCATTACCCAACTCTTAGAGTATTTGCTGTCACTTGGTACATTGGTTGTGTGTCCATCCTATAGGTTTAGCATTACCCAACTCTTTTACCGCTTTAGTACATGGGTATAGGGCACATCGATTGTTACACTTCTCATCTGTCTGAGAAATAATTACTTAGCCAACATTAAAAACCATCCGCTCTTGACATCATAATCTATACAAGTATTACAAGATATTTTTTAGCATACGTTTTTGAATATCGAGTCAGTTAATAATTGAGTTGACCAAGAAATAGTCACTTACTGTAGCATGTATTGTGATCCCCCCGATATTTGATGGACAACCAAACTACCTACTGGAAATAAAATGTAATATAGTATGTGTATGACTGGCCTCATATCTTAAGCTAAACTATAGATTACAGCTGCATTCCAATTGATCGTACTAGCATATTAACATTTTGCTAGGATAGCTTCTTTTATCTCGTTAGCTCAAATGACAATGAATTTCTGATATCCATATCAATAGTAAAGCTAAAATATTGTGGATAGCCCATAATAGTATTAATGAATATACCCAAGACTTCCAAAATATAACTCTCTTCCATTTTTTATACTTTTACCATTTTAAGGAGCCGCTGTATTCTTCTTCTTTTTTTGAACGGAGGCAAAACCATTTTCCTCATTTCATCATCATTGAGTAATATAGTGAACGGCACATAGATGGTTCGATGGCTTTGCACTCCCCATTATCCTCTACTAAATTTGTACTCGGCGAAAAACATGTTGGTTTGCACTCCCGATTATGTGAGACATGGATTCGAGCGTACGAGAGATAAATACACATTCTTTTGTGGTAGTTCCTCAGAATTCCTTCATGCATCCAGGTGCAAGGAATGGGCAAATGCGGTAATCAATTAGCTGCGGTAGCTGCTACCTTTTTTTTTTTGCGGGTAGCTGCTGCCTTATCTGACACCTTTTCTCTCGGTACTAAAGAACGAAAAGATAATCCACAGAATATCTTTCGCATCCGATCGATAGCCCAAGGTTAAATTTATGGCGAGGAGAGATCTTCCATGTCAGCAAACTGGATGCTACAAACCGCACGCAAACCCAGCAGCGAGACCTTGTAGGCGTACCACATTCGCAGCAAGGCTCTGGGCAGAAAGGTTTTTTGTTTTCTGCCGTTTGTCTCCATTGATCGATCGACGGTCGACGAGAGATCGCCGCATTATTCACTTGTCTACACACACGCACAGGCTGAACTTGTTTTTTTTCCTTTCGCTGCAGGCCTGTACTAGTAGTTTAGCATGCATGATTGCAAGGTAGACGACACCTGTAGTAGTATCTGTATATATAGAAGTGGGTCGATGGAGCATGTGATCGCAACAAGGGCTCTCTTCCCTTTCCTTTCCTTTCCTTTCCTTTCCTTGTGGCCAGGCCTCGGCGGCCGTAAACGCTTGTATCTTCCCCTTGTCTTGTCCTGGGCGAATCCCCGACGCATGATTTCATGGCAGCTTTCATTAAAACCAACAACAGAAAAGGAACACGCTAGCCCCCCTGAATTCCATTCAAAATGCAACATCATTTTTAGGCAGGCCGTGTGCGTGCATGCAGCCATAATTCCGGCTCTCCATTAATTCAGTCTCCCTCGGCAGCTCGACTGCGTTTGCGTTTGCGTTTGCGCCCACAGAGACACAGCACAGGGGAAGTATTAATTGAAGCTAGTGGTGGTTTTTGTTGGCCTGTCCGAATTTAGCTATACTAGCTGGCTGGCAGTGGCAGGGCAGAGGGCAGGGTAGGATATCGTCGGCACTGCTCACATGTGACCGTCAATGATACTCCGTGGCCTGGAAAACAGAAGAAAAAATAGAGAGGAATACAGTAGTACTGGTATAGCGGCAGATGGTGGGGCTTGTAAGTTTTTTGGAATCGTTTGGTGCAGTGCATAGGCAACGACCGCGCGCGTCCGTAGCTAGCTTTTTCCGCATCAAATATTCGGGGCATCAAAGCCGGGGAGGCGGCTCCAAGAGCTAGCGGACAAACGCGGGGCGTCACGTGTCCCCATCGCGGTGTGCGCGCGTCCACGAGAAAGAGATGGAGAGGGGGTATTTTGCCTGCTACTGCTATGCTATGCTACGTGCACGCACTGTACTGTTGATTTCTTTGTGCGTGCGCTTGCAGGTGTGGACGACTGCGCGCGGCAGGCTAGCTGAGTACTAGCTGTTGAACACTGTTGGCGGAAATATTCGAAAAAATTGAGGGGATCGAGATCGAGCTTGCAGATGCTGCCGAGGAGAGATGGTGGTCGAGGGGGGGACACGCAACGGGGCCTTGTGTGTTTGTTGCTTTGTGCTGTTGTCAACGGGTCCAAACCGGGCTAGCTCTATAGGGTGTGCGTGCTGGCTGTGGCCTGCAAAGGCAGTGGAGCAAGCAAGGACGTGTGTATGCGGCGCAGGCATAGCGTACGTACAAGGAGGACATGCGTGTCCTTTTTACGTGTGCTGTCATTTCCCACTTCACGCGCACCCTAGGACCTAGAGGTAGAGAGGGAGAGAGATGGCTAGCGGCTAGTGGCTGCTGGGTTGCCATTCTTGCATGCGATGAGGACCCAAACCCCACACGGAACGGAGCCCTGGGCGCCGGCATCCGTCGTGGCTTCCTACAGGCAGCGTTCACCCGATCGCATCTCCTCGCCTAGGCAAACCCTCCCTGGGGCCGCGCGGTTGCCTCCTTCGGTTTGGACGACGCCTTGTCCCTCTCCCTTGGGCCGCCGCCTCCATCCATCCCCACCACCGATCCAACACTAGTAGTACAGTATTTCTTTACCACTCCTCCACGCCACGGCCTACACTGCAGCACCCACGCCACGCACTGCATCTCGTTCCTAGCTAGACGGCCGTGCACGCCGATCGACCTGCATGCATGTCGAGGAAGAAAGGGACTGCTCAGCGAGAGATGCATGGCGATGATGGCCTGGGGAGGGACAAATGAACTGAGAGGTCAATTAGGACGCGGAAAGCCCAAACTTTTGTAGCCGTTGACATGGGGCAGCTACACCTATAGTAGCTTCTTCATCCATGCATGCCCGGCCGGAGTCAAACGACCTTTGGATGCGCGCGCTACGGCGTGGAACCGTGAAAAGAAGAGCCTGCGTGCGTGGGTGCATTGTCTCCCTGTATGTGTATGTGTATGTGTGAACGCATGCATGATTGGTGTGTTGTGTGTAGATTAAGGTTGACTATTTCGTCACATCCACGTGCATGGGTCATGATTGTGCTTTTCTGTGGGTAGTCAAATCAGGTTAAGCTAATCTTGCCGTACCGCCTCAAATGTCGCTTATGTGCTCACTACTTGAGTTAATTAGTTGCGCCTTCAAGCAGATCCGGCCGACATGCTCACCTAATCTGTTTGGTCGTGTACCGAAACTGTCCTGTGCCAAGACTACAACCACGTGAACTGGCCAAACCGTTTTTAAAATATGATACTGTACTAGTACATTGACCAAGTTTCAAACCGGCTAACCAGATCGAAATATTCAAAGTAAAGAACAATCTCACCAAGTTTAGAGCCAACCCATACATGATTGAGCCTCTAAACACCAGCTTGAAGACAGGTGAACCGAAACTTAAAAATCTAGATACTTCTTCCTCTCTTCTCGCTACGTTGAGGTGTTCTCTCACCGTCCCACAATAGCAGCCATGATGGCTCCTGTCACTCACTTGCTTACAACACCTAAAAGTGCTTAGAGTTTTATTTTTACTCCTCACCCAAGGAACACCTTAGCCGTTGGATGTGTATCTCGATCAAGGGTCGATATGTGCTGGACTTCATGGGATGATATTGGACTACCAACACAGCTCCATGTGGAGGGACATGGCCCAACAAACTACCTCTCCCGACATCATGGAGGGTCTCACTGCCAAACCGACGGTCATACTTGCGAGCCAATGGCATACCTCGAGCTTTCCTATTTGTGATGTAGCCAACCCATGGTCATGTCCATATCGGGCAATTCCACTTACGCCAAGTCATCATGGACTGGTGAATCATATCCTCTTTGTGAGTCCATTTTCTATCATATCGAATGATATACTACTTCATACTCCATCATATGACCATGTTAGGTTCGCATCAGCAAGTATGGAGACAAGGGAAGAAGCCCAGAGACTCAAGCCCAACAAGATGATGGTTTGGAAGAGGAGAAGGAAGAAGAACCAGAGTCAAACCAACGCACGCCGATCGGTCCAACACACAGACCGACGAGTCAGACCTCTCGCTGAACCAAACCAGCGCAGACCAGTTCTCACGCCGGTGTGTGCCGACACCCTATTCTGAGCCGCATACCGGCCCCTAGCCCAACCCGATGGATCCCACGCTGACCCGTCTGGGCCAAAGACCGGTGTCGCCGAGCTTACCACCGGATTGCATTATTTGTGCACAGCTTTGAGTTTGATGGCCTGAAATATTCTCTTTACCTACCCCTTCTCCCCAAGTACTATAAATACCCCTCTAGACCTGCACCTAAGCCTTAGACATAGATGAACTAGAAAACCCTAAATTGGATCCTTTTCTGGTTGTGTCTCATCTCCCTGTCCACGGGAGCCCCTATCACCACCACCCTCTTTGGATTTTACATATGGTGTCCAAGTTGTACAAGACCTTCATGTTATGTGTCGTGAGTTGAAGTTGTCAAGATCCTCACCGAGGTGTTCTTAATCTCCAATTGGGATTGGGAATTCTTTGTTCGATACTAATCCGCCCAAGTGAGAAAAAATGGCTTGAATTCGAGTTGTGATTGTGTGTGTTCATCGTGTTCTTCGTGTGGACTAAGTTCGTATTCTCCTTCTCCCTCATATCTCCATGCTTTCCATGACTCCTTTCAAGAAACCGTGAAAGACTGGGCCATCCTAGTGGTTAACCAACAGCATATTAGCATCAGGCTTAACGTTTCTCACGAATTTCTCCTTAATTTGGTCTTTTCACCATAAATTGAAAAATTCTCAAAAAATCCCAATTTCGTGTTTTGGATCGATCTAAGATATGCATGCGTTTTGGTAGGTTTTTATCCATAGATTCGTCGCAAAACTCGTTAATCTACCTTCCTTTGCATTCCCATATCCCAATTTCATCATTTATCCCTCCAGTTTGGAGTTTCCCTCCGATTTTTCCCGCTGAAATCGAGTTTTTCAAGTGTCACGAACTCATTCTGATTTCAAACCGGTGCCAGGTCCATTATGTGTCTATCATTCTGGTGCAAGATCAGGAGAGTCGGTTTCCTTGTCGATCAGTCCGGTGCCATGTCCGCCATCGCTGATCGCCATGCTGATAGATTCAACTTCCTCACCATTTTGCACATAACGTTTGCATGCAGACTCAGATTATGGTGTTATTTAGTTCAATTTCAAGAGGAGAAGGATATATACATCATCATCACTTGTACATGCCATTTTCTACAACAAAAATTCCGTGAGAAAGGATGAAACCAAGAACAAAGGGTCGATCTCGGTGTCAAAAGGTGTAATCATCATGCATCTTTTTCCACTTGCATTCTTTTGTGAACCACATTATCTTTGTGACTTACAAATACATATTAAGACTAGTTCCTCATATGATTTCTTGGGCTTTGAACATTTGATATATTATATAACTACGAGCAAAAGGTGTAGGCATTATCTCATATATTATCTTGTATGGTTGTGGGCACAAGGAAGAGGCAAGAGAAAAAGAATAAAAAGGAGAAAAATAGGAAAATAAAAAGGAAAAGAAAGAGACAATTAGGGAAAATGATCCAGAAAAATCCCTGGCTCTTTTAACTTTGTTAAGGTCCATGAAAGTTAAAAATACACAAAACAGGGTTTTCTTGTCCTCCAAAGTTATAACCCATATAAAGGGGATCATTGGTAAATCTCCAAAAATCGATGTAAAACATGGATAAAACATTATACAACATGCAGATATATTGGAATATGTGACAATAAACTACAAAGTTTGGTATGCATTTTACATGCATCACTATACTAAGCTTAGCACCATTGGAGCTTAACAACTTATTTAATAAAGTTCTATGTTGCTTGGAACATCTAGCCTATGCTATCAATAACTAAGTCCCTATGTATATATATTTATCTTCAACTCCTTAGGCTCTGCCATAGTCTAGACCTTCTATGCCTTCGGAAAGATCTGTTTACTCATGGTAGATTTCTCCCTCTTCGAGTTCCTCATAGGTTGCCTCATTGGTCTTATCAAAATCTAAGCAACGGTTTAATAAGTTGCACGTGAGTACAACAATACTCAACAAGTTCTAGATAAGTGGGTGTTTTATGTACTAAGTACAGCTGTGGATCGTAGATCCTAGTGTTGGGATATGCTATATGGGTATCCTTATAGCACGTCTCTTATCCGGCTAACCCGTATGGCCCACATTTGGTAGCATGGCCTATGTCCAGCTGGGCGGCCCAGTTAGATGGATCCAGAAGGTAGTCCCATGCCGGATAAAGGAATGCTACGGTTGGAATCATCAACGTACCCGGAGCCTTGGAGTACAAGACAAGCTAGACTAGTCATAGTCAATGTAGGACTCTGTAACCTATCCGGCTAGGACTTTTCCCTATAACCCTAGGACCTGGCGACTATATAAGTCGGGCCTATGGGAGCCTTTAGGGCACAACCTCATACAATCGAGTAGCGATTAGCATACACCTCGCACAACGAACCAATCTCTATAACTTGGCGTATTGCCCTTATAGTGATTTATAGCAGGAGTAGGATTCCGCCACCGTTGTGGGATCTGAACCTGGGTAAGCTGTGTTACCTCGTACCCGTCAACCGTCCGCCTTCCCCCACGTATGTAAACATGCACTGAGAGGACCCCTCCATGGCGTACTCGTCGGCAATACCACGACAGTTGGCGCCCACCGTGGGGCAAGAGGCGCTCCAGGCTCTCCAGCGGGCGGGGACCAAGATATTCGTGGGAATCGGCGAGACCATAGCCATCGGCCGGGTTCTCTTCTCCGGCAACGTTCCGATCGTCCCTCCCGACGAGTTCTATATCCCGGCGAAGATGAACCCTATGCAGTGTTCGATCGTTCCTATCGGAGACATCCACCTCTTCATTGGCGAAACCGACTCGGGCACTAGTTCCCTGGGAGTCGGAGGAGCATCAAGGCCCGCACGGACCGCCTATGGGCAGGATATGTTCACGGAAGGATCGATGTCGGATCTTTCTTCGGAGTTTCCCAACAAAGATCGGAAAAATTCAAGGCCCACCCAAACCGCCCCTGTGCAGGATATAACGGTGGTAGATCGCTACAAGTCTGCTGGCTTCGCCCGTGCGTCTAGACAGCAGAGATCCAAGTTTGTCGGCGTGGTTACCATCTTCGATCTGGCGCGTTGCATTCAGAGAGGGGGCGAAAAACCCCGCGATTACCTTGCCAGGTGGCTCCGTATATGAGCCGATCTGGCCCACTACCCCAATGATGATGCTATGTATCACTTTGTGGAAGGACTGGATCAGGGAACGCTACTCCGATGTTCTCTAAGGCGGAAGCAGGCTTCAGGCCGTCTCACCTTTGAAAGCATGGTGAACACCGTCAACAGCTACGCGGAGGCCGATGGGGTAGCTCAGACGGATCTCGCACTCATTGGCGGAGCGCCGCCGCCTCAGCAACCGCCGCCGCCACCTCCGGCAGTCATCATCGCAGCCGCACCACCACCTCCAGTCATCGTCGCTGCCATCGCACCTCCACCGCCCATCATCGAGGAAGTCCTGGCACCCTCTGACTCTGTGATTGACGCGCTTTATGCCGACTTCAGTGCAGATTCAGAGGAGATAGATTTCAGTCCAGACGAACTAGACTCCGCCATGCAGGAGATGGAGGAGGAGTACACGCGCGACGAGCAAACCAAGAACACCGTCGCGTCCCGAGAAGTGTTCGTCACCATTAGGACGGCGATGGATGAAGATCAACCTAGATGAGCTCCGCCTACTACGTTGGACAAGGGGAAGAGGCCACTTATTGCTGCTGACGATGATCGCGCAAAGGTCATGCCTCCTCTGCCTAACCCAGTGCAACAGCCGCAGGAACTCGACACCGGCCCGAGCAACAACAACACCACAAATGTGCCGCCTCCGGCATCTATGTCTGCTGCTGCCCAAGTTACTCCGGCTGATAGAGTGATGTATGGCAACCTCCTCATCGAGCCACTGACTGTTGCTGATATCCGGAGCGTGACCCAGCTTGACGAGAAGCGCCAGCAGTTGCTAGAGGAAGCGCAAGCCATCGCGGAGCAAGGTGCTAAGCTAGATCGAGATCTGGTCAATGCGCAGAAATCCATAGAGAAGGCTAGAGCAATGGAGTCCGAATATAAGACTCTACTGCAGCAGCAGAAGGCCAAGAAAGCTTCGGCTCGCGTCATCAACGATCCTTGTGTACGGCGAAACCTAGGATGGGCTCCCTCGAAGCCGGCACAGGCCAAGCCATACATTGACAGTGAAGGAAAACATGTGATGCCCACCCCACTCCTTAACCTCGCCATCGCCAAGACCCTTCTGGAGCAGGATAGATCGCCCGAGGCAGTGGAACATGTCTATGACCTAGTGGCCAAGGCGGTGAAGCAACAGGAAAAGGCCACCTCTCAGAGGCTTGAGTCCGACCCAGCGCTTTGCCAGTCTAGCCAGCATAAGCCGCCAAGGGACAGATCTCCTCTTGATGTCGGGTCCCAGACGGGTTCATCAGAACGAAGACGGAGGGATGCGCGCAACAGGAAGGATGCTATCCCCACATCCTCTGACCACGGTGAAAAGGCCCGACCTCATCGCCCATCGCCACCGCCCCGATCCCCCAGACATCGCGAAGATCCCAAGGCTCACCATCGTACGGATATGCCCCCGCCAAGGCAGTGCAGCATCATTATCCGCGACAACACGGAACCGACCCGTCATGACAGAGTGCGCAACCAGGGACACAAGAGCAGGTCACGCCATGACCCCCCGTGTCCAACAAGAAACCGAGACAGGCACGAGGCGTCGCAGGAGGGTAACAACAAGAAGGCTAACCCACCACCACCTCCGCCTCCATCGCCACCTAGCAGTCACCATGGCGGAGGAGGCCCGCGTCATTCACGCAGCCCATCCCCTGTTGACAAGAAGAAGAACCCAGAGCCGTACGACGCACGTTCGCGGATCGATAAGATCCACGAGGCCCGGGAAGGACCATACCTGGGACCACGTTGTTTTGGACATGCGATACGGTCTGCAACTTACCCCAAAGGTTTCCGGATTGACAAGACCATCAAGCCCTATGATGGCATCGCCAAGCCAGCCACATGGTTGCAGGACTACAGCAACGCGGTGGAGATTGCCGGAGGCAACCCCAACGTCGCCATAAAGTACCTCCCATTGATGTTGGCGGGCACGGCCCATCAATGGATTGACGACTTGCCGGAGAAATCCATCTGCAATTGGTTGGACATGCAAGAGGCGTTCACCAAGAACTTTGAGGGTACATACAAACGCCCCTGCACTGTTGGCGATCTATAGCGGTGCGTACAAGAGAAAGACGAGACATCTCGTGCCTACCTCTCCCGCTGGCTGGACATGAATAGTTCCTGCGCAGGAGTGCACGCTCAGACCGCCATGGCCGCCTTCATCGATGGGTTGTAAAGGGGCACGTTGCTCCGACATAAGCTGTGCCTCGTACACCTCGATGTCAACGACAAAGCCACTCACACCAATCGACACTGCAAGTTCGTCCGACCTCAAGGAAGACCCGGAGTCCGGCTATAAGCAAAGTCAGAAGAACAGACCGCGAGGCAAGGGCAAGGGGAAGAAGAAGGAGGAGGAGTCTAAGGATTTAAGTGACATGGACGAGGACGTTGACCCCAAGCACGCCGCCAAGAGCGACGACAAAGGGAAGAACCCCTTCGTGAAGAAGGCGCCAGTTTACCACACTTTCCTTGGCACCCGCTCCGCCCGACAATAGAAGACCTCTTTGAGGATCCTGATGGCTACTCTACCCCCAGTTCCCCAGTACCTACGCTGGTCGGAGGTTCCAATCACTTGGGACAGGACGAACCACCCTGACCTTATTCCTACGGAGAACCAATACGCCATGGTCATCAACCCCTTGATTGACGGCAATGAGTTCACCAAATGTATGGTGGATAGTGGAAGCAGCATCAACATCATGTACCTGGATACACTACAGAAGATGAACTTGATGGAGGCAAACCTAAGGCGGACCAACACCATCTTCCACGGCGTAGTTCCTGGTCAGGAGGCTCGGTCCCTTGGGTGCATTACACTTCAGGTTGCCTTTGGCGATGTTAATAATTACCGCCAAGAGCTCATGACCTTTGAGGTGGTCCCCTTCAAGAGCGTGTACAACGTCATATTTGGTCGCGACATATTCCACACGTTCATGTCCAAGCCATGCTTCGTCTACAACAAACTCAAGATACCCGAACCAAACGGAGTCATCATCGTATCTAGAAGCTTTACGAAGGCAAGGGACTGCGAGATTAATGAGGCAGCCTTCACGGAAGCTGTCCTCTACAGCGAAGAATTCAAAGAGATCCAGAGCAAGGTCGATGACTCAGAGATGCCCGCGTCGAAGAAGCAGATCTCCGACTCCGCTCTTGCATTCAAGACCGCCATCGAGACCAAGCCGGTGGAACTTGTGGTAGGCGATGCCTCCAAGACCACCGCCATTGGGACGAACCTGGATCCCAAATAGGAAAGCGCGCTCGTCGAGTTCCTCCGTGAGAATAGGGACATCTTTGCCTGGCAACCTGCCGACATGAAAGGTGTACCTAGGGAACTTGCCGAGCACAGCTTAAACATTGATCCAAAATCCAAACCAGTGAAGCAACCTCTACGACGCTTTGGAGATGAGAAGAGACGTGCCATTGGCAAAGAGATAGCTAGGTTACTTAAGCCTAGTTTTATCCGAGAAGTCCTTCACACCCAATGGGTGGCAAATCCTGTACTTGTCCCCAAAAAGGGAACCAATGAATTAAGAATGTGCGTTGATTACACCGGCTTGAACAAAGCATGTCCCAAAGATCTTTTTGCTTTGCCTCGCATTGACCAAGTCATTGACTCGACGGCTGGCTCGAAACTTTTGTGTTTTCTCGATGCATACTCAGGATACCACCAGATCAAGATAAGGAAGTCAGACCAATTGGCCACTTCGTTCACTACTCCATACGACACATTTTGCTATGTTACGATGCTCTTTGGGCTGAAAAACGCAGGTGCTACATACCAGCGGACAATGCAACGTTGCCTTCATGACCAAATTGGTCGGAAAGTTCACGCCTACATGGACGACATCGCGGTGATGTCTAAAAAGTCAAATGACTTAATCTCCAACTTAAAAGAAACCTTTGATAATCTCCGGAAATACAACATGATGCTTAACCCTAAGAAATGCGTCTTGAGGTTCCAGTAACAAATTGTTGGGTTTCATCGTTTCCCAGCGTGGAATCGAGGTCAACCCGGAGAAAATCAAGGCCATCTTAAACATAAACCGTCTGACATGCCTAAAGGACATTCAACGACTAACAGGTTGTGTTGTAGCAGTTAGTCGGTTCGTCAGCCGACTTGGAGAGAAGGCCCTGCCACTATACAAGTTGTTGAAGAAGGCGAACAAATTCACATGGATGGACGAAGCAGATGCAGCATTGAAGCAGCTCAAGGAGATTCTTTCCTCAGCGCCCATCCTTGCAGCACCTGATCCTGGAGAGCCCATGTTACTTTACATGGCGGCAACCAACCGGGTAATCAGTATCGTCGTCGTGGTAGAGCGGAAGGAACCAGGCTATGAGCACGGAGTTCAACGACCAGTTTGCTATGTAAGCGAGGTCTTGACAGAGTCCAAGCAGCGTTACCCGCACTACCAGAGGATAGCTTATGGAGTATTCCTTGCTTCTCGGAAGCTGAGGCATTACTTTCAGGAGCACCCAATCACAGTGGTTAGCAAGACTCCACTGTCCGACATCATTAACAACAGCGACGCTACAGGAAGGGTCGTGAAGTGGGGCATCGAACTTGCCGCATTCTAGATCTCCTACAAGCGACACGATGCTATCAAGTCACAAGCCTTGGAGGATTTTATTGCAGATTGGACGGAGATGCCCGATGCTACTCCGTTGCCGGAACCAGAGTACTGGGTGATGCACTTTGACGGATCAAAACTGCTCAACGGCTCGGGGGCTGGTGTATTACTCTGATCCTGGCGGCGACGAGCTACACTATGTTCTGCAGATCCACTTCGAGGCTACGAACAACATGGTGGAGTATGAAGCACTCATTCACGGATTACGCGTAGCCAAGGATATTGGCATCAAGCGCATAGTTTCTTTGTGGAGATTCCGACTTGGTTGCCCGGGTGGGCGGCTGGAATGCACGGTACCCTATGATGGCGGCATATCGAGACGAAGTGGACGAGATAGCCAAGAGCTTCTTCGGCTACAAAGTCAAGTATGTACCTAGGGAGCAAAACGAGGCGGCTGATCTGCTGTCTAAGCTTGGGTCAGGGCGCAAACGAATTCTGCCAGGAGTTTTCCTAGAGCATCTGCGCACACCATCTATGAAGGGAGCCTACATCGACAACCCAGATAGAGTTGACTCTTTCGTCCACATGGTGGCAAAGGTCCCTCCGGCTTGGACAAAACCGTTCATGGAATATCTCGAACACGGAACTTTGCCCGACGACGAAGTCGAAAGACGGCAAATAGTACGTCGAGCGAAGGGCTATACCATAATCAATGGACAGCTCTACAAAAGGAGCACTACTGGTGTGTACCTAAGGTGTGTTTCCCAGCTAGAAGGTATTGAAATCCTACGCGAAACCCATCTCGGAGATTGCAGGCATCACGC
This sequence comes from Avena insularis, assembly GCA_023614405.1. Classification (NCBI taxonomy): domain Eukaryota; kingdom Viridiplantae; phylum Streptophyta; class Magnoliopsida; order Poales; family Poaceae; genus Avena; species Avena insularis. The sequence goes on from CM042689.1 coordinate 4,221,472, forward strand.
CGCTCCTCGATCATTGGTCGCAAAAGCTTTCCGACAAGGATTCTACTGGCTGACCGCGAAGGCGGACACCGACAAGCTGGTTGAGACATGCATGGGATGCCAGTATTATGCCCTACAAGCTGAAGAATTGCAAACAATACCAATAACTTGTCCGTCTGCAGTCTGGGGGCTAGACATGGTGGGACCGTTACAAACGACACCATGTGGGTTTACGCATCTGCTAGTAGCAGTTTATAAATTCACTAAATGGATAGAAGCTAAACCCATTAGAAAGCTTGACGGGGCAACTGCCCTGAGGTTTGTCCGGGATTTAGTGGTGAGATTTGGTCTCCCACATAGCATCATCACCGACAATGGTAGCAACTTGTCACTCGGAGAAGTGGAGGCTTATTGTTGGGAAAAGGGCATCCGACTTGACCTTGCATCTGTGGCACACCCACAATCCAATGGTTAGGTCGAACGGGCCAATGGATTAATTCTGCAGGGAATCAAGCCACGTCTTGAGGCACCGCTACATAAAGCAGCTGGAGCCTGGGCAGAAGAATTGCCATATGTGTTGTGGACTTTACGAACTACACCTAACAGATCTACTGGCTACACCCCGTACTTCATGGTATATGGAGCAGAAGCCATCCTACCTTCCGACATACTTCACGATGCACCAAGAGTTGCCGCCTACGACGAAGATGACGCTGATGAATCCAGACGCCTAGATGTGGACCTTCTCGAGGAGGAGCGCGTTCTGGCATGCCAAAGATCCGCCATCTACCAGCAGAAGCTACGCAGCTACCATAGTCGCCGTGTTTGGCATCGCTCATTTACAAAGGGGGATCTGGTGCTCCGACTTAAGAAGAATAAGTCACACAAATTATCCCTGCCATGGGAAGGACCATTCATCATAAGCAAGGCGCTACTCAATGGGTCTTACTACCTCGTTGACAATCGTGAACTGAAGGATAGACCCAACGAGGATCATAGGCGTAAGCGACGTGACCTGGATGATGACTACCCGGAGCTTGATCGGCCATGGAACATAGCACAGCTACGTCCTTTTTACACTTAGCATTTTTTATCTAATTGTTGTTGGAATTATGCCCTAGAGGCAATAATAAAGATGTTATTATTATAATTCTTGTTCATGATAAAGTTTATATTCCATGCTAGAATTGTATTAAGCGGAAACTTTGATACTTGTGTAGTTTATGAACAACATCGTGTCCCTAGTACGCCTCTATGGACTAGCTCATTGATTAATGATGGTTAAGGTTTCCTAACCATAGACATGAGTTGTCGATTAATAATGAGATCATGTCATTAGGAGAATGATATGATGGATAGACCCAAATTAAGCAGAGAAATTAAATCGTGTCATCGTGTTCATCTTTGTGAAGCTTTTTCCTATGTCAAATATTGTATTCCTTAGACCATGAGATAATACAACTCCCTGGTATCGGAAGAAAGCTTTGAGGTTATCAAACGTCATCCTATGTGAGGGCGATCATAAAGGTGTCTCTCAGGTGATCGGAAAGTACTTGTTGGGTTGTATGTATCGAGATGGAATTTGTCCCTCCCGAGTCGGAGAGATATACTTCGGGCCCACTTTCGTGTCGATATCAACACCGCTTGCAAGCACGTGGTTAAGCAGTTAATCACAAAGTGATATCGGATTACGGAACAAGTAAAGTACTTGTTGTGAACGAGATTGAACTAGGTATGCCGATACCAACGATCGAATCTCGGGCAAGTAAAATATCGCGTGACGAAGGGAATACATATATGGGATTAATTGAATCCTGGCATCTTGGTTCATCCGATATGATCATCGATGAATATGTGGGAGTCAATATGGGTTTCCAGATCCCGCTGTTGATTATTGATAGAAGATCATGTCTGCATATTCTCGAACCCGTAGGGTCACACACTTAATGTGCCTCGACGCTAGGATAGAATGGATAATTGGTTTATGAGTTTTTGTTCGGAGTCTCGGATGAGATCTAGGACATCACGAGAGGTTCCGGAATGGTCTGTAGAATAAGATTCATATAAAGGAAAGAAGTTTTTGGATTTCGGAATCATTTCAGAGTATTCGGTATTGTACCAGAAGGTTCCGGAGTGGGACCAACGTGGGCCCACTTGTCGGAGGGCTGCGTGGGCCTAAAGGGGCGTGCCCTGGCCGCTTTGGGCCAGGGGCACAAGGCCCCATAGGCCCAGCCGGCCAAACCCTAGGGAACCCTTCTAGAAGGAAGGGGGGAACTTGCCCCCCACTCCAACCCTTGGGGCCGCCGCCCTAGTTCTTGGAGGAGGGGCCAAGGGGGCCGGCCAAACCCCTATATAAGGAGGGCAGGGCGCAGCCTCCCCCCTACACCGATTCAACCCTAGCCGCCAACTGCTGCCCCTTCCTCCTCTCTCTCTCCCGTCTGCGTGTAGGCGAAGCCCTGCTGTAGAAATTCTCCACCATAAGCACCACGCCGTCATGCTGCAGATCCAATCTATCTCTCCACCCCACTTGCTGGACCAAGGAAGGAGGATACGTTGCGGCACCGTATGTGTTCATCTCTCGGAGGCGCCGCCACTTGCGGCGTAGGATCGGATCGGATCAGATCGCGAGGAGGAGACGGCTAGTACGACTACATCAACCACATTCTGTTGAACGTTTCCGCTGTGCGATTTCTTCAAGGGTATGAATATCTCATCTATCTCTCTCGTTGATTGCATCTCCTAGATAAGATCTTGGCTTTCTTGTTCGCATCCATAGAATTTTTTTGATTTACTATGCTGCGAAACCCTTCAGTGGTATCAGAGTTAGATCTATGCGTAGATGTGTTTCACGAGTAGAACGCAACATGCTTGTTGCGGGCGTTGATGTTTTCTATTGTAAGCCTCTTGTTGTGTATTTCTTATGGCGCAGCATAGTGAGATCGAAGCGGTCTAGGCCAACTTTACGCGACCTCGTTCGCGAGACCGGCTCCGCACTTGACATGTGGCTTGTTCCACACATGCGGCTGGTGGATGTCGGTTTCTCTCACTATAGTAGTCATGGGATTTACACCGGATGTTAGCAACCATATTATCACCGTTGTGGATTTCCATAGGTAAGAATCGTTCTTAGCTTGTTACTCCCATAAGCCACATAAAACATGCAACAACAAAGTAGAGGCGTCTAACTTGTTTTTGCAGGGAGTGTTTTGTGATATGGTATGGCCCAAGACATGATGTGTGTGATGTATGCAATGATCATGTTTTGTATTATTTCACGACTTGCATGTCGATGAGTACACAACCGACAAGAGCTATATGGTTGTCTTTATAATTGTGTATGACCTGTGTGTCAACTTCTTATACGCCATGTAATAGCTTTACTTTATCGCTAAGTAGTTAGCAATAGTTATATAGTTGCTATTCGTGGTGGAGGCAATCATGGTGGAGTGATGGAGTTCATGCTGGCGCGCACAAGATGGAGATCATTGCGCGGAGATTGGCTATACCATGTCACATAAAGTTATATGCATGTGATGTTTATCCTTTTATGTATCTTATTATGCTTAGATCGCGACGGTAGCATTATAAGATGATTCCTCACTTAAAGATCAAGATAAAATTGTGTTCTCCCCATGTATGCACCGTTGCGAAAGTTCGTCATGTTCAAGCACCACGTGATGATCGGGTGCTATAAACTCTACGTTCACATACAACGGGTGCAAGCCAGTTTTGCACACGCGGAAATACTTGGGTTTGACTTGACGAGCCTAGCATGTACAGACATGGCCTCGGAACACACGAACCGAAAGGTTAAACATGAGTCATATGAATGATATGATCGACACTTTGTTGTCCACCATTGAAACCACATCTCTTCTCGTGAAGATCGGATTAGGTGTGGTGAATTTGGATCATGTTCACTAAACAACTTGAGGGATGTTGAATTTAGTGGGAGTTCATCTAGTAATTTGATTAAGTTGAACTAGTTATCATGAACATAGTCTAAATTGTATTTGCAAATTTTGTAGATCAAATGGCTAAGTCCAACTTCAACTTCAACGTTTTTGCTCAGAAAGAAAAGCTTAAGAACAATGGGTCTAACTTCACCAACTGGTTCCGCAATCTGAGAATCATTCTCATTTGGCGGACAAAGGACTATGTACTAGAGAAAGCGCTAGGTGACGCCCACTCTTGATCGCCGGCTGATGAAAAGGCCGTATCGATCGCATAAAGATGATTATGGAGTGATTAAGAGTACCATGTTGTTTGCTATGGAACCAGACCTTCAAAATCGTTTTGAGGAGTTCGCCGGGCCCTTTGAGATACTCGAGGAACTGAAAAACATGTTTCAGACTCAGGCCCATTTTGAGAGATATGAGATCTCTGAGAAGTTCTTTAACTGCAAGATGGAGGAAGGGAGTTCCGTTAGTGAGCACGCCATTAAGATGTCGGGCTACACTCAACGTCTTGAGCAAGCTGATTGCAAGATTCGGAAGAGCTCAAGATTGTGAGTTCTGCAATCACTCCCTCCTAGCTACAAAGGTTTTGTAGTTACTCACAATCAAATTGGTTCCACTGATATGATCACTGAGCTCTTCGCTAAGCTGAAAGCTGCGGAGGTGGACATCAAGAAAGATAATCATGTGTTGATGGTCAACAAGACCCCTAGCTTTAAGAAAGGTAAGGGTGCAAAGAAATCGTTCAAGAAAGGCGTAAGCGAAGCGTTGCCCTGAGAAGAAGCTCAAGTCTGGACCTAAGCCGACGCTTGAGTGCTTCTATTGCAGGACAAGGGTCATTGGGCATAACTGTCAAGTACTTAGCGGACAAGAAGGCTGGCACCATTAAAGGTATATTTGATATACATGTTATTGATGTTTACCTTACTAGCGCTCATTGTAGTGCCTGGGTATTTGATACTGGTTCAGTTGCTAATATTTGTAACTCGAAACAGGAACTATGGAATAGATGGCGGCTAGCAAGGGATGATGTGACGATGCGCGTTGGCAATGGATCAAAAGTTGATGTGATGGTCGTCGGCACGCTCTCCTTAGTTTTACCTTCGAGATTAGTTTTAAACATTAATAAGTGTTATTATGTGCCTGCGTTGAGCATGAACATTATATCTGGATCGTGTTTATTGCAAGACGGTTATTCATTTAAATCAGAGAATAATGGTTGTTCTATTTATATGAATAACATCTTTTATGGTCATGCACCTGTTGTGAATGGTTTATTTCTTCTGAATCTCGAAAGCAATGAAATGCACATCCATAACATTGAGGCTAAGAGATGCAAAGTAGATAGTGATAATTCAACTTATTTGTGGCACTGCCGTCTAGGTCATATTGGTGTAAAATGCATGAAGAAACTCCATTCTGATGGAATTTTGGAGTCTCTTGATTTTGAATCATTTGACACGTGCGAGCCGTGCCTCATGGGCAAGATGATCAAAATCCCGTTCTCCGGAATAATGGAGCGAGCAACGGACTTATTGGAAATCATACATACCGATGTATGCGGACCAATGAGTGTTTCGACGTGCGGTGGATATCGCTATTTTCTCACTTTTACTGATGACTTAAGTAGATATGGGTATATCTATTTAATGAAACATAAATCTGAAACGTTTGAAAAGTTCAAAGAATTTCAGAACGAAGTGAAAAACCATCGTAACAGGAAAATTAAATTTCTACGATCCGATCGTGGAGGTGAATATTTGAGTTATGATTTTCTCACGCATCTTAGAGCAAGCGGAATCGTTTCGCAACTCACGCCACCCAAAACACCACAGCGCAATGGTGTGTCTGAACGCCGGAATCAAACTCTATTAGATATGGTGTGATCAATGATGTCTCTTATAGATTTGCCATTATCATTTTGGGGTTATGCATTAGAAACCGCTGCATTGACTTTAAATAGGGCACCATCTAAATCCGTTGAGACGACACCGTATGAACTATGGTTTGGTGCTAAACCTAATTTGTCGTTTCTTAAAGTTTGGGGATGTGAAGCTTACGTCAAGAAGTTGATGCCGGATGAGCTCGAACCCAAAGCGGAGAAATGCGTCTTCATAGGATACACTAAGGAAACGATTGGGTATACCTTCTACCACAGATCCGAAGGCAAAGTGTTTGTTGCAAAGAACGGATCCTTTCTTGAGAAGGAGTATCTCTCGAAAGAAGTGAGTGGGAGGAAGGTAGAGATAGACGAGGTTATTGAACCTTCTCTCGAGTTGGAGAGTAGCGCAGCACCTGAAATTGTTCAAGGTGCGTCGCACCAACAAGAGAGGAAGCTAATGATGAGGATCATGAAACTTGAACGATGCTACTCTTGAACTTCGCAGGTCGACAAGGTCACGTGCCACTCCTGAATGGTGCGCAACCTGTCTTAACCGTCTTGTTGGTAGAACAACGGTGAACCTGCGAACTATGAGGAAGCAATGATGAGCCAGACTACGAGAAATGGCTAGAGGCCATGAAATGCAATTGGGATCCATGAGCAAAAACCAAGTATGGACTTTGGTGGACCCTCCTAGCGGCCAAGGCCGTTGAGTGCAAATGGATTTTCAAGAAGAAAAGCGGACGCGGATGGTAATGTTCTCATCTATAAAGCTCGGCTTGTCGCAAAAGGGTTTTGGCAAGTTCAAGGTGTTGACTACGATGAGACTTTCTCTCCCGTAGCGATGTTTAAGTCCATTCGGATTTTATTAGCAATTGCTGCATTTCATGATTATTAAATATGGCAGATGGATGTCAAGACTGTGTTCCTCAATGGCAACATTGATGAAGAGTTGTATATTATGCAGCCCGAAGGTTTTGTCGATCCTAAGGATGCTAATAAGGTGTGCAAACTTCAGCGTTCCATTTATGGACTGAAGCAAGCATCTCGGAGTTGGAACCTTCGTTTTGATCAAGTGATCAAGAGCTTTGGATTTGTTCCAAATTGCTACGAAGCTTGTATCTACAAGAAAGTGAGTGGGAGCTTGGTGAAATTTTTAGTACTATATGTGGATGACATATTGATTATTGGAAATGACATTGGTATGCTTAACGATGTGAAGAGTTATTTGAATAAATGTTTTTCAATGAAAGACCTAGGTGAAGTTGCTTATATATTAGGCATCAAAATCTATAGATATAGACAAAGACGCCTAATAGCTTTAAGCCAAAGTACATATCTAGACAAAGTTCTGAAAAGGTTCAGAATGGATAAAGCAAAGAAAGGTTCATTGCCCATGTTGTCAGGTAAGATATTGAGCAAGGCTCAGTGTCCAGCTATGTTAAACGATAGAGATACTATGAGCAAAGTGCCATATGCCTCGGCTATAGGTTCTATCATGTATGCCATGTTGTGTACTAGACCGGATGTGTCCAATGCTCTTAGTTTGACGAGCCGATACCAAAGTGATCCAGGAGTGGAACACTGGACAGCCGTAAAGAACATCCTAAAGTATTTAAATAGGACTAAAGAAATGTTCTTGGTCTATGGAGGTGATGAGCAACTCGTCGTAAAAGGTTACGTCGACGCCAGTTTCGACACCGACCCGGATGATTCTAAATCTCAGACAGGATACGTTTATATTTTGAATGGTGGAGCCGTGAGCTGGAGAAGCTGCAAGCAAAGCGTGATCGCGGGGTCTACAAAAGAAGCGGAATACATGGCTGCTTCAGAAGCGTCAAGTGAAGGAGTTTGGATCAGGAACTTCATCACTGGGCTTGGTGTGGTTCCAAGTGCCTTGGACCCACTGGAGATATTGTGCGACAACACTGGCGCCATAGCATTGGCTAAGGAACCAAGATATCATCGAAAGACCAAGCATATCAACCACCGTTTTCATATAATTCGAGATTATATAGCAGATGGAGATATGAAGATTAACAAAGTACATACAGATCTGAATGTCGCAGATCCGTTGACTAAACCTCTTCCACGAGCAAAACATGATCAGCACTGTCGTGGGAATGGTCACGGCAGATGCTGCAATCGGCAGCGAGTAGTAGAACGAGGGGCAAGGGCGGCCAGCCATCTGCGGTGCGAGATGAGGGCGGAGACATAGGGTTTTACCCAGGTTTGGCCCCCGGAGGGTAAAGACCTACTCCTGCTAGATTGTATTATGGATGTGGTACAATGGGCGAGCTCGGCGGCTAGGTGGCGAGTCGCTTGGGGGTATGATGGAACGTATCTCTACATGCCCAGAGGTTTTATAGGCTCACCTCCTAGGGTTTACATATCTCAACCGATTCAGTTAAAGCTTGATTTCGTTTAACCTAATCCATTGGGCCTATCTACTACTTTGGGCCTTGACTTCGATCGCTTGGTTCCTCGCTAGGCTTCAATCGATCGCCGTCTTGCAGGCCCACTCGCCAAGTCTTGGGCTAGTCGGAAGCGTCTGCTGGGTATACCCGGTAGGCATATCCCCATCGATAGTCCCGAGGCCGTCGTCGATTTGGCGTGGCTCTTGTGATCAGCTCTTGGCTGGTAGACAACATCGATCGAATCAGCAATGGCTCTGTATAAAGGAAAAACTAATCACACTACTCGCAGCTTTGGCGAGTCGGTGGCTAAACACTGTCATAGTGGTTGGGTCGGCGAGCAGTGGCTGAAGTTGGACCGTTAAACATGGTCAAACTAGCCGTTGGAGTTAATCCAACGGTAACTTTTAGCGTAATCATCGCGCGATAGCGGTTCCTGATTTGGCGGGTAACCGCTATATAAGAGGAATGGCTAGCGATCGAGGACCACCGTCTCACCATTTCCTTCGATGCGCACCTTTCGCCTCCCTCCGCACTTTGACCACCAACGGAAATCCTCCGAGCCCCCACAAATCTTTCCGCCATGGCCCTCTCCACCGAACCTTGGGGCAGATCGAAATACACTAGGGCGCAACTGGCTTCCTTTGAGGAGGCCGGGATTCTGCAAGCCGGCTGCTAGCACATCCCCACGGCCGGAGAGGTGACTCCAAACCCGCGAGAGAGGGAGTTCATCTTCAGTCATCTCGAGCAGGGCTAGGGTTCCCCACGTCCCTATTCTTCCGGCGCTTCTGCTCCTACTACGGGATCCAGCCGTCGAATCTGGGCCCCCATAGCGTCGAGCAGCTAGCCATCTTTGTGGCATTCTGCGAGTGCTACTTGGGCTGCCGGCCCTACTTCCCTCTTTGGCAAGATCTGTTCCATGGACGGATCAGCCGCGAGGAGGCAGGCGGCCCAATGCTACTTGGTGGCCTAACCTTCCAGCTGAAGTCGAAGGCCTCATTCTTGACCTGATGCCCGCCAAAACAGCGGCGATTGGAAAAGTCGTGGAAAAAGTCGTCATTCTTCTGTTCGCGGTACTCCGTCGATCGGCCTTCAATCGGCAAGCTTCCGGCGACCAGCGGATGGTTGTCGACGAGATGCTTCAGACCATCCGCGATGCGAAGAAGAAGAACCTCAGACAATAAACTTGTACAACTGCTGGCTCGGCGGCGACTTCGTCCTGCTGGCGGTAGCGAGCACTACATGTACCAGTACACGGCGGGGCGACCCGACAAAAGCTAGCTTGACCGAGTGGAGGCTCGATGACTACACCGCGACCCTGAAGAAAATCACCCAAGCGGTGTACTTGGACGCTCAAGCTGGGGTCGCCCCTATCTGCGGCGCTCAGCTAGCAACGGTAATCACCCGTATCATTCGCGATTTGATCCTTTTGCGGTCGGTCATACTAACTTCAATTTGCCTTTGTTGCAGCTGTTCCAAGTGGTGGAAGGGTGGCTCCGCCCTCGGATGACGAAATCGAACTCGTCCGTCCGAGACATGAAGTCGCCCGCTAGGAGGACGAAGGCGGCGATGAATCCGAGGAGGAAGCTGCCTACTGCTCGCAAGACCATGAAGGCGTCGACAGCGAGCAAGAGCCTCGGCGTCATGATGATGAAGAAGAACTTCCGGAGGCGACCTCGCGCCGTAAGCTACTCCGTCAAAGAAGAAGAAGAAAGAGAAGGAGGCGAAGGCCCCTCCAAGAAGGAAGACGAAACCGACGAGGCCGGCCTCGCCACCACACTCGGCAAGCAGTTCCGACGCCCCCAGCCCGGCCAAGGACGAGGCGCCGCCGACGACGGCCGCGCTGGACACGGCCACCATCGAGGTGCCCCTGGCGTCAATGCCTCCGCCATTCGCCCCGGTCTCGGGGCTAGGGGAAAACTCCCGCCAGCGACTTCGCCTCGCAGGAAGCTCTGTCGAAGAGATTCTGAGGCTCCGGTCGCAGCTTCAACGACGAAGAAGCCGTCCGTGTCTTGGGCACGCGACGTCCTGGACATGGGGCTCAGCCGCCGACTGGGCCCTGAGCTGGAGAAGCCAGCCGGCCTCCGTACGGGGCTGCGCTTCATTCCGGTCGCCAAGTGAGTGCACTCGCCTTCCTTTGTCTCCCATAATCATTGAATTATCTTGCTTATATGATCAATGTGCAGGACCGGAGTGAAGAAGATGGGCCATCCAACCGTGGCTAAGGTGCCGTCCGTCGTCAGCGAGGAGGATTCTTCCCGCAAGAGGAAGGCGGACGAAGTCGTCGTCCCTGCGGATGGCGGCAAGAAGGCCAAGGGTGACGCCGTCATCACGATTTCTGACGACACGGGCGCGCGCTGGTCCTCAGCAGGCGTCCGCGTCCACGAAGGAGGGCGCTCCGTTGCCTGGAACAGCCGAGCCGACCTCTTTTGGGGCGGGTGCCTCTATCGCCACCTTCCCGCGCTTCACGACCAAGGCGGCTGCGGCGAGTGGAACTTCGCCTTCGAGCCACGCTCCAGAAGTCACCGACGCCGAAATCGACCAGCGTCGTGGGCATACGCCAGCTCTCCTTGCGTCCGTGGACGCGATACAACTCCACGGCATGCTTGGTGCAGCCATCCAGGTACATCCAGTCCCCGAGGATCAGGTCGGTGTTTTGCAGCGGCCTGATTCTTTTAGTGTCTTTTATTCGCTTTTCGCATCCAGTCCCCGAGTGCGCACTCGCTGAATTTCAGTGGGTGGGTACTTTAGGAATTCCTTTGATTGCGGTCCCGATGCGCTTTTCGCTGAATTTCAGCGGTGGGCACTTTAGGAGATTTCTTTGATTGCGGTCCCGAAGTGCGTACGCTGAATTTCAGCGGTGGGCACTTTAGGAGTTTCTTTGATTGACCTTTTGGTGATGTGCGAGTGCGGCTTGAATCGGCCGACCGATTGGCGGCGGCGACGCGGAAAAGGAAGCCATCGTCCGTGAGGCGAACGAAGGGCTTGGCTGTTGCAAGGCAGAGGAAGCTCGCCAGGGGCTTGTCCCCGTTAGTGAATTGGCGGCGGCGCAGTCGGCTTTGAGTTCGGCCGAACAACGGATCGCCGACCTCGAGCGCCAGCTACGGGAGGCGAAGGAAGAAGCAAGCTCAGCCGATGGGTGAGCCAAGGCCGCCGTTGCAGCCACCGAAGAGGATCGCAGAGTGTCGGAAGTCCTTATTGCTGGGCTTCAGGACGACCATACGTCGCTTCAATGCTTCATCACGACCCTCGCCCGCCCGTTGATTGGTAAGCGCGTCTGCCTCTTTCAGTAGCTGTGCCATTTGTGGTGTCCGTCATATTCAATATTGTCTTCTACTCGCAGGTCCCATCATCGACAGCGCAGAAGAAGCAAGCACGTTCGGCAGCGGCGGTGTGTGAAACGCTTGTCGATTCGGCCACGTTGTCGGCGACGTGCATCCGTGCCTACCTCCAGGAGATATCGCCCACGGAAGTGATTCCCAGCGACCTCGTTGAGGTGTGGAGGTATTTGGAGAAGGCGCCCGCGGTCGTGGAGTTCATGACGCGGTCGGCGTTTCAGCGCGGGGCGGCGACGACGCTTAGCCTTGGTCTTGCCCACTTCCTCGAGGACTTCGACATCGACGATGTGACGAGTGGCTACCCATCGTCGACTGGCGCGGTGGAGCTTTCCGAGGTCCTCAAGTTGCAAGACCGCGCCGCCAAGTACTCGGAGCGTGACTTGGCGGGGCGACTTCCTCCCGTACCAGGAGACGGTCGTTGTGTCTGGCGACCCCGAGCCGCCGCATCGTGATCTCAAGGTTGAGCAACCCTTCCGCGCGGCGATGGCGGGTGAACTGGTGACGTATCCGTTGAACCCGTACACGCCGTTCATCCGCAATCGCCGGGGAGTTGGCGAGTCATCGTCTAAGCCTGCAGAATAGGATAGTTTGCCATGTGGCGTTAGCAGCAGTTCTGCCATGCGGGCATATTTTGTAATGCGAAACAATGCAACATGCTATCGAATGAGATGTCGTGTCTATTTTGGTAATTGTCAAGTGTTTGTGATTGTTGTTTGAACGAGTCCCCGAGCGCGTCCGCCCTTTTGTGGGGTTTACCTCGTATGTGGTGTGTTTGGTGTCTTTGTGTGTTTTATTATTGTGGTCGACTCGCCCGGATTCGAAGAGCCGCTAAGCGACTCCTTGAAACCTTGTACTATGCCGCGTTTTCCGTCTTGCGCGAGGTCGGGTGGCGAGTCCCGAGCGTGGTACTTGGCTGTTCCAGGCACGACTCGAGGGTGAGTGAGGACTTGGCGCGTTAGTTTGTGCGCGTCACTCCTGCCTGGCCCGTGGGGTCAGTCGCGTGGCGAGTCCTGGGCATGCTCTCCTACTTGGCGTTTTCCCGGACCGCTCGAGGTGAACTGGTCCAGTCCCGGCGTGGTACTTAGCCGTTCGAGTCGCTATGTCGAGGATGCGGAGGATCGTGGTTCTTGTAGAAGCGTGGCGGTAGTCTTGGTTCGTAGAACCCGATCGAGCTAAGCGACTCAATGGGGCTCGGGTAGGCGTTTTTAGTGGACGATGCAAGGCTGAGGTAGCTCGGTGCTCTTGCACCGCACTACTTAGCCGCCGATCGCTGTACCAAAGGTTGACTTCTGCGGTTAGCGTGATCTGTTATTACGGTCACGAGTGGCACAAGACACGGAGAGTAGGCGCAATTTGCGGTAACCGTTTCTTTTTATTTCATATCGACTGGAGAGTACATATGTGGGGTTCTAGGCGTAGAACTTCCGTAGGAGGTTTACATTCCATGGTCGCTTGACGTTGAGTTCGCCATCCCCGCGTACGTCGATGAGGTAGTAGGCGTCGTTGCCGAGTACACGGTCGATGGCGAATGGTCCCTCCCATGGAGGGGAAAGCTTGTGCATGCCCTTCTTGTCTCGGATGAGGCGCAGCACCAGGTCGCCTTCTTGGAAGGTGCGAGTTTTCACCCGCCGGTGTGATAGCGGCGGAGTCCTTGTTGGTAGATGGCGGTCGCGGCGAAGCTGGTCGCGTGCCTCGTTGAGTTGATCGACTCCATCTGTCGTGCGAGTTCGTTCGCAGCTTCCGTGTAGTGCACGCGCCTTGGCGAGTCATGCTCAAGGTCGGGGGGGATGGCTGCCTCGGCGCCGTACACCATGAAGAAGGGGTGAATCCGTCGACACTGTTGACCGAGTGCGGATTCCCCATATGACGGAGGTAGCTCCTCGACCCAGCACCGGCGGTGCGCTCGAGTGGTACTTGGAGTCGCGGCTTCCGTGGAGGATGCTTTGGTTGGCCGTTCCGCTGGTTGTTGGATTACGGGTGGGCGGCGGCGAGGTCGAGCGAATGTGGTGCTCTTCGCGGAATTTGGCCATGGCTCCTTTGGCGAAGTTGGTGCCGTTGTCCGTGATGATGCTGTTGGGGAACCCGTGGCGATATATGAGTTCGTAGGAATTTCGTGGCGGTCTTCCCGTCGCATTTCCGGACTGGCTTGGCCTCCACCCACTTTGTGAATTTGTCGACTGCGACTAGGAGGTGGGTGTAACCGGAGGGAGCCTTCTTGAAGGGGCCCACCATGTCCCTGCCCCATACGGTGAATGGCCAGGTGATGGGGATTGTTTTGAGCACTGAGCTCGGCACGTGCGTCTGGTTGGCGTGCCGGCACCCGGCGCGCTGGACAATGTCGACAGCGTCGGCGTGTCATGGGCGATAGAAGCCATGTCGCATAGCCTTGGCGACGAGGGAGCGGCGGCGTGGTGGCGCGATCACCGGAGTGGATGTCGTGGAGGATCTTGCGTCCTTCGGCGGGTTGGACGCAGCGTTGGAACACGCCGGTGACACTGCGCTTGTGGAGCTCACCGTCGATGATGGCGTAGGACTTGCATCGACGGGCGATCATCCGAGCTTCCGTCTCGTCTCCCGGCAAGGTGCCGGCTTCCAGGTAGGCGATGTAGGGCTTGGTCGGTCGTCGGCTCGTTGGCGAAGTGCGACCAGGGCTGCCTGGTTGGGCGGGACTCAATGTCAATCTCCTTTGGGGGAGAGACCGATGGCTTGGTGATCGTGTCGAGAAGGCGCGGCGGGTGGTGCGAGTCGAGCCGACCCGATGCGAGAGAGGCGTCGGCCTCCTCGTTCTTCGCCTATCGATCCACTCGTGAGTAACTTTGTGAAGTGTCCGCCCAAATTGTCCCTTTGCTTGGCGATGCGCCGCCATGGTGGGGAGACGGCGTCGCAGTGCGGCGACTTGTCTGCGATGAGGTCGAGTCGCCGTAACGGCGTGGCGGTTGACATTCATCTCCTGGCGGCCCTCATGCCATGTAGTAAGGCCTCGTACTCGGCCATGTTGTTTGTGCAGGGTGTGAAGTCCAGGCAGAGGACATAGCGGAGCTTGTCGCCCTTCGGAGAAGTTAGCACGATCCTGCGCTGCCGTCCGCGTTCTTGGAGCCATCAAAGTGCAGGCTCGATGGTGGAGGTATGGCAGCTTCTCGGCTGCTGGGCTTCTTCGATCGGCGATGAAGTCCGCTAGGGCTTGCGACTTGATTGCTCTTCGTGGCTTGTATTTGATGTTGTGGGCGCCGATCTCGACGGCCCACTTGGCGACTTCGCCCGGTCGCCTCACGGTTCTGGATGATGTCACCTGCAGCGGTGCGGAGAGCGACCGTGATCGGGTGCTCTGGAAGTAGTCGGCGGCGTCGCTGTGCCACGAAGACCGCGTATACCAGCTTCGGTGCTGTGGGTACGGCCCGGTGCGACTCGGCGAGGACCTCGCTGATGTAGTAGACCGGTCTTTGTCTTTGGGCGCTCCTTTCCTTCCTCCGGCCGCTCGATGACCATGACCGCACTGACGACGCGCTCGGAAGCCGCGACGTAGACTAGCATGGGTTCTTTGTCGACCGGGGCGGTGAGTAGCACCTTCTTGAGGTCGCGGAGCGCGTCGTCCGCCTCCTTGTCCCACTGGAATGTGGGGTTCTTACGCATCAGGCGATATAGAGGCATTGCCTTCTCGCCCAAGCGGGATGAAGCGGCGAGCGCTACTCGCCCAGCTTACGAGCGTCGCGAGCACTTTCGGGTTTGCCGAGTCGGGCGATCGTGTCGATCTTAGTGGGGTTCGCCTCGATCCAGCGCTTGGAGCGACATAGCCCGATGGCTGTCCTGCGGGTACACGAAGGTGCATTTACTGGGTTGAGCTTTATCTTGTATTTTTGCAAGTTGGCGAACGTTTCCGCCAGGTCGGCAAGTAAGTCGCATACGGCGGACTTCGACCACGTCGTCGATGTGAAGCGTGGATGTTGCGGCCAATTTGGCTCGCAAGGCATTCTTGCATGCACCGCTGGTAGGTTGCCCGGCGTTCTTGAGGCGAAGGTCATGGCGGTGTAGCGAAGCTCGAATGGCGTGATGAACGCCGTCTTCTCCTCGCCCTCAGCCATTTTGATCTGGTTGTAACCAGAATAGGCGTCGAGAAACACAGCGATTCGAGCCCGCGGTGGAATCGATTATCTGGTCGATCCGCGGGAGGACGAACTGCTCCTTTGGGCGGCGCTGTTCAGGTTTGTGTAGTCGATACACATCCTCCAGTCCGTTTTCTTCTCAACCAGGACTGGGTTTGCCAGCCACTTGGAGTATTTGATTGGCGGATGAAGCACTGCAGCGAGTAGACGCTGCACCTCTTCGGCGATTGCTCGTGGCGCTCTTCATTGAAGGGGCGCAGCTTGACAGAGTCGCACTTTGGGGTCGGCGTTTAGCTTGTGCTCAGCGAGCTCCACAGGGACACCGGGCATGTCGGAGGGCTTCCATGCAAAGATGTCCCTGTTCTCACGGAGGAACTTCGATGGCGCGCCTTCCTATGCGGGCTCATGCCGTCCGATCGTCACCGTCTGGCTGGAGTCGCTGGGACCAGCTCGGCCAGTGCAGGTGTGCGTGGTGGCCTCAAAGGTTGAGGTGTTTGCGCCCTCCGAGTTGGGCTTCTTGAGTATGGTGGGGTCGTCGTTGTTGACCCCGCTCGCGTATTTGGCGAGTTCATCCACGTGGTTGGTCTCCGTCGCGATGACGGCGTCAGCGAGCTCGGCGCCTTTGGCCTCGCACTCGGCGGCCATGTCGGGGTCGTCGTTGATGGTGATGACGCCGCACGGCCCGGGGAGCTTCATCGCGTTGTACGTGTAGTGGGGCGCTGCCATGAACTTGGCGAACGCCTGGCGCCCCAGGATGCAATGGTAGGGGCTATCGAATGGCACGAGCTCGAAGACGATCCGCTTGGTGCGGAAGTTTGCTGGTGTGCCGAAGGTGACTGGCAGCGTGACCTTTCCGATCGGGTACGCTTTCCGACCGGGGACGATGCCGTGGAACGTGGTGTGGGTCGTCTCGATCATCGACTGCGAGAGCCGCAGCCGCCTGAAGGTGTCCAGGTACAGGATGTTGATGGAGCTTCCGCCGTCCATCAATGTCTTGGGGAGCCAGTAGTCGCCGACCTTAGGCTTGACCACCAGGGCGACTCGACCTGGGTACTCGATGCGTGGCGAGTGGTCTTGTCGACTCCAGGTGATGGGCTGCTCCGACCAGTTGAGGAACTGGGGAACGTCCATCTAGGCCACCGCGTTGACGGCGACGACGCGGGCGATGACCTTCTTCTCGCGCTTCGTGTTGAAGCCCGTGAAGGTGTGGAGCGAGCCGGCCACTTTGCCGAATTTTCCGCCGTTTGGCGGGTCGTTGTCGGGGTCCTCCCGTGCTCGCCGTGCCTTCTCGATCTCCCTGAGGGTGTGGCAGTCGGTGGTGGTGCGTGGCGGGCTTTCCTTCCTGCTATGAAACGCACATGGTTGGTTAAGGAGAGCCACGGGTCGAACCTTGGCAGCCTTGTAGTTGCCGCCCGTCGCGGCGTTGTCCTCCGTCGTGGCGGAAGCTCTTGGGCTCGCGTTGCGTATGCGGCGTTAGTGACGGTCGACTTGCCCGTCAACTGGCGCTTGCGGTGGCGAGTGTTGCTATAGCGCCAGGTCGGACGGGTCGTCATTGTCGTTGCTTCGTCTGGCGTTGACCTCTGACTCGTCGTCGGTTTCCTGGTTTGGATCTTCCTCCGTACCGTTTGGCGATCTCGAGGAGGTCGGGGATGTTGTCGAGTGTGCGAGTGTCGCTTGGCGACCAGGGCTCAGAGCGCGAGGTCTTGAAGCAATGGATCGCGGTGTCGGGTGGATGCCGACGCGTTATACCGAGTTCTTGCCACCGTTGGACCCGATTCGGTCGACTCGCGGGGTCCCTGGGCGCATTGCTCCAGGTCCTCGATAGTGGTGGCGGGTGTAGGAGCACTCGAAGTGCTGACGAGCGTCGCGCATCTCCTCCCGTGAGTCTATCTTGTCCCGAGGAGGTGTTGATCACTCGCTGCGTCCCTCCATCATCAGGGGGAGGTAACGGGCGGTTAGTAGGTCGGTGTGGCCTGCGATCCCCATTGCCATGAGGTATGTGTCGAGCCAGACGGCGGGGTCGTATGAGGAGTCGTACTTTTCTATCTCGTTCGGCGCCTTAAAGTTTGGCGGGTACTTCTCGCCTCGGATCATTGGTCTGAAGCACTTGGGGCCGAGTCGACTGAGCGACCCCATGGGCTCGCCATCGCGGCGATTGGTTAGGGTGTGTCACAGGTCGTCGGGCTGGCATGCGCGCCAGCTTTGGTTGTTGATGATGTGGGTGCGGGCGTCAATGGGTTGACCGTTGGTGGCGATGAGTTTGGTCATCGGCCTAGGGTCGTTGGTGGAGAGTGCCGCGTTCGCGGGTTGGTGTTGGAGCTGCAGTGGCTCCGGTGGTGGGCAGTTGAGTGTGTTTGCCGCCATTGGGCGGCCGCTCGAGGCCGCCCTGCTTCCCGAGGAACGCGAGTATACTCGACCTTGCGAGTCGGCGCCCACTCTTTGCTGCTCGACGGCCTTTGCGAGCAGGGCCCTGACGTATTGGATCTGCAGGGCGCTGTCGCCGGTGGCCGTGATGCTGTCGGCTGCTGCCCGGCCTGCCACGAGGTTGTCCATAGGGGTGGAGAACAGTGGGAGGCCGTTTGCGTCTCGCTCCCGTGAGAAGACGACTATCCGCGGCTGGTCCCTGGGGGGTGTGCGGTTGGGTGGAGGCGGGGCGCCCATCGCCGTCGACCCTGGCGGGGGTCGGGCGCTTCCTCCTGGTGGCGCGTTCTCGCAGATCGCGTGCTCGGCCCACCGGGCGGGTCGTTCGTCGTCGAAGTTCAGGCGCCCCTGAACGGTGGGGTTCAGGCGCGACCTGATCCGCTGTTGGTGGTAGCGCGATAGCTCCTGCGCCGTCACCTGCTCGAGGCGGAATTTCTCGCGCTCGGCTTGCTCCTTGCGCACTGCCTCCGCCAGCTTCAGGCGGAGTTCCTCGACCTCCATCGCCGTGGCGTTAGGAGGGATTGGGGTGGAGAATGGATCCTCCGGCGGATCGGTGCCGGTCGCCATGTAGGTCGCAGCGTGGCGGCTGGTTCCGTCACGGAGGTCGGCGGAGTTCTCCGACCCGGAGTCGAATTCGAAGATCCCGAGGATGGAGGGGTCCTCGAAGTCTCCCACGTTGGAGACCTGAGTAACGGAGCCCGCGGGTGAAGCCGCGGTGATGGATCCGGCGAGTGACGCCGGGGTCGCCGAGTCGGCGTCGTCGTTGAGGGCCGCGTCTTCCGCGGCCGCTGAGTTTTCGCCCACGTCGCTGTGGGCCGAATTGTACTCGGAGGCGAGGCGATGGATCGTGCGGATCTGGCTCTCGGAGAGCCGATCGCGTGGAGGCGACTCGCAGATCGATCCGAGTCCTCCGAGGCGATGGCGTCGGTGAGGCCGACGAAGAGGCTGATCGTGCCGACGGCGGGATCACGCTGTCGCGTGACGGTCGCGCCGCCGGGGCGTAGCTGCTTGGCAAGATTTGGAGCATCTTGCCGATCGCTATCATGCGGCGGTGGTGACCGTCGTTGATGGGCAGATTGGATCTCGCGAGAACACACCGGCCTGACCGCCAGGCCCCGGTGGGCGCCACTATCGTGGGAATGGTCACGGCAGATGCTGCAATCGGCAGCGAGTAGTAAAACAAGGGCAAGGGCGGCCAGCCATCTGCAGTGCGAGATGAGGCGGAGACACGAGGTTTTACCCAGGTTGGCCCCGAGGGTAAAGACCTACTCTGCTAGATTGTATTATGGATGTGGTACAATGGCGAGCTCGGCGCCTAGGCGGCGAGTCGCTTGGTATGATGGAACGATCTCTACACGCCCAGGAGGTTTATATAGGCTCACCTCCCTAGGGTTTACATATCTCAACCGATTCAGTTAAAGCTTGGTTACTCGTTTAACCTAATCCGACCGGGCCTATCTACTCTTTGGGCCTTCAGCTTCCAGTCGCTTGGTTCCTCGCTAGGCTTCAATCCAGTCGCCGTCTTGCAGGCCCACTCGCCAAGTCTTGGGCCAGTCGGAAACGTCCTGCTGGGTATACCCCGGTAGGCATATCCCCATCAAGCACCTTAATGCCATGGGTGTTAGATTGCTGCCAGATGTAAACTAGATTATTGACTCTAGTGCAAGTGGGAGACTATTGGAATTATGCCCTAGAGGCAATAATAAAGATGTTATTATTATAATTCTTGTTCATGATAAAGTTTATATTCCATGCTAGAATTGTATTAAGCGGAAACTTTGATACTTGTGTGGTTTATGAACAACACCGTGTCCCTAGTACGCCTCTATGGACTAGATCATTGATTAATGATGGTTAAGGTTTCCTAACCATAGACATGAGTTGTCGATTAATAATGAGATCATGTCATTAGGAGAATGATATGATGGATAGACCCAAATTAAGCAGAGAAATTAGATCGTGTCATCGTGTTCATCTTTGCGAAGCTTTTTCCTATGTCAAATATTGTATTCCTTAGACCATGAGATAATACAACTCCCTGGTATCGGAAGAAAGCTTTGAGGTTATCAAACGTCATCCTATGTGAGGGCGATCATAAAGGTGTCTCTCAGGTGATCGAAAAGTACTTGTTGGGTTGTATGTATCGAGATGGAATTTTTCCCTCCCGAGTCGAAGAGATATACTTCGGGCCCACTCAGTAATCGATATCAACACCGCTTGCAAGCACGTGGTTAAGCAGTTAATCACAAAGTGATATCGGATTACGGAACGAGTAAAGTACTTGTTGTGAACGAGATTGAACTAGGTATGCCGATACCAACGATCGAATCTCGGGCAAGTAAAATATCGCGTGACGAAGGGAATACATATATGGGATTAATTGAATCCTGGCATCATGGTTCATCCGATATGATCATCGATGAATATGTGGGAGTCAATATGGGTTTCAGATCCACCGTTGATTATTGATAGAAGATCATGTCTGCATATTCTCGAACCCATAGGGTCACACACTTAACGTGCCTCGACGCTAGGATATAATGGATAATTGGTTTATGAGTTTTTGTTCGGAGTCTCGGATGAGATCTAGGACATCACGAGAGGTTCCGGAATGGTCTGGAGAATAAGATTCATATAAAGGAAAGTAGTTTTTGGATTTCAGAATCATTTCGGAATTCGGAGTATTCGGTATTGTACCGGAAGGTTCTAGAAGGTTCCGGAGTGGGACCAACGTGGGCCCACTTTTCGGAGGGCTGCATGGGCCTAAAGGGGAGTGCCCTGGCCGCTTTGGGCCAGGGGAACAAGGCCCCATAGGCCCAGCCGGCCAAACCCTAGGGGAAACCCTAGGGAACCCTTCTAGAAGGAAGGGGGAAACTTGCCCCCCACTCCAACCCTTGGGGCCGCCGCCCTAGGGCTTGGAGGAGGGGCCAAGGGGGCCGGCCAACCCCCTATATAAGGAGGGCAGGGTGCAGCCTCCCCCTACACCTCCTCAACCCTAGCCGCCAACTGCTGCCCCTTCCTCCTCTCTCTCTCCCGACTGCGTGTAGGCGAAGCCCTGCTGCAGAAATTCTCCACCATAAGCACCACGCCGTCATGATGCAGATCCAATCTATATCTCCACCCCACTTGCTGGACCAAGGAAGGAGTAGACGTCGCGGCACCAAACGTGTGCATCTCTCGGAGGCGCCGCCACTTGCGGCGTAGGATCAGATCGGATCGCGAGGAGGAGACGGCTAGTACGACTACATCAACCACGTTCTGTTGAATGTTTCCGCTGTGCGATTTCTTCAACGGTACGAAGATCTCATCTCTCTCTCTCGTTGATTGCATATCCTAGATTAGATCTTGGCTTTCTTGTTCGCATCGTAGAATTTTTTTGATTTACTATGCTGCGAAACCCTTCAATTGTATACCTCTTATATGATCAATGAAATATAGCTCTCTGGTTCACTCATATTTTCTGAGTCTTTTACCTCCTTTAGTGTTCATTTTTGGATCATGTAAAACCTTTATGCACAAGTTTTGCGATTGCACTTATGAAAACTCCGCCTATGGGCGTTAGCTTAAGTTTTCTGGTCTACACGTTCTTTGTCGTTTTTATGTGGATTCTAGAGTAGTGGCTTTTGGCACTTATTGTCGGTGATTTTGTGCTTAGGTTATTGACGGTGCCATTGGGCATCATCACCTAAGCGCATAGTTCCGACAACGAGTCTTCCGACTCACGAAAAGTCAAGCATAAGAACCAAAGTAATGGATAAGCCAGCACTTGCTTAAAAAATATATACATGCTAGAAACTGGTTCTTAAGTAGCAGGACATACAACATTGTTTGTCGCCTTAAGTTAATACAAAGTTTTTTCCGCATACGCATCAAGGGTGAAACAAATATTACAAGTTGTTTTCACTCCTTTGGCGCAGGAGACTTGGAAGAAGCATCATCGGCAGCAGGAGAGTCACCCTCGAAGTCGGCTATGTGAAGGGACTTGGAGGAGCTTTGGTTACCGTCATCGATGGTATTTCTAGGCACGAAGACATCAACGTCGACCAACTTGGCGACTCTGGTGTCATATCCCGCGAGTGACGACAAGATGGATTGGTGATTAATCTCTTTGCCATCGTCATCTACGTCAGGAATGCCAGAGGTCACCGTGTCGATGTCGGCATCTTCGTAGTGTGCCTTCACCATTGACAGCGCCATCCTTGCACCAGCCCGTGCACATGAAGCTTTCCATCTTGTGATACGATCAGGGGCTCGGCACAAAATCTTCGAGTACTTCGCAACAGAGTCTGATGCTTTGATGTTGATCTGGAGGGGCTTGGCAATCTCTTTCTCTTGCACAATGGCGGTGTTGATGAAGTTGCCGGCAAGAACCATGCATTCCTTGGCTGGAGGAGGCGACCGGGTTAAACCCATAGGAGCTGCAAATTCCGACAAGGGCCCACATGAGTTCAAAAGTTCAAAGTATCCAGACTATATGAATCCAAGGCGGATAAAACTTACTGAAGATGCTGGCCTCAATTGCCAAAGGGTATCCGCCAAGGAGTCCCGTTATTGTTGGAGGAGCTTGTATGCCTCATGATGGCGTTCATTCTGCTCATCGGCAGCTTTTTTCTGTTCTCTTAAAATTGAGATCTCCTCCTTCAAGCGGTCCATTTCCTCGGTGGTGGAATCCTGCAAAATTTTCATTGAGTCCTCATGCATCTTCAGCATGTCCTGCTTCTCCTGCTTAAGGATTTTATTCTCGCTATCCAGCTGTTGAATGTGCTTGGATTGCTCGACAATGTCCTTGGCCTTGGCAACATATTCTGCAAAGTCGGAGAAATCAAAGTACACAGTGAATACTCGAAGAATATGGGCACAAAACCAAGTCGGAATGCGAAAAAGAAAACAGACGCTTGCTCTTGGTGATTTGTTCCTTCAAGAAGACAGTTTTACCCTTTTCAGCTTCCAAGTCTGCACGCATCTTCTGATACTTGTCGTTGGTCATGCCCCTCTGAGCATTCTCGTTCTGTGGAAAAAAGGAAAAAGTTAAACGTTGTTTGGTCTACTTGGAGCATCTAGCCGAAAAATTTCCACCTAGACGCTCGGGGGCTACAGCGAGAGTTTTTAACTTAGCAATATGCTTGGTCTTTCTTTAAGAATCTATTCAGAACTAATTCAGTTACAACTAGAAGCTTGGGGGCTACAGTATAAAGTTTTTAACTCGGATATATGCTTAGATTTTCTTTAAGCATCTAGTCAGAACTAATTCATTTACAACTAGAGGCTTGGGGGCTACAGTATTGAAATTTATAAACACTGCGTATGCTACTCTAAAAGCATCTAGACGGAATAATTCATTCCACCTAAATGCTTGGGGGCTATAGTGAGAAGTTTTCTACTTTAGTTACTCTTAGAGCATTCAGATGCAAAGACCTATGGTTTTCCGTCTAAATCCTCGGGGGCTACAGTGGGATATTCATATGAAATGCAAAAGGCAAATAAAACTTACAAGTGCGATAATCTTGAGGTTCGTAGCGCTCTCGGCCAGCAGCTTGCCAAAGGATACACTGTTTCCTTGCAAGATCTCTGCTTGACGGAGGAGCTCCTCAAGACCACACGTCGGAGATGTCGACGCCGCGCCAGGAACCAGAGTTGTGCTACTCGGCGTAAGCGCCGGGTAGACTATCTTCGGGAACTCAATAGGTTTCTGGGGGTGAGGACGCCGCCTTCGGCAGAAGTACCAGCTTCCACCACCGCCTTACCGCTACCGATGGCATCCTTAGCCGGAGCTTCAGCCATTTGGTGGGCGGCACTCTCCTGCATCGCCTGCTCGCCAACAACAACAACCTCGGTAGAGGCACCTAAGTCCACTTCCATGGCGGAAGAGCCATATGCCTCCTTAGGTTGTGAGCTTGTCGGGGCTGATGAAGGCTTGACGGAGGGAGTGACAGGGGCGATGGCGGGAGACGCGTCGCGATGCAACATGTCCTTGATGGTTCTAGAAGCCCCCGATGTTTTGGAGGTCTTCTTCAGGCTAGTCATGGCTTTCTTCCTGAAACGTACAAAATGTATAAGTACAGGAACAAGACAGAAAAATAGACAATGTCGGAGAGAAAGAGACTTACACAAGAGGTGGTCTTTCCTTTATCCGCCTCCAGGGTGGCGGTAATCTTTTTGGAGGCTCCAGCCTCCGTCTTCTTCTTCTTGCCTCCGTCAGAGCGTCAGAGGTGGAGCTCTTCCGCTTTCGCGCAAATTGAGCATCATCGTCGGACACGACCGTGACTTCCTTCATCTTTGGATCATAGATTTGGGCAGCCATGCTGTCCTCCTCTAGATCGCTAAGCTGTTAAGTGAGAAATCACCGCGTTAGATGAGATGAAAATAGTTAGACGGAAGAACTGGAGTATATGTCATACACGGAAAATAAATAGCTACCTTTGGGCACTTGCCTTCTACGAACATGTCGTAGGTGATGGTGAAGCCACGTCGTTTTCCTTCACCTTGACGATGTCCTTGAGACGGAGCTTCACGGAGTCGCTCGATAAATTGTCCACGGAGATGCGGAGGCTACGCTGGTGTACTCGTGCATCAGCTTCACGCGGTGCTGCAGAGGTTGGATTCGCCTGATGAACCAGCACATGGCTAGGTCCAAGCCGGTCAAACATGTCTCTACGAACCACTCTATCCTCCTTATGGCGCGGGAAGCATCGATGTCAGAGGGAAGGGAGGCCTGGGATCTCCATGTCGAAGTTTCGGCGGCGGCTCCATCGACGAAGTCCGGGTACGTTACTTCTCGGCTGGCCAGAGGGATATCTGGGCCGTAGAAGTAAGTACGCTGCCAGTTCTTGCAGGACTCATAACCAACAATGTCGGGGAATCGCCGGCCAGGACGGATCTTGAAGCTTATGGTGCCACAATTCCTAAGTTCATTCTTATTGGCTTCGGCTTCATGCTTGACGGTGAAGAAATACACGAAGAGATCTAGCCTAGGCTTAATCCCTAGGTAACCCTCACAGAGCGTTGCGTAATTGCTAAGCGCTAGGATGCTATTGGGGGAAAGGTTTTGGGGCTGGACTTTGTAGTGGTTCAACACGGAGAGGAAGAAGTTAGAGATGGGCAAGGAGACGCTGCGTACCAGTTGGGATTTTAGGTACACCTTTTCTCCGGCTTGGGGAGAAGGTGTCACCTCGCCGGCCGGTCCTGCCCGCCAGGAGAGCCCCTCCGTCGTAGGGAGGTAGCCTTCGGCGATCAGTTCCTTGATGTCGCGCTCTGTGATGTCCGAACCGCGCCAATCACCTTTGTGGGAATCGAGTTCCTCTTCCAACGGCTCCAGCGCCGCTGGATTGTGGTCACCGCCGGTGGTCTTGACCACCGCAGAGATGGAGATGACCAGGCCCTCTGGGGGCACGACGATGAAGCTCGCCGGCTTCGCTCGACGCCGCCATGGAAGGAGTAGATATACTGCTGGCCATTGCACAAGTTTGGAGGTGACTGGCGAGAATCAAAGCTAGGGTTTTTTCACGAGGTTGCGCGGAGAGATCGAGAGGGTGCTCGCTGGACGAAGAAGGCGATGCGAGGGGAGAATGAGGTGAAAAGTAAAAATTCCACCGCGGTTACTATTTATGATCTCCAGCATCAAGATTCGTGCAGCTTGACCGGACGGTTGCCGCGTAGACGACGTGTTCACGAACGTGCGCGGAAATTTTGCCACGTCCCCAACCGTCACCGCCAACGGTTCGTATCGCTCGTGCAGGAAAATTGGATATGATTGCGTTCTCTGCATGTGTGAGTTACAAGGCGTCGCTGACCTACGTCTACGTCGCCCTAGCTGACATAGGCAGATGAGCCGTCACATTAAAAGATTCTGGCATGGACGGATCCAGTCCGGCTACGGAAGAGTACGATGGAAGATTCAGCATTTCTCTGACTTACAAGTTGAAGACGGACAAAACCTTGCAGGTTTCTTTGGGAGGACTACAAGATATTGCTTGAAGATTTGCCGACATCCATCTAAACAGAGCATTTCACGTGAAGAGGCAAGACGACGCAATATCTCGGAGTTCTCCGGGGGCTACTGTTGGGGATATGCTATATGGGTATCCTTATAGCACGTCTCTTATCCGGCTAACCCGGGTGGCCCATAGTTGGTAGCATGGCCTATGGCCTGCTGGGCGGCCCAGTTAGATGGATCCAGAAGGGAGGCCCATGCCGGATAAAGGAAGTCTACGGTTGGAATCATCGACATACCCGGAGCCTTGGAGTACAAGACAAGCTAGACTAGTCATAGTCAGTGTAGGACTTGGTAACCTGTCCGGCTAGGACTTTTCCCTATAACCCTAGGACCTGGCGACTATATAAGTCGGGCCTATGGGAGCCTTTAGGGCACAACCTCATACAATCGAGTAGCGATTATCATACACCTCGCATAGCGAACCAATATCTATAACTCGGCGTATTGCCCTTATAGTGATTTATAGCAGGAGTAGGATTCCGCCACCGTTGTGGGATCTGAACCTGGGTAAGCTGTGTTACCTCGTACCCATCAACCGTCCGCCTTCCCCCACGTCTCTAAACACGCACTATGAGGACCCCTTCATGGCGTACTCGTCGGCAATACCACGACACCTAGGCATATGCAAGTTCTCAAAAATTGTCCCTTAAAATGTAAGTTTTACTTAGAGAAACTATGTCCTTGATCTTCACGAGTTCTTACGTCTTCATGGATTCCCTTTCCAACTGCAATCGTTATTCAATTCCCCCAAACAGGGAGTGATAAACCACGTTTATTACACTCTGCAAAGGTGCACCACTTTTTTATTACCCACCATCTCATAGTTCATTTCATTCAACAAAACTGCATTTGCTTTTAAATTTGAGGAAATGTCTATCTAAATCCTGCCACTAATGCCTAATAATCAAAGGGGTATGAAATCATGTCTTTCTATTTTTTCTTGTGCAGATAATGATGTTTGATGATGGGAATCACAACATTAAAGTCAAAGATACAAGATTTCCAACAACTCAAACAAACCTGGAGTCGTGAAGTGGAGGCAGTGCCTTTAATGACCAACTATATGACAGGAATTTTATTTCGGCCGTATAGTTGGCACCAACATTGCCTGGTCAAACAAAACAACTTTCATGAAGGAACCCCTATATAAAGAGGCCTCGGGCGACGAGAAAACCCTCCTCGACCTCTTCTTTTTGATATCAACTCTCCCTACTACCAGAAGCCACCACACTAGAGGAATAGATCTAGATCTAATCTCCAAACCCTTCTCCACCACCATAACCATATTCCACCACTTGTAATAGTATATCTCATCTCTGATTGGCGAAATTGTAAGACTATTTGCTATCAATCTCATGATTTCCATTACAATATTTATGATTGTTGATTTCATCTCTATGTGTGAGTAATTCTCCTTGGGCTAAGGGCTTCGGCCTAGCCATGTAGCTTTTGTGCATGTTATTTATCATAGATGGGATCATGTATTAGCTTGTATGACATGATGATTATTGTACCCTCTCTTGCCTCAATCTAAGGACTTGTCAGGTACCCAAGACCACAAGGATTGATCCAGGTATAGGGAGTGTGAGTAATGACTAATCTGCGGGATGGGAACCCCAGTGACAAAAGGGGTAGTACGGCTGTATGTGAGGGATATTTGGGATTAACGGTGACATCACTATGCATATCATTAGTTCTCTTTCTTCTATGGATGAGACTAGTAGGTTATTTCTATAAGCGGTTGCGGAGGCAATTGATATGTCATAAATGTATCTATAATTTTTGATGCTCCATGCTTGTTTTGTACCAACTATCTTATATTTTGTCTACACTTTGAGGCATTTTTATACATTTTCTGGAACTAACCTATTAACAAGATGTCATAGTGCCAGTTCCTATTTTCTGCTGTTTTTGGTTTCAAAAAAGCTAGTAAAGAAATATTCTCGGAATTGGACGAAACAAAAGCCAAAGTCAATATTTTATTGTAATGAAGACGGAGTCCAGAGGAGGGACAAAGAGGCGCCACAGGGCGGCCAGACCACCCCATGGCGCAGCCAAGGGTGGGCCCATGCCTGGGCATGGTGTGGCCCCCTGGTCCTCAACCTACCTTGCCCCTTCGCCTATATAAACACCCCGAGGAGAAAACCCTAAGTACCCGATCAGAAATCCATGAAAAAGTTTGTAGCCGCCGCCACCATCGTCCCTAGATCGGGAGGGATCTGAATCTATTCCCGGCACCCTGCCAGAGAGGGGATATCACCCTAGAGGCCTTGTTCATCACCATGCCAGCCTCTAGAGTGATGCGTGAGTAGTTCATCCTTGGACTATGGGTCCATAGTAGTAACTAGATGGTCATTTATCCTCTTTGTGCTATCATGTTTAGATCTTGTGAGTTGCCTATCATGATCAAGATCATCTATTTATAATCCTACATGTTGTGTTTGTTAGGATCCGATGGATATTGAGTACTACGTGAAGATTGATTATTGATTCTATCATGTCTATGTTATTTTTGATCTTGCATGCTATCCGTTGCTAGTAGTTACTCTGGCCAAATATTTGCTTGTGACTCCAAGAGGGAGTATTTATGCTCGATAGTAGGTTCATGCCTCTAGTAATATGGGGGAGTGACAAAAACCTCTAAGGTTGTAGATGTGTTGTTGCTACTAGGGAGAAGACAACAATCTTTTGTCAAAGGGAAATTGTATTGTTTACTTTACACACCTTGCTTAATGAAATTATCTGTTGCTTCCAACTTAATACTGAAAGGGGTTCTGATGATAACCTGAAGGTGGACTATTATTCACAGATGTGGTTGGTTTAAGGTCTATGTATTATGTTGTAATGCTGTAGTGACCTCGGATCGGTAAGGATCCTAAGTCCCTGTGATTTACATGCTAGTCCCTGGATCAATAGATAGCACTCACAGTCGATGAAATATCATGTAAAACACAAAGTCTTTATTACACGGAGAATCCAGAGTATGAATTTATTACAAAGATTTCTTAGCATTATGCTAGCTCAAATAATAGCGGAAACATAAAAGCAGCATGAGTCCATCAATGCCCCAGGCTTGTCGAGTGTAGACCCGCGATCCCTACGCACCTTTCAATCTTCGGATTCTGCACATAAGACGTGCAGCCAACAAGTTGGGTCAATACTTTGAATGTATTGGCAAATTACACCAAGGAGAGAAAAGACTATCTCTACATGCAAGGCTGGTATAGGCTGTAGAATTCATTTGCTCAAAGCTAGTTTTTCTTAAGTAGAGAGAAGAAGAGAGGATTGTCCTACTTTGTAAACATTTGCTTAGATAAAATAAGGTCGAGTGGCACACGAGGATATTACGCACCAAGTGTCCAAACAACCAAACACTTGGATATTACGCACCAAGCGTCACTTGGATATTACGCACCAAGTTCCCAAATTCCCACCCAGTAGCGATATTACGCACGCCATGGGGTTTCAAAACTTTGTTTTAGAAAAGAGAGAGGAAGATCCTTCAGAGGCTCCATCCTTCAGATGCTCAATGTTGTTCTGTTTCCGTGAACACGGCTGATCGATCAGATTGCAATACTCTCGAGAGTTTGTGCACTTTACCCACAATCCACGATCAAGTCCTTTTACAGACAAGACCATGGCGAGGCTTTCCCTTAGTAGCCCCTCTACCTTCCGGATCCAACCGTGCCAAGAACCTCCAAATGTTGGTACCCAGGTGAGGTTTCCCACTAAGTACTAGGCCAAGACAGAGCCCATAATGTATTGTGGTTGCACTGGAAGCTTCTGAATTCTGAAACATGGCAGACTTCTTTGATTCCTGGGCGGCCGTCCTCCACCAAAATCTCACTCGTTGACCCGACAACCATTCCGCCCATAAGAAAACTTAGTTTTATTTTGAAGTGGACTTTGAGGAGGAAAGTTTGCTCTAGATAGCCTTTATACTTAGAAAAATTCTTTGTCTTTCGAACCCCCCAACGGTACTTTGTATATATAGCATAGCACGCAATACTTAGCAAAACAGGGGTAACCTACTAGGATGGGAAATCCTAAGTATAGCTACTCATGGCATACTACAAAAATCATCGCACTTGCAAAATAATACTAAGGAAAATTCTACTAGATCATCCTACACATGCATACTACAGAATTTTGAAGATCACATGCATAGAATCAAAACTGGGACAAAATTATGAACAAGTGGTGTAACTTGCCTTGATCCGAGCAGCACTCTATACAATACCACTCCTTAGCGCACTCCGAGTAATCTAACGAATCACAAACATAGGTCCGATCACAACTTGCTCAAAGCATAACACAAAGGAAATCATGCATGCATGCAACATGGTAATTTATGCAAGGTTGGTTAAATTGATCAAGGTAGCAAGTTTGTGTTGTGATAGTGTGAGGGTGTCACTAGGATTGATTTTCCCAAGGGTTTAGATCTACTATAGAGTCACTAAACAAATCCTAGGATTATAAGGAGATCAACCATCTAATTAGCCCCAAGCTATATCTAATGACCCTAAGCAAGTTTGTATAGTTTTGTCTAGTGGGCATCATGGAAACAAGGTTATTGCAACAAGAATTAATTAAAACAGAATTTTAATTATCTTTCCATAGAATAAACACCCCAATCTAGTGATTAAAATCTACACCTAAAACATTACTGTAAATCTGGGATATTATTGTAGATTTGGATTCTACTCAAAATTAGGAATCCAACGGTATATTATAAGATAAATTTGGCCAAATATTTAATTTTATACGATTTTCGCAAGTTTTAAACTAAATCTGCAAAACAGATCTAACCCTAAAATAAAAAAACTTGACAAGTGGCACAACCCGATTGGTCCAGCTGGAAAGCACGGGGCCGACGCGGAGCGTTAGTGGGCTGCAGACGCAGTTACGCAGCGACATTATCGGGCGCATACCCCTTCGGGTTTGTATCTAATCTGAACCGTAGGTTGCAAATCGGACGGATGAGAGGGGTGCGGTGACTTACTGCGGTGGCGACGGTGGCGTTGGGCGGCAGTGGCGTCGGTGACGATGGTCGTTGGCGCTCTAGTGGTTCCCCGAGGTGGCGGTGGTGTCGACGGAGCGCGTCTGGTCCTTGCGGTCACGCTCGTGTCCTTATCGTTCCTCCTCGCTTCCTCGACTATCGGCAGGGTCCCGCCGTTCTTCTCCGTCCCTGGCGGCGCTCCGGCGAGCAATTGCGGATGCGTTTCTGCGAGAGAGAGAAGGGGAAGGGCACACGGCGTGAATCAGTGGTGAACGAGGAACAGCTCTAGGGGAAGGAAGGAGCGAGAGGTGCTCCCGAACGTCTCGGCGAGGTCCAACCCGACTGCGGCGGCGCGAATCGTCGATCGTCTAGGGTTCCGCAGGGGGAAAAATCGGACGGGGTGAGGCCGAGGGTGGCGGGGGTTATATGGGGGTGGAGACTTGGGCGAGGGGGGCGGTCGAGTCCGGCGCGAGTAGGAGTCCGACGCGGCCGAAGTTGTGTTCGCCGCGGTCTCCAGGAGGAAGACGACGGGGTGGGACCCCCACGTCAGTGGTGGAGGGAGAAGCGGGCCGATGCTGGGCTGTGGCGGATGGCGTGGGTAGGCTAGCTGCTGCGCGGGCGCTGGTGGGCTGCGCTGCGGCCCAGTTAGGTAGGTTTCCCCTTTTTTTTCCTTTAATCATTTTCCTTTTCTGTTGTAATAAAACCTAAATAACTTTTGCAAACTAAGGCCAAAATTGATGAAACTTGTTTCTAAAATTTCATAAAATTAAGGTGGTCAACCTAGGGCCATAGTTTAATGTTTTACAAGGTTTTTGGTAGGGTCTTTACTCAACCTCTACAATAATGCTTACATAAGGCAACCACCATTAGGGTTTTCTAGGTTTAGGTGTTTAGGATTTTTATTTCAATTTTCACTTGCCTGATGCAATGATGCAAGGATGATGCATGACACTAATAACATCCTAATACAGAATCTGGGATGTTACAAACCTACCCCCCTTAAGAAGAATCTCGTCCTCGAGATTCGGGTTGGCTAGCAAAAAGGTGTGGGTGTTCTGCCTTCAAGTCTTCTTCACGCTCCCACGTAGCTTCTTCTTCGGAGTGGTGGTTCCATTGTACCTTGCAGAATCTTATAGTCTTGGTGCGAGTAATCCTTTTAGCTGTTTCCAGTATTTTGATGGGTTTTTCCTCATAGGTAAGGTCATTCTCCAATTGAACCTCATCTAGGGAAATGGTGTCTCTTAGCGGTGTTTCAGCCATCTCCGGGTGACACTTCTTTAGTTGTGACACATGAAACACATCATGAACAGTTAGTCCTTCTGGTAACTCCAACTGATAAGCCACTTCCCCTCTACGGGCCAGAACCTTATATGGTCCTATGAATCGTGGGGCTAACTTGCCCTTGATCCCGAACCTCTTAACTCCTCATAGGGGTGAAACTCGGAGATACGCACGGTCCCCTATTTCATAGGCCACATCCCTGCGCTTGGAATCAGCGTAACTCTTCTCTCGGGATTGGGCTACTTTTAGCCTATCCTGAATCTGTCGTACCTTTTCTTCGGCATCCTTTATCAAGTCAGGACCAAAAAGACTGCGTTCACCAACTCCATTCCATAGCAATGGAGTCCTACACTTCCTGCCATATAGAACTTCAAACGGAGCCATCTTAATACTTGTCTGGTAGCTGTTGTTGTATGAGAACTCAGCATACGGCAGGTTATCGTCCCAGCTAGACCCATAGTCCAGCGCGCAAGCTCTCAACATATCCTCCAAAATTTGATTCACCCTTTCTGTTTGGCCATCTGTCTGAGGGTGGAAGGCAGTACTGAATTCTAGTCGGGTTCCAAGAGACTCATGTAGTTGACGCCAAAACTTCGAAGTAAACTGGGTGCCTCTATCTGACACAATTCCCTTGGGAACACCATGTAGGCTTACAATCCTTGACATGTATATCTTAGCGAGCTTAGCACTTGTATATGTGGTCTTTACGGGGATGAAGTGAGCCACCTTGGTAAAGTGGTCCACCACTACCCAGACATAATCAAATCCGGAACGAGTCCGGGGCAATCCCGTGATGAAATCCATGCCTACCTTGTCCCACTTCCAGTCGGGTATAGGTAGTGGTTGAAGTAATCCTGCCGGTTTCTGATGCTCGGCTTTAACTCTGTTGCACACATCACACAGAGAAATATACTCTGCAATATCTCTCTTTAGGTTATTCCACCAGAATCTATCCTTCACATCCATGTACATCTTTGTGTTACCTGGATGAATTGAGTATGGCGAATCATGAGCTTCTTGTAGAATCATCTTCCTGATATCGGGGTCATTGGGAACGCACAAACGCTTCCCATACCAGAGGGTTCCTTGTTCCTCCAGACGAAATTCTTTAGTCTTTCCTTCACTTATCCTGACTCTTATTTCTTCCAACTCTTTATCCCCCTTTTGTGCTTCTTGGATCCTTTCTTGGAAGGTGGAAACTATTTCCATAGTCGCTACGTGTCCTTTCGGGACTATCTCTAGCCTGAGATCCCTGAATTGCTTGCATAAATCCTCTGGAAGTTCCCCTGCGGTAAGTCCATTCACATACACCTTACGACTTAAGGCATCAGCCACCACGTTTGCCTTTCCGGGGTGGTACTGTAAGTCCAAATCATAATCCTTAATTAGCTCAAGCCATCTTCGTTGTCTCATATTCAACTCCTTTTGGGTGAAGATGTACTTCAAACTTTTATGATCTGTGAACACATCACAGTGTTTGCCCATGAGGTAGTGTCTCCATACCTTGAGTGCATGAACCACAGACGCAAGTTCCAAATCATGTGTGGGATAATTGTGTTCGTGGTTCTTAAGTTGTCGGGAGGCATAGGATACCACTTTACCATCCTGCATCAATACACTTCCAATTCCTTGTCGAGAAGCGTCACAATAGACTTGAAAATCCTTCTGGATATCGGCGGAACCTGGTTACATAAGGCGTTTCTTCAACTCTTGAAAACTTGCTTCACATGCCTCGGTCCATAGGAATTTCTTTTCCTTCTTTAATAGTTCCGTCATGGGTTTTGCTATCTTGGAAAAGTTTTCGATGAACCTCCGGTAATATCCTGCGAGGCCCAAGAAACTTCTAATATCTCCCACATTCTTGGGTGACTCCCATTCCGTCACGGAAGCTACCTTACTAGGATCTACGGCAACTCCTTTAGCTGACACAACATGACCAAGGAATCCCACTTCCTTTAACCATAACTCGCACTTGCTGAATTTGGCATACAACTTGTGTTCTCTTAGCTTCTCCATGATAAGGCGCAGATGTTTCTCATGTTCCCTCTCATCCTTAGAGTATATGAGTATATCATCTATGAATACCACGATAAACTTGTCCAAATATTCCATGAACACTTTGTTCATCATGGTCATGAAGTATGCTGGGGCATTGGTCAGACCAAACGACATTACGTTGTACTCATACAATCCGTATCTTGTGGTGAATGCTATTTTGGGCACATCCTGCTCTCGAATCTTTAGCTGAAAGTAGCCTGATCGCAGATCGATCTTTGAGAACACACTGACTCCTTTTAGCTGGTCAAACAGGTCGTTGATGTTGGGTAGAGGATACTTATTCTTAATCTTCACTTCGTTCAACGAGCGGTAGTCCACAACCAGCCTCTTGGTCTTATCCTTCTTTTCCACAAATAGGACGGGTGCTCCCCAAGATGACGCGCTGGGTTGAATGAACCCCTTGTCCAATTGTTCCCTAAGCTGTTTCTTGAGTTCCTTTAACTCGTCCACATCCATCTTATATGGTCTCTTAGCTATCGGCCCCGTGCCTGGCATCAAGTCAATGAGGAACTCGATATCACGGTCGGGCGGCATTCCTGGTAGTTCCTCCGGGAAGACATCTGGGTATTCCTTTACAATGGGTACCTCCTCCAAGCTAACCTCCTTAAGAGAGTTCACCATGACTTCTTTAAGTGCGAAATTCGACTTGATACGAATCCTCTTCCCTTCCGGTGTTGTGAGCATGACCGTTCTCTTGGCACAATCTATGACTCCTTCATATTCGGTCATCCAATTCATGCCCAAGATTATGTCTAATCCTTGTGATTCTAGAACCACTAGGCTGGTGGGAAAAATGTGTGTCCCAATCCTTAGTTCTAATTCCTGAACGGAGTTTGCCACTATTTCTCCCCCAGGAGAACTTACCCTTAGAGGAAAGTTTATAGTCTCCGTTGGTATCTTGTCTCTATCCACAAATACCCTTGATATGAATGAATGCGATGCACCAGTATCAAAAAGAACAACTGCGGAAATAGAATTGAGTTTGAACTTACCAATCACAGAGTCTGGCGCATCACAAGAATCCTCCATAGAAACATGATTCACCGTGGCTTTGACAAACGGATTTGGCTTCTTCCCGTTTCCATTGCCATGGTTGTGTCCATTTCCATTCCCATTACCATTGCCATTCTTCCTCTCGGGGCAAGAGGTTGCATAGTGCCCTGTCTTGTTGCACTTAAAGCATGTCACCTCACTGAGATCCTTTCCATTGCTGCCATTGCCATTGCGGTTTTTATGCCCATTGTGTTTGTGGCCACCATGGTTATGACCGTTATGGTTGTGGCCATTATTGTATAAGGTGGTGGTGAGGAATTGCGCTGCTTCTGGTACGGAACAGAGTGTTTGTGAGGGTTAGATTTCCTCTTGTGATTTTCTATGCTCTTCCTCTTTGATTCAACCACAATGGCTCATCCCCAGAGTTCTGAAAGTTGTCAAATTTCTGAGCCACAAGCTGAATGGATATCTCATCGTTGAGCCCTCTTAAGAAATCCTCCTGTCTCTTGGCATCAGTGGAAACGTCATCGGGTGCATAACGGGCTAGCTTATTGAAAAGCTCCCCATACTCAGTGACAGAATAGTGCAGCTGGTGTAGGTCGCGAAACTCGCGCCTTTTCAGAGTCATGACACCAGCAGCCACATGATGAGTGCGAAAAGCTAACTCAAACTATTCCCAAGTGATAGCATCAATATCTGGGTGGGTGACTTGGTAATTATCCCACCATTCTGCAGCAGGTCCTTCAAGCTGGTGTGCGGCATAACGCACCCTGTCGGCTCCGACAGCTTGCATGGTGTCTAGCTTTTTGTTGATCGTATGCAGCCAGTCATCAGCGATGATTGGTTTAGTGCTGCTAGTGAAGGTAGGTGGGTTCGGCCTTAAGAACCGAGTCAAGTGATCCTATTGAGGAGGTGGCGGAGGTGGTGGTGGCGGCGGGTTGTTATTGTTTTGCATGTTCTGAGTGAGCAGTTGGATCAGCTGGTTCTGAGTGGCCAAAAGTTGTGCTATTTCTGGCAGGATTTCGGAGTTCGCACGTCTTGGCGGC
The DNA here is from genome assembly GCA_023614405.1 of Avena insularis. Classification (NCBI taxonomy): domain Eukaryota; kingdom Viridiplantae; phylum Streptophyta; class Magnoliopsida; order Poales; family Poaceae; genus Avena; species Avena insularis. The sequence continues at coordinate 4,257,932 of CM042689.1, forward strand.
ATCTGTGGGGTTTAAGAGAATAGTTAAGAAATAGACAGAAAGACTAAGTAGTAAACTCCTACCCTTATGAAAACACACTAAGCACACAAGGCACACAAGACATAAAAACACAGCTTAACACAGGAAACAACCAAGTTTAACTAAACCAGACTTGTCTTGGTATTTATTACATTTGCGAATAACATTCTACTATAGAATTAAAGGTGGTCCAACTATTACACATCTTCCACGCCTTCCTCTTCCTCGTCCTCGAATGAGTAGCCTTCCTGCTCTAGAGTTGTCTTGTATAACTCCATCTCCTTTGTGGTGGCTTCAAGCTTCTCCTGGAGGTCCTTTATCTCATCCTGTAGCTTCTTGGTAGTGGCTTCTAGCTGCTCCTGAAGTCCCTCCTTCTCGCTTTGTAGCTCCTCCACTAAACTTGACTTCATTGCGGCTTCAAGTTTCTTTGCCAAGTCCCTCTTGGAAGCACGCACATCATTGATTATCTTGCAAAGGCCTTCAGTTTGCACTTCATCTCCATCGATCTGCTGTTTAAGTTCCCTAATTCTATTGTTTTTATTTATCACCCTCTTCTCTTGGTTAGCGAACTTCTTCTCTTGGTCCTGGAATTTTAACTCTTGGAGCTTCATTGCCTCCTCCTGCTGCTTGATCATTTCTTCCTTCTCCTTGATGAGGGTGCATAGCTCGTCGTTCTTCAACATCTCGAGGAAGGTACCCTTTTCAAGGTCATGGATGTGGCACTCCAAGTCTTGATATTGTGTTCTTGGCTTGGTAGAAGTTCTTTCCTCAAAGGTTAACTCCATGGAATTCCTTCCTCATCTCTTCTTCCAAAGAGGCGCATGGTGTCCTTGGAGAGCTTCATGATGGCGTCCACATAGGCGTCCAATGAGTTGTTGCAAGCTAATGCTAAGGGCCTTCTCCTTGGAATCGCTAACAATGTGGATTGCTATGTCTTCCTCCGGGTTCTTGCCTCGCTCTTTTCCTGGCTGGATGACCTTGACTCCCCAACAGCCGTCCTTGTGGAGTTTCTTCATTGTGCTCCCCTGGATTGTTGGGAGAGGAAGGTCCAAACGTGTGAGTATATCCATGAGGCATCCACCAAAGCGAAGGGGCTCGATGTCCGCGACGGTGTCGTAGAGGAAGCTTGTCATCTTTGAGTCAGAAGAATGAAGGTTAGATATTTAAACAAGTAGAGGAAAGCAGATACTAGAAGTGCGGAAAATAATTTAGTAGAAGAACAAGTAAGGCAAAAAAGTTAGGGGTGGTTCCAATCCTAGGGTCACGTCCTACAGGCAACGATGTGCTCTGATACCATCTGTAGTGACCTCGGATCGGTAAGGATCCTAAGTCCCTGTGATTTACATGCTAGTCCCTAGATCAATAGCTAGCACTCACAGTCGATGAAATATCATGTAAAACACAAAGTCTTTATTACACGGAGAATCCAGAGTATGAATTTATTACAAAGATTGCTTAGCATTATGCTAGCTCAAATAACAGCGGAAACATAAAAGCAGCATGAGTCCATCAACGCCCCAGGCTTGTCGAGTGTAGACCCGCGATCCCTACGCACCTTTCAATCTTCGGATTCTGCACATAAGACGTGCAGCCAACAAGTTGGGTCAATACTTTGAATGTATTGGCAAATTACACCAAGGAGAGAAAAGACTATCTCTACATGCAAGGCTGGTATAGGCTGTAGAGTTCATTTGCTCAAAGCTAGTTTTTCTTAAGTAGAGATAAGAAGAGAGGATTGTCCTACTTTGTAAACATTTGCTTAGATAAAATAAGGTCGAGTGGCACACGAGGATATTACGCACCAAGTGTCCAAACAACCAAACACTTGGATATTACGCACCAAGCGTCACTTGGATATTACGCACCAAGTTCCCAAATTCCCACAAAGTAGCGATATTACGCACGCCATGGGGTTTCAAAACTTTGCTTTAGAAAAGAGAGAGGAAGATCCTTCAGAGGCTCCATCCTTCAGATGCTCAATGTTGTTCTGTTTCCGTGAACACGGCTGATCGATCAGATTGCAATACTCTCGAGAGTTTGTGCACTTTACCCACAATCCATGATCAAGTCCTTTTACAGACAAGACCATGGCGAGGCTTTCCCTTAGTAGCCCCTCTACCTTCCGGATCCAACCGTGCCAAGAACCTCCAAATGTTGGTACCCAGGTGAGGTTTCCCAATAAGTACTAGGCCAAGACAGAGCCCATAATGTATTGTGGTTGCACTGGAAGCTTCTGAATTCTGAAACATGGCAGACTGCTTTGATTCCTAGGCGGTCGTCCTCCACCAAAATCTCACTCGTTGACCCGACAACCATTCCGCCCAGAAGAAAACTTAGTTTTATTTTGAAGTGGACTTTGAGGAGGAAAGTTTGCTCTAGATAGCCTTTATACTTAGAAAAAATCTTTGTCTTTCGACCCCCCCAACGGTACTTTGTATATATAGCATAGCAAGCAATACTTAGCAAAACAGGGGTAACCTACTAGGATGGGAAATCCTAAGTATAGCTACTCATGGCATAATACAAAAATCATCGCACTTGCAAAATAATACTAAGGAAAATTCTACTAGATCATCCTACACATGCATACTACAAAATTTTGAAGATCACATGCATAGAATCAAAACTGGGACAAAATTATGAACAAGTGGTGTAACTTGCCTTGATCCGAGCAGCACTCTACACAATAGCACTCCTTAGCGCACTCCGAGCAATCTAACGAATCACAAACATAGGTCCGATCACAACTTGCTCAAAGCATAACACAAAGGAAATCATGCATGCATGCAACATGGTAATTTATGCAAGGTTGGTTAAATTGATCAAGGTAGCAAGTTTGTGTTGTGATAGTGTGAGGGTGTCACTAGGATTGATTTTCCCAAGGGTTTAGATCTACTATAGAGTCACTAAACAAATCCTAGGATTATAAGGAGATCAGCCATCTAATTAGCCCCAAGCTAGATCTAATGACCCTAAGAAAGTTTGTATAATTTTGTCTAGTGGGAATCATGGAAACAAGGTTATTGCAACAAGAATTAATTAAAACAGAATTTTAATTATCTTTCCATAGAATAAACACCCCAATCTAGTGATTAAAATCTACACCTAAAACATTACTGTAAACCTGGGATATTATTGTAGATTTGGATTCTACTCAAAATTAGGAATCCAACGGTATATTATAAGCTAAATTTGGCCAAATATTTAATTTTATACGATTTTCGCAAGTTTTAAACTAAATCTGCAAAACAGATCTAACCCTAAAATAAAAAAACTTGCCAAGTGGCACAGCCCGATTGGTCCAGTTGGAAAGCACGGGGCCGACGCGGAGCGTTAGTGGGCTGCAGACGTGGCAGCCACGCGGCGCGATACTACTGGCGCATACCCCTTCGGGTTTGTATCTAATCTTAACCGTAGGTTGCAAATCGGACGGATGAGAGGGGCGCGGTGACTTACTGCGGTGGCGACGGTGGCGTTGGGCGGTAGTGGCGTCGGTGACGATGGTCGTTGGCGCTCTGGTGGTTCCCCGAGGTGGCGGTGGTGTCGACGGAGCGCGTCTGGTCCTTGCGGTCACGCTCGTGTCCTTGTCGTTCCTCCTCGCTTCCTCGACTATCGGCAGGGTCCCGCCGTTCTTCTCCATCCCTGGCGGCGCTCCGGCGAGCAATCGCGGATGCGTTTCTGCGAGAGAGAGAAGGGGAAGGGCACACGACGTGAATCAGTGGTGAACGAGGAACAACTCTAGGGGAAGGAAGGAGCGAGAGGTGGTCCCGAACGTCTCGGCGAGGTCCAACCCGACGGCGGCGGCGCGAATCGTCGATCGTCTAGGGTTCCGCAGGGGGGAAATCGGACGGGGTGAGGCCGAGGGTGGCGGGGGTTATATGGGGGTGGAGACTTGGGCGAGGGGGGCGGTCGAGTCCTGCGCGAGTAGGAGTCCGACGCGGCCGGAGTTGTGTCCCATTGGTCTCAGGGAGGAAGACAGCAGGATGGGACCCCAGCGTCGATGGTGGAGGAGAAGCGGGCGATCTTTGAGCTGCGGCCGGCTGGCGTGTGAAGCTGGCTGCCTTGCGCTAATTGGTGCTGACCAGTTAGGTAGGTTTCCCCTTTTTTTCCTTTAATCATTTTCCTTTTTCTGTTTTAATAAAACCTAAATAACTTTTGCAAACTAAGGCCAAAATTGATGAAATTTGTTTCTAAAATTTCATAAAATTAAAGTGGTCAACCTAGGGCCGTAGTTTAATGTTTTACAAGGTTTTTGGTAGGGTCTTTACTCAACCTCTACAATAATGCTTACATAAGGCAACCACCATTAGGGTTTTCTAGGTTTAGGTGTTTAGGATTTTTATTTCAATTTTCACTTGTAGGATGCAATGATGCAAGGATGATGCATGACACTAATAACATCCTAATACAGAATCTGGGATGTTACAAACGCCCAAACAAATCTCATAGAGATCATCATGCCATGTACATGCATTGTTATGCATTCTCTATCTGTCAATTGCCCAACTGTAATTTGTTCACCCAGCATGTTATTTATCTTGTGGAGAAACACCTCTAGTGAACCGTGGACCCAGGTCCATTCCTTCCCACTGATATTCAATCTACTACCTATTTTTTACTTTCTGCAATTACTACAATTAACTACTTTATTCCACACTATACGTTTAATCCTTTGTTTTCAGCAAACCGGTGAGCTTGACAACCTCATTGTAAGTTGGGACAAAGTATTGTGGTTGTGTTGTGCAGATTCCACGTTGCTAGCAACACCTTGGGAGTTGTTTCCTTTCTCCTACTGGTTCGATAACCTTGGTTTCACAACTGAGGGAAAACTTGCTGCTGTGCTCATCATACCTTGCTCTTGGGATTTCCCAATAGGCTCTATAGTAACCGAGCCACATCAAGATTTTTTGGCGCCGTTGCCGGGGAGATACATGACAGCTTCAATCTCTTCCACCCTGGCCCACCTCTAGCATCGCCCTTTCGCCTATATCATCCCCCCGAAACCTTAAGTCTCAGGGATCGACCATAGAAAGATTCCACCGCCTCTGTGGGGCAGAAACTACAGAGAGAGAAAGAGCTCTCCGGCAGGCAAAAATCTATCAGGGAAACTCCTTCCTAGAGAGGGGAGATCGTCGCCATCAACACCGTCATCAAGCTAGACTTCATCGGGATCATCATCATATCCACCATCACCATCACCACCACTCCATCCCGCTGTAACAATTGGGTTGAATCTTGCATAGTTCTTAGGGGAAACTTTCCTGGTATTGATTACTTGTTGTAGTTGATGCTATTGAGTGGAACCATTGAATTATTGTTCATGTTCAGATTGTTACTTATCATTATATCATCTCTGATCTTGATCCATATGATGTATCGTGAGTAGTTCGTTTAGTTCTTAAGGACATGGGAGAAGTCATGTTGTTAGTAGTGGAATTGTGTTGAGAAATATTTAATGGTTTGATATTTAAGTTGTGGTGCTATTCTTCTAGTGGTGTCATGTGAACATCGAATACATGATAATTCACCTTTATGGGACTAGGGGAATGCATTGTGTATTTGGCTACTAATTGTGGGGATGCCGGAGTGACCGAAACCTAAACCCCCGTATTGCACAAGGGAGTGTAGGATCTCAGAGTTGAATGTTGTGGTTAGGTTTTTATCTTAATTACTTTATTATAGTTGCGGATTCTTGCAAGGGGTATAATCACAAGTATGTATTAGTCCAAGTAAGGTCGGTACATTAGCATAGGTTTACCCACACAACACTTGTCCAACCAAAGAAGATTAATCAACTATATGAAGCGAAATCACTTGACAGTATTCCCATGTATCCTCGAGAACATTTGGTTATCTTAAGTAATATAACCGGCTTGTGCTTTGCTGAAGAAAGGATTGGTCCACTTGCTGCAATTATTATTATTGTCTTTTATTTACTCGCACTTTATTTATCTGCATTATCAAAAAACCCTAAAAATCCGTCCGCTAGTATTTACAGTGAATTCCTGATCCAAACCACTTGTCAACACCTTCTGCTCCTTGTTAGGTTCGACACTCTTATTTATCAAAAGTACTACGATACACCCCCTATACTTGTGGGTCATCAAGACTATTTTCTGGTGTCGTTGCCAGGGAGTGAAGCGCTACTGAAGAGTGGAACTGGTAAAGGAAATTTCTACTATGAGTATTGTTTTTATATCTGTTTGTTACTTTGTTTTCAATATGGATAATTCACTTAGTTTCCTATTTTGGAAAGCTACTACCACTGCTAAGTTAGTAGATGAACCACCACCTACTGAATTAGATCCTTCTAAAATACCTATAAAAAATGTTGATCGTGTTATGGATAACTACTATTTTGGAGATGGAACTGTCCATCCTGGTGATCATTTGCTTTTTATACACGAATTATGCGGGTTGTTCATATGTGCAGGTATTACAACGAAACAAGTTAAGAAAAAGTTATTCTCTATATCATTGAAAGGCAGAGCTGAGGAATGGTATAAGCTGCTAAAGAATGGCTAATCTCTTGAATGGGAGGAAATTGTACCTCTCTTTTATTCTAAATTCTATCCTCCTAGTGAGATTCATAGAGATCGGAATCAAATATATAATTTTTGGCCTCGTGATGGAGAGAGCACATCCCAAGCTTGGGGGAGATTGAAGTTACTAATGTTCTAATTTCCTATTCATGAGCTCCCTAATAATATTATTTATAACTTTTATGCAAGTCTTTCTCTTCATGATAAGGATTTATTGGATGATTATTGTGCTGGATCATTTACACGTATGAAACAAGAAGCTAAATACGATCTTTTAGACCGTATTCAAGAAAATACTGAAGCATGGGAGAATGACAAAGGAAGAAAGTCAGGTATAAATTATGATTATGAATGCATTAAATCTTTTATGGGAACTGATGACTTTCATAATATTAGTACTGAGTATGGTATTGATTATCAAAGTATTGCAAATTGTTTTAAAGCCTTTGCCTCTTACATTGAAATTCCCAAAAAGGAGTGGAACAAGTATCATGCACCATATAAAGATATTGTTAAATGCCTTCCTGCTAGAAATATTGAAGTTTGTACTGTTGATCGAATTTTGCTTGAACCTTATATTGAGAAAATACCTTTTCCTGCTAAGGTAAAGGAACATTCTATGATATCTAGTGTGGTTAACAAAAGTACAAAGAGAGCTATAGAATCTAATGAACAAATAAATGTTGAACCTGTAGTAGCAATTATGAAAGACCTAGTCACTAAAAATGTAGAAGATGGACACATTAACTTTTGTGAAGATGCTTCTAATATTGTTTCACATCCTAGTAAAACTAGGAGAGCTAGTGTCCATGTACTTTCCGTTAGAATTGGTGATCATTGCTATTATGGTTTATGTGATATTGGTGCAAGTTTAAGTGCTATTCCTTATGAGCTTTACAAAGAAATTATGCATGAAATTGGTCCTTGTGAACTTGAAGAAATTGATGTGGTTATTCAGCTTGCAAACAGAGAAACCATCTGTCCAATTGGTATTGTAAGAGATGTAGAAGTTCTTTGTGGTAAGACTAAATATCCTGCTGATTTTCTAGTACTTGGTTCAGCAACTAGTAAAACTTGTCCTATCATTTTTGATAGACCTTTCTTGAACACTTATAGAGCTATTATAGATTGTAAGGAGAAAATTTTAACTAAATTTTATGGAGAATCTTATGGGTTTAATTTTCCCAAATTTGCTAAAGCTCAATGAATTGCCTAATGAGGATTTTAGAGTTGAACAACTTGCTTCTATTGATCCAATTTTCAATCTTAAACCTCTATTTGATGATTTTAAATATGCTCATTTTGATGATAAGAATGTTTTATGTGATAGTTACATTGTTAATTTTATTCATAATGCTACTGAAAGTTATTATGAGAGAGGGAAACATGGTTTTATGTATCTAAATAATATTATGTTTCCCCGCTTTATGTTGAAAGTTTTAATGTTGCACTTGTTTTGCCTTCCTATGCTAGTAGCCTCTTGTTTCAATAATTTGTTTTCTTACAAAATTCCCTTGCATAGGAAGTGGGTTAGACTTAAATTTGTTGGATATTTGCTTCTTGATGCTTTTTTTACTTCAAATCCATATTTCCTATGTGAGCATCATTGAAATTATCATGCCTATCTTAATGGCTATAAAGAAAGAGCTTGTGGGAGACAACCCATTTTATTTTTTGCTTTCAGTTTATTTTTGTTTATTTGAGTCTTGGAAGTTATTACCTCTATAATAACCTCTCCTTATCCTTTTTGTTTGGTTTTTGTGCAAATATTAGCCTCTAATGAGAGGGAGGTGAGATGTGGGAAAGTTGTTGTCCCGGAACCGAATTTTGTGCTTCACTGTAAAACATCATTAAAAATCCCAGTACGTCGGATTGAGCTGTAATTTTCGGTGCATGTGCCCTAAGTTAGTATTTAACTTTCTTTAGTTTTGCACTTTTTTATTTGAGCAATAGAAGATTTTCGAAAAAATCGATCTTTACCTGCAGGTATGTTTTGACAGATTTCTGCCATTTTTGTATTTGCCTCTTAAATCGATTTCCTTTTAAATTCTTTTAGGATTTTGAAATGAGTTGCGACAGTAGCTTATGTTTTGATGGACTTCAGTTGAAATTGAACCCAAAGGTTTATTATCTTGCATACACTAATGTTGCTAATGAAGATTGTGTGAAGTTTTGTATGAAAGAAATTTTCAAATGTTGGGAGAGAATGATGTAAGGAGAAGAAGAATGGTCAAAGGCTCAAACATTGTATTTCTGGAGATTCTTATAATGAATATATTGATATTATTCAAGTGGTGACTCTGGAAGAATTTATTAAAGGCCAAATTTAGGAATCACCAGAGTCCGTTTTCGAGTAGGTAACAGTTCTGGTAAGAAAAGGTTCGTGAAAAACTTTCCAATTTATATTTTTGCAGTTTTTATTTAATATGGAAGATAACGAGTCGAAATAGGGAAGGAAACGGATCCCGGGTGGCTCACACCTCCCCGTGGCGCGGGCCCACCTGGCCACGCCACCAGGTGGTGTGACCACCACGGAGCCTGTCTCCATTCCGTTTTCTCCCAGTACCTTCATTTTGTCGTTAAACTTCGTGTTATATAATCCCCCGGATCCCCCGAGGTCTGTATATCGTGTTCTTGTTGTGTTTTTGTTTCGATCTATTTTTGTCAGGCAGATTCTCGGTTTTGGAGCCACAATGGCTTCCTCTGGATCACCCAAGGAGGATTCCTCCATGGACATCATCAACCCGTACATTTATGAGTTCAAGATTCAGCCCAAGGAGTTGTTGCTCAAGGATGGGAAGGTACAGATAAAAGAGGTTCAAGGCCCTAAAGGAGAAGGCAGTCTGGAGGATAGGATGGAAGCGTTGGAGCAAGAAGTTTTTAGGTATAAGAAGATGGCAGAACGCGAAGTGGACGTCATCCATAAGATAAGTTCAGAACTCGTCGACGAGCACAAGAAGGATACTGCCAAGATTTGGGATGAAATCATCTCGCTCCATCATACCACCAACCATTTACAAGCACAACTCTATGACATGCAAAATCAAAACTGTGAGTATGAGGCTAGGTTTAAACGCATAAGTTCTGCTGCTAGTTTCAGGATATTGGAAACCAAGACGTACTTTGTTGATGGGGAGCCTTTACCTTGGAAGTCTGATGATGACAAGGAAACACCACCACCACCAAAGGAGAAACTCGTCATCAGGTTTTGGCATCCCCTTGGTTTGTTCCAAGATTGGGGGAGTGCCGCGGTATCACATTATTATCTTTCATCTTTTTTACCTTTTTAGTAGAGTCATATCATGAATAGAGAAGTTATCATATAGGATGGATTGCATTGTGGAAGTATCTCCCCTGTAGTTGGTTATCTATGTATCCCTTGGTGTGAGTGCCGTTATGGAATATTAATGAGAAGTTTCATCATTTACTTTTTGCACATCTTATTTTAGTTTGCAATTTCTGTTATATGATTGATCTTGTTATTAGTATTGGTATCACTTTGGGAGCATCAAGTAAATTTAGTTGGGTTTGGCAAACCTAGCTTTGGTCAGTAGCAATACTACTTTGAGGATTGAATGGAAAAGAGAAAAGTACTTATAGAATATTATTTAATTTCCTTTCTTTCTTGATTGGCTCATAAACTTAGTATTCCCAAGTTAAGATCTTTTGTGTTTTCAAGGAAGATTACATGATTGTTTCTATCACTTGTATGTATGTTTGTTTGTTTCCTTCAACTCTTATGCTTGCTACCCATCCTTGCTAGCCAAAAACCTGTACTGAGAGGGAATGCTTATCGTGCATCCAATGCTTGAACTAAAACCTATGACATATGTGTCCACCATATCTACCTATTATCATTATTGCAATTCCAAGTAAATTCTCAAGTTTTATCTATCTTCCAAATTAAAATTATTTGTTATGTGAAAACTAGTGATTAAAGCTCTCATGAACTTGATGGCACACTTTTTTTCTTGCACTTAATAAACTTGAACCATTATGTCATGTATGTTGCTTATATGCTTGCAAGTTATAGGTTGGGAGTTAGCAAAACCATGATTTCACGGGGAACGCTTTCAACACTTGTACATATTATCCAGTTGATATCATGATCTTTTGTTTATGGATGTCGGCGGTGCGAAATAAAAGGGGAGCTTGTAAGTCCATGGAGTATTATATATGTGTTAGAGAAACGCATGGGCGGCTAGCCTAAGCCATGCCTAATCATGGTGGAAACTTGCAGCATAACCATAGTGAGAAATCTGTGAAGCATCCTCAATAAAAACCTATGCAAATAGCAAATAAAAAGATCGCTGAGATGCTCATTATCTGTTGCCTTGTCATTTTGATATGGGATAGCTCCCGTGTCATGGGGCAAGGGGTACCCCGTTGGAGGTTCTCTATGATACACATATACTTACAATGACAAGAACTTGCTTGTGGCTAAAGTTGAGTAGCATGAGAAACGACCCTCGTACTTAAGGGACATGAGATTTCCAACTTATGATTTGTCAAGCATATACTTCATATTTGTCTCACTTTAACCTTAATCACTTCAAGATGATTATGATAGGGGCAATGAGGGCTTAAAGCTAGTAAGTACCATATTTTTTTGGAAGCTCTTTATGAAACTTGAAATCCCTTCTTCCCTCTGCGAAGGGTCTATCTTTTACTTTAAAGTTGAGTCAGTAAACCTATTCCTTTCTATCTCCAGCAAGCATTTGAGTTGTTGTGATTCAGTCATCCATATGTTGATTTATTCAATCTTATTTCTTATGTTCCTTGTTTTTCACAATGCTCTTATCTGAATGAATACTACTTTGAAAGCTATCATTTTAAGAAGCCCATTATGTTTGAGCAAGAGACTCCTGTATTATAAACTCCATTATAAAAGCTTTGCTTAAAACTAAGTATGATTTGTCAACTGTTCTCTGACCAAGAACAAAGTTTGCCATTACCAATTATGGTTTTCCTTATGCATCTTTATTGTGACTCCCTTACTCATTGTAAGTTAAGTTATATAAGAGTGAGTTGTTTTCTATTATGACTTGTGTATTAATAAATGTGATGTTTCTTGTCCGTATTCTTTTTATCGACACTTCACTCCATAAACATGTGGTCATGTTTACTGAGTTCAGCTTTCGCTTGGGGAATGTCGTGGTGGTCGCACGGCAGACGCCATGGGTAGGCTAAAGTATGGGGCCAATGGATGCTAGAGGGATCCGGGGAGGGAAGATGTAGTTATTTCTACGCTCAAATGGCTAACATGCAGATCTTTATTTCTCTTCTTTGGGACTACAAGTGCTCCTCGAGCTGTTTGCAGGAAGAAGAGAGCTACTACACGAGCCTTACGACGTAGAATGAATCGATCCCCTCTCAGGAACCTGCTTCTCCCCTTATAAAGGGGTGCCTTGGTTCCTTCTAGGGCTGAGGTGGCAAGCATATTCGAGGAATATGCTTGTCCTGATATAGTAACTCGGCAGCTCTCTTTCCGTGTCCCCCTTCTAACAACGGCAATGTTCCAGAGAACCCCACCTGCGCGCCTCGGGCTCCATGACTGCCACCGCCGTGACCTCCTTCTGCCCTTATGCTGCTCTGCTCCTTGTCCTTTGTGCTTGGCTCTGTTTAGATTCTTCCTAGCCCGTGACTTGGGTTTGACTATAGGCACCTCCTTCTCCTGCAAGCTTCATGTTATTCGGCCTTGTCTCGCATAACTCGGCTCGGCCTTCACCTGCATTCAAGTTATTCAGACTTACTCGGCCGACTTAACTCGTATGTCGGCCGGATAAGGTATTGCTCCTTCCGTAGGTGTCATGGCCGTGCTTATCTCGGCCGACTTTTACATGACTCGGCCGATATAAACAATAACTCGGCATATGACAAGGGAGACTCCTTTTGTCTTCCCCTGTCTTGACCCTATCCGGGGTCACCTCCCCAACATTAGTCCCCGAAGCTGGTGTGGTCCTGCTCGTAACCTCGGCCGGGCCACATCAGTTTCCCAACATTCATTTCTCCTTACTTCTGAGTTACTTTTTTCTGTTCGAGGTATCTGCGCAGCTTCTTGAGCACGCCTCGTCCTACGTGTACCACTCATCATTATTCCTCTAGTTTTCTGTTGCTCTATAGTGCCCACTGACAAGCTACAGTTATTACTGCGCCCGTCGCGTCGGCGCTGTGATGCCTCGTGTACCACATTGGTCAGGGGGCCTGATCCTCTCCTGCGTCGTGTGGTCTTCGGTGTGGCTCCACTCAGCCGCGAGCGGTTCCGCCGCATGCGTGATTTACACGGTGAGCGCTCGCACACACGATCCCACTACCGCCAGGGATGCGCGGTTATAAGAAGGGGTACGGGGCTAGAGGATTCACTTTCCCCATTCGCTCACCATTCCTCTTCTTCCTCCTCACGCCCGTGCGTCTGTTCGTGTGCCTACGGTTGCGCCATTGTCGATCTTCTTGACGGCGACGCTGCAGTCCTTCCGCTCCGACGACCTCATCGCCGTGCGCTTGCTCCGGCGCCACCGCCGGTGAGTTTTTATACGGTCCCGTCGCTAGGCTCCTTCCCTAGACGCATCTTCTGTTTTTCTAAATTCCCTGCAGCGGTTCATTTCCGTTTTGCCGCCGTGCTCACTTAGAACCACAACGGGCCCCTGCGCCTCTAAGCCTCTCTCCGCCGCTAGTCCTTCTTCCGTTGATTCCTCCGGCGACCCTATGTCTAGTTCTGTCAGTGGAGCGCTCGTCGAAGATGACGATGTTGCGTCCGGTCTAGAGCGGGGTTCCTGGTAGGGCTCCTCTATCACTCGTCGTGAGATTGAGTGGCTAATTAGGACACGTCGGATTCCTGCCGAGGTAAGTTGTCGCTTGCCCGGCAAAGAATCCTCTCCTGTACTCAACGAAGGAGAGTATGTTGTTTTTATGTCCCACTTTGCTCGTGGGTTTGGCCTTCCCCTTAGCGATTTCGCTAGGGAATTCCTTGATTACTTCGGCCTCCAGCCGCATCACCTTCCGGCTAATGCTATCGCCTCCCTGTCTGCCTATATCTCGGCCTCGGAGGGGTACTTCGGCCTCTGGCCTTCCGTGTCTGTTTGGTCCAAATTTTTCTAGATCCAATCTAACGTCGTTCCGGACAAATCTCTTCACCCCTCTGAGAAATCCCTCACCCAGTGTGGAGCCGCGTCCATTACACCTCGAAGGAAATACGAGTTCCCTCGTGTCACTGGCCTTGAATCTTGCAAGAAGTGGCATAGATCATTTTTCTATATCAAAAACACTGGAAAATAAGACAAGATTCAGCTCCCTGCCTTTTCTATCGGCCCCCTTCCAAGAAGAACTGGAACTATAACCCCAGGAAGAGCCATGCTTTGGCCGAGGCATTCGAGATTCGGCTGAAGGAGTTGATCCGCGCCGGGCTCCGTGGTGAGGATCTGATGACCACATTCGTCAGCAGCCGAATCTGCCCTTTCCAGCTTCGCTCGCACAAGCTCTGTTACATGAGCGGTCCTCTCGATCCCAACCGAGTTTCGACGGTTGAGCTCGACGACTATCTTATTTACAAGCGTGTCCGACCTATCTTCAAGACTGATATGCCGGAGGACTGGACATGGGGGCTGAAGCCGTTCACTCGCGGTATTCCCCCTCCCGAGGTAAATTTATGCATTTGTGTTTGCTTCCTAATTGTGTTTGTGACTTCTTTTGCTAATTCCACTTTGCTTCTTTTCTTGCATAGGTTTGCGGAGCAAAAGATCGAGGATGTCGAGGTTCTGGCCCTTCCGTGGACCGCAGATCGGAACACCCCGGACAGCGGGGAACCTGACTCGGAGGAGTTTGTTCCTAAGTCGGATGTCGCTCTGGCTCGCGCCTGTGGCAAGACCTCGGCCCACGGGTAGGAAGGTGACTCGGACGACGTCTAAATTCTTGAGGTAGTCGCCGCGATGCCTATCTCTTATGCATTTCCGGCTTCTACTTTCCCAGCTAATCGGGCCAGTCGGTGCACGGCCTTGAGCCTCTCGCCTCTCAAGCTCCTGCCACCTCGAGGAAGCGCACTACTCCGGCAGGTCCCTCCGAAGCTGCTCCCAAGAAGCGAACAAATAAATCAGCCCAGCACCTTCTGAAGCGTAAAACCATGCCCGAAGTTACTGGTTGAGTTCATTTTCATTTGTATTTCTTGCTTCTCTCTTTCTGTCTTTTGATTCAAATTTTTGTGGTTTTTGCAGCGCTCCTCTCTCTGCCAAGCCAAGCGGTCCGAGTATGACGAGTCATACAACTCGGCTGCCTTCTCCTCCGCCCCCCTAAAGATACTCGGGCTCCTAGTCCCTCTCGCGTTGACTCTCCTCCTGCACCGACTCAGACATCGCCTCGGCGAGATGTACCTGACTTCCATTCTTGATCTTGACATCACTCATGAGATCATCCTATTGAACACTGTCATTATGACCACCAAAGTTTCCCCCGAAATTCCTTTGACCCCCACAATTCCAGCTGCAACTCCAACTCCAGCCAAGGATGCCACCATCTCGGCTCCCTTGGAAACCATAGTTCCTCCTGCCTCCAAGGATGCCACTCCTAGTGCCGAGGTTGCTGCCCCTGCCGACACCTCTTCTAAGGCTAAGAAGGTTGTTGTCACCAAACCTTCAGCATCTCAGAAAGGGCCGGCTAGTTCTTCTCAACCCAACATTGTCGATGCACTCCGCAAGGGGGCTTCCTCTGCTAAGCCTGTTGTTACCCCGGCCGCTGATAGTCAGCTTACTCTCCACAAGAGTCCTGTGGCGGCGGTGGTTACCCAACGGGTCCGAGGTAAAGTGCTGACCCGTACTGAGAGTGGGAACAACCTTGGCTCTTTGGTGGAATATGCCAACAATTGGAACGCCGCCGATCATCTTGAGGGCAATCCGAGTAATCAGCCATTTCAGCTTTTCGACATCAGTAGTCGTTTGCACATGGCTGCTAATATTGTTCTTCAAAGTGACAAGATGAACGAGGTAAGCGCTTCTGTTGATATTTGGTCTGTTATTCAAATGATAGTATACATACACTAGTCCCCGAAGCTTGCAACCAAATAACTTGTTGTTCGTTTGGAAGCTTTGTTAAGCTTCAAATGCGTTATTTGCTAAGTAAATATCTTGTATGACTTGGATTGATCATGGTTCATCCGTACTCCATATTAAGCGTTGCTGAATCCGGATCTATTTTTGGCTTTGATTATCCAGCCACTGAGATCCGAGTTAAGTTTTGCTTGATTCGGATCTGTCTTAGCTTCGAATATCCAGCCACCTAGATCCGAGTTAAGTTTTGCTTGATTCAGATCTGTCTTAGCTTCGAATATCCAGCCACCTAGATCCGAGTTAAGTTTTGCTTGATTCGGATCTGTCTTAGCTTTGAATATCCAGCCACCTAGATCCGAGTTAAGTTCTGCTTGATTCGGATCTGTCTTAGCTTTGAATATCTAGCCACCTAGATCCAAGTTAAGTTTTGCTTGATTCGGATCTGTCTTAGCTTTGAATATCCAGCCACCTAGATCCGAGTTAAGTTCTGCTTGATTCGGATCTGTCTTAGCTTTGAATATCCAGCTGTGTAATTCATTTTGGTACTTAGGTTGCGCATGATCGGTGGATAGCCGAATTCCAAAGGTTGCTCTTTGCACACAAGAAATTGGAAGAGAAATATGAGAAAGTTCTCCCCGTGGTGAAGAAAACTAGTAACTTAACAAATCTTTGTATTGTTCCTTAAGTTCTTAATATTTTTCGACTTGAGGTGCTAACCCATTTTTTTGCTGGTAAGCAGGTAATATCAATAATCTTAATATCCGCCTTAACAAGAAGGTCAAAGCTCTGGAAGGTTAGTTATTCTTATCCTCTATTGATTTTCGTTCGAGAGTTATCCTAGATTTCTTATAACCTTCTGGCTTTGGTATAGCCGAGTTACAAACACTTGCAACGTTGCATCAAGAATGCATATCCATGCCTGATATGATGCTGCATTTTTTAGAACAAGCCGCCACTCATTCGACGCAACTTAAAGAAAAGGATGACGAAATAACCCGGTTACGTGCCGAGGTTGAGTCTCTCAAACTCTTGCAGAAATCCGAATTGGAAAAGGTTGATCAGGAGTTCTCTGAAGAGAAGAATCCACTAAGCCTGCAACTGCATAAAGACAAAGAACTCCTCGATGCTGCCGAGCTGAAGAATCGGATGATGAGCGAAGAAATCACTCGCTTTGAGAAAAATAAGGCCGACTGGACCCAGGATCTCGAGAAAATGCTGAGTTATATTCATCGTAAGTTTTCGACTGTGGCCGAGTTATCTTCTTCTCTCTCTTACTTTTAACTGATATATTTTCATTTCACGTAGCTCATTTTCCGCCTTGAGCTCTAAAGCAGTGATTTCCGCTTATCAGCGCCGAGGTGTCCCCGCAAATTCGAGTCAAGAATATTCAATGGAAGACTTCTTGATTGCCATTGGCGCTGCTATTGGGCCAATGAAGACTATGGGTAGGGATTTGGTGCAAGCAGCCATTCGGGCCTACCATGTTCTCTGGCCGAATACTTCTGGAACTCCTGATATTGACGAGGTCAAAATACTTGTGGAGAGATTAATGGCATCCCAGACCCAGTTAAATCTCTGGAGGGAATCTGCTGGGAGGGCTGGTGCTGACATGGCACTTACAGCCGTTCTGTCTTGGTACGAGGACATTTCGCTCAACACTTTGATAAACTTGCGCACTGGCCCTCGTTGGGTTGAGGATCCAGAATTCGTCGCTCGCCGCCAAGCTCGTGCCTTCCAGCTTGTTGAGTACGCTGATGTGCATAATTGGATTGAAGGGCCGAGTTTTCTTCCCAATCCAGCGGATGACATCGAGATTGAAGACGCCTCTGATGATGATTCGGCCGACCAGGATGAGGCAGAGGGTGACTCGGACAACTCCCGTGATTCCAATGCAAGCTCGGATGAGGATGACGATGCGCGATCATCTTCCAAAGGGACTGGGCACTCTCAATCTCAAACTAATGTTTCTCAGCAGCCCAGGATTTCCCCCGAGGCTACTATCGCTTATGTTTAAGGCGAAGTAACTTCGGCCGAGGCGCCGTCTACCTCGGAGCGCCCAATTCCTGAAAATGCCCCTGCACAGGAGACCGAGGTCGTGCCGCCATCATCCGTGATAGCCATTCCTGATGCCCCTGATCATGCTGCTGCCCCTTAAGGGTGCTCTAGCCCTTTTCGCTGTTTATGTTCAAAAAACCTCTTAAGTTAATTTCAGTCCCCGGTATGCCGGGCGTATGATGTCTATGGAACAATTGTCTGGCTTTTGGTGTGATGCGAACCTTTTTGCCTTTTGCCGCTAAGGCATGGGTGATGGTAATCATTATTACTTTGTTTAAATAGGTCTTATTGCTTTATATCTTTGTTTTGGCGACCTTTGATTTCGTAGATTCGGATTGTACTTCTCCACGTGGTTGTCCTTAGTTCGGCATATATCTTGCCTGCCCTTTATAAACTCGACAGCGTAGCTGTTGTGTTTTCAACTTCTACCTGAGATACAAATCCCGAAGCCCACATCCAATAAGGTGATACAATAAATTGCATCCCGTATCATACTTCGATTTGCTGGGGTTGTTGTTCTTTTTTGCATTGTCCTTAGAGATCTTTATTTGTTGAGCTATGGAACTTTTATGTGTCTGGCGACAAACAGTGGGTTATACCAATTAGACCCCGAGTTATCACTTGGGTTATCGAGTTCTTGCGCGTGCTCAAAGAATTACCTTGGACCATGCAGCAGTCCTCGAGTTACAAACTGGGTTGCCAAAATACATTTCATGGGTTAATGCAGAGAATACTACGGGGTAGTCCCCGAGTCATTGCTCAAGGTGCCGAAGTTTAATACGTGTTTTTAGAACAAGAAACAATCACGGGGCAGTCCCCGAGTTAGTGCTCAAGGTATCGAGGTTTTAATGCATAATCCGAGATAAGGGATAATATGGCGCAGTCCCCGAGTCCCTGCTCGAGGTCTTGAAACTTAACGCATAATTCAGGAATAAGAAATAACACGGTACAGTCCCCGAGTCACTGCTCGAGGTGCCGAGGTTTAACACATAACTCAAAATAAGAAATAACATAGAGCGGTCCCCGAGTCACTGCTCGAGGTGCCGAGGTTTACTACATAGTCCTAAAAAATAAAGACAACATTGTGCAATCCTCGAGTCGTTGCTCGAGGTGCCGAGGTTCAATACACGCTTGATACTCCGACTTGACGCGTCACATTACGACGTACCATATATGGCTCCTAAGTGTAGAATGGGCGAAGTAAAGCTATGTTCCATGGTCTTTTTGATTCGTCGCCGGCTTTGTTTGCCTTGTTCTTTTCTGGTGACTGAGCATTGATTAGGTAATATGCATCGTTGTGCAATGCTTTACTCACGATGAATGGTCCTTCCCATGGGGGTGATAGTTTGTGCATGCCGGCTGTGCGCTGCACTAGCCGAAGAACCAAATCTCCTTCTTTAAAAACTCTTGGATTGACTTTCTTGCTGTGATATCGTAGTAGGTCTTGCTGATAAATAGCTGATCTTGATAGTGCCAATTCCCTGGCCTCTTCTAGTAAATCGACGTCGTCTTGCCGAGCTACCTCATTTACCTCGGCAGTCGTGTACTAGGTCACTCGTGGCGAATCATGCATTATATCGGCTGGAAGCACAGCTTCTGCCCCGTATACCAGAAAAAATGGGGTATACCCTGTAGACATGTTTGGTGTAGTTCTGAGGCTCCACAGTACTGCTGACAGTTCCTCAATCCAACATCCTGCCGACCTTTGCAGAGGTTCGACGAGCCGGGGTTTTATTCCGGACAATACCAGTCCATTTGATCTTTCTACTTGCCCGTTTGATGCCGGGTGAGCCATCGAGGCAACATCTAGTCTTATGTGCTTTTCTTGGCAGAACCTAGCAAAGGCTCCTTCAGCAAAATTTGTCCCGTTGTCTGTAATAACACTGTGTGGATAACCATATCTCAAGATAATATCTTTGAGGAATTTTATTGTTGTTTGTCCATCACATTTTCTTATAGGTTTTACCTCGATCCACTTTGTGAATTTATCCACCATGACTAGAATGTGAGTCATTCCGCCTCGGGCTGGCTTGAACGGGCCTACCATATCCAAGCACCATACAGAGAATGGCCAAGTGATTGGTATTGTCTTTAATTCAGATGATGGCATATGTATCTTGCTAGCATATCTCTAGCAACCATTACATTTATCTACTAGCTCTTTTGCCTCCTTTAACGCCGTCAGCCAATAAAATCCATGCCTGAATGCTTTGGCTACTAACGCTCTGGACGATGCGTGATGCCCGCATTCTGCCTGATGTATATCCAGGAGTATTTCCTGGCCTTCTGCCAAGTCAACACATCTTTGCAGCACGCTTGTGACGCTTCTCTTATACAGCTCATTGTTTATGATTGTGTAAGCTTTTGCTCTTCTTATTGTCTGTCTAGCCAGTACCTCATTACTCGGCAAGATTGCATCCTTGAGGAAGGAGAATATGGGTTGTGCCCATGTCGGCGTGATTTTCTCTGGGACAATTTCACTGTCGATTTCCATGTTTTCTGCCGACATAACAGCTTCAGATTTTTCTATATTTGTTTGTGCAATGGCCAGGTTCACTTTCAGAGAGCCTGGGTTGCACTCTTTGTCGATTTCCATTGGCACACTTCCCTCTTTCAATTCTGCCGAGATATGAATTGACTCAGACTCTGGTGATGGTATGATCGATGGTTTTCTTAGGTGCTCTAGGGCAATACCTGGGGGAATCGACTGCCTAGTTGATCCGAGTTTTGACAATGTGTCCACAACATCATTTTCTGCCTGAGGTATATGATGAAACTCGCATCCGTCGAAGTATCCACTGATTTTTTGCACATGGAATCTATATAGTGCCATATTCGCATCTAGTGTGTCCCAATGGCCTGATACTTGGTGTACTACTAAATCTGAATCCTCGTAACATAGGATCTGACGTATACCAATTTCCTTTTCCACTTTTAACCCATGAACGAGTGCTTCATACTCGGCTACATTATTTGATGCGGCGAAATGTATTTGCAGCACATATTTCAGCTGATCTTTTTTCAGTGAGGTCAATACTATCCCTGCCCCCAAGCCATTTCAAAGCTTGGATCCGTCAAAGTGCATTATCCAATAATTCGAATCTGGTAAGGGTGGTTCATATTGTACCTCGACCCAATCCACAAAGAAGTCGGCCACTGCCTGAGATTTGATTGCATCTTGCCTATCGAATTGCGGAGCATAAGGTGATAACTCGATTGCCCATTTTGCTATTCGGCCACTTGCATCTGTGTTGCTCAATATCTCGGCTATGGGCGCTTCACATATCACTTTGATCGGATGCTCTTCGAAGTAATGCTTAAGTTTTTTCGCCGACATGTATACTCTATAGGCCATCTTCTGGTAGTGCGGGTAGTTCTGTTTTGAGGCTGATAGTACCTCGCTTAGGTAATATACCGGCCTTTGTATTGATTTATCACCTTCATTCCGTTCCACGACAACCACCGCACTTACCACTCTGATAGTGGCAGCTACATAAAGTAACATAGGCTCTTTTGATAGTGGAGAGGCCAGGATTGGTGCCGCGACCAACATCTTTTTTAGTTCATGAAACACATTATCTGCTTGCAGTGTCCAAATGAACTTATCAGACTTTTTCATCAGTTGATATAGAGGTAATGCCTTTTCCCCCTAGCCGACATACAAATCGACTAAGCGAGGCCAGGCAGCCCGTGAATTTTTGTACGTCATTTAAACACCTCGGCAATTCCATTCTTTCAACTGCTCGTATTTTAGTTGTATTTGCCTCTATACCTCGGCTGGATACGAGAAAACCGAGTAATTTGCCAGCCGGTACACCGAAGGTACATTTTTCCGGGTTAAGCTTCATTCGGAACCTTCTCAGGTTTGCGAAAGTCTACCGAATATCGTCCAGGAGTGTTTTGCTCTCTTTGGTTTTTATAACCACATCGTCTACATATATTTGTACATTTTTTCCTATTTGGTCATGTAGACACTTTTGCATGCATCTCTGGTAAGTTGCTCCTGCATTACGCAGGCCAAATGGCATGGTGCGATAGCAATAAGCCCCGTACGGGTTAATAAACGCAGTCTTTATTTGATCGGCCGGATTTAATGGTATTTGGTGGAAACCAGAATACGCGTCTACAAATGACAACAGCTCACAACCAGCGGTCAAATCAATGACTTGGTCTATCCTAGGTAAGGGAAAAGGATCTTTGGGACACGCCTTGTTCAAGTTCGTGTAATTGATACACATTTGCCATACGATGGCTACATTTGGGTCATCCTTTTTATTTTCCACTAATACCGGATTTGATAACCAATCCGGATCAAGCACTTCCATGATGAACCCGGTCGCAAGGAGCCGAGCTATCTCATCCCCTATTATTTTTCTCCTGTCTTCGGCGAAGCGGCAGAGAGGTTGCTTCACCGGCCTTGCTCCTGGTCTTACATGCAAAGAGTGCTCAGCCAACTCCCTCGGCACACCTTGCATGTCTTGAGTTGACCATGCAAAGATATCCCGATTCTCACGGAGGAAGTTGGTGAGCTCGCCTTCTTATTTGGCATCTAGGTCGGCACCAATCGTGATGGTGCGCCCTGGGAACTGCTCATCAATCTGGACCTTTTTTGTTTCTTTAGTCGGCTGGAAAGAAACACTTCCATGTGGGTTGGCTAATGCTGGCATATTCAGTCTGCCCGGTGACGAAACCTCTACCTCCTGAATTCTCCTTTTTTCTCTTGCAATCACCAATGACTCGGTAAGGTTTGATCCGGCCGAAGCACATTCCATCGACTTCCTGTAATCTCCTGCTACTATTATCACCCCTTGTGGTCCGGGTAACTTCTTTTTCAAGTAGGTGATGTGGCAGCTGCTCATGAATTTGGCCAATGCCGTCTGTCCGAGTAAAGCATGAGAGCAACTTTCTAGGTCCACCACTTCAAACTCCAAATTTTCCGCTCTGCGATTCTCCCTTGTGCCGAATAATACATCTACTCGGACCTTCCCAATGGGTTCGCATGAAAGTCCCGACACTATTCCATGGAACGTGGTTCTTGTGGATTGCAGAATACTCTACGCTATTCCGAGTTTATGCATCGTATCTTTGTACATGATATTGATACTGCTCCCATTGTCAATGAGTACTTTTGAAAATTTGAGAGTAATGCTGGGCCCGACAAATGTCAGATCTAGTACGAGTGCGTACGACCCTGGATTCAACATTATTTTCGGGTGATCCTTTATGCTCCAAGTTATTTCTTGATATGACCAAGGTACATATCTTGGTACCGCCGGCATAACTGCATTCACTTCCATATGTTGGCGCTGTACACTTTGCCTGTCTTGCTGTTCTGTTGTGAACACGCAATATGATTGATGATGCTCCCTGTAATCATTACGTCCATTATTTCTGGGGTTTGTCCTTCTATCCTGACCTTGATTTATCACTTGATGCACTGCATCTCTCCGGTCTGAGTTATCATACCTCGGAGGAGGAGGGGGTAACATTAACTGTTGTGCATTCGCCCCAGTCAACTGCGGCTGCTGCCGATGATGCGCTTGATGAGAAGACGCTTGCATGCCAGTCGGGTTACCCATTGCATTTTTCATCCAGGCGCATTGCCGGGTTGTATGATTAGCCGGCTTGGCCGGGTTTGGAGTGTGAAACTTACACGGTTGGTCCAACATGGATTCAAACGTGTACTTTGGCCTTTCCTGCCACTGCTTCTTCTGTTCCGGTGTCCACTGTCTCTTCCCTTCATTCCTTGGTGTCCATTGCTGAGGACCATTTTACGCCTGTTGTTTCCGTGACTCGGCTGATCTTGCACTACCGCTGCCACCTGATTGGAGGCATATCTGTAATCCGGTCTTTCCTCTCTTCTTCTACCTCTGAACTCGTTGCGCCTCGATGATCCGGCTGCATCTCTTGCATATTGATCTTGATGCTCCCGATGCTCTGCCGACATTAGTTCTGGTTGTGTCGGATCGCCCAATGCATACGAATCCGCTATCCTGATGGTTTCTGCCAAAGTGGTCGGCATATCTCTTTGCAGTCTCTGCCACAATACACTGGCGTATCGGCATCCTTGAGCAAACCAAGCTATCGCTTGAGATTCTATAACTCCCTCACATGAGTTCCTAAGGTTACACCACCGAGTCAAGAATTCTCTATCTATTTCATTCGGCCTCTGCTTGCACATAGCAAGCTGTTGTGGCCTGTTTGGTCTTTTGTAAGTATTGGTGAAGTTGCTGACAAGCATCTCTTCAAAATCTAGCCAACAGTTGATATTGCCCGCTGGCAGATTATTCAGCCATACTCTGGCTGGTCCTTCCAGCATTTGCGGGACATATCTTACCGCCCATCGCAAGTTTCCGCTAGCTATTTTTACTGCAGTGGCATAGTCAATCAACCAATCATGTGGTTTGGTGCTCCCATTGTATGTTTTTGTGCCCCTTGCCAGCTGAAAGTTCGGCACTGGCGGCTCGCCCATGATCCGAGGTCCGAAACATGCCGGACCAGGCGGACCCTGCTCCTCTAACAACTTGGACCGGTACAACCTGTCCAGTTTTAATCTTGCATCATTTGATGGCAAGTTTCTATACATGATTCTCTCCTGCACTCCATAATGGTAATTTCCACCATGCCCTGCATACTCCATATCTCACTAACCATCATTGTACCTCTCGTTTGCCTGATTATGGTGAGCTGGTCTCACTTCTCGCTCTTGCCGAGGTTCATACCTCGGCTGAGGATCGGGTGGTGGGTCCCTTCTTCCTTCCGCCGGGCTATTGTTCTCATGATTCCCTCTTCCGAGGTCTCCATTACCTCGGCTTCCGTTGCCTTTGTTGGCACGGCCGGGGTTTCTTTCGCCACTGTTACCTCGGCTTCCATTGCCTCTGTTCTCATTGACTTTTCCGGCTACTGCTGGATCATACGGAACAATTTGCTTATTTCTTTTTCCTAAAGTTACTGCTCTATCTTTTCGCGTGTTGTTTCCGGGTGAGGATGCTGCCGCCACTGATAGTGAGGGCGCTGCTCCAACCAAATGAACCATACGCGAGGCTCCCGGTCTTGCCGGGTCTGCCCTAAGCATTTCTTCATTCTGATGGTTCGCAATGCGTACCAGCTCATTCACTCTTTCTTGTTGTTTCTGCTGGGCATCGCCGGTCAATCCTTCCAATTCCAATGCTGCGGCATTTGCCACCCTTAGGTTCTTTGCCGGGGTGCTATGCCTCGGCAAGCCTAGATCAACTGAATCTGCCTTTTGAGTCCCATGATCTTTGTTGATATCATTCATGAGGTTCTTTCCTCTCAACCTTAATTCATCTACCGTTCTTTCCTCTCAACCTTAATTCATCTACCCGCTCAGGGGCAACATCTAGTTTATTTGCCTTAGCATATTCTCGCAGGGTCCTGTTCAAGGATTCCCGCAGAGCCGACACCTTTTTTGCCTCTACCAGTACTTTCTGCCTAGTCTCTTCCAACTCTGCCTGAGCATTATCCGGATTAAGTATCGATGCCACAGGTGTGGTTAGATTATCTATAGTTGCCTGGAGAATATTCTCTGGTCTTTCCAGACGTGGTCATCTTACCCTTGCTGCCTTTGGGGTCGTCTCCCGCACCTCGGCTGATCTGGCTGCTGACGGACCTACCTCGGCGGGCTGTGGAGCTGCTTCCTTCGTGGTCACCTGTCCTCCTGCCGCCGGTTCCTTGCTTGATTCGGCGCCTGCTGCTGCCGTCTGTGCCCCGGCTGCGACCATCACCTCGACGCTGCCGACGGGGCATGCTCCACGCGGACCGTTTGCGGCGCTGAGGGGAGGCTCTCCTGCATCAATAACTCGGTGAGGATAAACACAGGAGGTGTCGACGCCGACGTAGATCTGGTGCGTGCCCAAGTTGATGAAGACGTCGTTGTGTGGAGGAGCTTTCCTCCTGAAGCTGCCTGCGTTATCGCTGACATAGTCACAGAGATCAAATCTCTGGACGAAGCCAGAGACAATGCGCTCGCCGGTGTGGATGAAGTTTCCCGTCCGGATCTTGACTCCAGCTAGCACCGCTGCTGGCCCCACGGTGGGCGCCAACTGTCGTGGTGGTGGCACGGTAGATGCCATGGGTAGGCTAAAGTATGGGGCCAATGGAGGCTAGAGGGATCCGGGGAGGGAAGATGTAGTTATTTCTACACTCAAATGGCTAACATGCAGATCTTTATTTCTCTTCTTTGGGACTACAAGTGCTCCTCGAGCTGTTTGTAGGAAGAAGAGAGCTACTACACGAGCCTTACAACGTAGAATGAATCGATCCCCTCTCAGGAACCCACTTCTCCCCTTATAAAGGGGTGCCTTGGTTCCTTCTAAGGCTGACGTAGAAAGCATATTCGAGGAATATGCTTGTCCCGATATGGTAACTCGGCGGCTCTCTTTCCGTGTCCCCCTTCTAACGACGACATTGTTCCAGAGAACCCCACCTGCGCGCCTCGGGCTCCATGACTGTCACCTCCATGACCTCCTTCTGCCCTTATGCTGCTCTGCTCCTTGTCCTTTGTGCTTGGTTCTGTTCAGATTCTTCCTAGCTCATGACTTGGGTTTGACTATAGGCACCTCCTTCTCCTGCAAGCTTCATGTTATTCGGCCTTGTCTCGCATAACTCGGCTCGACCTTCACCTGCATTCAAGTTATTCAGACTTACTCGGCCGACTTAACTCGTATGTCGGCCGGATAAGGTATTGCTCCTTCCGTAGGTGTCATGGCCATGCTTATCTCGGCCGACTTTTACATGACTCAGCCAATATAAACAATAACTCGGCATATGACAAGGGAGACTCCTTTTGTCTTCCCCTGTCTTGACCCTATCCGGGGTCACCTCCCCAACAGGGAACAAGCGAGGTCTAAACTTGGGGGAGTTCATACGTCCATTTTTTTATCACTATTTTATATCATAATTTACTGTTATTCATTGATATATTTCATATTGAGAGATGATACTTATCTTATTTCGTCTATTTTGCATGTTGGATGACTTTTGAAGGATGAACTGCCGGAGTCAGGATTTTAATGGAAAAGCGGTGTTCAGATGCAATATTCTTGAAGATCAGAAAATTCCAGAAAATATATGGAAATCCCTATTTTTCTAGAAGACGAAGGAAGCCATAAGGGGAAGTAGAGATGGGCCACAGGGGGCCCACACCACCCCCTGGCGCGCCCCCTAGGCTGCGCCACCAGGTGGTGTGGCACCCTGGCCCACCTCTGGCATCGCCCTTTCACCTATATCATCCCCATGAAACCCTAAGACTTGGGAAGCGACCACAGAAAGATTTTGCTGCCTCTGTGGGGCGGAAACTACAGAGAGAGAAAGAGCTCTCTAGCAGGCAGAAATCTGCCGGGGGAATTGTATCCCGGAGAGGGGAGATCATCGCCATCAACACCGTCATCAAGCTAGACTTCATCGGGATCATCATCATCATCATCATCATCATCTCCACCAGCACCATCACCACCACTCCATCCCGTTGTAACAATTGGGTTGAATCTTGCATAGTTCTTAGGGGAAACTTTCCCGGTATTGATTACTTGTTGTAGTTGATGCTATTGAGTGGAACCATTGAATTATTATTCATGTTCAGATTTTTACTTATCATTATATCATCTCTGATCTTGATTCATATGATGTCTCGTGAGTAGTTTGTTTAGTTCTTGGGGACATGGAATAAGTCATGTTGTTAGTAGTGGAATTGTGTTGAGAAATATTCAATGGTTTGATATTTAAGTTGTGGTGCTATTCTTCTAGTGGTGTCATGTGAATTTTGACTACATGATACTTCACATTTATGGGCCTAGGGGAATGCATTGTATATTTGGCTACTAATTGTGGGGTTGCCGGAGTGACAAAAACCTAAACCCTTGTTAGGAAACCTTTGCACAAGGGAGTGTAGGATCTCAGAGTTTAATGATGTGGTTATGTTTTTATCTTAATTACTTTCTTGTAGTTGCGGATGCTTGCAAGGGGTATCACAAGTATGTATTAGTCCAAGTAAGGTCGGTACATTAGCATAGGTTTACCCACACAACACTTGTCCAACCAAAGAAGATTAATCAACTATATGAAGCGAAAGCACTTGACAGTATTCCCATGTGTCCTCGAGAACGTTTGGTCATCTTAAGTAATATAACTGGCGTGTACTTTGCTGAAGAAAGGATTGGTACACTTGCTGCAATTATTATTATTGTCTTTTATTTACTCACACTTTATTGATCTGCATTCTCAAAAAACCCTAAAAATCCGTTTGCTAGTATTTATAGTGAATTCCTGATCCAAACCACTTGTCAACACCTTCTGATCCTCGTTGGGTTTGACACTCTTATTTATCAAAAGTAATATGATACACCCCCTATACTTGTGGGTCATCACCGTTGCCGGGGAAGCAATAGCTACCCTGGTGAGGTTAGTAGGAACCTTGCTAGTTTTAATTCTTGTTTTTAATTTGTTAGTTTGCTTTCAGTCTTTATTTGAAAAACCAAAAAAATAGTTAGTCTTCTAATTCTTGTTTTGACCATTATTAGTATTTGTTTAAGAAAATCCAAAAACATAGGAAATGTGGCTAAAAAGAAGCTTGGGGAGTTTGCAACTCCCAACAATGATTATTGACGTACCCTATTACACAGCTAGCAATTATGGTTGAAGATTATGAAATTAAGCCCCACTATTTAAGTTTGGTTCAACAGAATCAATTCGGAGGCTCTGCTGTTGAGGATGCAGGTATGCACTTGAATACTTTCACTGAAATATGTGATATGATGCGCATTATAGATGTTGACCCCGATGCGGTCAAGTTGCGCTTATTTCCTTTCTCTCTGAGAGGAAGAGAAAAAATGGCTGCTATCTTTACCTAGAAATACTATTGCATCACATGTGGTATGTACTTCTTTATTTATGACTAAATTCTTTCCACCTGCAAAGACTATGCAACTAAGATCCAATATTACTAGTTTTAGACAGGAAGAGTGTGAGCTACTAGCGCTTGCATGGGAGAGGATGAAAGAATGCATGAGACACTGTCCCACCATGGGATGGAAGATTGATTAATTCTCCATTTATTTTATAATGCTCTTAACCCTGTATCTAAGTTTGTTTTTGATAATGCAGCTGGAGGAACATTTATGGGTAAACAAATTACCGAAGCAAAGCAGTTGCTAGAAAATATGCAAGACAGCCATGCCCAATGGCATGTGGAAAGATCAAACACAAAGAAGGTGAACTCCTTAACACCTCAAGCAAAACAAGAACTCAATGCTAAGTTGGATGAGCTCATATTAGTTGTTAAAGGTAAGGAAACCCATGTAAGAGCTATCCCTGAACCAAATATTGAAGAAATAGACTTCATAGCTCGTAATGATTATAACCCTGCTTAGAAGAAGAATTATAATCCAATTTTTCAGAAACACTATTCTAGTCCTGCAGGTAACTCTAATAATAATATGGTATCAAGTAATGGTAGTCTCCAAGAAAATCTTAAGTATTTTATGGACTCATAAAATGAGTGATACGTTGAAACGTATCTATAATTTTTGATGCTCCATGCTTGTTTAGTATCTACTTTGCTTTACTTGTCTACACTTTGAGGTGCTTTTTACATGTTTTTTGGTACTAACCTATTAACAAGTTGCAACGTTGCGGATGCTGTTTTACGCTGTTTTGGTTTTGAAAAGTTAGTAAAGAAATATTCTCGGAATTGGACAGGACGAACGCCAAAGTCAATAACTTTCCGTGGGGAACAAGAAGTTCAGAGGGGAGACGGAGAAGCGGGCCAGGGAGTCCAACCCCCCCCCCCTCTAGGCGCGGGTGGGCCCTACCCCGCGCCTGGGTAGGGTTTGCCTGCCCTGGTCGCCTCCCGGACTCGCCCCTTAGCCTATAAGAAGCCCCCAATACAGAAAATCTCGGGACCCGATCAGAAATCCACGAAACTATGTGTAGCCACCACCACCGTCGTCCCTAGATCGGGGGATCTGAAGCTCTTCACGGCACCCTGCCGGAGGGGAGATCATCCCGGAGGCCTTCTCTCCGGTATGATTCGTGAGTAGTTCCACCTTGGACTATGGGTCCATGTAGTAGCTAGATGGTTGTATCTCCTCCTTTGTGCTTTCATGTATAGATCTTGTGAGCTCCGTTCATGATCAAGATCTAATCTATTTGTAATCATGCATGTTGTGTTTGCAGGGATCCGATGGATATTGAGATTATTATGTTGGTTTGATTAATGGTTCTATCTTTATGATTCTATCATGTACGTGTTATGTGATCTTGTATGCTCTCCGTAGTGGTTATCTTGGCCAAGTAGTTACTAGCGACTCCAAGAGGGAGTATTTATGCTCGATAGTGGGTTCATGCCTCTAGTTTCCAAGGGAAGTGACAATCTCTCTTGTTGTAGATGTGTTGTTGCTACTAGGAGAAAACAACGGTCTCTTGTTCATAGAACATGTGGATTGTTTACCTTACACACTTTGCTTAAAGCGGTTATGCATTGCTTGCAACTTAATCTTTGGAGGGGTTCGGATGATAACCTGAAGGTGGACTTCTAGTCATAGATGCAGTTGGATTACGGTCTATGTATATTGTTGTATTGCCCAATCAACTTCATAGGATCTTTCTAGCTAGTAATTGCATTGTTATGCCTTGCTCAGTTCCTGTCAATTGCCCCGCTATAATTTTTTTGCCCTTCATGCCATGTTGTTTATCGAAGGAGAGCGCCTCTACTGAACTATGGACCCCGGTCCAATCTTTACCATTGATACATCCTCCACTGTTACTTGTTTACTTGCTGCAAACCATTATCTTCCACACCATACGTTTAATCCTTTGTTACAGCAAACCGGTGAGCTTGACAACCTCACTGATTCGTTGGGGCAAAGTCTTGAGTTTGTGTTGTGCAGGTCTCCACGTTGCCAGCAAGACCTGTGATGTTTCCTTCCTCCTTATGGTTCGATAAACTCTTTCTCTACTGAGGGAAACTTGCTCCTGTGCTCCATCACACCTTTCTCTTGGGGTTCCAACGAAGTGCTCCACATCAACACTTGGTGCACGCATCAAAGATTTCTGGCGCCGTTTCCGGGGAGGCTAAGGACGTCTTCACTAGGGAGTCCTTCACTTCCTTTCTCTTTACTTTGTTTTTAGTTTGCTTTGTTTATTTTGCTTCGCTTTGTTTGCCTCTTTTCAAAAAACCCAAAAAAATTAGTCTAGCTTGGCTTGCTTGCTTTATTCAAAAACACAAAAAAAATTAGTTCCTGCTCTAGCTGCTGCTGTTGTTTTTGCTTGCCCACCTTTGCCAAAATGAACTCTGCTGAGAAGACTAAGTTGTGTGACTTCACTAGCAACAACAACAATGATTTCCTAAGCACATCTATTGTTCCACCTACTCCTGATGCTGACTTTTATGACATTAAGCCTGCTTTGTTGAATCTTGTGATGAGAGAGCAATTTTCTGGTGCCGGTTCTGATGATCCTGCT
This sequence comes from Avena insularis, assembly GCA_023614405.1. Lineage (NCBI taxonomy): Eukaryota > Viridiplantae > Streptophyta > Magnoliopsida > Poales > Poaceae > Avena > Avena insularis. Next base: position 4,289,061 of record CM042689.1, read on the forward strand.
GCCCATCTTAATAGCTTTGTTGAACTTTGTGAGATGCAAAAGTATAAGGATGTAGATGGAGATATTATTAAGATCAGGCTTTTTACTTTCTCCTTGAGGGGAAAAGCTAAAGAATGGTTGCTATCTTTGCCTAAAAATAGTATTGATTCTTGGACTAAGTGCAAAGATGCTTTTATTGGGAAGTACTATCCTCCTGCTAAGATTATTGCCATGAGAAGTGACATTATGAAATTTAAACAGCTTGATAGTGAACATGTTGCTCGTGCTTGGGAAAAAATTAAATCTTTGGTTAAAAATTGCCCTACTCATGGACTCACTAATTGGATGATTATCCAAAAAAAAATATGCAGGTTTGAACTTCTCCTCAAGAAACCTGTTGGACTCTGCTGCTGGAGGTACTTTTATGGGACTCGCCTTGGGTGCTGCAACAAGACTCCTTGATAATATGATGGTTAACTACTCTGAATGGCATGTTGAGAGAGCTCCACATGGTAAGAAGGTAAATTCTGTTGAGGAAACTTCCTCTTTGAGTGAAAAGATTGATGTTATTATGGCTATGCTTGTTAATGGGAAAGCTCCTCTAGATCCTAATAGTGTTCCCTTACCCTCTTTGGTTGCTCAAGAAGAGCAAGTCGATGTGAACTTCATTAGAAACAACAATTTCAACAACAATGCCTATAGGAATAATTTTGGTAGCAACAACAATTATATGCCTTATCCTCCTAATAATGGCAATTCCTATGGAAGTTCTTATAATAATGCTAGAAGTGCCCCCTCTGAACTTGAAGTAATGCTCAAGGACTTTATTAGTAAACAAACCACTTTCAATAAGACTATAGAGGAAAAGCTTTTAACTGTTGAGAAAAATATATCCTCTTTGTTTGAAGCTCAAACTTCCTTGGTTAATAAAGTGGCTGATAAACCTGAAACTATGGAAAACACCTTTGCTACTGCTCATGCCATACAAGTTACTATTGATGAAAATGTTAGGCTGTTAGCTCAACTTCATGCTAGGTGAGAAAGGGAAGCTGAAATTGGTAGAAACAATAGTGTGTGCACTATCACCACTAAACCACAAGTAGCCCCTATTCCTCCTCCTACTATGCCTAAGCCTATTGATCCAGCTACTAGTGATGCTAAGTTTGATTTTGATATTGATGGTTGCAATATTTTTGAAGTGATTTTGTTCCTATAGAAGCTTGCTAAAAGTCCTTATGCTAGTGATATGCATGTTGCCTTTACCAAACACATTACAGATGCTCTTGTTAATATTAAGGAGGAGAAGCTAAAACACAAAGCTTCTATTCCTAGGAAAGTAGAAGATAGTTGGGAACCCATTATTAATATACAAGTGAATGACTTTGATCTCAAAGCTTCATGTGATCTTGGTTCTAGTGTCTCTATTATGCCTAGGAAGATTTATGAAATGCTTGATTTGCCACCTTTGGAAGATTGTTATTTAAATGTCCCACTCAATGATAATGCTAAGAAGAAACTCATGGGGAGTATTAATGATGTTCTCATTATGGTTAACAATGCTTATGTCCCTTTTGATTTCTATGTTTTGGATGTTGAATACAATGCTTCTTGTCCTATTACTTTGGGAAGAGCTTTTCTTAGAATAGTTGGTGCCATCATTGATATGAAAGAAGGCACCATAAAAGATCATTTTCCATTAAAGAAAGGTATTGAACACTTCCCTATGAGGAGAGAGAAGTTGCTTTTTGAAGGGTTTCGCGGCATAGTAAATCAAAAATTTCTATGGATGCGAACAGAGGGATAGCCAAGATCTAATCTAGGAGATGCAAACAACGAGAGAGATTGGATTAGATCTTCATACCCTTGAAGATTCGCGGTGAGCGTTCATCGAACGTGGGTGATGTAGTCGTACTTCTCCTCCTCGCGATCCGATCCGATCTAGCACCACAAGTGGCGGTGCCTCCGTGAGATGCACACGTGCAGCACCTCGACGTATCCTCCTTCCTCGGACCAGCAAGTATGGTGGAGAGACGGATTGGATCTACAACACGACGGCGTGGTGTATATGGTGGAGAGTTTCTGCAGCAGGGCTTCGCCTACACGCAGTCGGGAGGGAGAGAGAGAGGAGGGCAGCAGGGCGACTGGCTTGAGAGGAAGGTGGGGGGGTGGTGCACCCCCAGCCCTCTTTATATAGAGGGGTGGCGGCCCCAGCCCCTCCCAAGCCCAAACCGTGACAAAGGAGGAGGAGTGGGGGGCAAGGAAACCCCCCCCCCCTTCTAGAAGGTCCAAGCTAGGGTTTATCCCTTCTTGGCCGGCTGGGCCCTATGGGGCCTTGTGCCCCTGGCCCAATGCGGCCAGGGCACTCCCTCATAGGCCCATGCCCCCTCCCGGAAGGTGGGGCCACGTTGGTCCCCTTCCGGAAGGTTCTAGAAGCTTCCGGTACAATACCGATTAACCCGGAACAATTCCGAACTCCAAAAACTGCACTGGCTTATATGAATCTTATTCTCCAGACCACTCCGGAACCTCTCATGATGTCCCGGATCCCATCCGAGACTCCGAACAAAAACTCATAAACCAATTATCCAATCTATCCTAGCGTCGAGACACGTTAAGTGTGACCTGCTGAGTTCGAGAATATGCAGACATGATCTTCTATCAATAATCAACAGCGGGGTCTGGAAACCCATATTGACTCCCACACATTCATCGATGATCATATCGTATGAACCACGATGCCAGGATTCAATCAATCCCATATATATATTCCCTTCGTCTCGCGATATTTTACTTGCCCGAGATTTGATCGTGCATCATACCTAGTTCAATCTCGTTCACGGCAAGTACTTTACTGCTCCGTAATCCGATATCACTTTGTGATTAACTCCTTAACCACATGCTTGCAAGAGGTGTTGATATCGACAATTAGTGGGCCCGAAGTATATCTCTCCGACTTGGGAGGGACAAATCCCATCTCGATACATACAACCCAACAAATACTTTCCGATCACCTGAGAGACACCTTTATGATCACCCTCTCATAGGATGACGTTTGATGACCTCAAGGCTTTCTTCCAATACCAGGGAGTTGTATTATCTCATGGTCTAAGGAATACAATATTTGACATAGGAAAAGCTTCGCAAAGATGAACACGATGACACGATCTAATTGCTTCGCTTAGTTTGGGTCTGTCCATCATATCATTCTCCCAATGATATGATCTCATTATTAATTGACAACTCATGTCCATGGTTAGAAAACCTTAACCATCATTAATCAATGAGCTAGTCCATAGAGGCGTACTAGGGACACGGTGTTGTTCACAAACCACACAAGTATTAAAGTTTCCGCTTAATACAATTCTAGCATGGAAAATAAACATTATCATGAACAAGAATTATAATAATAACAGCTTTATTATTGCCTCTAGAGCATAATTCCAACACTTTTTGCTCCTCCTTTGAAAGCAAGGTTTGATGTTAATGCTTCCTCATTTGAAAATACTTGATTCTTCTTGCTTCTTGTGCCTAACTTAAAGGTGTTAAAGAAAAGTACTTGTTGGGAGATAACCCAAGAGTTTCCTTGAGTCTTCTAAGTTATTACTACTGTAATGACTTATCCTTATCCTTTTTGTTTGCTTTTTGTGCCAAGAATAACCTCTAATGAGAGGGAACTAAGATTTGGGGAGTTGCTGTCCCGAAACAGATTTCTGTCCTCCACCAAAATAATTCGTGAGGATGCTCTGTAACTCTGATTGATCTCCAAATTTACGAATAAATCCCCCAGAATGTTGTCTAACTTTAGTTAGTTCAACACTTTTTGATTTGAGCAACAGAAGATGTCCTAAAAAATTCGTTTCTATCTGCTGGTCTGTTTTGACAGATTTCTGTCATTATTTGCATTTGCTTCTTATTGATTCCTTCTTGAGCTCTCTTCAGGTAAATTGAGTTTCTTTAAAGGAGTTACTACAGTAGCTTGTGTTTTTAGTGAAAATCCTTGCTGTTCTAAAGCTTTGCCCGCGGTCTAATATCTTTTGAATAAGCTAATGTTGGTAATGAAGAATTGTGTGAAGTTTTGTATGAATGAAAAATTTCAGGTGTACAGAGAGAATGATGCAATGAGATGAAGGATGGACAAAAGCTCAAGCTTGGGTATGCCACCATGATGTCACCCAAATAAATATCCAAGAGTTACAAGCGTCAAAGCTTGGGGATGCCCAAGGCATCCCTGTAGGGGTTCGTAGCATGGAAAACAAAAAAATTCTACCGCATGCAAACAAACAAGCCAAGATCTATCTACTAGATTGTAGCAACGAGTCGATAGAGGAACTGTTGGGAATATGCCCTAGAGGCAATAATGTATGATGAGATTTCCCAATGTATTCATAAAGTTATTAAGTTGTCCTTGTATAAACATCTGTTGTGTATCATTGAATATGTGATTCGGTTGTGGAACTATGCATTCATGTTGTTTGTACTAAATATCCTTGGTCATTGAGGTTGTGCTGGACACACAACTTAGACCAATGTGAAAGTTGGCTTGATGACTCGGTTCCACTTGTCATGGGCATGGAGATGCTATTCCAACTTACACAGATTCGGCTAAAGAGTTTAGCGAGTCGGATTGACCCATATTGAGGTACAACGAACAAGTTGTCATTTGTATATCTCAATCAATGTAATCCTTAGACCTGAGGTTGTTGCATAGTCCGAGTTTAGGATCACCGACTTAGGTTCTGTCAAACGCTGATCCGTAACTGGGCAGTTATAAAGGCAGAGTTCGGGTCGACTGAGAATCAAGCTGCGTGATGTGAATAACCAAGATGGGATTTTGCCCCTCCACTTGGAGAGATATTCTCTGGGCCCTCTCGTGAGATATGATTTGGAAAGCATGGACATGCACGACTCGGTTAAGTGTTAACCGAGGCGATCAACTAAGAGTTAGTCGGGTGAATCACTTATCTCGGATCGAGAAGAGAGTCAGACTATTTAAGGGATGACAATTATTCGCCTATAGTCTGACAAGGTATATCGTGAGGCAAAAGGGACTCGGACGTAAGTCGCATTGGAAAGGCAAGTCGTCATGACTCTTTGGTACTTGGGAGTCGGCACGTTCTGCTAGGAGCCGCTACCGACTGATCGATTGAGAGTCGGACTCCAATCGTGTCCAAGTAGCCATGAGCCTCGGTCACACACTTAAGAGCGAGCAAGTTCGGATTGGATCTGAACCTGTAATCTGGTTGGCTGGACCTAAACCGGATTAGGAGAGTTAGTGAGTTGGACTCATAGTGACTAGTGTTATATGGGCTTTAGTGAATGGGTCACATGAAAGGTGAGCCCACGTTCACTCCCTATATATATAGTGGAGCACCGTAACCCAGAAAGGTTAATCGTTGTTCGGTTAGGTCATTCCATGTGTTGGAAACCCTAGCTCCACAGCAGTCCTACCGTCGATACGAACCTAGCAGTTCGCCGCCGGTGCTCCTCCTTGTACGTGTGGATACCAGCAGAGGTGTTGTGCGATTAGCACCAGGATGATCGGATCATGAGGACTGCACTGCATCAACTGACGCGCTTCATCAGTAATCCGCAACCGCGCGTCTAGTGGTAAACCTCGTGGCCTTCTACCTCAGCTAGATCTTGGGATCACCACGTTAGAGGAATTTTTTTGTTTTATCTCCGCGTGGCCCAACAGGAACTCACCCTCGAAGATTCCAAAGCGGTTAACGAGAGCGGATTCTCGTGGGTGATATAGTCGTACTCTTGCCGATCTCAAGATCGTGTAGACGATCCTTCTGGCGCTGCGTCCTAAGCGCTTCATGATGGGTCACACGCGGGTACTCGATGAAGACCTTCCTCTCCCTTGTTCCAGCAGGCAGCGGAGGTTGTAGCACTCTCCTTACGATTCCGGCAGCACGACGGCGTGGTACCGGAAGAAGAGGGGAGATCTCGCAGGGCTTCGCCTTAAGCCGGAGCGAGTATGATGGACTATGAGAGAGGCCTTGGCGATCTAGGGTTTAGAGGCACCAAGGGGAGGGCTAGGCCGGTGGCTAGGGCTTGGGGAGAGCCCCAAGTCGGCGGCTAGGGAAAACCCTAGGGCGGCGGTGGCTGCAGGAGGCCGGCGGCTAGGGTTAGGGTTTTGGTGGAGAGAGGTGTAGGCTAGAGGGGGCACCCCCTGCCCCTTCTTTTATAGGTGGGAGGGCACCGGCCAAGGGGAGGGAGTCCTCCCCCAAGTCGGCCTCCTTGTCCGGCGGGTGGAGGGAGAGGAACTCCTCCCCAAGTAGGTTTCCTACTCTTCCTCCACCAAGCAAAACTGCCGTTTGACTTTTCAAATTGGTGTTTGACTTTTCAAACTAGGATTTGATTTATCCCTTTATTTTGCTCAGCCATGATACCTAGTACATGATGCAATCATTCCATATTGTTATGACACATTCATGTACCCTTCCCCTCCGGAGTGCCGGGCCTTCCGGACCCTTCTAGAACATTCCCGATGAAAAACACCGGAATCATTCCCCAACTCCGAAACAGGACTTTCCTTATATGAATCTTATTCTCTGGACCATTCCGGATCTCCTCGTGATATCCCGGATCCCATCCGGAACTCCGAACAACATTCGGTCTCTTACTCATCATTCCATAACTACTCAACAACATCGAATCCTTAAGTGTGTCTCCCTACGGTTCGTGAATTATGCGGACATGATCGAGACACTTCTCCGAACAATAACCAATAGAGGAATCTATAAATTCATATGGCTCCCACATATTTCTATGATTACTTTGCGATCGAATGAACCACTTACATACGATACCAATTTCCTTTGTCTCACGATAGTTTACTTATCCGAGGTTTTGATCGTCGGTATCTCTGCATACCTAGTTCAACCTCGTTACCGATAAGTACTATTTTCTCGTTCCCGTGGTAGTGATACCTTGTGAGCCAGTCACATGCTTGCAAGCTAATTGGATGACATTCCACCGAGAGGGCCCAGAGTATATCTATCCGTCATATGGATGGACAAATCCCACTCTTGATTCATGTGTCTCAACCCATACTTTCCGAACACTCAATGCCACCTTTATAGCCACCCAGTTACGGTGTGGTGTTTGATGTCATCAAAGCATCCTTCCGGTGATGGTGATAAGCATGATCTCATGGTCGAAGGAATTAGGTTACTATGAATCAGAAAGCATATAGCAATTGAACTATTAAAATGACTTGATCTTTATGCTACGCTTATCTATAGGAGTATGTCCATCATACCATTCTCCTAATGATATGATCTTGTTGTTAATAACATCTCAATGTCCATGATAGGGAAACCACAATCATCTATTAACCAACAAGCTAGTATTATGAAGAGGCTTTACTAGGGACTCTAATTTAGTTTACAAATCACACAAGTATTAATGTTTCCTGGTTAATACTGTTATAGCATGAATGTAAACATTTATCATAAACACAAAGATATAATAATAACTACATTTATTATTGCCTCTATTGCATATCTCCAACAGTCTCCCACTTGCACTAGAGTCAACTAATCTAGATTACATGGTAATATACCGAACACCCATGGCAGTTTGGTGTTGGTCATGTTTTGCCCTCGGGAGAGGTTTAGTCAACGGATCCGCCACATTCAGATCTGTGTGTACTTTGCAAATCTTTATGTCACCATCTTGGACATGTTCTGGAATAGCGTGAAAACGTAGCTTGATGTGCTTCAGCTTCTTGTGTGACCTTGGTTCTTGCGCATTGGCTATGGCTCCCATGTTATCACAGTAGATAGACATTGGGTCCAGCGCACTTGGAACCACACCGAGCTCTGTAATGAACTCCTTCATCCATATCGCTTCTTGTGAAGCCTCAAGACTATGTATTCGATTCAGTTTAAGATCTCGCCACAACGCTTTGCTTTGCACTCCTCCAAATTGTTGCACCATTCAAAATAAATACGTATCCAGATTGAGATTTAGAATCGTCTGGATCGGTGTTCCAACTAGCATCGGTGTAACCATTAACAACGAGCTGTTCATCACCTCCATAAGAAAGAACCATATCCTTAGTTCTTCTCAAGTACTTAAGGATGTTTTTGACCGCTGTCCAATGATCCACTCCTGGATCACTTTGATATCTGCTAGTCAAACTAACAGCATATGCAATGTCGGGTCTAGTACATAGCATGGCATACATTAGAGATCCTATGGCTGAGGCATAGGGAGTCTTACTCATCCTTTCTCTATCTTCTCGTTCTTTGGACTTTGAGTTTTACTCAAGGTCGTATTGGGCAACATGGGCAAGAACCCTTTCTTGCTATCTTCCATTCCAAACCTCTTTAGAACTTTGTCCAAATATGTACTTTGTGACAATGATATTAGGCGTCTCGATATATATCTATAAATCTTTATGCCTAATATGTAAGCTGCTTCACCAAGATCTTTCATTGAAAAACTATTATTCAAATATTCCTTGACACTATTAAGAAGGTCTACATCATTCCCAATCAACAATATGTCATCTACATATAGTATTAAGAATGCTACAGAGCTCCCACTCACTTTCTTGTAAATACAAGCTTCTCCATAAGTTTGTATAAAACCAAAACTTTTGATTACTTTATCAAAACGTTGATTCCAACTTCGGGATGCTTGCTTTAATCCATAGATGGACCTTTGAAGTTTGCATACCTTGTTAGCATGTTTAGGATCGACAAAACCTTTGGGTTGCATCATATACAACTCTTCATCAATGTCTCCATTGAGGAACGCTGTTTTGACATCCATCTGCCATATTTCATAATCGTAATATGCAGCGATTGCTAACATAATCCTCACAGACTTTAGCTTCGCTACTGGTGAGAAAGTCTCATCGTAGTCAACTCCTTGAATTTGTCGAAACCCTTTTGCGACAAGTCGAGCTTTATAGCAGTAACATTACCATCAGCATTTGTTTTCTTCTTGAAAATCCATTTGTTCTCGACAGCCTTTCGGCCATCCGTTAAGTCCACCAAAGTCCATACTTGGTTTTCGTACATGGATCCAATCTCGAATTTCATGGCTTCTTGCCATTTATTGGAATCTGGGCTCATCATCGTTTCCTCATAAGTCGCAGGGTCATCGGTGTTGTCCACCAACATGACACTCATAACGGGATCATACCAATCAGGAGTGGTACAATTTCTCGTTGACCTGTGAGGCTCTATAGCAACTTCAACCTAAGTTTCATGATCATCATCATTAGCTTCCTCTCTTATTGGTGTAGGCGCCACAGGAACTACTTCTGGTGCTGCGCTACTCGCAAGTTCGAGAGAAGGTTCAGCAACCTCGTCGAGTTCTAGTTTCCTTCTAGTCACTTCTTTCGAGAGAAATTCTTTCTCTAGAAAGGATCCATTCTTGGCAACGAAGATTTTGCCCTCGGATCTATGATAGAAGGTATACCCAATAGTTTCCTTTGGGTATCCTATGAAGACGCATTTTTCCGCTTTGGGTTCAAGCTTGTCCGGCTGTAACTTCTTTACATAGGCTTTGCAACCCCAAACTTTAAGGAACGACAATTTAGGTTTCTTCCCAAACCATAATTCATACGGTGTCATTTCAACGGATTTAGATGGTGCCCTATTTAAAGTGGATGTGGCTGTTTCTAATGCATAACCCCAAAACGATAGCGGTAAATCTGTAAGTGGCATCATAGAACGAACCATATCTAAGAGAGTTCGATTACGACGTTCGGACACACCATTACGCTGTGGTATTCCCGGCGGTGTCAATTGTGAAAGTATTCCGCATTTCTTCAAATGCTCGCCAAACTCGTAACTTAGATATTCACCTCCATGATCAGAACGTGGAAATTTAATCTTCTTGTTACGTTGATTCTATACCTCACTTTCAAATTCCTTAAACTTCTTGAAAGTTTCGGACTTATGTTTCATGAAATAGATATACCCATATCTACTCAAGTCATCCGTGAAAGTAAGAACATAACGATAACCACCGCGCGATGCTACACTCATTGGTCCACACACATCGGTATGTATGATTTCCAATAAGTCTGTAGCTCGCTCCATCATACCAGAAAATGGAGTCTTAGTCATTTTACCCATCAGACATGCTTCGCATCTTTCAAGTGATTCGAAATCAAGTGATTCCAGAAGTCCATCGGAATGGAGTTTCTTCATACGCTTCACTCCGATATGACCAAGACGACAGTGCCACATATAGGTCGAGTTATCGCTCAATTTCAAACGTTTAGCCTCAATGTCATTTATGTGTGTATTACTACAATCGAGATTCAATAAGAATAGACCATCTATAAAAGGTGCATGTGCATAAAACATATTACTCATATAAATCGAACAACCATTACTCTCGGACTTAAACAAGTAACTGTCTCGCAATAAACAAGATCCCGATATAATGTTCATGCTCAACGTAGGCACCAAATAATAATTATTTAAGTAAAACTAATCCCGATGGTAGATGAAGAGGTAGCGTGCCGACCGCGATCACATCAACCTATGATCCATTTCCAACGCGCATCGTCACCTTGTTCTTCGCTAGCTTCCGTTTATTCTGCAGCACCTATTTCGAGTTACAAATATGAGCAAGCGAACCAGTATCAAATACCCAGGCACTACTACGAGTACTAGTGAGATACACATCAATAACATGTATATCGGATATACCTTTCTTCTTGATGTTGTCATTCTTCAAATCCGCCAAGTTCTTTGGGCAATTCCGCTTCCAGTGACCCTCTTGCTTGCAGTAAAAGCACTCAGTATCAGGCTTAGGTCCAGCCTTGGTCTTCTTCGTCGGTGCAGCAACTTTATTACCGCCCTTCTTGAAGTTTCCCTTTTGCTTAGACTTGCCTTTCTTGAATTTGGTGGTCTTATTGACCAACAACACTTGGTGCTCTTTCTTGATCTCCACTTCTGCAGATTTCAACATGGAGAAGAGTTTTGGCAACGTCTTGTCCATGTTTTGCATATTGTAGTTCATCACAAAGTTCTTGTAACTTGGTGGTAGTGATTGGAGGACACGGTGGATCCCCAAAGAATTAGGAATCACTATACCCAAACTTTGGAGTTTGTTTGCGTGCCCAGACATCTTAAGCACATGCTCACTAACGGAGCTGCCCTCTTCCATCTTGCAGTTAAAGAACTTTTCAGAAGCCTCATAACTCTCAACTGCCGCGTGAGCCTCAAATATCATTTTGAGTTCACGGACAATATCATGTGGGTCATGGTTCTCAAACCTTTTCTAAAGCTCCGATTCCAAACCATACAAGATAGCACATTGAACTGTGGAGTACTGATTCTTCCGAGCGAGGAAAACATTCTTTACCTCATCGGTAGCATCAGCTGCAGGCGGGTCACCCAGCGGTGCATCCAGCACATAGGTCAAATTACCAGCATTGAGGACAATCCTCAAATTGCGGAACCAATCCGCGAAGTTGCTTCCATTGTTTTTCAACTTTTATTTCTCTAGGAACGCATTAAAATTGATGGTAGGGGCCGCCATTGATCTACAACATATTTGCAATAGTTTAGACTAAGTTTATGACAAATTGAGTTCTAATTAATAGTTAAATTAATCAAGGTGAACTCCCACTCAAAACAATATCCCTCACATTGTTTTAGTGATCACACGAACCAAATCCACCACATCAAAACCGTTCATCACGAGAGTTGATGTAGCTTCAATGGCGAACAATCAACATGTTCATCATATCTACTATATGACTCATGCTTTACCTTTTGATGATCCGTGTTCCGAGACCATGTCTGTACATGCTAGGCTCGTCAAGATCAAACCTCAGCTTCCGCATGAGCAAATCTGGCTTGCTCACGTTGTATACACTTGCAGAATCTAACACACCCGATCATCACGTGGTGCTTCGAAACAACAAGCTTTAGCAACGGTGCTAACTAAGGATGAACACTTTAAAACTTGAAATTTGTGTGCTTGAGGGATCATCTTATAATGCTACCGTCGTTAACTAAGCAATACAAGATGCATAAAGGATTAACATCACATGCAATTCATAATATGTGATATGATATGGCCTTTCTTCTTTGTGCTTCCGATCTCCATCTTCAAGCACGAACATGATCTCCATCATCACCGGCATTGCATCAAGGTCAATGACGCCGCTCCATGGTTGTCGTCCACCAGCTTCAACTATTACAACTTACTTTGAATAGACATGCGGGTCTTAACAGAATTTAAAGACAACCATATGGCTCCTGCCGGTTGCCAACTTACAATAAGGAACATTGCATACATAAAATATAATCACAAACATGGCCATATCACATCACATCACACCCCTGCAAAACAAAGTTAGACGCCTCTAATTTTCTTTGCATATTTTACGTGGTTTGGGGCTTTCAATAAGTGTCACTCTAACTTACGAACGAGAACCACAACGTTCATGCTTGAACTATCAAGTGCCCGTTGTAAATTGGATCTATACTATAATGGGAGAGACAGACACCCGCAAAGCCACTTATGCAATACAAGTTGCATGTTGAGCGTGGAGCAAGTTTCATGAATGATGTCATGTAAGGTTAGCCCGGGCCACTTCATCCCATACCACAAGATGCAAAGTACACAAGAAGCAATTGATAATAAAAGCACCACCGCCCACAATGACCATTGTGTTCTACTCGTGCAACAGATCTACATATAGACACGGCTCTGATACCACTGTAGGGGTTCGTAGCATGGAAAACAAAAAAATTCTACCGCATGCAAACAAACAAGACAAGATCTATTTACTAGATTGTAGCAATGAGTCGATAGAGGAACTCACCCTCGAAGATTCCAAAGCAGTTAACGAGAGCGGATTCTCGTGGGTGATGTAGTCGTACTCTTGCCGATCTCAAGATCGTGTAGACGATCCTTCCGGCGCTGCGTTCCGGCAGCACTTCCACAGTCGGTCACACGTTCGGTACTCGATTAAGACCTTCCTCTCCCTTGTTCCAGTAGGCAGCGGAGGTTGTAGCACTCTCCTCATGATTCCGGCAGCACGACGGCGTGGTACCGGAAGTAGAGGGGAGATCTCGCAGGGCTTCGCCTTAAGCCGGAGCGAGTATGATGGACTATGAGAGAGTCCTTGGCTATCTAGGGTTTAGAGTCACCAAGGAGAGGGCTAGGCCGGCGGCTAGGGCTTGGGGAGATCCCCAAGTCGGTGGCTAGGGCAAACCCTAGGGCGCCGGCGGCTGCAGGAGGCCGGTGGCTAGGGTTAGGGTTTTGGTGGAGAGAGGTGTAAGCTAGAGGGGGCACCCCTGCCCCTTCTTTTATAGGTGGGAGGGCACCGGCCAAGGGGAGGGAGTCCTCCCCCAAGTCGGCCTCCTTGGCCGGCGGGTGGAGGGAGAGGAACTCCTCCCCAAGTAGGTTTCCTACTCTCCCTCCACCAAGCAAAACTGCCGTTTGACTTTTCAAATTGGTGTTTGACTTTTCAAACTAGGATTTGATTTATCCCTTTATTAATTTTTCCCTACGGTTCGTGAATTATGCGGACATGATCGAGACACTTCTCTGAACAATAACCAATAGAGCAATCTGGAAATTCATATGGATCCCACATATTTCTACGATTACTTTGCGATCGAATGAACCACTTACATACGATACCAATTTCCCTTTGTCTCACGATAGTTTACTTATTCGAGGTTTTGATCGTCGGTATCTCTGCATACCTAGTTCAACCTCGTTACCGATAAGTACTCTTTTCTCGTTCCCGTGGTAGTGATCCCTTGTGAGCCAGTCACATGCTTGCAAGCTAATTGGATGACATTCCACCGAGAGGGCCCAGAGTATATCTATCCGTCATATGGATGGACAAATCCCACTCTTGATTCATGTGTCTCAACCCATACTTTCCGAACACTAAATGCCACCTTTATAGCCACCCAGTTATGGTGTGGTGTTTGATGTCATCAAAGCATCCTTCCGGTGATGGTGATAAGCATGATCTCATGGTCGAAGGAATTAGGTTACTATGAATCAGAAAGCATATAACAATTGAACTATTAAAATGACTTGATCTTTATGCTACGCTTATCTATAGGAGTATGTCCATCATACCATTCTCCTAATGATATGATCTTGTTGTTAATAACATCTCAATGTTCATGATAGGGAAACCACAATCATCTATTAATCAACAAGCTAGTATTACGAAGAGGCTTTACTAGGGACTCTAATTTAGTTTACAAATCACACAAGTATTAATGTTTCCTGGTTAATACTGTTATAGCATGAATGTAAACATTTACCATAAACACAAAAATATAATAATAACTACATTTATTATTGACTCTAGGGCATATCTCCAACAATCCCCTTTTTCATCAATAAAAAGCTCAGGTCTGTCTAGACACTTCACTTTTATTGTTTCATGCATAGTTGTGTTGTTCTTGGTGCGTCTTAGTTTTCGTTTGCTTTGCTTAGTTTGTTTAGTTTGCTTGAATAAAGTAAGTTTAGACCCCCGCTCTCGCTGTGTTGTTTTGCAAATAAGCTTGGTTGGTGTTTGGAAAGGAGTAGTAAGTTCTTGCTTGAAGTGCAAGAGGAGCTTGCATTGACTGTGACTAAGACTTTAGCATGACATGCTAGGTGTTGTTTTTGCATTATGCTTAGTGATTATTGGTGTAGCGTGTCTTTTTCCAAACAATTGGGATTGCTTAGTGTTCCTTGAAGAAATTATGCGTTGTTTTAGCATGCAAAAGCATAGTATTGTGGTATTCTCCTTTGATGTTTTGCTTGGGTTGACTTGGCACATGCTCACACCATGTTATGACTATGACAAGTCACCATTGGCCTCTATGATCATTTAGTCCTTGACTTGTAGTACCACTCTTTGCTTTTATTAGTTTGCTTTGTTGCATTGCATAATTATGGCCATTATTGCTCTCTTAGTTGGTTGCACCCAGTCTTTTGCTAGCCTCCACTTGTATGAGTAAGTTCTACTCATGCTTCCAACTCCCAGGAAACCAAGTTATTCCAAAGTGTCCACTATAAACTCCTATGCATGGTGTGTTACACCATTCCAAGTATATTCTTGTTTTCAACTATCTTTCAATTAAAAACTATTTTGTTATGTGAAAATTTAGTGATTAAATCCCTCATGAACTTGATGGCACATTTTATTCTTTGACCCTAATAAACTTGTACCATCGAGGAAACTTTGTTGTATATGCTTACACTTATAAGTTGGGATTAGCAGAACAGTGCTGTCACAGGGAACGTTTTCAACATTGCACTTGTACTTTTTGTACTTCGTTGATATCATGCTCTTTTGTCTATGGATGTTACCGGTGTGAAATGAAGTGGGAACTTGTAAGTCCATGGAGTTTGTATTCTGTGTTAGAGAAACGCCTGGGCCGCTAGCCTAAGCCATGCCTAATCATGGTGGAAACTTGCAGCATCACCATAGTGAGCTATCTACGAAGCATGCTCAATAAAAAGCTATGCATATGGTAAATAAAAAAGATTGCTGAGATGCTCATTGTCTGCTTGCCTTGTCATTTTGGTTATGGGAAAGCACATGTACCATGTGCAAGGGGTACCCCGTTGGCGGTTCTCAATGATATGCAAATACTTATAGTGACAAGAACTTGCGTGTGCCCTAAGTTGAGTATCCATGAGGTGTAGCCCTCATAGTCAAGGGACTTGAGATTGCCAATTTATACTTTGTCAAGCATATACTCCAGCTTTGCCACTTTAACCTTAACCACTTCAAGATGCTTATGATAGGGGCAATGAGGGCTGAAAGCTAATAAGTACCATAATTTTTGGAAGCTCTTTTTGAAACTTATAATCCCTGCTTCTTTTACAAAAAGGCCTTTCTCCCACCATTATTTGAGTCTCCACCTTCTACCTTAGGCACCATTAAGAGAGCATAGTTGTCATTCTGTGTGAAATGTCCCAAAGCTTACTAATTGATGCATATTATTCATGAGCTATCTGTTTCTAGTCACCCTTGTGAACTTTGCAGGTGTCCTATGCATTATATTGCTACTCTATGAGGGACAAGCTAATTGCCACTATGCTATGTTTTCTGCATGTGAAACAAACAAACGTTTTTCAATGCATATTATTCATGACCTTTGTTTGTAGCTTGCCATGTTGCATGCATAGTTACTATGTCCTATTGTTAGAACTCCATCTTTCATGCACATGTTTAGAGTTCTTTGATCCTAGCTTTCAATGCTTGCAAATGGTTGGATATTTATTGTGAGGGTGCATGTCACCTCAAAAAATATTCTTTTATCACTTACCTACTCGAGGACGAGCAGGAGTTAAGCTTGGGGATGCTGATACGTTGGAAACGTATCTATAATTTTTGATGCTCCATGCTTGTTTAGTATCTACTTTGCTTTACTTGTCTACACTTTGAGGTGCTTTTTACATGTTTTCTGGTACTAACCTATTAACAAGTTGCAACAGTGCCAGATGCCTGTTTTCTGCTGTTTTTGGTTTCAGAAAAGTTAGTAAAGAAATATTCTCGTAATTGGACGGGACGAATGCCAAAGTCAATAATTTTCCGTGGGGAACAAGAAGTCCAGAGGGGAGACAGAGAAGCGGGCCAGGGAGGCCAAACCCCCCTAGGCGCGGGTGGGCCCTGGTCGCCTCCTGGACTCGCCCTTTCGCCTATAAGAAGCCCCCGATATAGAAACTCTTGGGATCCGATCAGAAATTCATGAAACCGTCTATAGCCTCTGCCACCATCGTCCCTAGATCGGGGGATCTGAAGCTCTTCTCGGCACCCTGCCGGAGGGGAGATCATCCCGGAGGCCTTCTCTCCGGTATGATTCGTGAGTAGTTCCACCTTGGACTATGGGTCCATGTAGTAGCTAGATGGTTGTATCTCCTCCTTTGTGCTTTCATGTATAGATCTTGTGAGCTCCGTTCATGATCAAGATCTAATCTATTTGTAATCATGCATGTTGTGTTTGCAGGGATCCGATGGATATTGAGATTATTATGTTGGTTTGATTAATGGTTCTATCTTTATGATTCTATCATGTCTGTGTTGTCTGTGATCTTGTATGCTCTCCGTAGTGGTTATCTTGGCCAAGTAGTTACTAGCGACTCCAAGAGGGAGTATTTATGCTCGATAGTGGGTTCATGCCTCTAGTTTCCAAGGGAAGTGACAGAAATCTCTTCGGTTGTAGATGTGTTGTTGCTACTAGGGAGAAAACAACGGTCTCTTGTTCATAGAACATGTGGATTGTTTACCTTACACACTTTGCTTAAAGCAGTTGTCTGTTGCTTGCAACTTAATACTGGAGGGGGTTCGGATGATAACCTGAAGGTGGACTTCTAGTCATAGATGCAGTTGGATTATGGTCTATGTATATTGTTGTATTGCCCAATCAACTTCATAGGATCTTTCTAGCTAGTAATTGCATTGTTATGCCTTGCTCAGTTCCTTTCAATTGCCCCGCTATAATTTGTTTGCCCTTCATGCCATGTTGTTTATCGAAGGAGAGCACCTCTAGTGAACTATGGACCCCGGTCCAATCTTTACCATTGATACATCCTCCACTGTTACTCGTTTACTTGCTGCAAACCATTATCTTCCACACCATACGTTTAATCCTTTGTTATAGCAAACCGGTGAGCTTGACAACCTCACTGATTTGTTGGGGCAAAGTCTTGAGTTTGTGTTGTGTAGGTATCCATGTTGCCAGCAACACCTGTGTGATGTTTCCTTCCTCCTTCTGGATCGATAACCTCGGTCTCTACTGAGGGAAACTTGCTGATGTGCTCCATCACACCTTGCTCTTGGTGTTCCAACGAAGTGCTCCACATCAACACTTGGTGCACGCATCAATGAGCAAAATAATATCCTTGTTAAAATAACGGAGAACCATGATGCTATGCTTGGTAAATTATCTAACCAAGCTATAAGTTTGAGGAATGATTTGTAGGCCCTCCAGAAAATAACAAGGATTGTTGAGGCACATCTAGGTAAGATAACCGAGAGTCAAACTCTCATTCTAGCTAAATTTGCAGGTAAAGCTGAGCCTAATCCAGTTGAAGACCTCAAGATGATAAGAATCCAAAGGGAGGAGCCCGAAGAACTTGACTATAGCAATGCTCCTTCACCAAACTACATGGTTGAAGATCTTGTAAAAAGGATCAATATCAAGATTTCGGTGAGTCAAGTAAATGAGGAAGCCATGTATCAACACTTCGTTAATCAGGTAGCAATAAAGGTACGTGAGCTTGAGGAAGAATATAAGAAAATTGCTGAAAAAATGCCTGTTAAGCTAGATGATATATTTGAGCCTACTATTAAGATAAAAATTGGGACAAATGAAATAGCTGCACTATGTGATCTATGTGCAAGTGTTTCAACAATTACAAAAAGTATTTTTAATAAGTTAAATCTTGGCTCTTTTGAAATCACCGAGTTAAAACTACATCTAGCAGATTCTACCTACAAACAAGTAGTAGGAATTAAAGAGAATACTTCATGCATGAGCGGCTAGAGTTCGAAGTGGTGGACTGGCCCTCATAGTACCACGCCATCCTCGGGCATGTGGCATTCGCAAGATTCCTGGCAGTACTGCACTACACATACCTTCTACTGAAGATGCCGAGACCTAGGGGCGTCATCACCGTCCCAGGAAGCTTCACCAGGTCGGACAACTGCGACAGAGACTTTAATAGAATCTCTCAGTTGTTTGGCATGCAGGAGGAGCTCACAATGCTCAAGGAGGTCACGGACAGCGGGGCACCCCCAGTCACCAGGCAAAACGCACCTGATATGTCGTTCGACTCTAGAGTCAACACTAAGAAAGTGCAGGTTCATCTGACGGACGCCTCCAAGACGGCATTGATCGCCAACGACCTGAGCCCCGCATAGGAAAGCGCGCTCGTCCATATCCTCCATGAGCGCTGGGAAATTCTCGCCTGGTGTCCTGCAGACATGCTAGGAGTTTGCAAAGAATTCACCGGGCACGCACTCAATGTATTTCTGGACACGAAACTAGTTAAGCAGTCGGTGCGTCGACTGTCCGAGCATAGAGACGAAGCTGCCGGTATCGAAGTCAACAGACTCCTTGATGCCAACTTCATAAGGGAGATAAAGGAACGCGTGTGGCTGGCCAACCCTGTGCTGGTCCCCAAGAAGGACACGGACATCCTGCAGATGTGCATGGACTTCACATCTCTCAACAAGCATTGTCCAAAGGACCACTTTCCTCTACCATGGATATATCAAATCATTGACTCCACTGCAGGATGCGAGAAACTCTCCTTCCTCGACGCCTACTCAGGCTACAATCAATTTTGGATGAAGGCCGAAGATCAGGAGAAAACCGCGGTCATCACGTCGTTCAGAATGTTCTTCTACAACACCATGCCTTTCGGGCTGAAGAACGCATGTGCCACTTACCAGAGATGCATGCAAGCATGTCTGAAGAACCAGATTGGTCGCAATGTACATGTCTATGTCGACGACATAGTGATCAAGACCAAGGAGGTCATGACGCTCATCGACGACCTCTGCGAGACATTCGACAACCTTGATCACTACAAGATCAAGCTGAACCCAGACAAGTGCGCTTTCAGCGTCCCATCTGGCCAATTACTCGGGTACTTCATCTCTCAGCATGGCATCGAGGCAAACCTAAAGAAAATCAGGGCTATACTAGCCATGGAGAAGCCCAAGAACACCCCACTCCTTTGCCTAATGGTCTCTTCTCTATCAAGGAGGGACATTTGATATATGATGTGCAAGTTGAACAACATCAACTTGAGAAAGAGATTTCAGATGAGGATGAGGACCAAGAAGAGGAGCAAGAAGTTCCTTATCAAGAGGATCAGCCACCTAACCGGTTAGCTACATATCAAGACTTCCAAGAACTTGGAGGGACTGTGGAGGGGATGCATAATCTCACCCTGAACCTCCGAGAAACCACAAGTAACTTATCAACTCAATTTGCAAACTGGATTTACAACTTTTCTCGCCACCACAATGATTTGAAGGGCTTGTAAAATCCTAAGCTTGGGGAAGTTTCCTCATTATTTTTATTTGGCATTTATTTGCTTTATTTTATTTCGATTTTATGCTTTTAATTTGAGTTTATAAGCACTCGTGTTGGTTTCCCCAACACTTTATCTTTAGTTATTTTATTTGTTTTCGAGATTTTCAAGTTGAGATTTGCCGTCAATTTTCTATTCTTTAATTCCCTCTCTCAAAAACAACAAAAATATTTTTCCATTTATCTTTATTTTCCCTCTTTCTTTTCTTTTCTCCTCGGGGTTCTCACATAATTGCAGGAAGAGTGATCGACTTCGAGTTTCCAAGAAACAAATCAAAAGAAAAGAGAGAAGTGGAACCAAACATGAGAGGTATGCCTTATGACTCTCCACTTTTAAAGTTTGAGAACCCCATGCTAGTTAGTAGTAAATGTTAAGATATTATATTGGTGGAGTGATTCTTTATATTGGAGTAAAATTTTGTTTGCATGGGTATTTAGTTGAGTATGTTTTGTTCTACCTCTGGTAGTTATGTAGGGGTTCGTAGCATGGAAAACAAAAAAATTCTACCGCATGCACACAAACAAGCCAAGATCTATCTACTAGATTGTAGCAACGAGTCGATTAGAGTACTCACCCTCGAAGATTCCAAAGCGGTTAACGAGAGCAGATTCTCGTGGGTGATGTAGTCGTACACTTGCCGATCTCAAGATCGCGTAGACGATCCTTCCGGCGCTGCGTTCGGCGCTTCATGATCGATCACCGTTAAATTTTCGATGAAGACCTTCCTCTCCCTTGTTCTAGCAGGCAGCGGAGGTTGTAGTTCTCCCCTCGTGATTCTGATAGCACGATGGCGTGGTGTCGAAAGTAGAGGGAAGATCCCGCAGGGCTTCGCCTAAGCCGGTGCGAGTTATGGTGGATCTATGGTTTCTGGCGATCTAGGTTTAGAAGGCCGAAGAGGAGGAGGTGGAGGCGGCTAGGGCGACGGTGACCAGCCGGCGGCGTCGCGAGGCGGCAGCACGACACGGGTGGGGAGGGCTGGCTCTTGTGTTCTTTGGGGCAGCCCTCCCCCTCTATTTATGAGAGGGAGGGAGGCTTGGGAGAGGGGAGTTTGAATCCATACCCAAACCAAAGTTGGATAGAAGGAAGGACTCTTTCCTTCTTCCACTAGGAAACCATTGTTCCAGTTTGACTTTTCAAACCTCCCATTTGACTTTCAATTTAGAGCTTTATTTCTCTCTCGCAAATGCTCAACCAAAGTGACTTAGGATATGATCCAATCATTCCACTTACCCATGACACATTCATGGACCATTCCCCTTCCGGTCCGGTGAACCTTCTAGAACCTTCTAGAACCTCTCCGATGAAAACATCGAAATCATTCCCGAACTCCAGAATCGGACTTTCCTTATATGAATCTTATTCTCCGGACCATTCCGGATCTCCTCGTGATATCCCGGATCCCATTCGAGACTCTAAACAACATTCGATTTCCCTACTTACATTCCATATCTACTAAACAACATCGAATCCTTAAGTGTGTCTCCCTACGGTTTGTGAATTATGCGGACATGACCGAGACACTTCTCCAATCAATAACCAATAGAGGAATCTGGAAATTCATATGGCTCCCACATATTTCTACGATTACTTTGCGATCGAATGAACCACTTACATACGATACCAATTTCCCTTTGTCTCGCGATAGTTTACTTATCCGAGGTTTGATCGTCTGTATCTCTGCATACCTAGTTCAACCTCATTACCGATAAGTACTCTTTTCTCGTTCCCGTGATATGTGATCCCTTGTGAGCCAGTCACATGCTTGCAAGCTAATTGGATGACATTCCACCGAGAGGGCCCAGAGTATATCTATCTATCATGTGGATGGACAAATCCCACTCTTGATCCATGTGCCTCAACACATACTTTCCGAACACTCAATGCCACCTTTATAGACACCCAGTTACGGTGTGGTGTTTGATGTCATTAAAGATCCTTCCGGTGATGGTGATTAGCATGATCTCATGGTCGAAGGAATTAGGTTACTATGTATCAGAAAGCTTATAGCAAACTAACTATTGAAATGACTTGATCTTTATGCTACGCTTGTTGGGGATATGCTATATGGGTATCGTCATAGCATGTCTCTTATCCGGATAACCCGGGTGGCCCACAGTTGGTAGCATGGCCCATGGCCTACTGGGCGGCCCAGTTAGATGGATCAAGAAGGGAGGCCCATGCCGGATAAAGGAAGGCTACGGTGGAGTCACCAGCATACCTGAAGCCTTAGAGTACAAGACACGCAATACTAATAATAGACGGTGTAGGACTCTGTAACCTGTCCGGCTAGGACTTTTCCTGTAACCCTAGCACCTGGCGACTATGTAAGTCCGGCCTATGGGATCCTTTAGGGCATAACTTCAGACAATTGAGTAGCGATTCGCACAACGAACCTATCTATGTAACTCGGCATATCGCCCTTATAGTGATTTATAGCAGGAGTAGGATTCTGCCACCGTTGTGGGATCTGAACCTGGGTAAGCTGTGTTACCTCGTACCCGTCAACCATCCTCCTTCCCCCACGTCTCTAAACACGCACTGTGAGGACCCCTCCATGGCGTACTCGTCGGCAATACCACGACAGTTGGCGCCCACCGCGGGGCAAGAGGCGCTTCGGGCTCTTCAGAGGGCGAGGACCAAGATCTTCGTGGGAATCGGCGAAACCGTAGCCATCGGTCGCGTTCTCTTCTCCAGCAATGTTCTAATCGTCCCTCCCGACGAGTTCTGGATCCTGGCAAAGACGAACCCTACGCGGTGTTCGATCGTTCCTATCAGAGACATCCACCTCTTCATCGGTGAAACCGACTCGGGCACTAGTTCCCTGGGAGTCAGAGGAGCATCAAGACCCGCACGGACTGCCTACGGGCAGGATACGTTCGCGGAAGGATCAATGTCGGATCCCTCTTCGGAGTTTGCCGACAAAGATCGAGAAAATTCAAGGCCCACCCAAACCGCCCCTGTGCAGGATATAAAGGTGGAAGATCACTGCAAGTCCGCCGGCTTCGCCCGTGCGTCTAGACAGCAGGGATCCAAGTTCGTCGGCGTGGTTACCATCTTCGATCTGGCACGTTGCGTTCAGAGAGAAGGCGAAAACCCCCGCGATTACCTCGCCAGGTGGCTCAGTATACGAGACGACCTGGCCCACTACCCCAATGATGATGTTATCTATCACTTTGTGGAAGGACTGGACCATGGCACGCTTCTCCGGCATTCTCTAAGACGGCAGCAGGCGTCAGGGCGTCTCACTTTTGAAAGTATGGTGAACACCACCAACAGCTACGCGGAGGCTGACGGGGCAGCTCAGGCGGATCTTGCACTCGTTGGCGGAGCGCCGCCCCCCAGCAACCGCCACCACCGCCTCCGGCCGCCATCGTCGCAGCCGTGCCAACACCTCCAGTCATCGTCGCTGCTGTTGCACCTCCACCCCCCATCATGGAGGAAGTCTTGGCACCCTCTGACTCTATGATTGACGCGCTTTATGCCGACTTCAGTGCAGATTCAAAAGAAAAATAGATTTCAGTCCAGAAGAACCAGACTCTGCCATGCAGGAGATGGAGGAGGAGTACACGCGCGACGAGCAAGCCAACAAAGTCGTCGCATCTCGAGAGGTGTTCATCACCATTGGGACGACGATGGACGAAGATCAACTCGGACAAGCTCCGCCTATAGCGCTGGACAAGGGGAAGGGGCCACTTATTGCTGCTGACGATGATCACGCAAAGGTCATGCCTCCTTCGCCTAACCCAGTGCAACAGCCGTAGGAACTCGGCACCGGCCCGAGCAACAACAACACCGCAAACTTGCTGCCTCCGGCATCTATGTCTGCTGCTGCCCAAGTTACTCCGGCTGATAGAGTGATGTATGACAACCTTCTCGTCGAGCCACTGACCGTAGCTCATATCCGAAACGTGACCCAGCTTGACAAGAAGCGCCAGCAGTTGCTGGAGGAAGCGTAGGCCATCGCGGAACAAGGCGCTAAGCTAGATCGAGATCTGGTCAACACGCAGAAGTCCATAGAGAAAGCTAGAGCAATGGAGGACGAATACAAGACTATACTGTAGCAGCAGAAGGCCAAGAAAGCTCCAGCTCCCGTCATCAACGATCCTGGTGTACGGCGAAACCTAGGATGGGATCCCTCGAAGCCGGCACAGGCCAAGCCATACATTGACAGTGAAGGCAGGCATGTGATGCCCACTCCTCTCCTCAACCTCGCTGTCGCCAAGACCCTTCTGGAATAGGATCGATCGCCTGAGGCGGTGGAATAGGTCTATGACCTAGTGGCCAAGGCAGTGAAATAGCAGGAAAAGGCCACCTCTTAGAGGCTGGAGTCTGACCCAGCGTTTTGCCGGTCTAGCCAGCACAAGCCGCCAAGGGACAGATCTCCTCTTGATGTCGGGTCTCAGATGGGTTCATCAGAACAAAGACGGAGGGATACGCGCAAATTGAAGGATGCTATTCCCATATCCTCCGACCACGGAGAAAAGGCCCGACCTCGTCGCCCATCGCCATCGCCCCGCTCCCCCCGGCATCACGAAGACCCCAAGGCTCACCATCATACGGATATGCCCCCGCCAAGGAAGGGCGGCATCTTCATCCGCGACAACGTTGAGCAGACCCGTCATGACGGAGAGCGCAACCAAGGACACAAGAGCAGGTCACGCCATGACCCTCCGCGTCCGACAAGCAACCGCGTCAAGCGTGAGGCATCGCAGGAGGGTAACATCAAGAAGGCTAACCCACCTCCACCTCCGCCTTCGTCGCCACCCAGCAGTCACCATGGCGGAGGGGGCCCGCGTCGTTCACGCAGCCCATCCCCTATTGACAAAAAGAAGAAAAAACCCGGAGCCATACGATGGACGTTCGCGGATCGACAAGATCCACGAGGCCCGGGAAGGACCATACCTGGGACCATGTTGCTTTGGACCTGCGATACGGTCCGCAACTTACCCCAAAGGTTTCCGGATTGACAAGACCATCAAGCCCTACGACGGCACCGCCAAGCCAGCCACATGGTTGCAGGACTACGGCAACGCAGTGGAGATTGCCGAAGGCAACCCCAACGTGGCCGTCAAGTACCTCCCTTTAATGTTGGCAGGCACGGCCCATCAACGGATTGATGACTTGCCGGAGAAATCCATCTGCAATTGGTTGGACATGCAAGAAGCGTTCACCAAGAACTTCGAGGGTACGTACAAGTGTCCCTGCACTGTCGGCGATCTACAGCGGTGCGTGCAAGAGAAAGACGAGACATCTCGTGCCTACCTCTCCCGCTGGCTGGATATGAAAAATTCCTGTCATGAGTGCACGCTCAGAACGCCATGGCCGCCTTCATCGATGGGTTGGAAAGGGGCACGTTGCTCCGACATAAGCTGAAGCGCTTGCAGGACAATCACCAGATTGACTTGAACCAGATGATTCACTTGGCCAGTGAGTTCGCAGCTGCCGATGACGATTCTCGTGGCTCCTTGCCGGCAACGGCCGTTCCAACTCAAGCTTGGAGGAACAGCAGTACAAAGCGGAAAACCGCTCCAGAAGAAAAGCAAACTCCCAACATGGTTGCCATGACCTTTGCAGGACGAGGCGATGGCGGACAACGTGGCCGAGGATGGGGAGCTGGTCGTGGGCAACAGCGAGGAAGTGAACTACCTCGGCAGCGCACCGTGTTCCCCAAACCTACGAGGAGTACTGCGATATGCCGTTCTTCGTACACCTCGATGTCAATGGTAAAGCCACTCACACCAATCGACACTGCAAGTTCGTCAACGACCTCAAGGAAGACCTAGAGTCCGGCTACAAGCAAAGTCGTAAGAATAGACCACGAGGCAAGGGAAAGGGGAAGCAGAAGAAGGAGCAGTCCAAGGATTCAAGTGACATGGATGAGGACGTCGACCCCAAGCACGCTGCCAAGAGCAACGACAAAGGAAAGAACCCCTTCGTGAAGAAGGCGCCAGTTTACCACACTTTCCTTGGCACCCCCTCTGCCCGACAACACAAGACCTCAATGAGGATCCTGATGGCTACTCTACCCCCAGTTCCCCAGTACCTGCGCTGGTCGGAGGTTCTAATTACTTGGGATAGGAAGGATCACCCAGACCTCATTCCTACGGAGAACCAATACGCCATGGTTATCAACCCTTTGATTGATGGCAATGAGTTCACCAAGTGTATGGTGGATAGTGGAAGCAGCATCAACATCATGTAACTGGATACACTGTAGAAGATGAACTTGACGGAGGCAAACCTAAGGCGGACCAACACCATCTTCCATGGCGTAGTTCCTGGTCGGGAGGCTCGATCCCTTGGGTGCATCACACTTTAGGTAGCTTTTGGCGATGTTAATAATTACCGCCAAGAGCGCATGACCTTTGAGGTGGTCCCCTTCAAGAGCGTGTACCACGTCATATTCGCCCGCGACATATTCCACACCTTCATGGCCAAGCCATGCTTCGTCTACAACAAACTCAAGATACCCGGACCAAACGGTGTCATCACCGTATCCGGAAGCTTTACCAAGGCTAGGGACTGCGAGATTAATGAAGCAGCCTATGTGGAAGTTGTCCTCTACAGCGAAGAATTCAAGGAGATCCAGAGCAAGGTCAATGACTCAGAGATGCCCGTGTCGAAGAAACAAATCTCTGACTCCGCTCCAACATTCAAGTCCGCCATCGAGACAAGGCCGGTGGAACTTGTGGTAGGCGATGCCTCCAAGACCACCGCCATTGGGACGAACCTGGATCCCAAATAGGAAAGCGCACTCGTCAAGTTCCTCCGTGATAATAGGGACATCTTTGCCTAGCAACCTGCCGACATGAAAGGTGTACCTAGGGAACTTGCCGAGCACAGCTTAAACATTGATCCAAAATGTGAACCAGTGAAGCAACCTCTACGACGCTTTGGAGATGAGAAGAGACGCGCCATTGGCAAAGAGATAGCTAGATTACTTAAGGCTAGTTTTATTCGAGAAGTCCTTCACACCCAATGGGTGGCCAATCCTGTACTTGTCCCCAAAAAGGGAACCAATGAATTAAGAATGTGCGTTGATTACACCGGCTTGAACAAAGCATGTCCCAAAGATCTATTTGCTTTGCCTCACATTGACCAAGTCATTGACTCGACGGCTGGCTCGGAACTTTTGTGTTTTCTTGATGCATACTCAGGATACCACCAGACCAAATGAGGAAGTCGGACCAATTGGCCACTTCGTTCACTACTCCATATGGCATGTTTTGCTATGTCACGATGCCCTTTGGGCTAAAAAATGCAGGTGCTACGTACCAGCGGACAATGCAACATTGCCTACACGATCAAATTGGTCAGAATGTTCATGCCTACGTGGACGATATAGCGGTGATGTCTAAAAAGTCAAATGACTTAATCTTCGACTTAAAAGAAACCTTTGATAATCTCCGGAAATACAACATGATGCTTAACCCTAAGAAGTGCGTCTTCGGGGTCCCAGCCGGCAAATTGTTGGGCTTCATCGTTTCCCAGCGTGGAATCGAGGTCAACCGGGATAAAATCAAGGCCATTTTAAACATAAACCGTCCGACATGTCTAAAGGACATTCAATGACTAACAGGTTGTGTTGCAGTAGTTAGTCGGTTCGTCAGCTGTCTTGGAGAGAAGGCTCTGCCGCTATACAAGTTGCTGAAGAAGGTGGATAAATTTACATGGACGGACGAAGCAGATGCAACATTGAAGCAGCTCAAGGAAATTCTTTCCTCAGCGCCCATCCTTGCAGCACCCGAGCCTGGAGAGCCCATGTTACTTTACATGACGGCAACCAATCGGGTAATCAGACTCGTCGTCGTGGTAGAGCGGAAGCAACCAGGCTATGAGAACGGAGTTCAATGACCATTTTACTACGTAAGCAGGGTCTTGACGGAGTCCAAGCAGCATTACCCGCACTACCAGAAGATAGCTTATGGAGTATTCCTTGCTTCTCGGAAGCTGAGGCATTACTTTCAGGAGCACCCAATCACAGTGGTGAGCAAGACTCCACTGTCCGACATCATTAACAACAGCGACGCTACAGGAAGGGTCGCGAAGTGGGGCATCGAACTTGTCGCCTTCGAGATCACCTACAAGAGACGCGACACTATCAAGTCACAAGCCTTGGCAGATTTTATTGAAGATTGGACGGAGATGCCAGATGTTACTCCGTTGCCGGAACCAGAGTACTGGGTGATGCACTTTGACGGATCAAAGCTGCTCAACGTCTCGGGGGCTGGTGTATTGCTACAGTCACCAACTGGCGACAAGCTACATTACGTTCTGCATATCCACTTCGAGGCTACAAACAACATGGTGGAGTATGAAGCACTCATTCACGGATTACACGTAGCCAAGGATATTGGCATCAAGCGCATAGTTTGATGTGGATATTCCGACTTGGTTGCCCAGCAGGTGGCTGGCACCTGGAATGCGCGGAACCCTATGATGGCGGAATATCGAGACGAAGTGGACGAGATAGCCAAGAGCTTCTTGGGCTACGAAGTCAAGTATGTACTTAGGTAGCAAAACGAGGCAGCTGATCTGCTGTCTAAGCTTGGATCAGGGCGCAAACGAATTCCGCCAGGAGTTTTCCTAGAGCATCTACGAACACCATCCATGAAGGGAGCCGACATCGACAACCCGGATAGAGTTGACTCTTTCGTCCACATGGTGGCAAAGATCCCTCCGGCTTGGACAAAACCGTTCATGGAATATCTCGAACACGGAACTTTGCTCGACGGTGAAGTCGCAAGACGGCAAATAGTACGTCGAGCGAAGGGCTATACCATAATCAATGGACATATCTACAAAAGGAGCACTACTGGTGTATACCTTAAGTGTGTTTCCCAGCTAGAAGGTACTGAAATCCTACGCGAAATCCATTTTGGAGATTGCGGACATCACGCTGCTCCTCGATCGTTGGTCGCGAAGGCTTTCTGGCAAGGATTATACTGGCTGACCGCGAAGGCGGACGCCGACAAGCTGGTTGAGACATGCATGGGATGCCAGTATTATGCCCGACAACCACATGTTCCTGATGAAGAATTGCAAACAATACGAATAACTTGGCCGTTTGTAGTCCGGGGGCTAGACATGGTGGGACCGTTACAAATGGCACCATGTGGGTTTACGCATCTGCTATTAGCAGTTGATAAATTCACTAAATAGATAGAAGCTAAACCTATTAGAAAGCTTGATGGGGCAACTGCCCTCAGGTTTGTCCGGGATCTAGTGGTGAGATTTGGTCTCCCACATAGCATTATCACCGACAACGGCAGCAACTTGTCACTCGGAGAAGTAGAGGCTTGTTGTTGGGAGAAGGGCATCCGACTTGACCTTGCATCTGTGGCACATCCAAAATCCAATGGTCAGGTTGAGCGAGCCAATGGATTAATTCTGCAGGGAATAAAACCACGTCTTGAGGCACCGCTACATAGAGCAGATGGAGCCTGGGCAGAAGAATTTCCATCTATGCTGTGGATTTTATGAACTACACCCAACAGATCCACCGGTTACACCCCTTATTTCATGGTATATGGAGAAGAAGCCATCCTACCTTCCGACATACTTCACGATGCACCAAGGGTCGCCGCCTACGACGAAGATAACGCTGAAGAATCCAGACGCCTAGATGTGGACCTTCTCGAGGAGGAGCGTGTTTTGGCATGCCAAAGATCCACCATCTACCAGCAGGTTAAGCTATACCGTCGCCGCGTTCGGCGTCGCTCGTTTAAAGAGGGGGATTTGGTGCTCCGACTTAAGCAGAAGAAGTCACACAAATTATCCCCGCCATGGGAAGGACCGTTCATCATAAGCAAGGCGCTGCTCAATCGGTCTTACTACCTCGTTGACAATCGTGAACTGAAAGATAGACCCAACAAGGATCATAAGCGTAAGCGACGTGACCCGGATGATGACTACCCGGAACTTGATCGGCCATAGAACATAGCACAGCTACGTCCTTTTTACACTTAGCATTTTTTATCTAATTGTGTACCTCTTATATGATCAATGAAATAAAGCTCTTTGGTTCACTCATATTTCTGAGTCTTTTACCTCCTTTAGTGTTCATTTTTGGATCATATAAAACCTTTATGCACAAGTTTTGCGATTACACTTGTGAAAATTCCGCCTACGGGTGTTAGCTTAAGTTTTCTGGTCTACACGTTCTTTGTCGTTTTTTATGTGGATTCTGGAGTAGTGACTTTTGGCACTTATTGTCGGTGATTTTGTACTTAGGTTATTGACGGTGCCATTGGGCATCATCACCTAAGCGCATGGTTTCGACAATGAGTCTTCCGACTTACGAAAAGTCAAGCATAAGAACCAAATTAATGGATAAGCGAGCACTTGCTTAAAAAATATATATATATGCTGGAAATAATTCTTGAGTAGCATGACATACATCATTGTTTTCCGCCTTAAGTTAATACATAGTTTTTTCCGCATATGCATCACAAAGGAAACAAATATTACAGATTGTTTTTCATTCCTTTGGTGCAGGCGACTTGGAAGCAGCGTCATCGACAGCAGGAGAATCACCCTCAAAGTCGGCTGTGTGAAGAGACTCGAATGAGTTTTGGTTACCGCCATCGATGGTATTCATCGGCACGAAGACATTAACGTCGACTAACTCGGCGACTCTGGTGTCATAACCCGCGAGTGACGACAATATGGATTCGTGGTTAATCGCTTTGCCATCGTCATCCACGTCGGGAATGCCAGAGGTTACCGTGTCGATGTCGGCATCTTCATAGTGTGACTTTACCATGGACAACGCCATCCTTGCACCGGCCCGTGCACATGAAGCTTTCCAGCTTGTGATACGCTCGGGGGCTCGGGACAGGATCTCCGAGAACTTCGTCACAGAGTCCGATGCCTTGATATTGATCTGGAGGGGCTTAGAAATCTCTTTGGCTTGCGCGATGGCGGTGTTGATGAAGTTGTCGGCAAGAACCATGCATTACTTTGCTAGAGGAGGCGACCGGGTTAAACCCATAGGAGCTGCAAATTCCGACAAAGGAGCACATGAGTTCAAAAGTTCAAAGTATCCACACTACAGAAATCCAAGGCGGAGAAAACTTACTGAAAATGCTGGCCTTAGCTTGCCAGAGGGTATCCGCCAAGGAGTCCCGTTCTTGTTGGAGAAGCTTATATGCCTCATGATGGCGTTCATTCTCCTCATCGGCAGCTTTCTTCTGATCTCTTAAAATCGAGATCTCCTCCTTCAAGCGGTTCATTTCCTCGGTGGAGGAATCCTGCAAGGCTTTCATCGATTCCTCATGCATTTTCAGCATGTCCTTCCTCTCCTACTTGAGGATTTTGTTCTTGCTAAACAACTGCTGAATATGCTTGGATTGCTCGACAATATCCTTGGCCTTGGCAACATATTCTACAAGTCGGATAAACAATAGTACACAGTGAGTACTCGGAGAATGTGGGCACAAAACCAAGTCGGAATGCGAAAAAGAAAACAGACGCTTGCTCTTGGTGATCTGTTCCTTCAAGAAGGTAGTTTTACCCTTTTCGGCTTCCAAATCTGCGCGCATTTTCTGGTACTTGTCGTTGGCCATGCCCCTCCGAGCATTCTCGTTCTATGGAAAAAAGAAAAGTTAAACGTTGTTTGGTCTTCTTGGAGCATCTAGAAGGAAAATTTCCACCTAGACGCTCGGGCGCTACAGTGAGAGTTTTTAACTTAGCAATATGATTAGTCTTTCTTTAAGCATCTAGTTGAAACTAATTCAGTTTTCAATTAGAAGCTTGGGGGCTACAGTATAAAGTTTTTAACTCGGATATATGCTTAGCTTCTCTTTAAGCATCTAGTCAGAACTAATTCAGTTACAACTAGAGGCTTGGGGGCTACAGTATTGAAATTTATAAACCCTGCGTATGCTACTCTTAAAGCACCTAGTCGGAATAATTCATTCCACCTATATGCTTGGGGGCTGCAGTGAGAAGTTTCCTACCTTAGTCACTCTTAGAGCATTCAGACACAAAAACCCATGGTTTTCCGTCTAAATCTTCGGGGGGCTACAGTGGGATACTCATATAAAATGCAAAAGGCAAATAAAACTTACAAGTGCAATGATCTTGAGGTTGGTAGCACTCTCGGCCAGCAGCTTGCCAAAGGATACGCTGTTTCCTTGCAAGATCTCTGCTTGACGTAGGAGCTCCTCGAGACCGCACATTGGAGATGTCGGCGCCGCACCAGGAACCAGAGCAGTGCTACCCGGCGTAAGTGCCGGATAGACTATCTTCGGGAACTCTATGGGTTTCTGGGGGGCGAGGACGCCGCCTTCGTCAGAAGTACCAGCTTCCACCACCTCCTTGCCGCTACCGATGGCATCCTTAGCCGGAGCTTCAGCCATTTGGTGTGCGGCACTTTCCTGCGTTGCCTGCTCGCCGACAACAGCGAGCTCGGTAGAGGCGCCTGAATCCACTTCCATGGCGGAAGGGCCAGATGCTTCCTTAGCTTGTGAGCTTGTCGGAGCAGAGGAAGGCTTGACGATAGGGGTAACATGGGCGATGGCGGGAGATGCGTCGCGATGCAGCATGTCCTTGATGGTTCTAGAAGCCCCCAATGTTTTGGAGGTCTTCTTCAAGCTGGTCGTGGCTTTCTTCCTGAAACGTGCAAAAATGCATAAGTACAGGAATAAGACAGACAAATAGACAATGTCGGAGAGAAAGAAGCTTACACAAGTAGGGGTGCTTTAGCAAAGGGGATCCCAGTAATCTTTCTTTTCTTCGCCTCCAGGGCGGCGGTAGTCTTTTTGGAGGCTCCACCCTCCGTCTTCTTCTTCTTGCCTCCGTCGGCAGCGTCAGAGGTGGAGCTCTTCCGCTTTCGTGCCACCGAAGCATCATCGTCGGACACGACGGTGACTTCCTTCATCTTTGGATCATAGATTTGAGGATCCATGATGTCCTCATCTATGTCGCTAAGCTGTTAAGTGAAGAACCATCGTGTTAGATGGGATGGCAATTGCTAGACGGAAGAACTGGAGTATATGTCATACACGGAAAATAAGCAGTTACCTTTGGGCACTTGCTCTCTACGAACATGTCGTAGGTGATGGTGAAGCCACGCTTCTTGTCCTTCACCTTGACGATGTCCTTGAGGCGAAGCTTGACGGAGTCGCTCGAGAAGTTGTCCACGGAGATGCGGAGGCTATCCCTTCTGTCGTTGGTATACTCGTGCATCAGCTTCGAGCGGTGCCGCAGAGGCTGGATTCTCCTGATGAGCCAACACATGGCTAGGTCCAAGCCGGTTAAACCCGTCTCTACGAACCATTCTATCCGCCTTATAGCGTGGGAAGCGTCGATGTCGGAGGGAAGTGAAAGAACATGTTGGGCCCCCATGTGTGGTTTTGGTAATTAATGACAATCTTTATGGACTAATGTGTGTATTAAGTTATACTTGTAGGATTGGTCCATTGGCATCGCTTGGAGCATGTGTTGGCTTCAAGGTCGATGAAATGCAAAGAAGATATGTTGTGCAAGCTCAATATGCGAGGTCGATGATGAGGAATTAAGAAAGGCATTCCATCTTGAGAAGGGCAAGACCGTCTACATCGAGCTCAAGTGGAATGCTCAAGGCAAAGGTATAATATTGATAGGTTTTCCCTTTTGCCGGACTCACGTTGTGTGTGTGAGACCGAGTTTAGGATAGATAACCGTACTATCAAGAGGGGCTCTCAAGTGAGTAACTCGATCATATCGTTCAGAGAGAGCTCAAACCTTTGCATACTTAGCATCATCCTTTCTTGGTTGTTATTTGGATCTTATCCATGTGAGGTTCTAGAGCTTGTGGTAATATTCATAACAAGCTCGAATTCATCAAAAACGGATTTCCCTTTTATATCATATTGCGTTTTTGATCTTTGAGGTTTTACGGTTTCTCACCAAGAGAGGTATCTCACATTATAATACATGAAATGTTCTCTCTTGGTGGTATCCAATATTTCCACTTTTTGTTGGGTAGCCCTTGTTGTCCTCTTTCCAACAAAATTGGTTTCGGGTCAATCGGAGTTTCCAATAGATATCGCCATTTGAAGTTTGCCTCTTATTTGGTCCTGACCGGAGTCTCCGGTGTAGTCCGGAGTTTCTGGATGTGTCTCCGGTGGTGACTTCAAAATCAGGGCTGGGACATACTGTATGGGGGTCCGGAGCCAGGTCCGGAGGCTACCCCGGAGTCTCCGGTGTTTCCTCAGTCCGGAGTCTCCGGTGTTGGAAGACCGGAGTCTCCGGTCTTGTTGGGTCTTGGATGGCCCAGGTCATTCAGATGGGCGGTCCGGAGGCTGGTCTGGAGGTTGGGCCGGAATCTCTAGTGTAGACCGGAGTCTCTGGTGTAGACCGGAGTCTCCGGGCTGACTTTTCCCCAACGGGCAGAAAACGGTCAGAAATCTGTGGGCCTATAAAAAGGGGCCCTTCTTCCCCAATGCAATTGCTCGAGTTTTACAGGCTTTCTCCTCCATTATTGACCCTCTTGAGCTTTCTCCCCCTTTAATCCCTCCCTTGATTCTTGCATATACTTTAGGGATTTGAAAGAGGAGATCTAGATCTGCAATCCTACCAATCCATCTCTCCTCTAAGTGAGGGGAACATCTTGGGATCTAGACCTTGGAGTCTTTTGTGGATTTCCTCCTTTGTTCTTCCTCTCTTATTCCCCCACAAGCTTTGTAGCTTTGGTGTAATTTGGGAGAGAATGATTTGAGCACTACTTGTGTTCTTGCCATTGCATTTGGTGCATCGGTTTGAGTTCTCTCCGGAGGATTTGGTGAGTGAAAGTTGAGAAGCTTTTTACTCTTGGGTTCTTGGAACCCTAGACGGTTTGTTGGTGTTGCAGGTTGTGGCCTTGGTGGCGTTTGTTGGGAGCCTCCAATTAAGTTGGGGAGAAGTGCCCCAACCTTGTGAGAGGTTCCGGTTTGCCACCGACAAGTGCACCAATAGTGGATGTGTGGATCGATCCCATTGGGGTGAGATTCATCGGAGAATAAGGGAGGCCTTTTGTGGTGTTGGTGGTTTGATACCACCCCCTCTCCAAATGAGTCGTACTCCATGTTGGGAGGAACTCGGTAAAATATCGTTGTCCCCGCGTGCCTCGGTTATCTCTATACCCGAGCTCTTTACTTATGCACTTTACATTGTGATAGCCTTCATGCTTGAAGTAATATATATCTTGCTATCACTTTGTTG
The DNA here is from genome assembly GCA_023614405.1 of Avena insularis. NCBI lineage: Eukaryota > Viridiplantae > Streptophyta > Magnoliopsida > Poales > Poaceae > Avena > Avena insularis. The sequence continues at coordinate 4,324,287 of CM042689.1, forward strand.
CTTGTATTGCTTAGCATAAGTTGTTGGTGCACATAGGTGAACCTTAGTTGTTCTAGGTTGTGCTTTACAAAGTAAACACTAGTTTTATTCCGCCTTTGTTGAGCCACTCTAGGAAAAGTTTTAATCGCCTATTCACCCCCCCTCTAGGCGACATCTGTATCCTTTCAGGAAGGAAGGCCTGGGATCTCCATGTTGAGGCTTCGACGGCGGCTCCATCGACGAAGTCCGGATACGTTACTTCTCGGTTAGCCAGAGGGATATCGGGACTGTAAAAGTAAGTACGCTGCCAGTTCATGCAGGACTCGTGGCCGACGATGTCGGGGAACCGCCGGCCAGGACGGATCTTGAAGATAATGGTGCCACAATTTCTAAGTTCATCCTTGCTAGCCCCGGCGCGTTTGACGGTGAAGAAATACACAAAGAGATCTAGCCTAGGCCTAATCCCTAGGTAACCCTCACAAAGCGCCGCGTAATTGCTAAGCGCTAGGATACTGTTGGGAGAAAGGTTTTGGGGTTGTACTTGGTAGTGGTTCAAGACGGCAAGGAAGAAGTTAGAGATGGGCAGGGAGACGCCGCGTACCAATTGTGCTTTGAGGTACACCTTTTCTCCGGCTTGGGGAGAAGGTGTGACCTCGCCGGCCGGCGCCGCCCGCCAGGCGAGACCCTCCATCGCGAGGAGGTAACCCTCGATGATCAGCTCCTTGATGTCGCGGTCCATAATATCCGAACCGCGCCAATCGCCTTTGTGGGAGTCACTATCCTCCTCTAGCAGCTCCAGCGCCGCTGGATTGTGGTCGCCGCCGGTGGATTCAACCACCGCAGAGACGGGGATGACCAGGCCCTCTGGGGGCACGACGACGGAGCTCGCCGGCTTCGCTCGACACCGCCATCAAGGGAGTAGGACCGTTGCTGGCCATTGCGAGTGTTTGGAGGTGACTGGCGAGATTAGAGCTAGGGTTTTTCGCGAATTGCGCGGAGAGATCAAGGGGGCGCTCGCTAGAGGAAGAAGATGATGCAAAGAGAGAATGAGGTGAAAAGTAAAATTTCCACCATAGTTACTATTTATGGTCTCCAGCATTAGGATTCGTGCAGCTTAATCGGACGGTTGCCGCGAAGACGATGTGTGTGCGAACGTGCGTGGAAATTTTTCCACGTCCCAACCGTCGCCGCCAACGGTTCGTATCGCTCGCGCTTGAAAATCGGACATGATTGCGTTCTCTGTATATGTGAGTAACGAGGCGTCGTTGACCTATGTCTGCGTCACCCTAGCTATCATAGGCAGATGAACCATCACATCAGAAGATTCCGGCATGGACGGATCCAATCCGACTACGGAAGAGTACGATGAAAGATTCAGCATTTATCCGACTTATAAATTGAAGATGGAGAAAACCTTGCAGGGTTCTTTGGGAGGACTACAAGATAGTGCTTGACAATTTGCCGACATCCATCTAGACAGAGCATTCAACATGAAGAGGCAAGACGGCGTAAGATCTCGGAGTTCTCCGGGGGCTACTGTTGGGGATATGCTATATGGGTATCCTCATAGCATGTCTCTTATCCAGATAGCCTGGGTGGCCCACAGTTGGTAGCATGGCCCATGGCTTGCTGGGCGGCCCAGTTAGATGGATCCAGAAGGGAGGCCCATGCCGGATAAAGGAAGGCTACGATGGAGTCACCGGCGTACCCGGAGCCTTGGAGTACAAGACACGCAATACTAGTAATAGACGGTGTAGGACTCTCTAACCTGTCCGGCAAGGACTTTTCCTGTAACCCTAGGACCTGGCGACTATATAAGTCGGGCCTATGGGAGCCTTTAGGGCATAACTTCAGACAATCGAGTAGCGATTAGCATACACCTCGCACAGCGAACCTATCTCTGTAACTCGATGTATCGCCCTTATAGTGATTTATAGCAGGAGTAGGATTCCGCCACCGTTGTGGGATCTGAACCTGGGTAAGCTGTGTTACCTCGTACCCGTCAACCGTCCGCCTTCCCCCACGTCTCTAAACACGCACTATGAGGACCCCTCCATGGCGTACTCGTCGGCAATACCACGGCAACGCTTATCTATAGGAGTATGTCCATCATACCATTCTCCTAATGATATGATCTTGTTGTTAATAACATCTCAATGTTCATGATCGAGAAACCACGATCATCTATTAACCAACAAGCTAGTATTATAAAGAGGCTTTACCAGGGACTCTAATTTAGTTTACAAATCATACAAGTATTAATGTTTCCAGTTAATACTGTTATAGCATGAATGTAAACATTTATCATAAACACAAAGATATAATAATAACCACTTTTATTATTGCCTCTAGGGCATATCTCCAACAAGTTAACCAAGTCTTGCCTAATTTTTTTTGTAAACAATTGTAATAAGAAAAAGTCTCACAATTGAAGGCTTGGGTGTTGTAGTGTTTAGTCTTGAAAGCTTATTCCTAGAGATACTCAACACCATAGAAAATAATTATTGACTTGATAGCTCTCTTTGAAAAGAATTGTTCAATTGAATTAATGTTTAGCGGTATTCCTGAGCATGCCAAAGTTTGACTTGTGAATCATAAGAATGATATATCTTGATGCGTGTCAAACTTCATGGGATGCCAACAACTCCGCTAGCCTATGAATGATCTTCATGGAGGAAACTCCTAGATTTCGGCTATGAGTTGATTAAACATATGTAACAGTAATGTTATAATGGGTAATATTCTTGGCACTACCGGGTAGTTATGTTCATGATGGAATCACTCCTCTGGCTGATATGAGTAATCATTATGCAAAAGGAACAAAAACCTTAGTGATGCCATGAGTGTCCATCATAGCCCGATAAACTAATGAATTTTTTTGGCATGCTCTCACTTACTTAAGACTTGAAATTCTTGAAGGACAATGTATAGAAATATAGTGCTTGAAAAGTCTTGATTTATTGATGTGGGAGAATTGAGATACTTTAGTGTATATGCTTTTCATGACAAACTCTCACACTCTTAATTTTACATGATTATACTTTATTGTTCAAAGGCAAGCTTATGATTTGACTACATGACATGGATTAAAGATTACCCATTTGAATCATCCATGCCAACAATAATCTTGCTGCACTATAAAGATTCATGAAACCCGTATGATAAGCTTGCCATTACTCTATCTATGCTGAAGTTTTTCAGATTAATAAAGTGAAGAAAACATGAGACTACCAATCATGAGTAAGATCATCATCTCGTTATTTCAGTTTAAATGCTGAGTTCATTTTTGGTTTTGGTTTTCTTGCTCGAGGACGATCAAGTTTAAGCTTGGGGAGGTTGATGGCTGTGAAATATAACCATCCACGTCCAAATTTAAATTAGATATTATTCATATTTTCGAGCAAATATCTCTCTAAATCCTGCCACTAATGCCTAATGATCAAAGGGGTATGCAATCCTGTATTTCTATTTTTTCCTACGCAGATAATGACGTTTGATGATGGGAACCACAAAATTAAAGTCAAAGATACGAGATTTACAACAACTCAAAGAAACCTGGAGTCGTGAAGTGGAGGCAGTGCCTTTAACAACCCCAACTATATGGCGGGAATTTTATTTCGGAAGTATAGTTCTGGCCATATAGTTGGCACCAACATCGCCAGGTCAAACAGAACAACTTTCATGAAGGGGTCCCTATATAAAGAGGCCTCAGACGACGAGAAAACCCTCCTCGACCTCTTATTTTCAATCTCAACTCTCCCTGCTACCAGAAGCCACCACACCGGAGGAATAGATCTAAATCTAATCTCCAAACCCTTCTCCACCACCATAGCCATATTTCACCACTTGTAATAGTAGATCTCATCTTCGATTGGCGAAATTGTAAGACTATTTGCTATCAATCTCATGATTTCTATTGCAATGTTTATGATTGTTGATTTCATCTCTATGTGTGAGTAATTCTCCTTGGGCTAAGGTCTTCGGCCTAGCCATGTAGCTTTTGTGAATGTTATTTATCATAGATGGGATCATGTATTAGTTTGTATGACATGATGATTATTATACCCTCTCTTGCCTCAATCTAAGAACTTGTCAGGTACCCAAGACCCCAAGGATTGGTCCAGGTATAGGGAGTGTGATTAATGACTAATATGCAGGATGGAAACCCCAGTGACAGAAGAGGTAGTACGGCCGTATGTGAGGTATTTACTTGGGATTAATGGTGACATCACTATGCATATCATTAGTTCTCTTTTTTCTATGGATGAGACTAGTAGGTTATTGCTATAAGCAGTTGCGGAGGCAATAGAAATTATGAATGCACTACCCACATATAATTATCTTGCTCTAACAATTACATGCATATTTTATTATTATCTTTTATTTCCATCACATGTTTTGCACGGCTACTGGTAAAACCGAAAGCCCTAGGCCCTCTCTCTCCATCATGAACAACAACAAAAGATCGCAAACTCTTGGTCCGGTAAAACACAAAAAGAATTCTAAAACTCCCGAAGGTCCGTTGAAGTAACCTTACTACACTTTCTGCTTCACGAGGATTCGATAACCTAGGTCTATTAGAGAAAAGGAGCTATACTAGCGAGACATGTCTGGCTTGTCAGTTGGACGTGTTTGACCATACGCCCACTTTCAAAGTCGCTTAGAATAGACGACGCAGTGGTGAATGCCTCTATCGCCCAAACGCGATATTATACAGCACCGTTCTTGCATGCCACATGTCACAACACGATTACGTGCCACTATGTGGTCTCGCATGACACATAATTATCTCCCCCATGATAGGAGCTAAGAATACTCATCCGTCGGGTTTGCAGGTACTTTTCATTTGTTTTGTCCAAAAAAAGTGCCACGTAAGGGGTACTTTGTAGTGTATGTTAATATAGATCATACCTGTGAGATTTTTATTTAAAAGCAAGGTTATATTTGAGATATTTGGTTGTTGGCCCGTGATGAAGTTGTGAAACTACACTATGGGCTATTTTCTTTGATTGTTCCTTGTTGCCTTCTGATTGTGTATTGTTCCATGATGAATCTGATCCTTTGGCTTTATCCATTGTTAATTGTTGCCTCTCTTAGCAAGGATCTGATTGGTCCATATGTGTTCCTAAATTGTGTTTTAAAAACCTCAAACACTTCTGTGTTTTCGAGGAGTTCTTCATGAGACTACTTATTTTGGATTCAACATTAAATGGCTTCACCATTGGTGGGGCCAAACAGATTTTCTTAACAAAAATTATGTTTTGTGTCCTTGTTTATTTTTGCAGGTTCAAGAAAAAGAAATGAAGATAGATAGGAAAAATAGTAGAATTATTTTCATGTATTTTTATCTCTTTATTCTACCTATATTGAATCTTGTACTAATTTTATTGTGAATGAGAATTTGATTATGGTCAATTAATATTTTCTTGTATTTTTTTACCTTTATTTGTTTTCTTATGAAGTTTTGAATTTAAAGTCAAATTTGAGTAATTCAAACCTCCATTTTGAATTCAAATTAAAGTATATGATTCTAATTCATTTTAGAACCATAAATTCTTGTATGTATGTGCTTATGAGTCAAAGACTCAACTTATTGTTTGTTAGAATTTGAATTCCCAATTTTTGAAATACACAAAGGTCATGCTGAAATTTAGATCAAGATGACCTAGCTCTAACTCATCACTAGATTCAAATTCCCATCACTTTTTCACTTCAAAACAAAAGTTTGAATTTTCCCCACATTTTTCAGATGCATGAGATGCAAATTCACAAATTTCTAAATCTACCCTTTTCGTGTTCTAATTCTTCGGGTTGTTACATCCACGAATATCCATCATTATACAGTTATATATGTAACCTTGCGCATGCATATGAAGACGTTTTTTCAGTCAAGTGGATGGCTTGGTTACACTTAGTTCAATGACTGATGATGGTAGAACTTTGTGATGAGCCTGATAGGCTTGTGGGTCATAGCGCTTCAATAAAATCATGGTACTTTCCCTCCCAATAAAAGGCACACCGGTCTTATGTAGAACAAAAATATTTTATTGTGAAAGTGCAAGTCCACATTCATGTTGATAGAGATGTGCCTATAGTGACTCTTTCCATCAACCTTAAAACTCCATGATTTCAATTTTCCATTGATGTTTTATGTGTGGTGATATACTGATATGCATATATTTTTTGTATATGATCAATATTTCTCAACAAATTTGCAATACAAAGACGAAAAATGCGAGTGCCTCGATATTGGTCTGTTCGTCGGCTAGGGGTGGAAACTGGTAATGGATAATCTGAATTATTCTACATTCTTATTCAAGAAATTGATATGAAAATATCTGGATCTGAATGAAAATGGAAATAGATGTGGAAAATATCTGGATTTGTTTTACAAATACAAACGCGGCATTAAATTTTAAAGCAAATGTGCATATGAAAATGGATATATCCGTATCCGAGTAAAATTATGTTAGCCAAATTTAGTAATCCCAACCCATTACGACAATTACCTAATAACCTAAAAAGATAAACTGGTTAAAAGTATTTTTCTGTCTATTATATCAATATATATTTCGGTTCGGAATTGAGAAAGCATATGATCTGCATCCTTACTCGATTAACACTTCAGACTCATATATTCAACAAAATCAATATTCGCATCCATTTTCGTTTGAGAACAGAGAAACAGATGCGGGGAGAGAGCACCGTCTATGATCTATCCAGGGCGAGCGGTCCCAGCAACGCACAGATCATGTAACAAGATCATGCAAAAAACCGGGCCGTTCCTTTCGCGTTCGCTGGAACGGCCCGTGCGCCCCGTGGAAACTTCCGCTGTGCGGCATCAAATTACAACAGAGAGCCCATGGATCAAATTACAGCAGAGATGCGCTGTGAGTCTTCTTCCTCTCCATCTTGATTTTCTTCCCTGTACACTTGACTTCGATTACACATACGAGTACAGATATCCATCGAAGAGCGAAACCACGAGTTCCAGCGCAGAGCACAAGCAGGTGAGCAGTGAGATCATCAATCTTGGATTCTGCGCACGACAGATCCTTTTCCTAATGAATAGTCCATGTCTGATTAAGCACTCCTAACAGCGTGTGTTGTTTATCAGTCTGGTGCCTAATATCTGGACATCTAGTGGCCGTCTCTTTCTATCTTGTCACTCTCCGATTGCCCTCACCTCGGTTGTCCCGGGGAGCTTGTATTTTATAGCCAAACTGCACCATTATCATTGTTATTTCGTGATTAGCTTTCCATGTCCTCATGATGCTTCCTTTCCCTAGATGGTTTCAGGATTTGGCTCTCCAAGACTTTTAGCTTTTGCTACTTCTAGCAGTATGTTACTTTGTTTGATTAAGGACTTAATAAAGTATGTGGTTAGGTACTTCAGCAATCACAATGTAGTGACAGCAATTTCAGACCTTACAAGCAAAAAAAAGAAAAGGAAAACATGTGTGATTGGGAAAAAAAAGTTTTTTTTTTTTGACACGAAAAAAGGGGGTTAGGAAACTTGCAACATCGAACCGAAGCTTTTGAACCCCAACTAGAATGAAGTGAGACTTTTTCAGTAAAAGAAAGTGGCCCTATAGAGAAATCATGTATTCTCAAGGAAATATATCAGGGAGCAGTCAACAGATCTGAAGAAAAGAGGAAAGAGTTAGAGGATATGAGCTAGAGTGTTCAATTTTTATTTAGCCGTAGAGCTGCAGACTTGAAATTCTGAAACATCAGTTCTCAACAAGTTGCAGATTAACAATTAGCATGCATCCCCTAAAGAGAAGAGAAAGAACAGAAACAACCCTGCCAGAATTAAACAATCTATACTTTCTTCAGAAAAAAGTCCAATCAACAGGATGCGAAGCAGGAAATAATAAGAGCACCAAGAAGCTATTGCATCAAACGTTAGTGTACAAGGAATTGAAATTCCAATGGCCAAATGTAGTCTGAATCTATACATCAACAATTCCTATCAAACACTAACCAAACAAAAAGAAAAAGAAAAAACTAACTAGCTCAAACTGACATGCTGAAAAAAAGAAACAGTACAAACCGAAAGGCTGGCGTATTTGTGTATGGCCGCATAGCAGTATGGCAGTACCAGTCAAAACGAGCCACAAATCGGAGCAGATCTTATTAGAGACTCCGGTGATCCACAACTCATGATGCGGTCTGCTACTCTGATGATCCTAAAGACCTGAACTATATACAGCCTTTACCTCCACACGCATAATGTACACAAACAAGGTCTTCAAACTCTTTGTCCAGTCAACATAATATCCATCTTGTCGAGACTGGAAGCCGAACAGAAAAAAACTCACCTATTGCTACACTGTGAGCGTGTCTCAAAATCTGGTGAGGCACCATGCTCACTCATACTACCTCTTGACAAGCTTCGCAATCTCTGCCAGAACTTCTTGTTCTTGCCTGTCATCAGAGGGCCTGAGCTGGAATGCTTGCGGAAAGAACCTGAATCAGCAGCTGGAGTGAAGACAGGTGTGGAGCCAAACATTTCAGATAATAGCACCCTCTCCGCTTCCATGCCAGATACATCATAAACCGCTGTAGTATGAGCCGCCAACTCCTGGCTGAAACTTCCCGAACCAAGACCCTCATCACCCTCACTGCAGACAAGTTTCAACGCCTGCACGACTTCGCTCATGCTCGGTCGGTGTGCAACCTCAGGTTGTATGCACATTGATGCGATAGCAGCTGCTTTTGCCACATTGTCCAGTGGTACATTAGGGCCAAGGAGTGGATCAACAGCTTGACGTAAGCTCACCACATTTGTCAGATATGGGCGAGCCCATGCGACTAGGCTTTCTTGCCCTGCAGGCTGAGACATGTCCACAGGCTTCCTACCTGTGAGGAGCTCCAGTAATACGACACCATAACTGTATACGTCACTCTTGACAAGAAGATGTCCTGTCATGGCATACTCAGGTGCAACATAGCTGGGAAGAAAGACAGAATTATCATATTTTGTTTTAAACTAGTACAACAAAACGGTGAGAAGGATGTAGTCCATACCCGAATGTTCCCATGACACGAGTTGAAATGTGTTGGTTCCCCTCCCCCCTTGCAGTCCTGGCCAGTCCAAAGTCAGAAACTTTTGGTGTGAAATCATGCTCTAGCAGTATGTTGCTTGACTTGAAATCACGATGTATCACACAAGGGCTTGAATCTTCATGTAGATATGCAAGTGCCCTCCCTGCCCCCAGGGCTATCTTCATACGTGCATTCCAATCAAGTGGAGCTATCTCACGATCCACTCCTACAATGAGCAAACACATGAAGTAATTCAACTGCTGACACTTCCATATGCGGATGGAGTTAAATCTGCAGTAACGTACTTACCATGCAAATGGGATTCAACGCTGCCATTCGGAATAAGTTCATATACTAGACATCGTGCATTCTCCTCTATGCATATGCCTAACAACTTGACCAAATTTCGATGATGCAAGCGTCCCAGCATCTCAACCTCAGCCAAGAACTCTCGTTCACCTTGGCCATCAAATCTTTTCAGAACCTTTACCGCAACAGTGGTTCCATCTTCGAGTGTGCCTTGGTAGACACATCCGAAGCCACCTTCTCCAAGTACCGTCGAATCAGAAAAGCCATTTGTAGCCTTTTCAATCTCAGCAAGTTTGAATGTTTTTGCCTGCCCTGTGTATGTTGCCATGCTTGACCCCAGTGAACCTGATGGACCGGAGTGTGAACTATAGTGACCAGGTAACAATGTATGACATGTCCCTGCAATCATGAAGTGTTTCAAGAATGGAATTTGTGCTGGCAAAAACGGACAGATATTACTATAACAAGGAAATCATACAGAATGTTCAGAGGCGAAAAGGCCTTATCTGAAGTGCTACTATAAGCACTTTTACTTTTTTTAGAAAATGGCTACTATAAGCACTGTGAGTTAGCATTCCAAATAAGAAAATACGTTTTACTTATGTGAGAAAAATAAAAAAAATTGTTTTTAACAGCCATATGCTTGACCCATTATTATATAAAAAATATGCTTGACCTACTATTATCTAAATACGCTTGACCTATACAGGTGTAGCTATGATCCCATAAGTAAACACTTGAGCGTAGCACCAGCACTAAAGGCAGTGGTTAGTTTAATCCTCGCAACATTCACAATATCCAGTTCAATATAGTAGATGTTAAATGAGGATAAAATCAGGGATTTAAATGGTATATCGGTGGTATAAATTTTTGTATATATGACCAGGACAAAGCAGTGAAAACCTGAAAACGACTTGTTCATGTATTATCAGGTGGAAGTCTTTTGTATGGGATGCTCAGAAACATATGTTGCATGGCAGATCATGGCTGGACCTCTCCATCTAGCACAGTTAATTATGGCAACGATTAGGTACATGGTACCCCCGAAGGACATTGCCAGAGAAATGTTTCTCTATAGGTAACACTGAATTTCAATAGCCAGTTGGCATTGCTTGACTGAAAATGTGCAATTATTTGTCTGCTGTCAATCGAACAGCTAAGGCAAATGCCGTCACACAATGGTGCATTTATAGATATTAGAAGGGTGAGTACACATACCAGAAGACCTGGAAAATTTTGGAATTGCACTATGTGGATATCTTTGATCCATGTCATCTGAATCCCTGAACCTGAGTATCAGCAACCATGCAGCAGCAGTGCAAATAATCAACGCTATAACAGTGGATAAAACAGCAATAGCAATTAGGCTCCCATTCACTTTTCTTTTGGGTCTTGCAACATCAACCCCCAGGGGCTTCATTGCCCTTGCATTTCTGCTGTTGCCAAATGCACCATTACCAATACCATCTGGTGCTGAAGGTGGAGAAGGAGGAAGCCCTGAACAAAATACAAACTTTTGGTGTAACTCTTGGTGCAGAAGTGAAAAATGCTTGACATTAAGGTACAATGAGCATTACGCACTGAATCCACTATGTCTATGAGATCAATCAAATGACTACAGTATAATACATGTAAAATAGCTGGTAGCATTTATTAAGTTTCATGCACCAACAAGTAGAACCAATTGTCTGAACTGATGGAAAAGGTTGGGCAATCCACCTATATACTTCAACAGCATTGACCAGACACAAATAACTAAATAAGAAAAATAAGGGGCAAGAGAAGAATACAAACCTGGATATACAACATAGAGAATATCATAGTCCCCGAAAACTGACGGTTTTAGTGAAACTTTTTTGCTCCACAAGCTTTGAAATGTCGAGAAGGCAGTAGCACTGTCAAAATTCACATGCATTGGTACCAGATGCACAAGAACCACTGTCTTGTCAGGTTGATCACCAGCCACATTTGCACCCATAACACGAACCTGCCTCCGTGCCATGTTTACCCCAGATCCCACTTCTTGAGCAAAATCCGAAACTAACGGAAAGAATGAATATAGATCAACACTTAAACGGATTCCAACTTTAATTGGTAGAACACAAGCACATGGAGCGCCTGCAGGCGGATCTGTTAGAGGCTCTGGGCATGCTAACGAGTTGCAATCTGCATATTAACAGTTCACTATGTAAGCAATCATCAATATTGCATACTATATACAGATCCAGTGTTTAAATATTGAAAGCACAAAGGTGCGAGAACATATAAAGAAAAATGTACCTAAATTAGGTGGTGGTGGGGGCAAGGTCCAAATAGGATGAGTTGATGGTGCTTTGGGCTCCGTTTCAGGAGGAATTGGTGGAAGAGTAGGAGAAACACGAGGTCCTGAAAATGATTGAAGTTTCAAAAATCTGTACTGAAACGAGGAAGACCAATACCACATGAGGCAAAGCAAGAAGGCTTTAAAGTACTTTTTCTTCCATTAGAGGGAGCCCTTGGTGACACCGGTGCAGGAGATGGAGGGTGCACAGGGAAGTTTGGATGGCCTGGACATGAAAAATAAATGAAAGTGTTAGTGCTATAAAATTTAACCATTGTAGTTTATGGGGAAGAACTACCATTACCTTGAAACGTTGGTGGAGGTGCATGATGATTTTGCCTTTCAGCCCCAGTCTGCCGTGGAGCTCGAGCTCGTGAGACGTCAGGACCTGTAATGAAGAACTTTTGAGAATCTCAATCTTCACAATTGACAATAGCTAGGTAACTAATAAAGGTATTATGCTGAACCTTGAGCATGTGGTGGTGGGTAAGATGGGGCAAATGAACGTTCTCCTTCTTTTGGTACTGGAGGATGAGATCTGCTAGTTGGTGCTGGTTTAGGAGCTACCCCTAGCGATGGGGGATGAGCATGCGGAACTGTTGAAGCATTCTTCGGGATTGCGGGCATATTTGTGTTACTGGGCAGAGGAGTAGCTGCCGGTGCAACCCCTGAAATTGGAAATTTTAGTACTCAAGCTACATTTATCTTTTACAAGCTAGCTGCCAAGGAAAATGAGATTACCCCTCGTCAGTGATTTATGAACCGGGGCAGTACTAGCTTCTTTTGGTGGAGCTGCACGCTGAATGTTGTGGCTCTTACCACTTACAGGAGGGGAAGTATTTGCTGGGGGTACTGTGTTTCCTAAAAGTAAAACATGGAATTAAATATCCAAGGACAAATGACATGGAGGATTAATAGAAACAAATTTGTACTCACCACTGTTATGCTCAGTATTTGGAGCCTGTGCTTGTTGTTGAGGTGCTTGTGCAAAAATAGGTGGTGAAATCGGAGGTTTCACACGTTCCGGTGGAACTTCTAAGAAGAGATGGAAAATTGTAAAAGATATGCAAGTTGTCTAATCTGATCTGCCCCAAGGAACCAATTTACCTGGAGTGGAAGGAGGATCGACCGGGACACTGCTTTTAGGTGGTGGATATGAAGGTGCATCGTTACCTATAGAGGGAGAATGGAAGGGTGAATAATGAGGAATAGACATATTTGCACAATTATGATTAACTTTTGACATATCAAGGAATTCGGGAACTAAGTTTATGAGTGGTTACTCTCAGAATATACCTGATCCAATTGGTCTACTTGGTTGATTGTTCACAGAAGGAGGAGGCACAAGTGGAACATTTGGCTTCACAACCACAGATGGAGTAGGAGCCTGAACTGAAGGCAGCAATGCAGGTGACCCAGGAAGCATTGGTGTGGGTTTTTCAGCAGCTTGCGGAGGAGATGCTTGTGGGGACACCACGTCAGCGACCGCGGGAGGTGCGGCCTGAACTGCAGGAGGCGTGGCCTGAACTGCAGGAGGTGCATCCTCAACTGCAGGAGGCGTGGCCTGAATTGAAGGAGGCGTGGCCTGAACTGCAGGAGGTGCATCCTCAACTGCAGGAGGCGCAGCCTGAATAGAAGGAGGCGCGGCCTGAACTGATGGAGGCGTGGCCTGAACTGCAGGAGGCGCAGACTCAACTGGAGGAGGCGCAGACTCAACTGGAGGAGGCGCATTATATTCTACATAAGATTCAGTTAGTAATGAGCGCATCAGGATTGGAATTCCATATCTAAATGATTATGATCTACCTTTAGGGGGAACTACCGGAGCCGGTGCAGCTTGCGGTTCAGCAGGAACTGCAGGGCTAACAGCTCCCTGCTGGAGGGGAGGACTTGCTGATGGAGTAAGAAGGGGTGCTGCAACAGAGCAATGTAAGGACCTGGACATAATTGTTCGCGATCATCTTGAAATTCAGAGCTAGAGTACCTGTTGGAAGAGTTATTGGACCGAGAGCGCTCGTAGGTTCAGGAGGACTAGAAGCTTGTCCTTGATCCTCATGCGAATCACCAACCACGGGAGCAGGAGCCAGATCAGTACCTAAAAGAGGAGTGAAGAACGCAGGTTTATGGAACAAGTATGTACACTACAACCGTGCAGTAACTAGGCTCAGAATTTCAGAACAGACAATCTACAAGTCGCTATTAGAGGCAAACTGTCAGTGTTTTTTCACCACAAAAATTTGCAAAACAGGAGGAACAATTCCAAGTATGCATGCATCATGATAATGCCCATCACATTTATGTTAAGGGGGAAATAATTTTGTTGAGATGATGGAAGAAAACCTACCAGCCAAATGATAAAACCCAGATTACAGCATTACGGCCAAACAGACCGCCAAGGAATGTGGAAAAGTAATAGACAGAAAAAAAAATGGAAAAAACACGCACATGTTCTTGCTAGGAAAACAAGCACATGTGACGCAGTTAAAGCGGCTTGCAGTTGCTGTGACAGCCAAAGACAGGAAGCGAGAAATGCCAAGCCACCGACCTTGCGCCGTCCTCCTTAAAGAGAATCCGGAAATAAGGAGCACATGCAACTCGGTCCTAACAAATTTCGCAAAACTATCATACTGTCTGCCCAATTCCTGAATTTAGAACAGCGAAATTGCTGTTCCGTAGCAGCAGATCAGCTAACTGGCATGTGCATTGCAGAAGAAACAAATGTTGAATTCACAAGTTTCCCAGCAAATCGCAGAGCACACGCCACCCTAAGAATGCTCGATCGAGAAAAGAGGGGGGATCATGGAGAAACGACAAGCGTTCGCATTATGCAGCATCTACAGCATTGATCCCCAATTTCCTAAGCTACGCCAAGCAAACCTGAAGGAAAGGGGAGAAAAGACTGAAACTGCAGCAATGCAGAACTTGTGCTCACCTGTGGATCCAAGAACGAAAGCAAGAAGCACCGCCACGACGCAACCCAGAGTCCGCATCTCGCTCGCCCTAGCCACAAACACAGACAGACAAGCTGGTAGCAGGAGCAGACGCGGCAGCAGCAGGAGATCACAGGCGCCTTGGCTCAGGCGCGGCGCCGCAAGCGCTCCTCGGGCAACCGCAAGAACCCGCTAGAGCGCCGGAAAGTGATGGAGCCTGGCCGCCATTTTGGCACCCCGCCATGAGCAAGCGCAGGCCCATGTGGAGGTGGTAGGGAGGAGTGTGAGGAGGAAGAGGGGAAGGTGCCCAGGAGGAGAGGCGAAGGCACCAAACACCACTAGATAGTACCAGTACTTACAGGGGGTGGGGTTTGTATTTGCAGCTACACAAGTAAATTACACAAGAAAAGTGGAGGAGAACACTAGCGGAGATTGATTTAAATGAGAAGGTACCGGTGATCCAGGGAGCAAGAAACCGATCCCGGCAAAAGGAAAAACATTCCTTGCCTCCTTCCCGTGCCCTCCTCCCACGTCCCCGCGCCACGACTCCATGAGGCCGGAAGAATCTCGTGATCTTGGCTGGGTTTTAAGTTTTAACCAGGTACTGGTACTTAATAAGTTCAAAAAAACAAACCAGGTACTGTTACTTAGCAAGTGTAAGTGGTACGACAGAGAAGATGCAAATGCAGATCTGTGGGCAATTAAATCCGGCGATTTAAACATACAGTAAACATGACGCCAGGGCGGGCGAGGTCGCAGCAGTAGTGCGGCCTGCACGGCGCGTCGCCCTGTCCCTCTCACTGTCCTGACCGCCAGCCTGGTCCGGGATTACTAACTGCAACCCTCCGTTGTCGCTTTACCGTGGGCGCGTGATGCTTGCCGGAGGGGTTCGTGTTCATTTGGACGCGTTCGCGGCGGCGGTGCCGGTGCCACGGCCTGACGACCGCTGCGTCGGTCGGTCGGTCGATCACGGGATCACGTTCGCGGCCGCCGCTGCCCGCGTGAATGAGCGCAGACACGGCGGTCGGATCCGGGCGGGAGACTCGGCCTGTCGCTTGTGGTTTTTTGTGCATGTGCAACCGGAGAGAGTTGATCGGGTGATCCTCTGACTGACAGGGAGATTTGTCTCTGTTTGCTCTGCGGCCTGCGTCGGTACGCGCGCGTACGTTGGCTTGGAGTGGAGTGGACGAGGGTGAGGGGTTGTGGAGTCGCCGTCGACGAGGCAGACCGCTAAACTAGCGCCCATCTCGCGTGTCAGGAGCTAGCTGGCTGTGCCTGCTGCTGCGGGGTTTTCTTTCCACTCTCTAAGATTCGTCTATAATTGGATTTGAGCTCTCTTTTTTTTACTGTTTATACTGTATGGAATGTCTTTTCCTTACACGGCTTAAGGTTTGCTGTAATAAGGCTCTTTACCACCGAACCAAAATGAGATTTTCTACTAGTTGGCTATGGCTGCTGTAGGTTAACTTTTTTCTAAGATTCGTCTATGCATGGATTTGAGATGATTTATTATTACTTTTTATTGTATAAAAATTATATTTTAAGAGCATCTCTGTCTCGTTCCCCGATACGGCGTCCGCCGTGGTCAGATTTTGGACGGTATGGAGGGCGCTGGATTAGTTCTTGGGGGCGTATGCTCCCAGTCATGTACCCAAGATAAAACAAGTTAGGTATTACTCGGCGATAATTTTACATGTGCGAAAAATAAAAAAACTAGTAATAATCGTGCCTAGTCCCGTAGTACACTGCTTCGGGAGTTGTCGTCGCCGACGCTTGGCATGCGTGTTTGAAACCTCGGGCCTTCCACAGTTTGCAGCGGGTAACGGATATCGCCGATCAGCTGCGGAGACTAATGGCCGCAGTTGCTGCAGAAAACCACTGTGTCGTCCTCCGCATGATACAAAGAGGCGCGCATGGCCTTGGAACTCCTCCGGGTGGCCAGTGTGTCCAAGATGAAGCGCGGCCATAGCGTATTCCGGAGGCACCCACTACTCCGGCCTCGAAGGCAGGACGCACGAAGGTGGGGGTGTCTCGGTTGGCAAAGCAACCGTGTCCGCAGCCGTTGCTGCCCTTGCTTGGGCTCCGCAGTGGCTGAAAGTACGGGTATCGCAGGCGAGGATCGACGATGTGGCACATCACACCGACGAGAGTCTCGTTAGCCCACCACGGCCATAGGCCGGCTTCGTTCTGGTTCAGCGCAGGAGGGTCGTCGCCCTCGTACCCGGTGAGCTCTCTTTCTCGCCGATTGGCGAAGAAGGCGTTCCAGGTCGCGGTGTTGTCGGACACCAAGTGGGATGCATCCGCTGTTTCGGCGTGAGCTCGAGGTAGCAGTGGCTTGTGATAAACATCCTGCGGGCGGAACCTCAAGGCACAGAAGGGACATGAACCCCTCATCCGGTGCTCAGCATCGAGTCAGCGGGCACCAGGTAGCCCGGTGGACATGGGTAGCTGGAGGTGCACAATGCCTTCGTCTCCATCTTCTCGACGGTGAGATAGGCCCGGTGTTGGTATCCATGGTGAGAAAGGGCGGTGTGGATACATGGATGAAAACGGTAGCTGCCCTAGATATAGTGAGAAAGGGCAGTAAAACTGGGCGGGAAGAGCTGGAAAGGGCAGGAACAAAAAGGCGCGCCGCCATGGCGGGACACATCAACTTTGGAAATGGAGCACCTATCTCATGGTCAGCGCTGACCCGCGTCGTTTTCAGCTCCATCCGGCGTCCCCGTTTGTCCCTCATCCCGATGGGTTGGGTTTAGCCTAGGGGCATCGGATAAAAAATGAGCTGCGCCGCGCGTAAAAAAAAAGAATTGGGGGTCCGCTGGACATGATTTTGAGTGCAGGTACCCCATAGTCCTTTATTGGGACTTTAACGATCCGAAAGTGGAGATACTCTAACAAAATTTACATTAGATTTTAGCAATAAATTAGAAGTGGAACTTTGGTGAAATCCCTTGGAGACCCAAATGCATCATATAGCTAAGGGTACAAAACATATCTTGTGTTCGATCGCGTCCAGACATGCCTTGGATTCAGAAGCAAGAACACTGCTGAGCGTACGTGTACTACGAGTTTAACTACGAACATACCGCCACGGGAGGCTAGGGCCCTGCCAAGAACCGGAGTATAGTACCACCTGCTGTACAGAATAAATTAGCTGGCGAGTGCCGACGCACCATAATAATCAGTTCATGCACAAAATAGATTCCCCGGTTAACTGAACTTAAACAGCTCGCAAACACACCTTAATAATTCGATAATCTTTGGACGTATACGCACGGTATGTTGTACAGTAGTACTCCAGCAACCCGGGCGGTACAACAAATTAATGAAGCAACAAAAGTGAGACAATGTGTGTGCACGTGTCCACGTGTCGTGGTCGCTTGACCTGCTACGACCACTTTGGCTTTCGGGTGCGCATACAGAGATTGCGTGACATGCAAAGCTGAAAGTTACCGGCTGGACAGACACCTTTGCTTGCCAAGCCCTCATGCATCCACATGGTGATCATCCTACGTGGACACAGAGCCTTCTGTTTGTTTCTGTTTGCTTGCAGGAAACTATTTTTATGTACTTTCTCCGTTTTATTAAAATTAATGTCGCAAGTTTTTCTAAATTTAGATATATCTATACATTATTTAGTATCTCGATTCGTCCAAGTTTAGATAAACTTTCGACATCATTTGTTGCTTTGTTAGCTCCCATGTGATTTCACATACACACTTTCGATAGCCATCGATTTTTTATTGAACGAGAAGAGCCCCGAAGGGCCTGAAACCATTATATTAATTACCAACAGTGAAGGTGTACAATATTACAGAAGACCCCAAAAGAAGAAGAAATAAACACATAGGTCCCCATTTTAAGTGGATAAGGCCCTGCTGAAAAATATGAGTTGCTATCAGGACCCTCCCTATCTCCACTGCCGAGCTGAAGGTCAGCTGCACCGCCGCCGAGAACCTCCGCGGGGACAGAACCACTTGCTTTAGAGCCGGCGTTGGACGCGGCCGCTGACCTGGAAAAGGGCCTCCGATGGAGGTTAATAAAATGCCGGAGCTCACCGGCTTTGACAGACGGCATACAGCCGTCAAGATAGAGCTCGCCGATGTCGCTTCCAAGCTCCGGTAATCCCTGACGGAAGAAACCTCGCCAACTCCGTCGATGTCGAGCAACCCACACTCCAGCACGACACTCCTGCCACGGGTGGGTGAAGGCGGGCAAAGATGGTCGGAGAAGCGGGGAGAAAACCATCGGAAGGGGAAAGACCGAAACTCCCCCGAGCGCCCTAGCCACGCCTTTCGCCCGCTGCTACCTGCAACCTCTCCCTCGCCGCCACGGTCAGCCAAGAGGAACAGGGAAAAGCAGCGGACATCAAGACTGGCCCGAGCGCCAGACACGGGCTTATTACTAGGATTCGCATGGAGTAACATCACCGGCGTCTTCCTCCTCTGAAGGTCACCGAGAATCACCCACCGCGGCCTCCTGCCACCGCGCAGATGCGTCAGGAGACAATATCCATTACCTCTTCCTCCAGCGGTCGCAACCCCGCTAGCACCCCTCCTCCCCTCGCCACCACGGCCGGCCGGCAGAGGGAGAACTAGCAGGTCACGAACACGGGGAAGAAGAGGCAAACAAGAGCTGGAGAACAGAGCCGCCGTCATAAGATGCTCCCCATCCCCCGCCACCATAGCCGGACCAAAGGGGAGCATCCAAACTCCAGCAGCTTCTTGCTCCAGCGGGCCTTTATTGGTGGAGATACGAGCCCCTCCTCAACACTACCCTCACCAACGAGGCAAGGGGGCAAGGGGGGCGCCGCCGCCACATCCCGGCCAAGGACGAAGACGGCCTCCCGGCAGCACCCGGCCACCAAACACAGGGACAAGCCCCAAAACAACCTACTACTACTACAGCGACCAACGCCCCCCCTCCACCCAGCTCAGCCAGCAGCGCCGGCGAGCGAGGCTTCAGGGAGGCGCGACGCGGATAAAACCAAGGAACTGTAGCTCGGGGGCAGAGAGGATAAGGTTGAGGTGCGTGGTACCCCAGGCCCCGTTTTGGTAGCCCCTTCGATAGACATCGACGGTTTTGTTTCGAACACTAAAGACGTACAGTACTCCTATATATGTACTGTGCTCTGCATGAGACAGTATTTCGAAAGCATATACAGAACGGCCCACACATATACATATGCAACAGTACACGCTTTCGATCATGTAGGCATGTGTGATTCGTCCTAGCCATCAAAAATCAGCATCGGCAGCTAGGACACTAGTGCCTTAGTAAAGCCATCCATCTGGGCAACATGGCTAGCGTGCAAAGAGAGGAAGAAGAGACCTTTGTACTGCAACTCAAAGAAGCTCTACCAGCCGGTTCAATACTGCAGCCAAAATAGATCCAGTTGTAGCCGGGAAGAAACATGATGGCGTAGCTTGCCCTCCAAAATAACTTATGCACGTGGAACTTTCCCCTCGTTCAAGCTAGGCATGCATGATCCACATCCACCCCCCAATTTGATGGATGGAACTTTTGTATACATGCATGTCGTGTACGTATATATGCATGTGTGCTCCATGCTCCATGCTCCAAGGACACTTACAATGGTGCTAACGTTTAAATGAAATTTCTTGAGTTGGAAAAGAGAGAGAAATGGAAAATATTTATCTTCTTTTAAATAGCTCCCTCAATCACATAATATAAGATGTTATTACAGCCAATGGATGATAACCTTGGTTGTGAGAACATCCTTAATTATAGGACAGAGGGTGTAGCTGATATCTTAGCAAGGATGTTAAGATTTTTTTTCTTGCTGTACTGGTAGATGTTTTCACTTGCTTTTCGGTGTGATTACAATTAACCTTAAAATTCAATCATACAATTAGAGGTAACACTAAGATATAAGCTATTGTAAATTATGTTCTTATTATAAGAGAAGTCACGCGGCTACAAAAATTGTGCATGCCCTAACATTTTCAATAATAGCTTTAGAAGTTTCTTTGATATATACCAGGCGATTATCCAACAATCCGATTCTTGAAATTATCCTTTGTTCATCATTTTTTTTGTGTTGTTAGGGTAGTGAGACGAAGGCACTACCGTGGTTCCATCACGGGCGCCACCGACAGCGGTTCAACATGCCAGCCAGATGTGGAACTTGCAAGGCGGCAGAACCAAGGGAGTAGGTCTCATCATAGTGGTTAGGGTTAGGAGAGCATATGGGATCGACACCATATAAGAAACTGGTTGTCAATGGAGCCCAGAGGGATAATACTCCTCCCGTCCCAAATTAACCGAGTCATATTTATCTAGATAGATTGTAGATGCATTTTAGTGTGTAGACATGTGTGTATGTCGACAAAGTTGAGTTAATAAATTTAGAAGGGAGAGATACAACTTACAAGTGGGCATAAATCAATATTTTTATTGGAAAAAACTGAACATAAATCATCTCTTAATACCACGCTGGTTGGCTATGCCCAACAAACATGTCAACTTACTCTAAAAAAATATTTTATTGTGACGACTCAGTTTCAACCGTATGTAAGCAAGCAAGCAAATATAAAAATGTACTAGTACGAACACTTTGTTAGATACAGTATATGACAAATCCGTACCGATCGACTCGTAGGGCGTCGCAATGGCCAAGCGACATCAGCATTTAGCTACATGCACGATCAGTTTAATCGGACTGTCATGAGCTCATTATCGATCAATCTGGTGTGTTGTAGGCAAATGGGGGAAGTGCCGCCGCTATAATTCTGGTGTCTTGACAATTATTAGATCTTTGTGATGATGAGGTATTCCTAGTTACTACTAGTAACTCGGTACGCGATCGGATACTAATCATGTTCTCCTTTCCTCCAACAAGAATATAAGGTGCTCTAAGGCATACTTTTGCTTAATTATCATGATTACTTCATTATGTGTGTCACCTACTTGGCCATATAATGTATTCATATTCTTTGGCAGCTCGTGCCATTTTCCAGTCTCTGCGCAGCATACCGTACGTACGTCGGCCAAGTACTCCGGTATTCTTGAGATTGTGACTATCGGTAGTATATATCGCGGTAACTCAACTCAGCCACAAGGACGAATGATTGAGAAGGCCTAGCTAGGTATAGTTTTGTAAACTGCTTGGTGATTAGCAGGACTTGTGTGGCTGCCACTGTTTGCTTTGTGGTGCTGTAAAGTGAAACACCGCACGTGAAAATATCGATCAGGACACGAGCCAACTTGTGCCGGTAATGTGAAAAAATCTCAGACTCGTTGGACGAACCCAGTCCGAAATCCGGACTTTTTTTTGGCCGGACGGAGTTTTATTTCGACCTGGATACGCCCAGTTTCCCACTCGCGTATCTAGACGAGTTCCCAGTTTGACTAAAATTTAACAAATTTCCGCAAACTTTGGGCGAATATAAGCGGTTTTGGGCGAATATGGGCGAACTTTGGGTGAATATGGGCGATATGGACGAACTATGAGCGAACTTTGGGCGAATATGGGCGATACCGACGAACTTTGAGCAAATATGCCCGAATTTTGGGCGAACTTTGGCGAATCTGGTCTATGTGGGCAAAATTTAGGCGAATATGGTCGATACAGACCAACTTTGGGCGAATATGCCCGAAATTTGGACGAACTTTGGGCGAATCTGGTCTATATGGGCGAAATTTGGGTAAATATGGTCGATACGGACCAACTTTGGGCGAATATGCCTGAATTTTGTGCGAATCTGATCTATATGGGCGAAATTTGGGTGAATATGGTCGATACGGACCAACTTTGGACGGATATGCCCGAATTTTGGGCGAACTTTGGGCGAATCTCGTATATATGGACAACTTTGGATGAAATTTGGATGAATATGGGCGATACGGACGAACTTTGGGCGAATATGCCCGAATTTTGGGCGAACTTTGGGCGAATATGGTCTACATGGACGAACTTTGGATGAATATGGTCTATATGGGCGAACTTTGGGCGAATATGTGCGAAATTTGGGCGAATATAGGTGAATATGGGCGAATATATGCTGACTAGGCGGGTCCACTCATCGAATTTGCTTCGTCCGGCGTTCCCAAGGCGTACCCAGGATCCTGGGTTCGGCTTGGGTAGGCCGGACCAAAACACGTCGAAATCCGAACGAAAACAGGTCCTTGGATACGCGACTGGGCCAATTTTCGGCGTCTGGACCGAAATTCGGCGTCCGGATCGGCCTCCCGAGTAGCCGAGTGGAGATGCCCTTACACTGATCAATAGCCAGTTTGAGCACGAGGCCAAACCCAACGCCGCAAGCCAGCAAGGGTGGCACATACGAGCATCGCATCGGCATGGATCAATCAGAAAAAAGCAAAGGGCGTGTTTGGTTGGTCGGATCTAAATTTTTTGTTTTCTTTACTTGGTATGTCGGGTGTTTTATAAGGGGAGATTGGACTTAGGCCAACTTAGGCATTTCGTTTGGCTTCTTGCATTTAGGTTTCATGCAAATTGGCTCAATTGTTTGGTTGCCCAGATTCAAAATATTTTCCTTGTTGATGTATTTTACAGGTGTTTGGTGTGATGCTTTGCATTTTAGATCACCCAGTACACACAACACATGATCACAAGAACACTCATATGCACACACAACACATTACAAGTTAGATGATCACAATAACAGTCATACATAGACATAAACATTACTAGCTACACAATAACATGCATAAGTCATATGCAGACAACAATCAAGGGTTTTAAATTACACCCCTGATCAAAAAACCAATCGGCAGGGGCATCACCTGCCCCTCAACCACCAGGGGTTTAATCCTTGATGAAACAAACCATCAACAGGGGGCATGCAATGCCCCTGAACCACCAGGAGTTTTAACCCATGATCAAAAGAACCATCAGCCTAGTTCACCATCACGAGTTGTCCATCAACAACTATTACTATTGATTACAAACTTATAAGCTACGACATGAAGGCCGCCAGCGTCTAGCCGTGATCAGGACTGGTGTACTACCTGGCGTTGGAGGAGTCCGCCTTGTGGACCGTCATCTTGACAATGAATGCCTTGAGCTTGAACTCCACGACGTCGTCGCCCTCTAGGTCATACCTGTACACTGGCTCCGACCAGTTATTTCTGAACGCAACCTGACTAACAAACCATTCCACCTGCACCCACTCGGCGCACTAGCGGCAGGCTATGACCTGCATGATGCATGGCAGCGGGGCCTTAATCTAGTTCCTCGGGCTAAACTGGAACGCAGGCAGGATCACCAACATGTGGAGGTCAGCAGCATACATCTGGATAATGAAGCGACGAGGGACCTTGTCGATTGGGTAGTGGCCAAGCTTTGACTATCGTCCCTTCTTGCTTTGCGGCTACGAAGCCGCCTCCACCCCGCCGATGACCACGGGCTTCATTGCCCAGCGATTGGTCGGAGCACGTCGGCAAAAACCGGTGGGTGTGTGTCAGCGCCTCCCCACAGTTTTGTAGTCAAACTTAACCACCTTGACATGAAGCAAAACAATGTCAGCACAGAATTACTTGCTACAACTAGAAGCATTGCCCAATTTAGTAATGAACATGGTAGAAACATGTCAAAGTAACAACGGCTACAACCACTAGCAGATGCAACACTAGTATCCCCAATCGGGCAATGCCCTCGGACAACAACCAATTTGAGGATTGGATATGTATCCCGAATAGGGCAATGCCCCAGGACAACAACTAATTTGAGGGTTTGATATGTATCCTCAATCTGGCAATGCCTCGGGACAACAACCAATTTAAGGATTTGGCTAAATTAAATCCCCAAATTTAACAGCACACTATGAAATATGTAACTACGTAGTGCGAAAAGCCCCAAATCGCTTGTTGAAAACTCTTAAAATCTAGATCGAGTCCTAACTGTCGTCGATTTAGTACCAAACCCTAACCGCTAACTAGATCGGGAACTTACCCTGGTTGACGGGGGTGCCATCGATGACGATGGAGCAGTAGTAGGTGCCGCTGGAGTGAGAGAATACACGCTGGACGCAGGGGTTCGGGCCATCGGCACGGGCGGAAAAATCCTATCCAAAGAGTCAAGGGTAACCCCGACTCAGGCGGGACTTTGCCGGTCTGCTTCGCCGCAGATGCGGCTTCCTCCGTGGATGTAGAAGACACTGTCGCTGCCGTTGCCGCCCGAGTTCTACGCGCGCATAAGGGTGTGGGAGTCATGAATGCCCTTGCGTGGGTCGCCTCGCCGCCGACGGCGAGCTTCTCCAGTTGAACGGCTGCCCATGGTCCATGCGCACTCACCTCGCCGATGTTGGGGCTAAGGAACGGAGGGGAAGGAGGAGGAGCGACAGCCATGGTTGCGAATTGGGGTAAGGGAAGTGAAATGGGCGGTGAGCAGAGTGGTCTGGAGTTAAGCCAAAAACGTCCAGTCTCTCGCGCTTCTTTACGCTTGCCAGGCGCTCGCTAGGGTCTGGCTGCATGGAAACAACCGATTTCAGCGTTACGGCGGGCTAATTTTTAGCCTACTTTAAATCTCGTGTCATGTAAGAATTTTATGCAATCCAGCAAGCCAAACATGCTTATTTTTTTATGTCGGATGCAAAAAAAAAACTAGCGTCGGCCTAAACAAACACACTGATAGCCATGTCCGCTCGTCCTTGCCGAGGATATCGGTCACGAGATCTATCTGGGAAGAGCCGGGCCGGCCTGCCCTGCGGGCCTGCCGCGAGAAAAGCGTCCGACTCCAGCGGAGCGCAGGGCACACTGTGCTGCAGCGTGCGCATGCGATCGACGCGACGCGATGCAGCCCTGGCGCCTGCGGGGCATGTCCCGCTCCCGCATGTGACCAGGGCATGCACGTCGCTTTGCCTCGATCAATCAGCGCGCAAAGTCGCGGCGACGCTTTTCCTTTTTGTCCTCCCCAAACAAAACACGCAGGCCAAAGCGCAATGATCAGTTCCTCTTCCTCACCGCGTTGCCTTGCGATCGCAATCCTATCCTACTCCACCATGACATGCGTGACATACACATCCTCATCGCTAGCTAGTGCGAGTAGCGGACAGTGATCCTGAAGTCGAGGGGCTTAACCATGAAGCTTCTCTTCCTTTTGCTCCCTCCCTCTTTCTTTCTATTCATAGACTAAAAAGAGCGAGCGAGAGAGAGGAAAGCGAGGAGCGAAGAAACATCTATGGTAAGGCCTTTGACGAAATGATTGAGAGATCCATCTTGCTCTCTTATCTAGATTATCCTCTGCCCTTTGGTTGCTCTTTTGTGAGCACTCATTAGCTCTGAAAGTCTCTGAAACCACCCTTAACCGTTGGTTGTTTTAAGAGAAGCTAACATACAGCCAAGCCATCCCCATCACGTAACCCATCCCTCCATAATTTAATCATGGCCGGGCCATTTCTCTCCTAAGCTAACATTAATTGGTCTTTTGGGTAATTGAAATGCTGCTTCGTTTCCTGTAATTTCGTAATTGCAATGCATGCAAAGGTGTGGTAAATGGTTCAAATAACTCCTTCTCTAAGTTGTCTGAAATTTTCTATAATGTAGACTAAATCAGAATGGAGGGAGTATGTTTCTATATATATAATAATATTTATAATATTTAAAAATTACTGCTTTTTACCCAAATAAGAAATACTATATAATCCGTAGGAGTATAGAAGTACCTTGACAGGGTTGTTTGCCACAAAAGCTTGACAACTCTAGTGGTACAGCTGTATCTCTCTCTTATCAGATATTTTTTTTAAAAAAAATAATATAATACATAAGGAATAGGTATCCGTAGGTATTCGATACGTATCCGAGTATCCGACCATATCTGATACGGATACGACATTTTTTTACCATATCCGTGCAACGCAGCAGGAGAGCAGAGATTCCGCGAGTGTGTAAACAGAGGGCGGAGGATACGAGGCGGACGAAGGGGCCAAGTCTTTCTTTTTCTTGAGATCACGGGGCGGTCTGCTCCTACTTCTACGACACCGTTAGTAGCCATGGATGGGCTCGGGCCGATCCGGGTGCTAACGAACCCTGCCAAATGTTGGCCCAGTTAAGTAAACGAGCCGTAGCGGTGGCCCATTCACAACCCATGTGCGGGTCTAAAAAAAATTTCTCAAAAAAGAAAAAGAAGTGGCGGTCTGCTAGGTCACTGACATACTTGTCTTCTGCGTCGTTTTATTTAATTTTTTTCTTGGGCTAGGAAGTAGCTTCACTGTCGCTGACATACGGCATGAATCAACCGGACTGTTCATTCGGTAGGCAGACGTCATGCATCTGCGTATCGAGCTGCCGTAGGTGGCCTGCCGACAGCAGGGCACGGGAGGTACAATACATGTACGCATTGATCAAAGAGGAACAGGAGACCAACAAGCTGCGTAAACACGCGCGGCGCGGTACGGTACGGCGGTAGAACTACTGTGTCATCGACGACACGTACCAGCAAAGCGGGGACGAGTACGTATATGTTAACATATACTATAGCCTTGAAACAGAGGTACAGAGTACGTAGAACCTGTGTGTTAGGGCATGCACAGCGTTGGTCAAACGTTGGGTCTAAGGGCATGCACAGCGTTGGTCAAACTTTGGGTCTAAGAGATCTTAGATCTAGGGCTAAACGCTGGATGGTTGGTAGCTAAGCTCAAAATTTTTAGACGCGCGTCTAGTACTAGTCTCAATGTCTAAGAGAGTTGACCCCTACTCTAGCTAGAAAAGGGAAGAAATCACAGCACGGTGAGTTTTGGTTAGTAAAATACATTAAATTTTCTGGCCGGTGGAGCCCATCATGATGTCTACTACGCTGGAGTAGTTTTGCTTTTCTTAGACACGAGTCTAGTAATTTTGTTTTTTTGAACGGGTGAGGCCCCGAAGGGCCAGGAAGCTTCATTCAATATCCAGGCGGGTACACAATTACACAGAGGCCCCTATTCGCATGCACCACAAAGGATAAGGGCTCAAAAATTACAACCAGGACCCTGGAACAAAAAGATAAAAAGCAATCAAGTCCAAGGTCAACTCCGCCGCTGACAGACCTCCGGACGCCGGAACCAGCGCCGCCGCCGGGGAGCGAGCCACTTGGGGCGACGCCAACCATGAATCCCGCACCGAGGTCGAAGAAGATCTTCCAACGAGGCCCGAGCGCACCCTCTTGCGCAAGCTCGGCCATGGAAGAAGATAGAGCTTGGACTCTGCCAAGCGTGGAGCGGCCGCGTCGGCCAAGAATAGCTTCGGCGTCTTGCCGTTGCTTGGGATCTCCAAAGGAAGAAGCTTCCGTCGTGGCGGCCACCACCGCGTCGCCTCCCACTCCCTCGCCACCAAGGCCGGCCAAGTGGATACGCAGCACCGTGAGGCCATCACGAAGACGATGGCGGCGATTATTGGAAGGGCACGCCTGAAGGGAAAGCGCCGCCTGCTCCCACCATGGAAGCACAACAACACGCCCTAGCAGCGACTGACCGACGCCAGGCCGGCGTCGTCGAAACCCTCCTTCGCCAGAGATCCGGAGAAGTTTTCTCCTCCTTCCTCGCCCCCACTACGGCCAAAGAGAGGAAAACAAGCAGAAGACCACCCCAGAACCAATGGCAGGAACACGCGGTCTTATGTAAGAAGGCGATGGTCTTCTTCGTTTTCGTCTGCCCCCACCATTGGAGAAGAAGAAAAACGAGGAAGAACCCTAGTTGGCCCCAGATCTTGCCGCCCAGATCGGGAACCTCGCCATCTACAGGCATAAAGCCCAAGCCCGGCATAAAGCCAAGGAACCTACCACTACGCTGTACAGAGAGAGCAACTCCATCACCCCTACTCGCGACGGCGGCGCCGCCGGAGAGGAGGCGAAGGAGGGCTCGGGGAAGAAGGTCGACTCTCAAGGGGCTGGGAGAGGAGGGGAGGGAGGGAGGAGGGGGTATGTTGTACAGCTCTAGTAATTTTGTTAGCTATCCCTCACTGTGTACACGCTCTAAGAGATCTTAGACCTAGGACTAAACGTTGGACGGTTGGTAGCTAAGCTCAAAATTCCTAGACGCGCGTCTAGTATTAGTCTCAATGTCTAAAGTAGAGTTGGCCCCATACTCTAGCTAGAAAAGGGAAGAAATCACACCGATGAGTTTTGGCTAGTAAAATACATTAAATTTTCTGGCCGGTGGAGCCGATCATAATGTCTAGTACGTTAGAGCAGTTTTGCTTTTCTTAGACATGAGTCTAGTAATTCTGTTAGCTATGCATCACGGTGTACACGCTCTTATTTATGTGTTCCCTGGCCTGCACTCTGCCATCATCGGAGCCTGAAACTGCGGTGCAGTAGAGCCTGCACTGCCTGTGTGCAGTCTGTCCTGGAAGCTGATAGACTGATAACTGGAGGGGCGTAGCCATGTTACATCGAGCCTGAAAACCGCAGGGGCGTAGCCCTCTTCAAATCACACCAGTCCGACGTCGACACACCACACGTTGCCGTGTGTATCAGAGCATCTACGGCCGTAGCGTCCCCAGACCGCTTTTGGCCTAAAACTGGGACTTTTATGGAAACGCTTGAGGTATTTGTCGGTCTGGGATGGGCAATTTCCCACTCGTATCCCCGATGTCAGCCCAGCAAAACGGAACATATTCAAATAAAATTCATAAATTAAGGCGAAATTCATAGATGGGAGGTGTCTATTTTTTTGAAAATGAGTATATATTAATATCACGGAGATACCAATTACACCCAGCCTCTGCAACAACGCATTTCCAATGCGGCACGTCCCAGAAAAAAGAAAAAAAAACTATAAGAAAGAAAAGTCCTGCTATAGGAAACTATTCCTCAAAGCAACAACACTGACACCGCCAGAATAATACCAGTAGTCCTCCGCTCCAATAATAACGCCATCAAGAAGGAAACAGTGCACAAGCGCCGTCGTTGCCCGATCAAAGACATAGGTTTTTACCCTGAAAAAAGTTCTCACTCGCAAAATAATGCCTTCAACAAGATCATTGCCAGACACAACCAGTTAAGGCCGGACCTTGAATTTTCACGTGCAAGGTAAGATGGGAGGTGTCTGACAGCGACATGGACAGAAGTCGTCGAGGGACGCCTGGACAGCCATCCTTCAGCCCGGCGTGTCGTCGGGGTCCTCCAGCGCCTCCACCTTCAACACGCTTCGGAGGTACTCGCACGATGAAGACCAGTGCTTCGTCTTCTTCGCCAATGACCCATCGGAGTCCTGCTTCTTCGGCTTGACGAGGCGGAGGCTGCCACGCGGGAGGGACGGCGTGCAATGCTCGTTGATGACAATGTCGCCGGAGCACGCCCATGTGTGGCGGTGAGCGACACAACGGCTCCTCGGGCTTGTCCTTGACCGGGGTGAGTTGGCCCACAAAGCGAGGCAAGAGAGTCGCCAGGACAGACCCCGATGAGCGTGACGCCAAGGTCGAAGAGGAAGAAGACGATGATGTCATACGCCATGGCATCCAGGAGCTCCCTCGGCGGCGGGAGATCAGCGGAGGTGGAGGCGGGTAGTTGGGGCGTGAATTGTTGTCGGCCTCTGTGTGCAAGGATGGCTTCGAGCGTACACCCGGGTGCCACCATCACAGCCGCGTGTCGGCGGAGGGCCTCCTCCTTCGTAGGCCTCGACGCTCCGATCAGTGAAGTACCGGGTCTAGGCGGCATGTTGGATGCGGGCGAGCAGCTCGTGGCCGACGGGGACTGGCGGCACTGGCAAGCCGACGACGTTGAGCTTCCGACCAGCTGAAGTCCCGCGGCGCCGGATATCCCGCCTCGTAGAGGAGGCACACCTCCCACTCTTGAAGCCAACGATGGTCGAAGCCGTTGGATGCCGCATGGTCGCCGAGGTATCTCTCGGACATCGGTGGTGCTCCGGTGGGGGTCAGGTGGTGGCTAGGGTTGGAGTGGTGCGTCTCGAAAGAAATGGGAGGGATTTATAGGTCCGAGCGCTTAGGCGGGAGGGGTGTAGACAACGAGGCGTGTCAGCAGGTAACGGGTGGTGGCGCGCCATTAATTCGTCGTGTGGCGGTTGGACGTGACGGCTCGCCCGAAAGGCTGACCATCGCATGCCATTAATATGATGTGACGCAAAAGACGAGGGGATGAGGACTACGATGGTTTGGCTCAATGACAGGATGGGGCTACTGGTCGAGCGAAATTCGGTGCGCGAATTTCCTTCCCCCGGTGCTCCCGAGTGACCCTAAACGCGTTGGGTTCGGCCTGGAAACGCCGGTCGAAACTTCATCCCAATCCGGCCCAAACTCGGCTACTGGGGGCGACTAGAAAGAAAAGTTTTCGCTGGTGCAAAAAAAACTATGGGGGCTATTGGGGCCTAGATGAAGATGTTCTTAGGACCGTTCAATTCTATTACGGCTCGCGTTAAAATTGGGCTTGAAAAATACCAACATATTGCATAGTTTTAATTAGTTTACAGTAAAATTCAAGCCATATAACATAGTTTTAAACACATGAATAGTCTCACATTAATCTAAATAAAAAAGTAAAATTATTCATATAACAATTCAAATAAATCGTAATAAAAAGACACAAGCTCAACTAGATCAACTAGGATGTTCCCTTAAAATGCCCACAAATGCAAAATGACCACAAATGCTTCACAAGATCATCCAACTGTTAAAAATGGACATGTTGTCATTGCGGATTTCTGCATGGTGAGAAAAACAGCAAACTCGGTTTGAACCCGGTGATCAACAGTGGAAAGAAGACCTTGGTGATCATACAGATGATCCATCAGCCACTGGTGATCCTCACCCACTGTGATTATGTTGTGTATGACACCACAATTATTAGTTAATTCTCGATTGCTCTAGATAATACTGCATTTTATTATACTAGATTCATAAATTATCATAACACGTTCAACATATCGGTCTAATCTTTGCGGACAACCATGTAAAATTAAATAAGAAATGATCTGCAAAAAAACTAAAAAATGATTAATTCTTTCTCACTTAGACATAGGCCTTCCCTAATCAACTTTAATGAACGTATTTTCTTACCATTAGACCATTCATCTCGAAAGATATTTTAGAGCAGCCACTAGGAGAGGCGAACTTGAGGAGAAAAACCCATCTAGGGTTTCGTACCCCTTGCCGGCGACATCGCCGGTCCGCTCCCTCTTCGGTGGCCCTAGGGCCTTCGAGGTGTGGCGGACCATGGCCTCTTGCCGGTGGGAGGTTTTTTGCTCTTTGTTTCGTCTGCTGTTTAGTGTCTTCTTTAGGATGTTGAGGCGGCTGTGTCATGAAGTCAGAATAAGGTCCTTCTCGCTTTATCCTCGCTTCGATGGTGCATCTAGCGCTAATGGAGGACGCGTGAAGATGTTTGTCTGACAGATCTCCTGGGATTCTGTCCGTTTTCGTGTTCGTCGGTTTGTTTTTAGGTCAGTCTCTTCCGATCTACGGATGTCATTATTAGCGATGGTTGCTGCTCTGTGCGCTGGTCCATTATGGTCTTAGCACGACGACTTCACCTCTGTCTACTACAACAAGCTCTACTACGACAAGCTTTGTCTGGCTCCGGTGATGGAGGGGCGAGGACGGTGACGTGCCTTCGGCTCGCGCTAGTGTTTGTAGTCGTCGCTAGGTGGTTCAATGATCTATTTATAATTTTTATTATTTTTAGGTCTTTTGTACTGTTGTTGATTTCTTTTACTATTGTTAATGATTATTAATAGATCTGTGAAATTTTCCCAAAAAAAAGGCGCGAGCATGTGTAAAATAATATTTCGTGGGCTATGTCCATACATTAGACCCATTTCTTCCTGCCCAACACGGCGAAGCCCAATCGGCAGCAAAATCCCACGTTATCCGCTGAAAGCCGACGGGGTCTCGCCACTCGCCATCCAACCCACACTCCTCCGCTCGCTTTCTCCCTTCTCCATGGCGGCCTTCGCCCCGACCTCTCCCTCGCCGGCGATCTCCGCCTCAACCTGGCGCATGGAGTCCCTCCGAGCCGCACTTCCCGCACTTCGTTCGTCCCCATCGGCGGCTATCGGCGCCGGTCTTCGCTCTCGCAAGCAGGCGGTCCGGTTGGGCGCCTCCGCCTCCCCATTTCTCAAGAGATCCTTCATCTCTACGTCCTCTGCTTCGCCCTCCGTATCCCCTGCATCGATGTCCTCAGCGGTCTCGGCATCTCTCTCCTTCTCGTACACCTCCTCGTTCTCCGGTGAGATATCCTCTCCTTGCGACGTCATGTAACAATTACTTGCTGTCAACAAACACTGGTATGTTTGAGTCCAAATGTGCCTGCGATGCTGCCTATTGACATGGAACTACGGCAAGATGAACACCTGAGATTCCATGTTAAAATGTACAAATCATTTTGCCCACGACCTTTCAGGCCGTCTCTTGCTAGTCTAAATAGCTTTTTTACAAGTGAGTTATATTGTTCAAGCATGCTCAACTCAGTGAACCCCCAACAATTTATGAAGAGATTTGTAATTTCTCACATTTGTTTTCAAATGCATTTATCCTATTAGTGATTGCATTCCTCGTGTTCTATATTATATATGTAGTTGGGCATATGTTCTCTGTTTACCGGTACCCCAGTAGGTAGCAACAATGTACCAATCAGATGGCAAACCTTGCAACTTATTTTGAACACATATGAGCCATTTCTGTCATTAACAGATTCATCAACATTTGTACCCATTAACACGAAATCAAAATATTTTGTTATATCTTTGCTGCTTTCACTTGCTCTGTTTAATCCGATGACGCTTGACTGTATTGTGGTAGTTCAAATTATGATGCTTCCATTTCATCCTTTATGATTATCATGAGCATAAAAAAGGACAGAGTAATGGATACAAACTGGCGTAGCTGTATTTGAGAACTTTCTAACATGGACATCTGAAGTCGGAAGGACAAAAGAGCTATGGATGAAAAAGAATATAGTTAACTTTTCAGCACATGCATAATCGTTTATCTTGCTGATTAAGCAAAGAGATATTATCATGAAGAGAAAAAAAGATTTACCACCTTAACTTTTCTTAACAGCTAGTTTTCCTTAGTATATCCTGATTAACCACACCATACAAATCTCAGTGTAAGGGTGTGTTTGAGCCAGTAAATAACTCGTTTGTTAGATGTAAATATGTCAGATCAGCCTTCTCTCAAAGTTCTCGAGCCAGCCACACTGAAGACCGAATTAGGATGCACTTTTATGAAATTCCTATCAATTTCTCAATGAACTCATTCGTTGAATTTCTCTAAACATTGCAGTTGAATCAAGTTTTGAGCACCGATTGTTTGGTATTGATGTTCGTGGAAGGATATTGGCAATGAGGCACGGGAAACGTATTCCTAGACTCGGCAGACCTGCGGATCAGCGGAAAGCACTTCTGCGTGGGCTGACAACACAGCTGCTGAAACATGGGAGGATAAAGACTACCAAGCCAAGGGCAAAGGCTATGAGAAAGTGGGTGGATAAGATGATCACTCTGGCGAAGGATGGATCTCTTCACAAGAGGAGACAGGCCCTGGGGTATATTTATGAGAAGCATATAGTCCATGCATTGTTTGCTGAGGTTCCGGACAGGTATGGGGAAAGACCAGGGGGCTACACAAGGATCATCCCAACATTTCCAAGGCGGGGAGACAATGCACCTATGGCTTACATCGAGCTCGTCTAGGTGAAGTGGATTCCTTTTACAATATATGACGCCTGTTAAAATTGCCAAAAATAAATTATTTGCATTCTTCATATATTGTTGCAATAGGTTATAGCTTACACTGTTGGCATCAGAGTACAGGTAGTTTTCTTAAGTTTCTTTGCATTTTAAATTAAACTCGTACGTTCAGAAAATCAGTATGTATATTTTGAGGAAATCATCACCATATATGTTTAATATAAGTTAAATAAACAGGACAGTGTAGTTACAAATATTCCAATCTGGTTAGCAAAATAGCTGCTGCATTGTGTATTATAGGGAATATATAAAGCATCAGGTCTGCTGAATGTCTGTTTGATTTATATTTTTAAATCTGCATTTCCAGTAAGTGTGCTACTAACGACTTATAAATTATGTTTAATCTACAGAGAACCATCCACTAGTTCAAGTCCATCCATTGGTGTGGCTGAGGCCAGGTGTCTGCAAATAGCCTTTTGAATGTTCGTTTTCCGTATGTTACTTTGTAACAACAGTGTACATCATTTGTGGAATTTTGAGCTGCCTAATTTCGTCCTGTATTTGCAAAAGCAGCGTGCCATACCAGTATTGTGGAAAATCTTCCTGGTAAAGCAACCTTGTTTCTATCAGGTTTTACGGTATTCATTCCTGGAGTTTCTTTCAAGTTCATGTATGGCCTGTTTGGTTGCCCATGACAGTTGACAGTTTTTCCCATCTCAAGTGGGCCAAAATGGTCGTTTGGTTGCCCATGGTCGAGGGAATCTTTGTATTGCATGGTTTTTAAAGCAGCCCAGAGGCTCTATGAGGGTACAAGGGGATGCTCGAATCGGCCGTTTCTAGCGAACCAACCTCTGCCCATGGGTTGTGTGAGCAAGAGATAGCAGGAGCTCGCATGTGTTTGCAAAAAATCGGCTGTAAGAAATTCGGTCACCTCCTACCGATTCACATCGACTATTTACCCCCTCCTTTGTCACCGCCAGATCCCGTCCCACCATTTGTCCCAATTTGAGCTCTCTTTTTGTTTTTTGAGATGCCAATTCGGGTCTTGGTCCTGGGAAGCTTCATCAACAAGCAGGTAAGCGACGCAGTTTAATTTGGTTGGTGTAGGTCTATCGCGGCAGCAAGTATTTTTTGTCCTTGTAGCTTAGATCTATGAGCGTGTGGTAGCTCTCGGTATATTAGAACCTACGATAGCATAAGTATGGAATGTTGATCTTGATTAAGCAGTCCTCATGCCTTGGTACATGCATATTGTTCTAGATATGTTGTTGTAGACCAGATGATATGTTGCTAGATGCATTGTTCTTGTTCACATTTCTACACATGCATTGTTCTCGCTCACATTGCTAATTAGTATGATGTTGGCAACATCGGTGTTGTCAGTGTTATGTGTCGGCTCCGAATAATTACTTAGCAATGTGGAAAAATGGCATCATGAAAAGGCCACTAGAAAAATAGTTGTCATCTACCACGATCAGTTTTTGTGGTAGAAGAATCTTTTTTTGTGGTAAATGGGTCTTCTACCATGGATGGCCATCCATGGTAAAATCCGTGCAACAAAAGCGTCTAACATGATTTTGCGGGATCCGTGGTGGATGGCACCAATCGACCGCGGAAATTTATACCATGATAGATGTGTTTCGCCACCCCGTTGACTGCTAGCGTCATGTCAATTGGCCGTTATCGCTATCAACTCTCAGAAATCCATGGTAGATGCCAGGCCTAGCCAAGGCCTACTAATATATTAAGTGGCTGACCCATCTTTTTTTTAGGGGGAGCTGATCCATCTAAGAAACCAACGTTACATGGATCGACCAAATGGAATTTGTCCCTCCAACTTGTCGAGATATTCTCTAGGCCTCTCGTGTGATACTGATATGATTGGGAAAGAATGGCCATGCGCTACTCGATAAACTGTTGGTCAAGTTAGTCCGACTAAGTTAGATGGATGGAGGCCCGGCTAAATTTTAGGTGGAAGGAATCAAATACCACATAAACAAGAAAATAGAGTTAAGTCGGCACTGGCATTCCAAGGTCCTCGTCTGTGGCTTACCACCAGCAAAGGTAATCAGACAGTGCTGACATTGAAGTACTCAAAGGCATCTAGGAGTCGGCAAGCTTTGTTAGAAGCCACTGTCGTCTTATCGGTTCTGAGTGTTGCCTCACTAAGGTGTTGAAAGGATCCGTATGTCGCCTAGAGGGGGTGAACAAGCGTTCTAAAATAATTACGGTTTAGGCTCAGATAAATACGGAGTAAAACTAGCATTTAATTTATCAATCATAAAACCAAATTCAGTAGGTTCAACTAAGTGCACAAACAACCTATGCTAAGCAAGACAAGCAATAAGGCGATAGAAGAAATAAGCGAGGGACGAGGAGATGATGATTGTATCCTCAAGTTCACTTCCAAAGAAGCTATATATCTGTTGGAGAGGTGCGGTGGTGTAATGCTCCTCAAATACTACAAATGGCTTATCTTAAGGTGTGGTGGCTCGATGCGCGCCACAAAATGTTCACCTTATTATCCTGTATGCGCACCACAAAGGTGGGCACATGGTTTAATATGGGACACTTGAGGATGGGACATTTGAGGGCAGTCACAGAACCCGTATAAACTTGGGGAAATTTTCACAACTCAATTGGAGGCTCCCAAGATAATGGCAAAAAAGGACACAAGCTTGAGGTAATGTCTACAACTAAATTGGAGGCCCCAAAAAACACCACCAAGGCCACAACCGCCCAGTATTCCAAGAACCAAAGAGTAACATGCTTTCTTGATTTCACCAACCAAATTCTCTATAGAGAACTCAAACCGATGCACCTAATGCAATGACAAATCCTTTACTCTCAAGCTCCACTAAAGCTACAAAAGCTATTGGAAAAATAAGAGAAGAAAACACAAGAAATCCACAAAATTGGAGGGGTAGGGAGTATGCAAAGCCCAAAATTTCAATAATGGTGGGTAAAAAAATGAAGATTGGAGGGATAGGGAGTATGCAAGCTCCAAAATTTTAATAATGGTGGGTAAAAATAATCTCAAGAGTTAGAGAAATTTTGGAGAATAAGACCCACTTAAATAGGACAAGAAAAATCTGCTCGTTATGCACAGTTTCACGCATTTCGCAGTACTATTAGGCCCCTGATGGTACTACCGCCACAAAAATTGAATTAAATAGAAGGTTGGCAAGCCTTTGGCAGTAGTAGGCCGGAACTAGGGCCTTAATACCGTCAATGGAAAAACTCTAGACAATAGTGTACGAAATCTTCGATAACTTTTAATTATGTACTCCGATTTTGATGAATTTGGGCTCATTTTGAAGAGAATAATAAGAACTGAAATATTATTCAAAGAAACATCCTAGTACAACAAGGAAGTATACAACCAAAATAAGAAAGATTTGACTTCTCTAAAAGCAATGAACTAGTAAAACCTTGGATATAAAAAAACGCAAGAAGTTGAGTTTGAAAACTCCAATTAGGATGGAACCAATTTTGATGGAAAGATAAAGTTAAGTAGTATCTCAAAAAAATACCAAGTAGATAGAGGTTAGGAACCTCCCTCAAATAAGAACTAAAAAAGATTACAACATAAAAACACAATAATTTTTTTATACTAAATCCGTTTTTGATGAACTAGAGCTTGACATGAGAAAAACCACAAGCTCTAACACCACACATGGGGAAGATACAAATAAAAACCAAGAAATATGATGCTAATAATGCAAAGGTTTGATCTCTCTCTGAAAGATATGATCGAGTTACTCACTTTAGAGCCCCTCTTGATAGTACGGCCATATATATACATATATATATATATATATCCTAAATCCGGTATCCCAACTAACATCATAAGACTGACAAAAGAGAAAACATATTAAGATCATATCTTTTTCCGTGAGCATTCCAATTGAGCTTGATGTAGCCAATCTTGTTCTCCTCAATATGGAACACATTTCTTGATTGCTCTTGCTCAAGCTTACTTGATGAAGACTTGAGAATGGCTCTCCCATACTCCCATGGGAGAATCACTTCTTTGGGCATGTTCTCACCTATCCATGATCACCGAGGATGGCAAGATTAAAGCATATGATCTTCTCTAGTTGTCTCAACTTGAACTTGCACTTCTTCATATCTTCTTGAGTGTTGATCCACTTGAAACCGATCTTTGCACTTGACTTGATCAACCTTGTATCTTATTATTTTTTCAAAATGATATCTTGAAGTGATGTAAGAATGCTCACACTATCTTATTCTTCAAGAAATGCTTTCAATAAACTCAACTCTCACATGACCATACTTCGGATCACACCTTGATTATGTCCTTGGTCATAGATTCTTCTTCTTCATTTCTTCATCTTTCAACCTTGAAGCTAACACATGGTACAATCGATGCCAATGCACAATTCCTACAAGTACAACTAAATGCAAAAAATTAATCCATAGAGATTGTCATTAATTACTAAAACCACACATGAGGCACACATGCACTTACAATTGTGTCCGGCTTGCCTTGAACCTGCAGGGTCACACAATTGATAGGATGGATCTAGGCGTATTTGTATCCAACTATCATGTCGGCTAAGCAGAGGCTTGGCTGGATAGGGACAAGTGTCAATGGATTAGAGTCACTTTAACTAGGGTTAGGGTTGTATACTGATGGGACACTATGTGTCCCCTCACCTACTTCACATATATATAGGTGGGTGGGGTGGCGGTAGAAAAAAGGAGTGAGTTCATCCCCAGTGCCTCACATGCAAGCCACCACCACCACCACCTCGTCCCATGGCGGCAGATCAGAGGCTAGCATCTCCCCATTGCTGCTCCACCTTGTATGTGTGGAAACCGGCAGAGGCATCGCATGTGAGGTGCTCGACGACATAAGGTTGAGGCGATATGTGACGGAGTAAACCGGAATCAACGAAAGAGGAGCTCGTCGGAGCCGAAGCCATGATAAAGAACATGGACTGCACCGCCTCGAGCAATGTGCGACACCAACTTCTGGAACTGTGTGTCTAGCAGTAAGAATTATGGTCATCCTCCTAAGACAGATCTTGGGTGGCTTCTCGCCGGAGGTTGTCCGGTGATTTTTTTTGCTATCGGTTCTTCTACCAGCTGGAGCCCAACAGTGAGCCTTTGTGGCATCAGTGAGTGGTATGCCTCCGCATATCATGGTGAGAACTTTGTGGTGTTTGGTGAGCATTGTGCTACAACTCCTGAAAGTGAGACTTTTGTGGCATGCAGGAAGCAGTACGCCGCCGCACCTCTCCAACGGATATTAGTTTTGCTTGGAAATGAACTTAGGGATAAATCATCATCCCCACGTGTTTCGGTTATTTATTTACATGAGCTCTTTACTTGTGATAGCCTTCGTGCTTGAAGTTATACATCTTGCTTTCTTAGTTGCTTGTCTTACATAACATAAGTTGTTGGTGCATATAGTTGATCCTAGTGTATTTAAGATTTGTGCTCGATGTTTTATTCCGCATTTATTTGAGTAAAAACCATGATAACTTTAAAATGCATTGTCAATGAGATGTAGCCGATGCAGTTCGTGTCAGTGTCCCCAAACCACTTGTCCGACATTGTTGCGGATCGCCCTATTGGGAGCGCCAATGAGTTGCCCTAAGAATGATCATCGGGGAACATGAGCACACATGAGAGGTTGACGCACATGCATTTTAGCTACGAGGATAGAATCAAACACATGACCGAGTTTTGACACGTCTTGAGTGAGTCGGTCTACTGCAAAGGTGGTGCGGGGGCAAGTCGAACTTGACTGTTCGAGATACATCGTCTTGGGTCATTAGTCTGGCCGTCATCGTGAGGGGAGATGGTGCAACCCCCAAGGGTAAATCTTTGGCATCGTAGGAACATGCCAGTGAGAAACGTGAACTCAAAATATGAAAAATAGTGACAACTATGGATGAAATACCATGAAGGACGATGTGACGGTTGTGATGGAGAGTGCCAGTGTCATCTAAGCCACAGGACGATGTTGGTCGCCATCATGGCACGCGACAAGTCATCTACACAAGTAGTAGAACAATGTAACAATTTTTGTGGTGAGCATATCGTTGGCAAGAAATCTTGTGTATGACATGTGGGGTAGGTTATGATACACCACAATTTGCAAAGAACCCTGTCATGCCTAACGTGTGGCGTGGCAAAGATGCGGCCGTAAAGCAGTGAGGCCGCTCTTGAGACTTTCACTCTTTGAGACTGGTCACCTCGACGGGTCTCAATAGTAAACGGTCATTGAATGTGGGTTGGTAGGTTGGCGGAGGAAAGAAACAGGGCGACCGAATTCAAACGCCGGTCGCTACCCGCCGACGAAGGAGTGGAAAAAGGTTGCAGGAAACAGGAAAAGTGAGCTAGCTAGAAACCGAACCGAAAGGATGCAACTCGACAATCTTATCCTGCAAGTGCTATTTTCTCGCAATCTCATCTCTGATAGTACTACACCGAGACCGCATTGAATCGGTGCTGCCCATGCCGCGAAAGCAAACGCGAGCCACGCCAAAACAAACGTCCACCACCACCCCCCCTTCTCTTTCTTCTTTTTCTTGTCGACTGTACAAACCGTCCGAAAAAGGAAACGAGCGTACGCTTTGCTTGCGTCTCCGCTGCACCCTCGACACCTACTCTACTGATCTACTCTAGTCTCTAGTCTAGGCTGAAAACGTCCAGCGGCGGACCGGCGGCGGATAGGAGGTCCAGCAGCCACTCCTCGTCGAACTCGTCCGCCGCCCCCTCCGGTGCCGCCGCCGTCGCCTGGTCGTCGGGCTCCGGCCACGGCCACGGGATGGGCGTCGGGGGCGGCGGCGCGCCGGCTCGCGTGTCCACGGAGGCCATGACCGTCGACGCCGCGGCGGAGAAGGACGGGCCGCAGCTCTCCTCGTTGCCGTTGATGGTCACGAACCCGTCGCCGCCCTTCTCCGCCGAGGAGATCTCCATCTCCAGCCACCGCATCACCTCCTCCACCGACTCCTCCTCAATGCCCTCGTACTCCTCCGCATCCTCCTTCTCCCCCAGCTCCAGCTCCTTCCACGAGAAGCAACCGCCCTCTCCGGACACGGGGCCGGCGCCGCCAACAGAAACAGAGGCCACCTCCCCGTCCCGCTTCCGCTTCCGTACGCCGGCGACGTCCTCCGCCTCCTCCATCGATCCCAACTAGGACCCCTCTCCACCGACAGAATCAGAAACTCAGGCCAGAGAGAGAGAAGGGAACCGCCAAGTGGAATGGAAAGCAGAGCAAACTGCAGAGAACCCGTAGCGCGGTGGAGCGCTCGGCCACGTCCACGTAGGGTTTATATAGCCACGAAGCGTCCTTCCGGACGTGGCTGCGCGGCGCGGGCGGCAGCGCCCCCGGGGCCGTCGGATCCGCCTCGGGAGCACGCCACGACGCGCATCCTGCGGCCTGGGCGTACTACGTGGGATAGATAGGGGCCCGCGGTGCGTGGCGCGTAGCGCGCTCCTTGGGGCGCCGCGCTTTTCTTGGACGCGGACGGGTGGGGCCGAGCGAGGAGAGACGGACCGGAACGGCAGAGTCTCTCTCTCTTTTTCCCTCGGTCGGTTTAGTTTGACTGACGGGTCGGTCGGCCCGTGGTGGTGGTGGTGGATGCCAGTTGGGCTCTTGCCAAAAACGTCCCTCCCCCCATTCTCGCGCCCGTGACGGATGCAGCCCAGCGTTTATCGGGGTCGTGCATTGATTGTCGCCAGCTGGGTGTTTTGCTCCATCGGGCAGTTTCGACGGAAACCCGCGCGCTCCCGATCCGTCGCCGATCACCTGCCAGCTTCCAGTCCAGGATAAACGTCACCTTCCTGTGTTTATTTCTTCCGCACCAAGGATTCGTCCAGATTAACCGTGTGAGCTGTACCGCGTTTTCTTCCGAGAGAAGTTTTTCCACGAGGCTTGACGACAATGACGAGACGCGCACATCCATGAATGCAGGATCCGTGATGAAGCAGCTATATGCTGGATGACCGGAGGAAGAAGAGGAGACAGCCGTTAAACAAGGCAAGGAATTACCTCCCGAAGTTCGGCCCAACAAAGTATTTGGGCCGATAACATCGAACCCTGAATCTATCTCTTCGTACTAGTATGAAATGGGAAATTCCACGGAAATACTAATTGCCGCCCGCGCGCCGCACAGGACGCTCTCCTGTTGGGCAGGCCAATTTGCTGTGTGATGTTTTTTTTTTCGTTTTTTCTTTGTCTTTGTCTTTTCCTTTTCTTTTCTTTTTGTTTTCCTTTTTCTTTTTGGTTTTCTTTTTTACTTTACTTTTTTATTTTTATCAAATAATAAACACATTATATTTTAAAAAATATTCACTTTTTAAAATTATTTTACGTTCTTCGAAATTGGTTCATGAGTTTTTTAAGTTGTTTCATGATTTTTTTGAAGTTGTTTTATGGTTTTTGACAATTAGTTAATGATTTTTCAAATTTGGTTTATGTTTTTTGAATTTGGTTCATGATTCTTTTGAAATTGGTTTATTTTTTAAAAAAATTGTTCATGATTTTGGAAATATTATTCATGATTTTTTAAATTGGTTGATGATTTTTTAAAATTGGTTTATGGTTTTTGAAAATTATTTCATGATTTTTGAAATGTGGTTTATGTTTTTTTGAATTTGATTCATGTTTTTTTCAATCTGGATCATTTTTTTGAATTTGGTACATGACTTTTATGGTTTATGGTTTTCAAAATTTGTTCCTGATTTTTGAAATATTATTCATGATTTTTGAAATTTGGTTCATGAGTTTTTGAAAAATCTTCATGAAATAAATTACCAGATCTGATAGGCAGCTATCGAGGCATAACTGATAGGTTAATAATGATATAAAAAGTCAACAAATCAGAAGAAAAAATCGCATATAAAATAGAGAACTAGAAAATCATGTAAGTAAATTGTAACGCACAGCACGCCACAGTGCCGCTGCATGCACCTGTTGTTGCTTTGCCGCTGATGGAAACATGTTGGCATGATTTGCACGTGATCCTGACGTTGGAAATATGCTAAATGGCTATCATCATTGCATGTCTCTAATTCGGCTAACCCGGATGACCCATAGTTAGTAGCAAGGCCTATGGTCTACTGGGCGGCCCAGCTAGACAAATTCATAAGAGAGGTACATGCCTGATAAAGGAAGGCTATGGTGCAGTCACCGACCAACCCGAAGCCTTGGAGTGCAAAACATAAAGACTAATTAGTATTACTATAGGACTCTATAACCTGTTTGGCTGGGACTTTTCCCTGTAACCCTAGGTTCTGGCGCCTTTATAAACCGGACCTCTGGAAGCCTTTAGGGTATAACTCAAATCAATTGACACACATCGCACAGCGAATCAATCCTTGTAACTCGGCGTATTGCCATTATTGTGATTTATAGTAGAAGTAGCATTCTGCCACCATTGTGGGATCTGAACCTGGGTAAGTTGTGTTACCTCGTACCCGCCAACTCGTCGTCTTCTCCCACCTCTCTAAACACACTCTATGAGGACCCCTCCATGGTATACTCGTCGGCAATACCACGACAGTTAGCGCCCACCGTGGAGCAATAAGCGCTTCGACCTCTATATCGGGCGAGGTCCAATCTCTTCGCGGGAATCGGTGACACCGTAGCAATCAGGCGTGTTCTCTTCTCCGGCAATGTTTCGATCTCCCGATGAATTCTAGATCCCAACAAAGACGAACCCAACCCACTGCTTGATTGTACCAATTGGGGACATCCACTATTTCATCGACAAAACCGACTTGGGCACTAGTTCCCAGGAAGTCGGAGGATCATCAAGGCCCGCATGGACCGCCTCCGGGTAGGACATGCTCGTGGAAGGATCGAAGTCGGATCTCTCTTCGGAATTTGCCGGTTTAGATCAGAAAAATTCAAGGACACCTAAACCACCCCTGTGCAGGATATAATGGTGGAAGACCAATGCAAATCCGCCAGGTTGCCCCGTGCGTCTAGAAAGTAGCGGTCACACTTTGTTGGTGTCGTGACCATCTTCGATCTGGCTCACTGCGTTCAAGATATGGTGAGTGCCCCCGAGATTACATCGCCAGATGTCTCCGGCTGAGGGCCTACTTGGAGGGTTATCCCAGCAGTGACGCGATCTACCACTTCGTTGAAGGACTTACGCGCGGCACACTCTCCGGCATACGCTCAGGAGACAGCAGGCCGCAGGGAACCTTACTCTCGATTAGATGGTCAACACTATCAACAGTTTCGCTGCTGCCAATGAGCATGCCCAGGCCGGACTCGTCGCCTTACTCGGGCCATCACCGCCACCGCCCAATGGCCCCGCTTCCTTAGCACTGTCCTCCGCCATCGAAGAGGCTCCTGCTCCCTCTGACTCTGTTCTAGACGCGCTCTATGCCAACATCAACACGGAAGAAATTGACACTGCTATGAAGGAGCTGGAAGAGGAGATCAACCGCGAGGAGCATGCCGACAAGGTCGTCACTTCCCATC
Organism: Avena insularis; assembly: GCA_023614405.1. NCBI lineage: Eukaryota > Viridiplantae > Streptophyta > Magnoliopsida > Poales > Poaceae > Avena > Avena insularis. The sequence goes on from CM042689.1 coordinate 4,368,954, forward strand.
AGGTGCTAGTCGCCATCAGGAGTGTGATAGAAGAAGATCAATAAACCGGAGCAGCTCCGCCAAAGCCACAAGACACCGGGAAGGGACCAGCCGAAAACGCTGATGATCCTCCGGCAAGGGCTATGCCCCCTCCGGCTATTCCCGTGCAGCAGCCGCATGAACTGGCCACCGGTCCCATCAACGCTAATCTCGCAAATCTGCCGCCACCACCATGTTCTTATGCGGCCGCCCAAATCACTCTAGCTGACATAATGATGTACGACAACTTTCTTGTCAAGCCCATGACCGTGGCCCATATCTGAAACATCCATCTTGATGAGAATTGCCACCAGCTACTAGACGAGGCGCATGCCATCACGGAGCAAGACACAAAGCTAGATCAAGATCTGACCAATGCGTAGAAATCAATCGAGGCGGCTAAGGCCATGGAGACGGAGTATAAGAACCTTCTCAAGTAGTAGAAGAACAAGAAAGCTCTGGCACACGTCGTCAACGATCCCGGCATATGGTGTAAATTGGGGTGGGCTCCTTCGAAGCCGACACAAGCTAAGCCTTACATTGACAAGGAAGGAAACCAAGTCATGCCAACATCCGCCCTCAACATGTCCGTCGCCAAGACTCTACTGGAGCAGGATAGATAGCCCGAAGCTCTGGACCAGGTCTATGACGTCGTCGCCAAGGATGTCAAACAACAGTAAAAGGCCACCTCTCAGAGACTGGAGTCCGACCCGACATATTGTCAGTCTAGTGCGCCCAGGAAGCCCATGGCAAGATCTCCTCAAGATGTCGGATCTCAAACGGGTTCATCAGAACGAAGATAGAGGGAAGCATGCAATAGGACTGATACTATCCCCATATCCTCCGACCACGGAGGAAAGGCTAATCCCCAAGGTTCGCCCCCTCCGCCCCGTCATCCCCGGCATCACGAAGACCCGAAGGCTCACCATCGCACGAGCATGCCTCCACCTAGACACCCCCAGGGCGGCATCGTCATCCGCGATAATGTGGAGAAGTCTCGGCATGACGGAGAGCGCCGTGGCAACCATGGGCACATGAGTAGGTCGCATCATGACCCTTTGCGTCCGACAAGCAACCGCGTGTAACACCCTCAGAATCGGCCCTATGCAAGTTTTAGCGAAACTCGCCAAACCCGCATAGAAACGATTCAAAGGTGCCCACCAGGCACTTTCGTGCGGGTGGAAAACGAAGTAATAACATTACACAACAGTCCTCGATGGGACCCACAGAACAGATATATACAACACGACTCCAGGAGTCAAGAATACAGATATATTATACAAAGATCCAAATCACCTTGAAAATGATGGCGCATCCGACTACGGACAAGATGCAAATGGGGCTAAGAGCCCTGAAGAATAACCAATGGCGTCCATAACTCGCCTGTGCCAAGCCGGAAGGGTAACCTGCTAACGACGCCGATCTCAAAACCTGCTTAAACAAAAGGGTGCCGACAAAGGGCAAAGGAAAAGAGGAGCGCCAAGATCGAGGCCAAGACATCATGAGGCTAGAATTCGGCGGTCCTCCCCTACATAGGTATGGTGGACTGAAGCGGCAGTGCGGCATGCTCTAAACAACCTATAGAGACTCGATACAACTGGCGACTATCAGAGAGGGGTAAGAAAGACCTATTCGAAACCAACCTGATTCTAACACCAAACAATCCCATCCTGGTATTCCCCCTCGAGACCAAACGAGAAAGTCAACCGAGGAACTCACACAGTTGGTAGTTTTATTTATTCAGTTATCGTTGCAGCAATTACTAGTCAGGTTTAGATAATCATCCTGATAAAATAAGCAGTGGGCACTTTTAGTTGACCATTCCGTGATAGTTGCAACACTTACTAGTCAGATACAATTAGCATGAGATAACCCCAAAACCCAGCAGTTGTTGGTACTTTTACTTAGCCATTCCGTTGTAGTGAAGCTGATTACTAGTCATATCGGATACAAGTCAATTTATAACAATAAACTTTAGTTATAGTTGTCTATGATCAAGCACTGTGCTCCAAGTCGTCCATAACCGCGGACACGGCTTCTCGAAAAGATTTAACCAGGGGGTGCACCAAAGTATCCACAAGCACTTCGACCTTTTTTGCCAGATCAGTTAACATACACCCATCGGTATGTCGGCGGGGCCTAAGTCATGACGTTCCCAGACCCAAAGCAAGCACGGGGGCCACCCCACCAAGTCGAACCCGCAACGAAGTCGGCCGGTCTCCGAGACGGACTTAGGGTTTGGGTAGACGGCTGTGAACGACAGCAAATCCCAAAACTGGGACTGTCGACACCGCGAAAACGTGTCCCGATCCTAAACAGTACAATGTGCTATCCATCGCACAATTTAATTAAAGCGGTAAAGCATGGCATAAGTACAGGATAGTAAATAAAACCTCAAACTAGTTTGTGGCCCCCAGTACAATACTTTGAAATCAGGTAATAATCAATGGGGGGCCCATATCTCCCCACCTGTGGTTAGCGCGCTCAATCTCTAACAGTGTCAAGAACTCGGGTCCCACGGACACAAGTGGGATCGGAAACCAACATTATCTATCACCCACCGATGCCTCTGCTTACTTACTTCAATTTTAGTTGTTAAACAGTAATTAAAGTGAACAATAATTAAAGCCATGATCATCTCCAACATTGAACATGCGGCTCTTCTCCAACAACTGTGGTACTTGACGACACGCATCAACACTTGAGCAAGCGACTACGACGCGCAAGTCCAACTATCTACCAAACAACAGGTAATAGGGTGTGTCCGAGGCAATATAGGGCTGCAAGGGATATCACGGTACGAAACTAGAGCATCGCAACACGATAGCAATAGATCAACAGGAGGGTAAATACTATAAAAGTAAGATAGGTAGAAAGGGGAGGTGTCTCAAAAACGCTGTCAAGGTTCAACCCAAGATCGCGAAGCTCACATCAACTCAACGGCCTTATCCGCGAAGAAGCAAAACACTAGAACAAACACCGGATGCAATATTTAATACAACGGCAAAAGATCGGGCATGATGCATGCATGATGTATGACATGGCAAGATGCGATGCAATTAGGTCATATTAAGCGGAACCGGGGGTCCCGACAATTAGTTAGATGGTTCAAGTTGTTTATCTACCCCGCAAATTAAATGTTGTTTTAACAAGGCAAGATATGACAACGGTTCGATGCACAAATTTAAATGAGGCCAATATAAGGCTAGATTTGCCCGCATATGGGCCCCATATTTAATTATGAGGTGAATCGGCGTAATGCCCCCAAACCACACTAATATGCATGCGAGTATGACAATTTAATATGCAACAATATCAATATCATATATTATAAAATATGAGGGGTCTCGAATAGGGGTCACACATTAGGGGTCTCGACGATCTTGGGCTCGAGGGGTTCGGGTTGGTCTCGTGGTTCGACGGATCGGCCTCTTGATAACGGAAGTCGATCTTGTCGCATCCGGGAAGGAGAACTTGTCGCCCAGGTCTCGGTGTCCGGTGAAGTACTTATGCTCGCGCGGCGTTTCGACGTCATTTGGTTTCATGTCGACGGTCTTGGTGTCCTCGATGGAGAACTCGGTGTATCCGGGAGCGTTCTCGGGTCCCCGAGGAGAGCTTGGCGTTCCACGATGAGGTTACTAGCGGCCGTGTTGGAGATCCTGTCCTTCTACTTGACCAGCACCAAAACATGACACATGGAGCAAAACTCGCTGGTACTAGAGGTACCACGAACTAGCACCAAACGCCACGGCAAAGAAGATGCATGCAGAGGACATGCGGCCTCGGTACAGAGGATGGCAGCGAGCTTGGGCACGGACCGGGCGGCGAGGAGCTTGGCGGTGAGGTCGACGGTGGCCACGGGCGCGCTCGAGGATGCGGGAGACGACGACGGTGATGGCGGGCGAGAGGCGCAGACGAGGCCGACGGAGGAGGAGACGGGGCGGGCAGGCAGGCCGAGGGAGGACGGAGGGGTCGCAGTGGGGCCTCGAGCTCCTGGTGGCGGTCGGGGAGTTCGCGGGGAGGCGGAGGCCCGACGGCCAGCGAGGACGAGTAGGGCGCGGTGGCGGGGTGGAGGCCGCGGGCGGCGGGACGGCGGGTGGCGAGAGGATGAGGGTGGCGGCGAGCTTGCCAAGGGGCGGCGGACAGGGAGTCAAGTGAGGAGCGGCGGTCTCCGGCCAAGGGCGAGGAGAGGGAGGAGAGGGGAGGGAGGGAGACGAGCGGGAGGAAGGCCGGCGAGCGGCGGTGAGCACAGAGGAGAGAGAGGGAGAGGTCGGGGACGGGGGCTTAGGGAGGGAGAGAGAGAGAGGTCCCCAGTGGGTCGGTGGGGGCCTGTGGCGGTGAGGGGGTGGGAGTTGGTTGGTGGGGGTGTGGTCTGCGGGTGGGGCCAGGGGCGGTGGGGGTCCGGGTGCAGAGAGAGAGGGTGAGGGAGTGGCTGTGTGAGAGAGGGAGAGGGGTGAGGATGAGGTGGCAGCCAGGGATAGGCTAGGGGAAGGGAGGTGATGAGGTGGCTGGCCATCGGTTGGGGTGATGTGGAGGGTTTGGGGTAGACTAGGACTAGGTAAGAAAAGATTGGGTGGCTGATTGATGAGGTGGCAGCGTGGGTAGGAGTTTGGGGAGGGTGAGGTGGCACACTTGGTTGGTGGGTAGGATAGATTTGGGTGGGGATAGGATTTAGAGGGCTGGTTTAGGTGGACTGCTTTAATATCTGGGGTGGTCGATCGGGTCGGTTCGCCTGCTCGAACGCCCTAAAAATATTTAACTATTTTATTTATTTCCAACCGGGCTTTTGCAAACCGATAGCAGACAAAACAAAGTAATCCGGAGACCCGGGTTTTGCGTTTGAATAAGACGGGGCGTTTAGAAAACAAATTAGGTTTTTCCGCAAATAGTTTTATGCAAGCAAATGCAAGATGATGGCGATGCTCAAATGCAATGTGGTATGATGACATGAGCATGCGGTCATGATGATGCAATGCACAAAAACAACGCGATTTTCTAGTAGTGGTTTTTGCGGGATGCCACAATTCGACACCACTAACAATGGATCTCGCCCTCGAGATCCGCCTCATGGTACCGGAAAGGAAGGTCGGCGATCTGCGTCTTCTCGCTTCGTGTAGATCCTCGCGACACCACTAACAAGAGGTCGTTGTTCACGTTCGTCAAGAGAACACTCCGGATAAACAACGGACGAAGTTAAAGGTAAGGCCACCTCTAACTATCATGGAAGGAGTAAGAGTTGCATCGATCCACCATTCAATGTACAAAAGCGAATGATAGGAGTAGTGGTATGGTCGCGACTCCATCCCGCACTCCAAGCATTACTCTGTACACGAACGGATAGATTATGCAACCAACCCTCAGGATTCAGACTGAAGATCTCGACAAGCGAGGTTCGGAAACAAAGGAGTGATGCAGACTCTGCATCGGATCTGGCGTAGATGATGTCGTCGCGTCGGAAAACACCGGAAGGCACAAACAAGGAACAAAGAATGGTACCACAGAAGACGGATTCCTCTGGATGGTAGAACACCGTTACCAAAGGAGGAAGCGAACCCTGAAGGTACGACGGAACCCAACCACGAGAATCCTGGACTCGAAGAAAAAGACGAGAGCGGATTCAAAACACGCAGAGGTAAGAGGAGAATAGCAGAGGGGTAAGGAGTAAAATCAGACCTAATCAGAACTATCCAACCGATTTTGCAAAAATAGTTTTGACACTCTACTGCGGCCGTTAGCTAGGTTATCCTACAGGCTGGACTTGTGGGGTATCGCAACTGCTGAGCTCTGATACCACTCTGTAACACCTCGATCGCCCTATGCAAGTTTTAGCGAAAACTCGCCAAACCCGCATAGAAACGATTCAAAGGTGCCCACCAGGCACTTTCGTGCGGGTGGAAAACGAAGTAATAACATTACACAACAGTCCTCGATGGGACCCAAAGAACAGATATATACAACACGACTCCAGGAGTCAAGAATACAGATATATTATACAAAGATCCAAATCACCTTGAAAATGATGGCGCATCCGACTACGGACAAGATGCAAATGGGGCTAAGAGCCCTGAAGAATAACCAATGGCGTCCATAACCCTGCCCAGGCCAAGCCGGAAGGGTAACCCTGCTAACGACGTCGATCTCAAAACCTGCTTAAACAAAAGGGGTGCCGACAAAGGGAAAAGGAAAAAGAGGAGCGTCAGTACTGAGGCCAGTACACGGCGAGGCTAGAATTCGGCGGTCCTCGCCTACATAGGTATGGTGGACTGAAGCGGCAGCGCAGCAAGCACTATACAACCTATAGTGACTAGATACAACTGGCGACTATCAGAGAGGGGTAAGAAAGACCTATTCGAAACCAACCTGATTCTAACACCAAACAATCCCATCCTGGTATTCCCCCTCGAGACCAAACGAGAAAGTCAACCGAGGAACTCACACAGTTGGTAGTTTTATTTATTCAGTTATCGTTGCAGCAATTACTAGTCGTTTAGATAATCATCCCGATAAAATAAGCAAGTGGGCACTTTTAGTTGACCATTCCGTGATAGTTGCAACACTTACTAGTCGACAATTAGCATGAGATAACCCCAAAACCCAGCAGTTGTTGGTACTTTTACTTAGCCATTCCGTTGTAGTGAAGCTGATTACTAGTCATATCGGATACAAGTCAATTTATAACAATAAACTTTAGTTATAGTTGTCTATGATCAAACCTTTGTGCTCCAAGTCGTCCATAACCGGACACGGCTTCTCGAAAAGATTTAACCTAGGGTGCACCAAAGTATCCACAAGCACTTGACCTTTTTTGCCGGATCGTTAACATACACCCATCGGTATGTCGGCGGGCCTAAGTCATGACGTTCCTGCACCCAAAGCAAGCACGGGGCCACCCCACCAAGTCGAACCCGCAACGAAGTCGGCCGGTCTCCGAGACGGACTTAGGGTTTGGGTAGACGGCTGTGAACGACAGCAAATCCCAAAACTGGGACTGTCGACACCGCGAAAACGTGTCCCGATCCTAAACAGTACAATGTGCTATCCATCGCACAATTTAATTAAAGCGGTAAAGCATGGCATAAGTACAGGATAGTAAATAAAACCTCAAACTAGTTTGTGGCCCCCAGTACAATACTTTGAAATCAGGTAATAATCAATGGGGGGCCCATATCTCCCCACCTGTGGTTAGCGCTCAATCTCTAACAGTGTCAAGAACTCGGGTCCCACGGGACACAAGTGGGCGGTCGAAACCTACATTATCTATCACCCACCGATGCCTCTGCTTACTTACTTCAATTTTAGTTGTTAAACAGTAATTAAAGTGAACAATAATTAAAGCCATGATCATCTCCAACATTGAACATGCGGCTCTTCTCCAACAACTGTGGTACTTGACGACACGCATCAACACTTGAGCAAGCGACTACGACGCGCAAGTCCAACTATCTACCAAACAACAGGTAATAGGGTGTGTCCGAGGCAATATAGGGCTGCAAGGGATATCACGGGTACGGAAACTAGAGCATCGCAACACAGATAGCAATAGATCAACAGGAGGGAGTAAATACTATAAAAGTAAGATAGGTAGAAAGGGGAGGTGCTACCGAAAACGCGTCAAGGTTCAACCCAAGATCGGGGCGAAGCTCACATCAACTCAACGGCCTTATCCGCGAAGAAGCAAAACACTAGAACAAACACCGGATGCAATATTTAATACAACGGCAAAAGATCGGGCATGATGCATGCATGATGTATGACATGGCAAGATGCGATGCAATTAGGTCATATTAAGCGGAACCGGGGGTCCCGACAATTAGTTAGATGGTTCAAGTTGTTTATCTACCCCGCAAATTAAATGTTGTTTTAACAAGGCAAGATATGACAACGGTTCGATGCACAAATTTAAATGAGGCCAATATAAGGCTAGATTTGCCCGCATATGGGCCCCATATTTAATTATGAGGTGAATCGGCGTAATGCCCCCAAACCACACTAATATGCATGCGAGTATGACAATTTAATATGCAACAATATCAATATCATATATTATAAAAATATGAGGGGTCTCGAATAGGGGTCACACATTAGGGGTCTCGACGATCTTGGGCTCCGAGGGGTTCGGGGTTGGTCTCAGGGTTCGACGGGATCGGCCTCGGATAACGGAAGTCGATCTTGTCGCATCCGGGAAGGAGAACTTGTCGTCCAGGGTCTCGGTGTCCGGGGTGAAGTACTTGGCGTTCCGCGGCGAAGTGCTTGACGTCATTTGGTTTCATGTCGACGGTCTTGGTGTCCTCGATGGAGAACTCGGTGTATCCGGGAGCGTTCTCGGGTCCCCGAGGAGAGCTTGGCGTTCCACGATGAGGTTACTAGCGGCCGTGTTGGAGATCCTGTCGGTCCTTCTACTGACCAGCACCAAAACATGACACATGGAGCAAACCCGCTGGTACTAGAGGTACCCTGAACTAGCACCAAAACGCCACGGCAGCAGCAGCATGCATGCAGAGGACATGCGGCCTCGGTACAGAGGATGGCAGCGAGCTTGGGCACGGACCGGGCGGCGAGGAGCTTGGCGGTGAGGTCGACGGTGGCCACGGGCGCGCTCGAGGATGCGGGAGACGACGGCGGTGATGGCGGGCGAGAGGCGCAGACGAGGCCGACGGAGAGGCCGAGGGAGGACGGGCGGAGGGGTCGCAGCTGGCGGGGCCTCGAGCTCCTGGTGGCGGCCGGGGAGTTCGCGGGGAGGCGGAGGCCCGACGGCCGGCGAGGTCGAGTAGGGCGCGGTGGCGGGGTGGAGGCTGTGGCAAGGGACGGCGGTGGCGAGAGGAGGATGAGGTGGCGAAGCTTGCCAAGGGGCGGTGACGGCGGGAGCTGTGAGGAGCGGGCGCGGGCTCAGGCTGTGGGCGAGAGAGGAGAGAGGAGAGGGAGGAGGAGACGAAGGGGAGGAAGGCCAAAGCGGTGAGCACAGAGAGAGGAGGGGTCGGGGACGCGGGCGGAGGGGGGGAGAGAGAGAGGTCCCGCAGGTGGGTCGGTGGGGCCTGTGGCGCGAGTGGGAGTTGGTTGGTGGGGGTGTGGTCTGCCAAAGGTGGGGGTCCGGGTGCAGAGAGAGAGGGTGAGGGAGTGGTGTGTGAGAGAGGAGAGGGGTGAGGATGAGGTGGCAGCTGTGGATAGGCTAGGGGAAGGAGGTGATGAGGTGGCGACTGCCACTCGGTTGGGGTGATGTGGAGGGTTTGGGGTAGACTAGGACTAGGTAAGAAAAGATTTCTGGGTGGCTGATTGATGAGGTGGCAGCGTGGGTAGGAGTTTGGGGGAGGGGTGAGGTGGCACACTTCGGTTGGTGGGTAGGATAGATTTGGGTGGGGATAGGATTTAGAGGGGCTGGTTTAGGTGGACCGTTTTAATACTGGGGGTGGTCGACTGGGTCGGTTCGGCCCGTTCGACTGCCCCACTAAAAATATTTAACTATTTTATTTATTTCCAACCGGGCTTTTGCAAACCGATAGCAGACAAAACAAAGTAATCCGGAGACCCGGGTTTTGCGTTTGAATAAGACGGGGCGTTTAGAAAACAAATTAGGTTTTTCCGCAAATAGTTTTATGCAAGCAAATGCAAGATGATGGCGATGCTCAAATGCAATGTGGTATGATGACATGAGCATGCGGTCATGATGATGCAATGCACAAAAACAACGCGATTTTCTAGTAGTGGTTTTTGCGGGATGCCACAGCGCGATAGGCATGAGGGGTCGCAGGAGGGAAATAGCAAGAAGGCTAACCCACCGCCGCCTCCGCCACTGTCGCCACCCAGCAGCCACCATGGCGGAGGTGGACCACGTCGTTTGATGTCTACGCACTTCTATTCTTGTAGACATATGTTGGGCCTCCAAGTGCAGAGGTTTGTAGAACAGCAGCAAGTTTCCCTTAAGTGGATTACCCAAGGTTTATTAAACCCAGGGAGAAAGTGGTCAAAGTTATCCCTCTCAAGCAACCCTGCAATCAAGATACAAGAATTCTCTTATGTCCCCAACACACCCAGTACACTTGTCAAGTGTATAGGTGCACTAGTTCGGCGAAGAGATAGTGAAATAGAAGTGGTATGAATGATTATAAGTGGTAACGGTGTCTGAAAAGAGCTTCTGACAGGGAGGAACAGACTAAAGGCAAAAAGATGGAAGCAAGCAAACATGTAATAGATCTAGATGCAAAAGGTGTTTCAATGTTTAGAAACAAGGCCTAGGGATCATACTTTCACTAGTGAAAACTCTCAATAAATATATTCTCTTCATGATACTACCTTGAACTACTCTCCGGTTGGACACTCTAATCCATGGTAGGGCTATAACATCACTCCTTAAAGTCCGCCTTTCCCAATCTAGATAACCTCACACTGTCACCTTGAGCGCTAGATGGTTCCAACAAACACCACAATTTCATAGAAACAACCAACTCCAAATATAACTCATGAAAAATATATATGTAATCTAGCTTAAGTGCCACACACGGTGTGCACGCTGTCACTTTCACACACATGGGGAAAAGCATAGATCTATTAAAGCACGATGAGTATTTATGTAGACTCTAGCCTAAGTGCCACCACGGTATGCACGTTGTCACTTTCATACACGTGGGGAGAGCAGAGATCTATTAAAGCAATTGAATAGCAAGGCGGATCTACTTAATTACAAAGCTCAAGACCACAATAAGATCATGCATAGAGAGAGAGATGAACACATAGCTACCGGTAGAGCCCTTAGCCTCGAGGAAGAACTACTCCCTCCTCATCATGGGAATCAAAAACGGTGAAGAAGATGGTGGTGGAGATCGATGGAGATGGCTCCGGGGGCAATTCCCCATCCCAGCAGGGTGCCGGAACAAAGACTTCTGTCCCCCAAATCTCCCCTTCGGTGGCGGCGGCGCTGCGGACCTTTTCATGGATTTTTATCCAGATGATTTAGGGTTTTTGGGTCGGAGGCTTGTTATAGGCGAAGGAGGCAAGGTCGATGGAGGGCCAGGGGGCCCACAACACTTGTGGGTGCCACCAAGGCTGGCCCGTGCCCACCTAGGGTGTGGCCACCCCGGTGTCCTCCTCCATCTCTGCTTCGTGGTTCCGTGTCATGCCGGGTAAAATAATGACTTTAGCTTTTGTCTCGTACAATTCTGAGAATGTTGATTTTCTACCTTTTCTGGAACCAAAAACAGAAGAAAATAGGCAACTGGCACTATGGCATCTTGTTAATAGGTTAGTACCAGAATACGTATAAAACACCTCAAAGTGTAGACAAAGCAAAGCAAAGTAGATACTAAACAAGCATGGAACATAAAAAATTATAGATACGTTTTCAACATATCAAACATCCCTAAGCTTAACTCCTGCTCGTCCTCGAGTAGGTAAGTGAACAAAAGAATAATTTTTGAGGTGACATGCACCATCAAAATCAAGATCAAACCATTTGCAAGCAATGAAAGCTAGGATCAAAGAACTCTAAACATGAGCATGAAAGATGGAGTTCTAATAGTAAGACAAAGTAATTTTGCATGCAACATGAAAGGTTACAAACAAAGATCATGAATAACATGCATTGAAAAACGTTTGTTTACTTCACATACAGAAAACATAGCATAGTGGCATTCAGCTTGTCCCTCGTGGAGTAGCAAATAGATGCATATGACATCTTCAAAGTTCATAAGAGTGACTAGATACAAATAGCACAGGAACAAGTAATATCAACAATATGCATCAATCAATAAGTTTTGGGACAATGCACACAGAACTAAGAATGGAACCTATGCTCTCTTAATTGGTGCCTAAGGATAGAAGGTGGAGACTCAATATAATGGTGGAATAAAGGCCCTTCATAAAGGGAAGCAGGGATTTCAAGTTTCAAAAAGAGCTTCCAAAAATTATGGTACTTGTTATCTTTCAGCCCTCATTGCCCCTACCATAAGCATCTTGAAGTGATTAAGGTTAAAGTGAATAAACTATGGAGTATATGCTTGACAAAGTATAAGTTGGCAATCTCATGTCCCTTGAATACGAGGGTCGCTCCTCATGCTACTCAAGTTTAGTTACTTGCAAGTTCTTGTCATAGTAAGTACATGTGTATCATAGAGAACCGCCAACAGGGTACCCCTTGCATATGATATAGGAGCTATCTGATAACAAAATGACAAGGCAAGCAGACAATGAGCATCTCATCAATCTTCTTATTTACCATGGGAATATGGTGGTTTTTTCTCTCTTTCCTCTTTTCTCATATTTTTTCCTTTTCTTAATCTCTTTTTCTATCTCTTTTTTTATAAGAAGAATGCTTCATAGATTGCTGACTATGGTGATGCTGCAAGTTTCCACCATGATTAGGCATGGCTTAGGCTAGCGGCCCAGGCATTTCTCTAACACACATACATAACTCCATGGACTTACAAGATCCCATTTTATTTCACAACGACGACATCCATAAACAAAAGAGCATGATATCAACTGGGTAGATATTTCCAGGTGTTGAAAACGTTCCTCGTGATAGCATGGTTCTGCTAATTCCCAACGTATAAGTGCAAGCATATACAACATAGATGACACAATGGTTCAAGTTTATTAGGGGCAAGAAAAATAAAGTGTGCCATCAAGTTCGTGAGAGCTTTAATCAGTAAGTTTTCACATAATAAAGAGACTTTTTAATTGGAAGATAGATGAAAACAAGAATATACCTGGAATGGTGTAACACACCATGCATATGAATTTATAGTGGACACTTTGGAATAACTTGGTTTCTTGGGAGTTGGACGCATGGGTAGATCTTACTCATACAAGTGGAGGCTAGCAAAAGACTAGGAGCGACCAACTAAGAGAGCAATAATGGCCATAATCATGCAGAGCGACAAAATATTACTAACCAAAGCATAAAGTGGTACTACAAGTCAAGGACTAAATGATCATAGAGGCTATGGTGACTTGTTCATAGTAATAACATGGTGAGAGCATGTGCCAAGTCAACTCAAACAAAACATCAAAGGAAAATACCACAATACTATGCTTTTGTATGCTAAAACAACGCATGATTCCTTCAAGGCACATTAAGCAATCCTAATTGTTTGGAACAAGTCATGCTACAGCAATAATCACTAAGCATAAGGTGAGAACAACATCTAGCATGACATGATAAAGTCTAAGTCACAGCCAAAGCAAGCTCCTCTTGTACTATTCAAGCAAAAACTTTCTACTCCTCTCCAACACCAATCAACTTAATTGAAACAACACAGTGATAACGGGGGTCCAAACTACTCTATTTAAGAAAACTAAGCAAACTAAAACCAAAAACGATAACTAAGACGCTCTAAGAACAACACAACAGTGCATGAAACAATAAAAACAAAGTGTCCAGAAGGACCTTTGATTTTATTGATGAAGAAGGGGATGCCTTGGGCATCCCCAAGCTTTGACGCTTGTACCTCTTGAATATTTCTTGGGGTGACACGGGGTGTCATCCCCAAGCTTGAGCTTTTGTCCATTATTCATCTCATTACATCTGATGCAGCCCGACCTACGGTCGTTACTACATCAAGGTCTCCAACTTACGCCAAGTCGTCATGGACTCCAAAGGTGAATCCGTTCCTCTATGCGAGCCCCCTTCCTGCCCTATTGAATGGTATGCTACTTCATACTCCGTCACATATGCATGATAGGTTCACACCGACCAGTACGGAGGCAAGGGAGGAAGCCCGGAACATCAAGCCCGACAAGACGGAGGCTTGGAAGAGGAGACGGAAGAAGACAGGTCGACAGCTGCCAGGTCCAAGCGGTACTACCGGTTGTCGGAACCGGTACTACCGGTCAGCGGTACTACCGCCCCCTTCTACCGCTCGCTACTGACGGCTCCAACGGATGCTCCAAGACCGCAAGCGGTACTACCGGTGCTAGAGCGGTACTACCGGTGATGACCGGTACTACCGGTCATGTGTGCCTGCGCGCACCTGTTGGGCCACAGCCCATGTATTCCCCTTTACTTACCTATTCGCCTAGTTTATCCCCAAACTACCCTTGTTTAGTGGCTGGCCTATAAATAGAGCCCCCACCCCTCATGTATCCCTTAGGCATAGATGATAGACTAAAGACAACCCCCATTGTGGAATCTCTAGTTTTGCCTCATCCCCTTTACCAAGGGGACCGACTATCGTCACCAACCTCGATTGGACTTTGCATCACGCATCCATCGTTGAACAAGGCCTTGGAGTTCGATGTCTCGTCTCCAAGTTGTCAAGACCCTCCCCAAGGTGTTCTTCCCTCTCCGATGTGGATTTGAGGGAGCACGTTGACCGATCTTTCCTTGCGAGGATTCTATCGGACCGGTGGCCGCCGTTCGGGAGCAATCGGCCTTGTATCGTGTGAGTTTTGCGTGTGTTCATCGTGTTCTTCGCGAGGTGTGTGTTCGCTTCCGCTACCTTCTCCCTTTCCCCTCGCTTTCCCATCGATTTGACCACGAGATCCGTGAAGATCGGGCACCCAAGAGGTTAACCCCTCCATCATCTGGTATCAACAGCTTTTGGTTGCCACGGATTTCTCATCAATTTGGTCTTTTCCCCATAAATTCGAAAATTCCACCAAAAACAGCCCCAATTCGTGTTTTGGATCGATCTGTGATTTGAGTGCGTTTTGGTAGGTTTTGATCCGTGGATTACTTGCTAAACTTGTTGATCTACCTTCCTTTGCGTTCCCATGGCCTAATTCCTTGATTTCCCCCTTCGATTTGGTGTTTTTCTTGAAGATTTTCCGCCCAAATCACCCCAAAATCGCGAAAACGCGTCAAATCTGGGCGTCCCAGGTCCAAGCGGTACTACCGGGTCCAAAATCCGGTACTACCGCACTTAACCGGTACTACCGGGCTCAAAAATCCGGTACTACCGCCCTATACTGATCAAAAACAGCAAGTTTCAGATTTCAGCCTCTCACCGTTTTGAGCATAACTTTTGCATCCGAACTCAGATTTTGGTGTTCTTTAGCTCGTTTCGAAGAGGAGAAGGATCTCTACATCATCATCCATGTTGTTCATGCTATCTACTCCATCCAAATTCCGTGAGCAAGGCGGAATCCAACAATAAAGGGTGAAGATCATCGACGAAAGGTATAAACATTCCGCGACTTCTCCCCACTTGCATTCCTTTGTGAACCCCACTATATTTGAGAGCAACAAACACCTATTGAGACTAGTTACTCTTATGATTTTTTGCTTGGGCTATGCACATTTGATACCTTGTAGATTCCGAGCAACCATTGTGAGCGCTATCTCATATAGTTATCTTGTATAGTTGTTGGCACAAGGAAGAGGCAAGTGAAAAGAAAAAAAAGAGAAAAAGAGAAAAATATATAGAAAAATAAAAATAAAAAGAAAAGAAAGAGATATACATGTGCCTCATATAATAGGAAGCGCAAGCTCGATGAACATCATATAGGTGGTACTTATTGTGCATATCTTGTAGCCCACCAATTTTGTGCAATCGAACTAGCGTCTCTCCTTGTACTTGTGTGACACGAGCTTATAGTCTTCGCTAGGTAATCATTTGGTTCTTAGCTCACTTTCTCCGTCGCACAAGTCCCATTTATCCCACCGTGTGTGTTTCCTTGTACATATTTCCTATCTTGTGGATTGACTTGTTTGCTTTGTGATCATTGTGGTTCTTTACTTGCCATTACAACATCTTGATTTCGGATTGGTTCTTGACATGACACTTTTCATACCTATCCACCATAGGCCTTGTGTGTGTGTGTTTTTTGGTTAGTAGTTGGTTTTGGTGTTCCGCGTGAACTTCACTTTACTTGGTTTATTGCTCTCAAGTGTGGCCACTTGCACGATACGATCTTCCAAGGTAAAGTAAGGTTTGACGTTGTATCCCTAACTCCCACTACCTCTTCCATATACACCGCTTGGTCTTGTGCATCATGTCTAGGGACTCCAGAACCTAGGATGATATCTATAAAGAATCCATGATGAGCCACCATGACTACGACTCCACAAATATAGAGGACATGACGGAGCACTACACCTACGACGACTCTACATGCATGGAAGACATGGAGCTCTACGTCAACAATGGCTCCTCATGCATGGAGCCTATGGAGCACTACACCGACAATGGCTCCACATGCTTGGGTGATATGGAGTACTACACCAACAACTACTCCCCAAGCATGGATGACTTCGAGTGCGACATCGATGATGCCTCGCCAAGCATGGAGGACACGGAGAACTTCATCGACTTTGATGGCTCCTCCATGAGCCATGAATAATTCCTCCACCGTGTGGAGATGGAAGCCTACTACGCCAAGCAAGAGGAGGCGCATCATCAAGATTCCATGACCTTCAAGGCCAAGCGTGCCACACCAAAGGGTACCACCTACTTCGATGATCCACCTCCAAGGCGACATGTGCCACCACCTAGATGGCGTCAAGCGCCACCATCTCCAAGGCACCAAGCTCCATCACCTCCAAGGCGTCAAGCTCTACCATCTCCAAGGCGCCAAGCTTCATCACCGCCAAGGCGCCAAGCTCCAACTCCTATCCAAACAAGAGTGGAGTCCAAACATCATATGCATCAAGAGGCGCCAAGACACAAGACTCTTCATCGACAAACATCCTCTCATGAGCATCGCCACCATAAAGAGGATACAAGACATCGTCAAAGGCATCTTCGCCACCAAGACGAAGAATTCGTGATGAGCACCAACCATAATGCTCAATCAAGCTCAAGAAGGCACCACAAGCACAAGAAGAGTGCCAAGGCAATTGATCACCGTCGCGAGCGTCATGTGGATGACCAAGTGCTTCACCAACATCAACCATCGGCAAGGCACGCCAATGACCTCCGTCGACACCGTCACAAGGCACCTTCAACTACTAGTGCCACCACCAAAATGGCACCAAGAGCAAGCCTTCGTCCACGCCATCAAGCTTCGATGCCTACGCTTGACTTCCACGACCTCGCCAACGAGGAAAATGTAGACCTCTACTTCGCTAAGTTGGATAGCATGAGCCTACCTCCACCACTACTACGAGATGGCCACAAGACGGTCGAGCATGGGATTTTCCCTTCGACAATGGAGGAGAGCGATGATGCCCACCTTATGGCATCCAACTTTGAAGGCAACAAGGTCAAGAATGGTGAGCATGGGATTTTCCCTTCACCAAAGGAGGCGCATGGAGTTGAGGAAACCGAGCCTACCCCCATATGCTTGAGTGATGATGTGGTACCAATCCCATGTGAGTATGAGAGCCACTTAGCCCACTTGAGTGAGAACAAGAGTGAGACGAGTGACTCCACCTTATGTGAGATTGAGTGCTTCCACTTGGAGGGCATGAGTGATACTCCTAGTGAGTTGAGAGTGGTAGTTGATAGGTCAAGTGAGACCATTTCGATTTCTAACAACTTACCCTCTACCTCTAGTGTGTTCTCTTGTGTTGTGCTAGGTTCCATGGAGGAAGACGCCCGAAGCTATGAAGCAATGATGCCTCAATTGGAGAAGATGTACATGGTGCACGAAGATGATGCTACGCCATGGCTACATCAAGAAAACGAAGTCGTCCACAAGGAGGCCACTACTTCCACAACATCCACTTCATATGAGAGGTATGACCAAGGTAACAATAAAGGTGTTGATGATGCCATGATCCCACTAGTGGGCATGATGAATTGTGAGGATATGCATGCTATGGATGATACTTGTGACATTACATATGCTTCACTCATATTCCCATGTGATGATTTGCCTTTGCATAATATTGATCATGTGGAATTGTTTGATTGCGATATCATTGCCATAAACATGCCATGCTATACATCTTGTGTGTACCCTCCAATTGCTTTGGACTTGCCTTGTCATGCTAGTCATTCAATTTCTCCCGTTGCTTGCAATAAGATGAATGCTTGCTATTTCACTTGCTTTGCTTGCAACAATATTGATCATATGCGTTATAATGATATGGCCCCCATAGATTTCTCAATTTTTGGAGATTTTGATGATTTCCATGATAAGCATGTTCCCCACTTGCATACTCACCATGCATCTATTTCATACTTGAATGACATTAATGGTGATGTGCACAAGAAGAGATACGTCATGATGGATGATGTGTATCTCTACCATGCACACACGCTCTTCCTTTTACATATGTTGTGTGTAGGTGCCCGCACGAGAATGTCAACCTCGGTTGAGCACGAGTTGACAAAAAGAGCTCTTGAGAGCATCCCACAAGTGAGTTTAAGATCGAATCCAGCTCCGATACCTTTTGCATGCTTTGCATCTTTCATGTTGGCAAATTGCTCTTTCCTATGGTTTGATTGCAAGCATGTTAATGGTATTATATCCCCTCGTGACATTCATGTTTCTTCGCATTTAGATAATGATGCTTTGTGTGTTGCAACAAAACTGTTGAACATTTTCTCTTTCCAATGTTTTGTGTGCACCCACAATTCCATTAAGAGTATGTATTGTCATGAGAGCTTCCAAGAATCTCATCTTGTTGTTGCAACAAACATAAGGACCACTTGCTCTTTCATTTGGTTTGTTTGCAAACATAATACTTTTGTTTTGGATATGCTTCCTTGTGTGTTTTTGCCAAATTCTCCTAGTCTTGCATCAAACATGTTGTTTGAAATTTGGATCCAATGCTTTGAATGCCCCACTTCTATGTTATATGGAGTTTTTGAGTTTCCACATTTGGATGATGTTCAAACGATTTCCATGCACATTGGCCTTGCATATGCATTCCGTTTTCTATACTTGAGTTGTGCTAATCGTGTTGTGAACAAGAATGGACATGCCACACATGACATGATCCTCTATCACACACAAACATATGTTGCTTGGTCTTTGTTGTATGAAGGTACAAATGCATACACGTCAACCTCTTTGGACTATATGTTGACAAGAAGAACCGAAGAGAGTTACCTATGGCTACCCTTCATCGAGCTATCTCTACAAGATAAGGTGACTTCCTTCTACTTGAGGACTCATGCTATAATCTTCATGAATTGGCTACGCTTTGAGTGTTGCTTTGCTTTTGTTGTGAGCTTTGTAGGCTTCAAGGAAGGTGAAGGAACATTGAAGTGTTGTCAAGTCAATCTTCCCGAGGACGACTATATGGTGAACCCCAGGATCAAGAAGGTCTCTCGACCGCTTCTACTTTGTCATGAGCATGTAGAGTCGAGGACGACTCTTTTTGAAGGGGGGGGAGATGATGCAGCCCGACCTACGGTCGTTACTACATCAAGGTCTCCAACTTACGCCAAGTCGTCATGGACTCCAAAGGTGAATCCGTTCCTCTATGCGAGCCCCCTTCCTGCCCTATTGAATGGTATGCTACTTCATACTCCGTCACATATGCATGATAGGTTCACACCGACCAGTACGGAGGCAAGGGAGGAAGCCCGGAACATCAAGCCCGACAAGACGGAGGCTTGGAAGAGAGCGGAAGAAGACAGTCGATAGCTGCCAGGTCCAAGTGGTACTACCGGTTGTGAACCGGTAATACCGGTCGGATACTACCCCCCTTCTACCGCTTCGCATCGTGGCTCCAACGGATGCTCCAAGACCGCAAGCGGTACTACCGGTGCTAGAGCGGTACTACCGGTGATGACCGGTACTACCGGTCCTAAGTCCGGTACTACCGGTCATGTGTGCCTACGCGCACCTGTTGGGCCACAACCCATGTATTCCCCTTACTTACCTATTCGCCTAGTTTATCCCCAAACTACCCTTGTTTAGTGGCTGGCCTATAAATAGAGCCCCCACCCCTCATGTATCTCTTAGGCATAGATGATAGACTAAAGACAACCCCCATTGTGGAATCTCTAGTTTTGCCTCATCCCCTTTACCAAGGGGACCGACTATCGTCACCAACCTCGATTGGACTTTGCATCACGCATCCATCGTTGAACAAGGCCTTGGAGTTCGATGTCTCGTCTCCAAGTTGTCAAGACCCTCCCCAAGGTGTTCTTCCCTCTCCGATGTGGATTTGAGGGAGCACGTTGACCGATCTTTCCTTGCGAGGATTCTATCGGACCGGTGGCCGCCGTTCGGGAGCAATCGGCCTTGTATCGTGTGAGTTTTGCGTGTGTTCATCGTGTTCTTCGCGAGGTGTGTGTTCGCTTCCGCTACCTTCTCCCTTTCCCCTCGCTTTCCCATCGATTTGACCACGAGATCCGTGAAGATCGGGCACCCAAGAGGTTAACCCCTCCATCAACATCATTCTTCCTTTACACCTAAATTTTTTCCTTCACACAATCTTCATTAGCAACATTAGTGCATTCAAAAGATAATAGACCTTTGGGTTTAGTTTCAAAACAGAAAAACTTTCATTAAAAACACAAGCTACTGTAGCAATTCCCTTAAGAAGCTCAATTCACCAAAAAGAACTGAAAAAGAAATCGATAAGAGGCAAATGCAAATAATGGCAGAAATCTGTCAAAACAGAACATTAGGTAAAAACCGATTTTTTGGAAGACCTTCTGTTGCTCAAATCAAAAAGTGTTGAACTAACGAAAGCTAGATAACAACCTGGGGGATTAATTCAGAAAATATCAGCTCAATATGACTTACAGAGATTTTACACGATTTTTTATGGTGGAGCACAAAAAAATTTATGGTTATTCTTGGGACAAAAAGCAAAGAAAGGGATAAGGAGAGGTAATAACTTCCAAGACTCAAGAAAACTTTTGGGTCATCTCCCAATAAGTATTTTTCTTTAACGCCTTTAAGGTAGACTTGATAGTTTGAGAAGATGCTCACATAAGAAATATGAATTGAAGTAAAAGAGAGCATCAAGGAGCAAATATAAAACAAATTTAAGTCTAACTCACTTCCTATGCATAGGAATCTTGTATGCAAATAAATTCACAAATAACAAAGTGACAATCATAGGAAATCAAAACAAGTGCAACTTCAAAATTTTCAACATAAAGAGGGGAAACTTAATATTTTTGAGATACATAAGACCATGTTTCCCTCTCTCATAATAACTTATAGTTGTAACATGAATAAAATTAACAATATAACTATCACATAAAACATTCTTATCATGAGCCACATGCATAAAATAATTATTACTCTCTACATAAGCATAGTCATTCTTATTAATTGTAGTGGGAGCAAATTCAACAAAATAGCTATCTTTGTTATTCTCATCACCATAGTCATCAAATATAGGAGGCATATTGTAATCATAATTAATTTTCTCCTCAATAGTAGGTGGAATAAAAATATCATATTCATCATTGTAATCATCATATATTGGAGGTTTGGTATCATCATAAGCAATAGAATAGCTATCTTCCAAAGCTGGGGAACTAAAAAGATCATTTTCATAAAAACTAGCTTCCCCAAGCTTAGACGTTTCCATAGCATTAGCAATAATGATGTTCAAAGAATTCATACTAATAACATTGATATTAGCATGCAAATAAAGTTCCATAGGTTTTTTAATTT
Organism: Avena insularis; assembly: GCA_023614405.1. NCBI lineage: Eukaryota > Viridiplantae > Streptophyta > Magnoliopsida > Poales > Poaceae > Avena > Avena insularis. The sequence continues at coordinate 4,390,437 of CM042689.1, forward strand.
TCTCTTCAAACACTTCATGTCCTAACTCAAGATAGATACTATAAAGCTCTCTAGTTTTGTTGTTTTCTATTAAGCCTAACTAGTAAAAACAAGAAACAAAAAGACAAAATTGCAGAATCTAAAGGAAATAACTTTGATCACTCACACCGGAAGATGTGAGTACCTTTTACCTTACCTCCCCGGCAACGGCGCCAGAAAATAGCTTGATGTCTACACACTTCTATTCTTGTAGACAGTTGTTGGGCCTCCAAGTGTAGAGGTTTGTAAAACAGCAGCAAGTTTCCCTTAAGTGGATTATGATACGCCCAATTTGCATCACCATTCTATATCATAATTTACCTCTATTCATTGATATTTGTCTTATTATGAGGTATTACTTATGGCTTTTCATCTGTTTATGCATGTTGGATGATTCCTGGAGGATGCACTGCCGGAGTCTGGATTCTGATGGAAAAGACGGCGTTTCGGTGCAATTTCGCGAAGATCAGAAAAATACCAGAAAAATATGGAAACATATTATTTTACCAGAAGACGAAGGAAGCCAGAAGGAGGAGCGAAGGGGGGCCTCAGGGGGCCCACACCCCCCTAGGCGCGGGCCCACCTGACCTCTCGCCTAGGATGGGTTTGGCCCACCTGCTCGGCCTCCGACTCCGCCCCTTCGCCTAAATCTTACCTACGGAACCCTAACACCAGGGGAGCGACCACAGATAGATCTCCGCCACCTCTGGGGGGCGGAAAACACCGAGAGAGAAAGATCTCTCCAGCAGACAGATTTCTGCCAGGGGAATTCCTTCCCGGAGAGGGGAGACCGTCGCCATCAACACCATCATCAAGCTAGGCTTCATCGGGATCATCATCATCCACACCATCATCTCCACCAGCACCATCACCACTACTCTGTCCCGCTATAATAGTTGTGATGGATATTGCTTAGTTCATTAGTGGAAACTTTCCCGGTATTAATTACTATTGTAGTTGATGCTTGTGAGTGGAACCATTGGATTATTGTTTATGTTCAGATTGTTATCCATTATCATATCATCTTTGATCTTGATCCATATGATGTCTTGTGAGTAGTTCGTTTAGTTCTTGAGGACATGGGTGAAGTCATGTTGTTAGTAGTGAATCTGTGATGAGTTATTATTTAATGGTTTAGTATTTAAGTTGTGGTGCTATTATTCTAGTGGTGTCATGTGAACGTCGACTACATGACACTTCACCATTTATGGGCCTAGGGGGATGCATTGTGTTTTGGCTACTAATCGTGGGGTTGCCGGAGTGACAGAAACCTGAACCCCCGTTAGGACACCATTGCACAAGGGAGCGTAGGATCTCAGAGTTTAAGGCTATGGTTAGATTTATATCTTAATTACTTTCCTATAGTTACGGATGTTTGCAGGGGGGTTAATCACAAGTATGTATTAGTCCTAGGAAGGGCAGTATGTTAGCATAGGTTCACCCACACAACACTTACACACACCAAAGAAGAGTACTCAGCTATTTGCAGCGAAAGCACTTGACAGAATTCACATGTGTCCTCGAGAACGTTTGGTCCTTATAAGTATTTCCACCGGCTTGTACTTTGCTAATAAAGTATTGGGCCACTTGCTCCGTTTGTTTGTTACTTCTATTACTTGCTCTTTGTTTTGTTGCCTTGTCAGAAAACCACTAAAAATCCGTTTGCTAAGTATTCATAGGGATTTCCTGCTCCAAACCACTGTTCAGCACCTTCTGCTCCTTGTTGGGATCGACACTCCTATTTATCAAAAGTACTACGATACACCCCCTATACTTGTGGGTCATTAGGACTATTTTCTGGCGCCGTTGCCGGGGAGTGAAGCCTATTGAAGAGTGGAACTGGTAAGGGAAACTTTCACTGTGAGTATTGCTTTTGTTACTACTTGTTACTTTGTTTCCAATATGAATAACCCACTTGGTTTTCTGTTTGGGACCACTTCTATGGTAGTATATGAACCACCACCTGTTGATATAGATCCTTTTAGGATACCTACGAGTATTGTTAATCGTGTCATGGATAATTATTATTTTGGGGATGGAACTGTCCATACTGGTGATCACTTGATTTATATCCATGAATTATGCGGGTTGTTTAAGTGTGCAGGTATCACAACTGAACAGGTGAAGAAGAAGTTACTCTCCATATCCTTGAAAGGGAGAGCTGAGGCATGGTATAAGCTGCTAAAGAATGGACAATCCATGGAATGGGAGGAGATGGCATCTCTCTTTTACTCTAAATTTTATCCTCCCAGTGACATCCAAAAGGATAGAAGTCTTATATATAACTTTTGGCCTCTTGATGGAGAAAGTACAACTCAAGCTTGGGGGAGATTGAAGCTGCTAATGCTTAAATGTTATATTCATGAACTCTCTAACAATATTACTCCCAATAACTTTTATGCTAGGCTTTCTCTTCATGATAAAGGTTTATTAGATGCTTCTTGTGCTAGATCATTCACAAGTATGAAGGAATAAGCTAAATGGGATATTTTAGACTGTATTCAAGATAATACCGAGGCTTGGGAGAATGACAAAGGAAGAAAGTCAGGTATAAACTATGATTATGAGTGCATTAAATCTTTTATGGGAACTAATAACTTCTGTGATATTAGCAATAAGTTTGGCCTTGATCTTCAAGTTCTTGCGGAATGTTTTAATGCTTTTGCCTCTTATATTGAGATTCCCAAGAAAGAGTGGGACAAGTACCATGCTCCTTATAAATACATTGTTACCCAAGTTCCTGCCAGTATAGAGGTTTGTACTGTCGATCCTATTTTGCCTGAACCTTATGTTGAGAAGATCCCTTTTCCCTCCAAGGTAAGGGAGCACTCTATTTTAGCTAATGTGGTTAGTAAAAGCGCAGAGAAAACTGTAGGTTCCGATGAGCTTATTGATATCGAGCCTGTGGTAGCTATTGTGAAAGATCTTGTCACTAGAAATATAGAGGATGAGTATATTGTCTTCTGTGAAGACGCTTCTAATATTATATTTCATCCTAGTAAGGCTAGAAAAGCTAGTGTTCATGTGCTCTCTGTTAAAATTGGTGATCATTGCTACTATGGTTTATGTGATATTGGTGCTAGTTCTAGTGCTATTCCTTATGAGCTTTACAAGGAAATTATGCATGAGATTGGTCCTTGTGAGCTTGAAGACATTGATGTGGTTATTCACCTTGCCAATAGAGAGCAAGTTTGCCCCATTGGTATTGTAAGAGATGTGGAGGTCCTTTGTGGTAAGATTAAATATCCTGCTGATTTTCTAGTACTTGATAAAGAAGCTAGTAAAACCTATCCTATCATCTTTGGTAGACCCCTCCTTAATACTTGTGGGGCCATCATAGAGTGTAGGAAGGAAAAAGTTTTGACCAAGTTTGCTGGATAATATTATGAGTTTAATTTTTCCAAATTTGCCAAAACCCCTTATGAAAATGAATTACCTGATGAGGATTTCAAGGTTGAACAACTGTTTGCTATTTCTCTTGCTCCTAACAATGCTTTGCAGCAGTTCATGGAAGATCATGAAAGTGATGCCTTTATGAAGGAAAGAAATGAGATTGGTGAGGTTTTCCTTCGTTAGCCTGAGTTACTTAAGCATAATTTACCTGTGGAAGATTTGGGTACCACACTACCACCCAAAGGGGATCCTGTTTTCGAATTAAAACCTTTACCTGATGATCTTAAATATGTTTATGTTGATGATAAGAAGATATATCCTATTATTATTAGTTCTAAACTTTCAGGGAAGGAAGAATAAAGGCTATTGGAGGTATTGAAGAAGCACCGAGGAGTTATGGGTTATACTCTTGATGATTTAAAAGGAATTTCTCCCACTATATGTCAGGATGCTATTAATATTGAGCCTGATGCAAAACCAGTTGTTGAGCACCAGTGCCGTCTAAATCCTAAAATGAAGGAAGTGGTAAGAAATGAGGTATTAAAACTCCTTGATGGTGGTATTATTTATCCTATTGATGATAGTCAATGGGTTAGCCCTGTTCATTGTGTTCCCAAGAAAGGGGGAATTACTGTTGTGCCTAATGAGGATAATGAGCTTATACCCCAGAGAGTAGTGGTTAGGTATAGAATGTGCATTGATTTTAGAAAGATTAATAAAGTTACTAAGAAAGATCATTATCCTTTGCCCTTTATTGATCAAATGCTTGAGAGGCTGTCCAAAAAGACTCACTTTTACTTTCTTGATGGTTATTCTTGGTTTTCTCAAATTGCTGTGAAAGCACAGGACCAGGAGAAAACCACTTTCACTTGTCCTTATGGTACTTATGCTTATAGGCGTATGCCTTTTGGTTTATGTAATGCTCCTGCTACCTTTCAGAGATGTATGTCTGCTATCTTTCATGGTTTTTGTGAAGAAATTGTGGAGGTTTTCATGGACGATTTTTCCGTCTATGGAACTTCTTTTGATAACTGTTTGCACAGCCTTGATAAAGTTTTGCAGAGATGTGAAGAAACCAACCTTGTTCTTAACTGGGAGAAATGTCATTTCATGGTTAATGAAGGAATTATTCTTGGACATAAGATCTCTGAAAGAGGTATTGAAGTTGTCAGAGCCAAAATTGAAGCAATTGAGTAGATCCCTTGTCCTAGGGATATCAAAGGTATTTGTAGTATCCTTGGTCATGCTGGTTTCTATAGGAGATTTATTAAAGATTTCTCAAAAATTTCAAAGCCCCTTACTAATCTTCTTCAAAAAGATGTACCTTTTGTTTTTGATGATGATTGTAAGGAAGCTTTTGAAACTTTGAAGAAAGCTTTAACAACTGCTCCTATAGTCCAACCACCTGATTGGAGTTTACCTTTTGAAATCATGTGTGATGCTAGTGACTTTGCTGTGGGTGCTGTCCTTGGACAACGTGTTGAGAAGAAACTAAATGTTATTCATTATGCTAGCAAGACTCTAGATGCTGCTCAGAAGAATTATGCCACTACTAAAAAAAGAGTCCTTAGCTGTAATCTTTGCTTGTGATAAGTTTAGACCTTATATTGTTGATTCTAAGGTTACTATTCATACTGACCATGCAGCTATTAAGTACCTTATGACAAAGAAGTACGCTAAGCCTAGGCTTATAAGGTGGGTGTTGCTTTTGCAAGAGTTTGATCTGCATATTATGGATAGGAAAGATGCTGATAATTTATCTCGTTTGGAAAACATTTCTTTTGACCCTTTGCCTGTTAATGATAATTTTCCAAATGAACAGTTAGCTGCAATAAGGGTAAGTCCACATGAGAATCCTTGGTATGCTGATTATGCTAACTTTATTGTTTCCAAGTATTTGCCTCCAACCTTTACAGCCCAGCAAAGAAGGAAATTCTTCTATGATCTAAGACATTACTTTTGGGATGACCCACACCTATATAAGTAAGTAGTAGATGGCATTATGAGAAGATGTGTTCCAGAATTTGAACAACAAGAGATATTGAGAAAATGTCATGGCAGTGCTTATGGAGGACATCATGTTGGGGATAGGAATGCACAAAAGGTTTTACAATCTGGATTTTATTGGCCTACTCTTTTTAAAGATGCAAGGAAGTTTATCTTATCCTGTGATGAATGCCAACGAGTAGGTAACATCTCTAGATGCAATGAAATGCCTATGAATTATTCTCTTGTTATTGAACCTTTTGATTGTTGGGGATTCGACTTTATGGGGCCTTTTCCTCCTTCAAAAGGGTATACTCATATTCTTGTTGCTGTTGACTATGTTACAAAGTGGGTAGAAGCCATACCTACGAGCAGTGTTGATGGTAAGACCTCTTTGAAATTGCTCAAAGATGTAATTTTCCTAGGTTCGGTGTACCTAGATATCTCATGACTGATGGAGGCTCCCATTTTATTCATGGGGGTTTTATAAAAACTCTCGCTAAGTATGATGTAAACCACAGAATAGCTTCAGCTTATCACCCCCAAACTAGTGGGCAAGTAGAACTTTCCAATAGGGAAATTAAATCTATCTTGCAGAAGACTGTCAATAGGTCTAGAAAAAATTGGGCTAAAAAGTTGAATGACGCTTTGTGGGCTTATAGAACTGCTTATAAAAATCCTATGTGGATGTATCCTTACAAAATGGTCTATGGGAAAGCTTGTCACTTGCCTTTAGAATTAGAACACAAAGCTTATTGGGCACTGAAAGAGTTGAATAGAGATTTTAGACTTGCTGGTGAGAAAAGACTGCTCGATTTAAGTAATCTAGATGAGTGGAGAGGGGAAGCTTACGAAAATGCTAGGCTCTTTAAGGAAAAATTAAAAAGATGGCATGATAGGAGAATTCTCAAAAGGGAGTTCCATGTTGGTGAGAAAGTTCTTTTGTATAGGTCTTGTCTCAGATTTTTTGCAGGGAAACTACTCTCCAAATGGTAAGGACCTTTTGTTATCAAGGAAGTGTACCGTTCAGGTGCCATCAAAATCTCTTCTCTGAAGGATGACACAACACAGGTGGTTAATGGTCAAAGACTAAAACATTATATTTCTTGAGATTCTTACAATGAAGAAGTGTATGTCATTCAAATGGTGACTCCAGAAGAATTTATCAAGAACCAAACACCAAAAACTGCAGAGTTCGTCTTTGAATAAGTAAAAGTGGTAAAAACAGAAGGTTCGTGAAACTCCAATCTTTTTATATTTTTGATGTTTTTAATACATAAGGAAAGTTACGAGATGAAACTGGAGAGGAAACAGAGCTCAGGGTGGGCAAACCCACCCCAGGCGCGAGCCCAGCCTGGCCGCGCCTGGAGGGGGTTTGACTCCCCCGAACTCCGTCTCCACCTTGTTTCCGTGTCAGTACCTTCCTTATGCCTTGAAACTTCGTAATATATAACCCCCGGGTTCCCCGAGGTTCTTGCATTGTGTTCTCGTCGTGTTTTTGTTTTCGATCTGTTTCTGTCAGGAAAATTCTCAGATTTGGAGCCTCAATGTCTTCCTCTGGATCACCCACGGAGGATTCCTCTGCGGATGTCCTCAACCCGTACATGTATGAGTTGAGGATTCACCCCAAAGAGTTGATCCTCAAAGAGGGGAAGGTACAGATGAAAGAAGTTCAAGGCCCTAAAGGAGAAGGCAACCTGGAAAAAAGGATGGAAGCATTGGAACAAGAAGTTTTCAGGTACAAGAAGATGGCAGAACACGAAGTGGATGTTATTCACAAGATAAGTTCAGAACTCATCACCAAGCATGAGGGAGAAGTTGCTGAGCTCCGAGAAGAGATCTTCTCACTCCATCAAACCACCAATCAATTGCAAGCACATCTCTATGACATACAAAATCAAAACTATGAGTATGAAGCTATACTTGATCGCATTAGCTCTGCTGCTAGTTTCAGGATTGCAGAAACCAAGACATCCTTTTTGGATGGGGAACCATTGCCTTGGAAGTTTGATGATGACAAGAGACCACCACCACCAAAGGAGTAATTCGTCATCAGGTTTGGCATCCCCTTGGCTTGTTCCAAGCTTGGGGGAGTGCCGTGGTATCACCACCATTATCTTTCATTTTACCTTTTTAGGGGATTCATATCTGTGGTAGAGGGGTTATCTTATAGCTTGGTTTGTGTGTGGAAGTATCTCTCCATTAGTTGATTATCTATGTATCCCTTGGTGTGAGTGCCTTTATTGAATATTAATGAGAAGTCTCATCTTTTACTTTTTGCACTTCTTATTTTTAGTTTGCAATCTCTATTATATGATGGATCTTGTTGTTCAGTATTGGCACCACTTTGGGATCATCAAGTGGACCTAAATTGGTTTTGGCAAACCGGGTTCTGGTCAGTGCCATTAGTTTGAAATAAAAGAAAGAAAGAAAAAGCTTACAGGTATTTGGTATCATTTGTTTTCTTTCTTGTTGGCTCATAAGATTAGTATTCTTTATTTAAGATTCTTTTGTGTCTTCAAGGAAGATTGCATGTTTGGCTTTATTACTTGTATGTTTGCTTGCTTCTTTCAACTCTCTTGCTTGCTACCCAGCCTTGCTAGCCAAAAACCTGTTTTGAGAAGGCATATTTCTCATGTTTCCAAAACCCCTTGAACCAAAAACTTTTGCCACTTGTGTCCACCATATCTACCTAATAGCTATTGCTATTCCTAGTAAATTCTCAAGCTTCATCTACCTTTCGAATTAAAAAAGTATTTTATTATGTGAAAACTAGTTAGTAAAGCTCTCGCGAACTTGATGGCACACTTTATTTACTTGCCCCTAATAAACTTGAACCATTGTGGACATCGAAGTTGTATATGCTTGCATCTATACATTGGAATTAGCAGAACAGTGCTGTCACGGGGAATGTTTTCAACATTGCACTTGTACCTTGTCGTACATAGTTGATATCGTGCTCTTTTGTCTATGGATGTCAATAGTGTGAAATAAAGATGGGACTTGTAAGTCCATGGAGTTTGTATTCTGTGTTAGATAAACGCTTGGGCCGCTAGCCTAAGCCATGCTTAATCATGGTGGAAACTTACAGCATCACCAAAGTGAGTCATCTATGAAGCATCCTCAATAAAAAGCTATATGCATAGTAAATAAAAAGATTGCTGAGATGCTCATTGTCTGCTTGCCTTGTCATTTTGGTTATGGGAAAGCTCCTGTACCATGTGCAAGGGGTACCTCGTTGGTGGTTCTCAATGATATGCAAATACTTACAATGACAAGAACTTACCTGGACCCAAAGTTGAGTATGCATGAGGAGTGGCCCTCATATTCATGGGACATGAGATTGCCAACTTATATTTCGTCAAGCATATACTCCATCTTTGTTCACTTTAACCGTAATCATCTAAATATGCTTATGATAGGGGCAATGAGGGCTCAAAGCTAGTAAGTACCATAATCTTTTGTAAGCTCTTTATGACTTGTAATCCCTGCTACCCTCTAAGAAGGGACCTTTCAACCAGTTACCAGTTGAGTCAGTAAACCTACTTCCTCTCTATCTCCAGCAAGCTTTTGAGTTGTTGTGTTTCAAGCATTCATATGGTGATTTATTCAATCATGTTCTTTATCTCCCTTGTTTGCACAAAACTCTTATCTATTGAGTATTACTTTGAAAGCCTTCACTTGTGAAAAACCTTTTTGAGCAAAGAGTGCTCCTGTTTTGAAACCTCTACAAAAAGCTTTGTGAAACTGTTTACCAGGTGTTCTCTGACCAAGAACAAGTTTGCCAACTCCAATTATGATTTATCTTTATGCATATCTATTTGTGACTGTTGTACTTGGTTGCAAGCTAAGTTATATAATGGTGAGTTGCTTTCTTCTATGAGTTGTCCAATGGTGAGTGTGATGCTTCTTGTTCGTATTCTTTTATCGATATTCACTCCATAAACCTGTGGACATGTATACTGAGCTCAGTACTCACTTGGGGACAAGCGAAGTCTAAGCTTGGGGGAGTTGATGTTGGAATTATGCCCTAGAGGCAATAATAAAGATGTTATTATTATAATTCTTGTTCATGATAATGTTTATATTCCATGCTAGAATTGTATTAAGCGGAAACTTTAATACTTGTGTGGTTTGTGAACAACACCATGTCCCTAGTACGCCTCTATGGACTAGCTCATTGATTAATGATGGTTAAGGTTTCCTAATCATGGACATGAGTTGTCAACTAATAATGAGATCATATCATTGGGAGAATGATATGATGGACATACCCAAACTAAGCGAAGCAATTAGATCGTGTCATCGTGTTCGTCTTTGCGAAGCTTTTCTTATGTCAAATATTGTATTCCTTAGACCATGAGATAATACAACTCCCTGGTATCGGAAGAAAGCTTTGAGGTCATCAAACGTCATCCTATGAGAGGGTGATCATAAAGGTGTCTCGTGTGATCGGAAAGTATCTGTTGGGTTGTATGTATCGAGATGGGATTTGTCCCTCCCAAGTCGGAGAGATATACTTCGGGCCCACTCGGTAATCGATATCAACACCTCTTGCAAGCATGTGGTTAAGGAGTTAATCACAAAGTGATATCGGATTACGGAACGAGTAAAGTACTTGCTGTGAACGAGATTGAACTAGGTATGACGGTACCGACGATCGAATCTTGGGCAAGTAAAATATCGCGAGACGAAGGGAATATATATATGGGATTGATTGAATCCTGGCATCGTGGTTCATCCGATATGATCATCGATGAATGTGTGGGAGTCAATATGGGTTTCCAGACCCCGCTATTGATTATTGATAGAAGATCATGTCTGCATATTCTCGAACCCGCAGGGTCACACACTTAACGTGTCTTGACGCTAGGATAGATTGGATAATTGGTTTATGCATTTTTGTTCGGAGTCTCAGATGGGATCCAGAACATCACGAGAGGTTCCGGAGTGGTCCGGAGAATAAGATTCATATAAGGCAGTGCAGTTTTTGGAGTTCGGAATTGTTTCGGGTTAATCGGTATTGTACCGAAAGCTTCTAGAACCTTCCGGAAGGGGACCAACGTGGCCACACCTTCCGGGAGGGGGCATGGGACTATGAGGGAGTGCCCTGGCCGCATTGGGCCAGGGGCACAAGGCCCCATAGGGCCCAACCGGCCAGCTAGGGTAAAACCCTAACTAGACCTTCTAGAAGGGGGGGTTTCCTTGCCCCCCACTCCTCCTCCTTGTGGCCGCCGGTTTGGACTTGGGGGAGGGGCTAGGGAAGCCGCCCACCCCTCTATATAAAGAGGGCTGGGGGCGCACCACCCCCCACACCTTCTCCTCCAAGCCCAGTCGCCCTGCTGCCCTCCTCTCTCTCTCCCTCCCGACTGCGTGTAGGCGAAGCCCTGCTGCAGAAACTCTCCACCATATACACCACGCCGTCGTGTTGTAGATCCAATCCGTCTCTTCGCCATACTTGCTGGTCCGAGGAAGGAGGAGACGTCGAGGTGCTGCACGTGTGCATCTCACGGAGGCACCGCCACTTGTGGTGCTAGATCGGATCGGATCGCGAGGAGGAGAAGCGAGTACGACTACATCACCCACGTTCCCGAAACGCGTTCGCTGCGAATCTTCAAGGGTATGAAGATCTAATCCAATCTCTCTCGTTGTTTGCATCTCCTAGATTAGATCTTGGCTTTCCCTCTATTCGCATCCGTAGAAAATTTTGATTTACTTTGCCGCGAAACCCTTCAGTTGATACGCCAAATTTGCATCACCATTCTATATCATGATTTACCTCTATTCATTGATATTTGTCTTATTATGAGGTATTACTTATGGATTTTCATCTATTTATGCATGTTGGATGATTCCTGGAGGATGGGCTTCCGGAGTCTGGATTTTGATGGAAAAGACGGCGTTTCGGTGCAATTTCGCGAAGATTAGAAAAATACCAGAAAAATATGGAAACATATTATTTTACCAGAAGACGAAGGGAGCCAGAAGGAGGAACGAAGGGGGGCCTAAGGGGGCCCACACCCCCTAGGTGCGGGCCGACCTGACCCCGCGCCTAGGGTGGGTTTGGCCCACCTGCTCAGCCTCCGACTCCGCCCCTTCGCCTATATCTTCCATACGGAACCCTAACACCAGGGGAGCAACCACATATAGATCTCCGCCGCCTCTGGGGGGTGGAAAACACTGAGAGAGAAAGATCTCTCCGGCAGACAGATTTCTGCTGGGGGAATTCCTTCCCGGAGAGGGGAGACCGTCGCCATCAACACCATCATCAAGCTAGGCTTCATCGGGATCATCATCATCATCCACACCATCATCTCCACCAGCACCATCACCACCACTCCGTCCCGCTGTAACAATTGTGTTGGATATTGCTTAGTTCATCAGGGGAAACTTTCCCTGTATTAATTACTATTGTAGTTGATGCTTGCGAGTGGAACCATTGGATTATTGTTTATGTTCAGATTGTTATCCGTTATCATATCATCTTTGATCTTGATCCATATGATGTCTTGTGAGTAGTTCGTTTAGTTCTTGAGGACATGTGAGAAGTCATGTTGTTAGTGGTGAATCTGTGATGAGTTATTATTCAATGGTTTAGTATTTAAGTTGTGGTGCTATTCTTCTAGTGGTGTCATGTGAACGTCGACTACATGACACTTCACCATTTATGGGCCTAGGGGGATGCATTGTATATTTGGCTACTAATCGTGGGGTTGCCGGAGTGACAGTAATTGTCAACACCCAGATTTTTAATCCCAGATGCCTGTTATGCCATACATCGCAATCCCGGGATTACCATTTTTGCGAGACATAACAGATTTGGATACCACAGTACATCATCCATTACAAACCATACATAAGGTCTTACACAAATAAGGATCTCATGATCCAGTTCTTAATACAACTCAAGCAGCGGAAATACGTAATAGTAACGGTAGCGTAGGCGAAGCTCCATCTTCGGGATCACAGGCAATGCTGACAATGGGAGATGATACTAGTTGTCGTAACCTTCCTAGGGTCCATCCTCCAGGTACTCCTCTTCATAGTCTGGCCATGGGAATAGCCAGGGACAAAGCCATGACTATTCTTTAAGTACTCGCAAACTAATACTAACAAGTGAAGGGGGTTTTTGTAGTAGGACACTAAGCTCTAGGGTTGTTTTGCAAAAAGCCATATTTACATCTACTAAGTTCAGAAATGAAGAAAGCTAGTTGAAGTTTTATAACACCTAAGTGGGAACTTGTATCTCATGCCACAACTCTGTTGTGGTCAAGTCAAAATCTCCATCCATTTCACAAGTCATTTTGAAAACATCTGACGGGGGAACAGTATGGCCACTCCAACTGTCCATGACCACGGACGCGGATATTCGAATAGTTTGACACTTTTCAGAGATTGTACACTTTTCACCACAACATTTGATATATCCGTCAGGAACAAATCCTGAATTCACCATACTCAGTATGCGGATAATAAATCCTAACCTTTCAATTACACGCCCTAGTATAAGCACCTCTCCTGTGAGTTTTGCCTCCCAACCATGACCAACTGTCATCTTGGGTACTGCACAGGTGGAAAATCTTCACAAGGTAGCCTCAGCTCAGACCTTGTCCGTGAGGGAACCAATACTAAGGTATATAAGTTTCCAGTCAAGCCCTGCCCAATTTTTGGGTATTGTGGTTGTACGGTAAAATTGGAAGGGTATCGCATCCAGACAACCATCAGTTTTATTAAGGGATAAGGCTCATGCCTCAACAATTTCATCACCAAAATCATCTGGTGTTTGGAAACACATGTCAAAACATCTCAATAGAATGATCCATCATTCCAAGGTTTTCATAACCATTTTTCCACCAAGTATTCCCATCTAAGTGGATCAAGTTTTATGCTTAGCACTAGAATCTACAAGTGGGGGTAAGTACTAATGAGGGGTAGTAAACTAGTGGAGTTTAACTAAGTTCAATCTCATGCCTTAGGAGGACATAAAGATTATCTAGCTTAGGCCAAGTTTTATGCTCTTTATGCAACCTTCAATTACCTTTCTAGTATCTAAAATTCACTTAAGTAAGCTCTAATTACTAGCTTTGATAAAGAAATAAGGTATAAAGCTTGTAAGTAAAACTAGGATTGGGTATCATCAAATGTGTATGATCACATATGCTTAAGGCATATAGTTGGCATGGTAACAAGCAAGTATTTGATTGCATAGGTATGAGTATAAGCTTGCTAAGTTAATAGCTTGCAAGTATTGGCTTGCATAGGTAAAGTATCTTGCAAGTGTTAGCTTGCCTTGTGCAGAGCAGTGGTTGAAGTTCTCCTCGGCTTCTTTTTCATAGTATCCTCCTTCTTCCTCGTATCCTTGGTCGGTACTAGCGTCTATAAATAAATACGAGGTACACAATCATCAAACAATACTTAACTATTTTCAATCATCACACAAAAGGGTCCTATAGATGATCTAGCATCATCACTAGCATTACAAGATTAAAGCTTGGTTTAATTTCTTTTATTTTTAGAAAAGTAATTTCTACTCATTGAAAAACTACTTAAGATTTAATATTCTCCAAACCAAACATGGGATCATGTTGATACATGTCATCACCACATATTTCAGTACATGGGAATGTGATTTAAAGTGGTGTCACAATTTAATAAGGTTTAACCTTTTATTTCATTTAAATAAAGTGACTAGAAATGCCTATGTGGCATCCTTTTATTACTTGATCATTATTTCTGTAAGTAACCCATATATTTTTATATATTCTGAAAGGTATGATCAAATGTGATTTTTGAGAGTTGGAATCAACTCAAAAGCTATTACGATTTAAATTTGAAAAATATTTGAATGCAGAAAAGCTTCTACCTTGTTATTTTTACCAAGGTTAATCTATAGATTCAAATGATTTGAATCCAATAGGCTTGGATTAAACATTTCAAAACCTTTCTAAAAAATTTGGTTTACTGAATCGAGCTGGGTTGATTTTTGAAACTAGGTACAAAACTGTGTTTGAATGAAAATGGAAAAATCCAAATTCAAACGAGTGGGTCATGGAATCGCTAATGGGCCTGCTACGCACAGCGCTTACACGGGCTGGTTAAGTGGCTGTCCCCATGCGTCAATGAGATGGGGGGTGCGGAGCGGTACGGGGCAACGTGGTGCGTTGGATCTAGTTCTAATCCAACGGCTCTGGTTCATCGTCCACGTCGGGCAGCGCCGGCGAGACAGAACCCTAACGCGGCAAGTGGGGGTCGTGGGAGGCTCACCGGGGCTCAGGCGAGGGTCGGTGAGGCGGGCGAACGACGAAGTCGACGACGACGAACCTCCTGGTACTGGCAGCTTCTCCTAGGGTGGCTCCAATCGCTGGCTCCCTTCTTCTCCAGCAGTGGCGGGCTCCGGCCAAATTCCGGCGATGCGCTGCTCGCCTTGCTCCGGGAACGGTGTGGAACAATCAGTGAGGAGAGGGGAGTGAGATGGTGTGCTCAATTCGGCTGGGGTGGCCTCTATTTATAGTGGCGAGAGGGGACCGACGGGCGCAAGCTAAGCTCGTCGTGGTCGATGACATAGAGGGCTATCGGCGTGGGCGACGGTAGGGGGCGGTGCGGTGCTCCCTGGCTAAGCTCAACGACGTGGTGGCGAGGCGTGGGGCGGTGCTGATCGGTCGGAACGCGGCGGTGCCCAGCTCGTGCCCGACGGAAGTTTTTATGGCGCACAACGCGCGTGGTCCGCGCGGCGGCGAACGAGCGTGTCTGCGGGGTTGCTGGGACGGTGGTGATCACGTATGCATGCAGAGAGGGCGGCGTGCGGTCTGTGGGCATGGTTGCAGAGAAGGTTGGCAAGGTCTGTGTGTGTGGTCCAGGGGCTGGCATCGCTCGCGGCTGGGACATGGAGTGGAGGTGGGGTGCTGGCTTGCTCCCAGACATGTTGGCTAGGCTTGGTGCTTCTCCTAGCTCGCTGTCGACATGTGGGTGGCAAGGTGAGGCTCGGCCTGCTCACCATTGATGACAATGGCCAGCTTGCAGTGGTGCTAGAGATTAGTTTAGGTTGTTAGATGATCTACTAAGGCTAGTGGTGTCCAGAGAGGGAACAAGTTAGGCCAGAATCACTGCACACTATAGTGTTTGTGATTTTGTTGATTTGAATCTACAAGGTGTTTGATGAAATGGCCGCATGAATTCAAGTTTTGAATTTTGAAAAGATTTTTGGTGGGTGTGCTAGGCATGTGCTGGTGAGTCTGTAGATGCTTGGGTTTTTAAAGTTGAGCTTGTTTGAGTGGTTTTTGAAAAAGTGGGATCTTCCCATATGATATAGATTCAATTTTAAACTGTCATTTAAACTATGCATTTGAATGTTTCTGGATGATCACAAGGTGGGCCTTGATACTTGGTTATGAGTACCATCAAGGGGTGCAAAGATCCAAACAAGTTTCTGTTAAGTTCTAAAAGTTAGAGATAGCCAAAGTAGGCATGGGAGTTAATTTGGCAAAAGTGACCATTCACTTAATTTGTTGGTTTTGATTTATTTGTCTTTGGGAAAAGTGTGGGGATTGTTTAGATGATGTTTATTTCACCTAAGAATCATTTTACAAGCAAAGAAACACACAAGCAAGGTAATTCAAAAGAATTCAAATTGGAATGCATACACACATGCATGCTTTCATATTTTTATTTAGAAAAGTTTTTGTTAACCCTAATTTTGATGATTAGAGTTTGATGATTCTAGTTCAATATTTTTGGGATGTTACAGTAACCTGAACCCCCGTTAGGACACCTTTGCACAAGGGAGCGTAGGATCTCAGAGTTTAAGGTCGTGGTTAGATTTATATCTTAATTACTTTCCTGTAGTTACGGATGTTTGCAGGGGGTTTAATCACAAGTATGTATTAGTCCTAGGAAGGTCAGTATGTTAGCACAGGTTCACCCACACAACACTTACAAACACCAAAGAAGAGTACTCAGCTATTTGCAGCAAAAGCACTTGACAGAATTCCCATGTGTCCTCGAGAACGTTTGGTCCTTATAATTAATTCCACCGGCTTGTCCTTTGCTAATAAAGGATTGGGCCACTTGCTCCGTTTGTTCGTTACTTCTGTTACTTTGTAACATCCCAAAAATATGAAACAATGATCATCAAACTCTAATCACTAAAATTAGGGTTAACAAAAACTTTGATTAAATAAAAACCAAATGAATGCATATGTGTATGTGATGATTTGATAAAGGCATGAATGGACTTGTGTGATTCAACTAAATAGTAAGGAATAGTTCAAAGATGAATATAACATCATCTAAAACATTTCCAAGCAGAAACAAATCAAGAGAAAATCAAAGACAAAACAAATAAAGTAAATGGTCATTTTTGCCAATCTTGCTCACTAGGTCACTTTGAGTGTTTCTAGTCCAAGATTTCAATCAGAAACTTTTCCAATTATTTTCACCTCTTGATAGACCAAGTAAAAGTGAATCAAAGCCCACCTTTCAAACTTGCAGAAACATTTAGCAACCGCATTCAAATGACAATTCAAAATTGAATCTTTAACATATGTGAAGATCACACCTTTTCAAAACCCAACCAAACCAGTGCACCTTGACCAATCCAACTAACCAGATACTCCCTAGTATGTGCCTAGGAAACCAACCAAGTTTGAATCCAAAATTCAAATTTGAATTTCTTTCGGCCATTTCTTCAAACACCTTGTTTGCAACAAACAAACAAACACAAAACTCTATTAGGAGCGATGATTTTGGCCAACCTTGTTCCCTCTCTAGATCACTCTATACTCTCAGTAGATGATCTAGCCCATTTAACAAGCCTTAGCACCACTGTGAGCTTGGCATAGCCATTAATGGTGACCATGCTGAGCCTAACTTTCCACCCACATGTCGACAGCAAGCTACGAGAATCACCAAGCCTAGCAACCATGTCTGGAGCACTGACCACCGTCCACGGCCACCCTCTGTCCAAGCCTCGAGCACTGCCAGCCCCTGGACCACACTGCAAGCTCATGCCAAGCCTCTCTGCGAGCGAGCCGAGAGCGTGCCAGTGTGCCACCCGCGACACACGCCCACAGACCGCACGTCGCCCTCGCCGCTTACAGACGTGATCACCACCGCACCAGGAACCACCCAGACATCTCGTTCACCGCCGCGCGACCAGGAGCGCCTGTGCGCCATTAAGACTTCCGTTGGAGCCGCCCAGAGCGACGACGTGTTCCGACCGATTCGCACTGCCCCACGCCTCGCCACCATGCCATTGAGCTTCACCAGGGAGCACCGCACCTCCCCCTACCGTCGCCCATGCTAGTATCACTCTGTGTCGTCGACCACGATGATCTCAGCCCGCGCCCGTCGGTCCCCTTCAGCCACTATAAATAGAGACCTCCCCCGCTTGTTTTCTTCACACCAGTTCACTCCCCACCTCTCACTGATCACACCCACTCGCTCCTGGAGCAAGGAGAGCACGAGGTGGCCGGAATTTCACTGGAGCTTTCTATCAAACATTTACTTAGTGACTTGTAGATTCTAGAAAGATAATTGAAGGTAGCATAAAGAGCATAAAATTGGCCTAAGTTAGATAATCTTGATGTTATCCCGAGCCATGAGATATTACTTAGATAAGATACACTTGTTTACCACCCCTCATTAGTATTTACCCCCACTTGTAGATGCTAGTGCTAAGCATAAAACTTGATCAACTTTAGATGGGAATACTTGGTGAAAATGGTTATGAAAACCTTAGAATGATGAGTCATTCTACTGAAATGTTTTGACATGTGTTCCGAACACCAGATGATTTTGATGATGAAAATGTTAAGGCATGATCCTTAGCCCTTTATAAAATTGATGGTTGTCTGGATGCAATACCATTCCAATTTTATCGTACAACCACAATACCCAAAAATTGGGTAGGGCTTGACTGAAAATTTATATACCTTAGTATGGGTTCCCTTGCGGCCAAGGTCTGAGATGAGGCTACCTTGTGAAGATTGTCCACCTGTGCAGTACCCAAGATGACGGTTGGTCATGGTTGGGAGGCCAAACTCACAGGAGAGGTGCCTATACTAGGGCGTGTAATTGAAAGGTTAGGATTGATTATCTGCATACTTAGTATGGTGAATTCAGGATTGTTCCTGTAACATCCCAACATTTAGGAACTAACGAAGGGTAGATTTAGGAATTTGGAATGTTGCATGCATTCATCTATGAAAATGTGGGTAAAATTTTCGCCAAATAAAAACCTTAAGTGATCAAGGTTTCTTTCATACTTTGAGATTAGGTTTAGTCTTAAAGGATGATTGCTATAGACTTTGATATGATATTTGAGGAATTATGTGTTTTGGAAAATGAATTTGAATTTTAAACTTGAGTGTTTGAATTATAATTCAAATGAATTGGGAATAAGGTTTGAATCTTGATTTAATTAAGAGTTAATTATTATAACTCAAACTTTATCCAAATAAAACAATTAAGAATATGAAAACTTATTTCATATTATCATTCCAAAAATAAGTTACAAAAATGTAACTTATTGAAAGTATCCACAAATTTCACAATAGCCAATAAATAAATAATAAGAATATTTCTTCATTGATAATAATATAATCTTTATTACAAAAGGATAAAATGAAGATTGCAAAATCATAAAATGAAAATTACAAAAGAATAAAGAAGATTACATTAACTATCCTATAAAGAAAACCTACACTAAAATCTTCATCTTCAAATCTGTACCTGCAAGAAAAACACTAATAACACAATAATAAAGGTTAGGGTTAGAATTGTTTTACTCTCAGACATGTCAGTGAAGTGCACTGAACAAGTTTCATCATTGAGAAATTTATAAAAGGGGCAAGTTTCACCAATATGAAAGAATCTATCTTTCATAAATTTTAAGCCAAAGAGTCAAATTGACAGCAAGGAGGGACAAGTTTCACCAGCCAGGTAAAAGTAGTTAGATCAAAGTAACTCTCAAGTCCAAAGCATATCCACAAGTGCACAGCAAGCACGCAGGCAGGACACACACCTAAATGCATGTGATGTCCTGTCAGCTTCACAGCACAGCTCCAGCACACAAAACCATCAACACAGCCGTGGAGAGGCACTAGTGCATCTCTTCACTGCTCACACACAAGAACAACCAGCAGCTAAACCAAGCACCACAGCCAGCAATCAAACCAACCAAAGCCCAAGATCTCATCACCAGGATGGTGACATAAGGAGGGGGAAGGATCAGGTGGACAGCAAGACCAAGTCCAGGAGCTAGGAGGAGCAGGCTAGCTCCAGGTCAAGCACAAGAGCTCAGCAAAACAAGATCAACATCATCAACCAACTCCATAATCATCAGTTTTTGTGGTGAGTATCATAAAACCTTCACATGATCTAATCATATTATCTAGACAGAAGCATGTGTTGTTTTATGAAACCAACTCTCAAAAATAACCCAAGTGGGGTGAATCCATCATTGAGATTTTAAACTCTAAAAGCAAACAGCAAAGTACAAGGATCCAACCAAAACTCAGAACAGCATCATTGATTTGGTTGTCAAGCTATATATTTCAATTCAAGCACAAATATAGTTAAGATTTAATTTCTAGGCACATCCCTAAGATAAGGGTAGCACCTTAGAAGCTAATCTTTTGGATCCATATAATGATCAAGCCTACTATCATTTTTCCAAGCTTTGATTCAAGAAACAATAGCTGGTACCACTACCAGGACTATCTATATGATCCAACTAGATAAGGCCTAAACCCCTAAGCCTCAGACCAACATCACTGGTCTTAGGGACTTTAGAAAATAACATTTCTATATATCTTTTAAAGCCAAGCTTGTCTTAAGCTTAAATCAACCCAATCAATGGATAAGAATCAATCTTGTGTGCCATACCAAGATGGTGTCACAAGAACAATTCTACATGAATCAGGATAAACATTCAATCATCACAGATTCAATCAATCAACCTACTAATCATTTTCCTGTCAATACAGGAATCATAATTAGGACATTCCTATGTTAATCTTCACTGTCTAAGATCATTGTGATCTCAAACCACACATTAATTCTCAAGCCAACAACACTAGGACAGTGATTTCATCACACCATAACCATGATCATAAACCAAGAAATGACAGTGGAAAGTTGTCAAGCCATTGACTTTACCAAGCATTGGTTCCAAAGCAACTATACAATCTGAATCATATGCAATCCAAGCATAAAATCATCTAATAAGCCACTAGAACCATTATAGTTCATCTTAAGCAACAAGCCTCAGGCTAATAACCATTTAGCATGCTTACAAACCATCTACACATGATCTAATTCATCCAGTATATGATCAACCACAGGATAAGAACCCTAAATGGAATAAATCATCTTAATTAGGACAAGACAGTAACCAGAGAGGTCACTGCCAACATCTAGCATAGGATGAGTGAGCGCAGGGAGCACTAGGGGAGAGGAACAGAACTTACCAAAGGTCCTCGCTGAAGACTAGAAGAGGAAGCAAAGGTGGCCGACGACCATGGCGACACGGGGAGCACCCCCAGGGGGGCGCTGCAACCCATACAGCGCCACAGCGGCGACCATGACCATGCCTTAGGGCGAGGAGCATCACCATGACGCACGACAGTGGCGGCAGCACCAAGATCCACGCCAACCCCCAAACCCTAGGGTTCGGGACGGCATCGATCCGTCGCAGGAGAGCCCCATGCTCAAATCCAATTGGGTAGAAAGGATGGGCGTAGTCGACAACCTCCTACTGCACCACGGCGGCGACCAGAATGGCCCACGACGGCGGGAATCGTCGGCGGCGATATCACCAACCACGGGGTCGGGGGCAGAAGAGGAGAGGAATGAGCTCGAGGGAGAGAGGCAGCAAGGGAGTGGGCTGAGTTGGGCCAGACCCTTTCGGGGTGGCTATTTTGGCTATGTCTAATGGGCCACCAGGGCCCAATGAGATTAAGCCAGCCCAAAAACCTTTAAGGCCTGTTTTAATAAATAGGAAAAGACTAAAATACCCTTGAATTTAATTAAATCCTAGAAAAGAAAATAAAATTCCAAAAAATATAAATAAAATATTTTTGGATTCACAATAATCCATACTATCCAAATAAATTAAGATATGAAATTTTAAGACATTTAAATTTTATTAAGAATTTTGTAATTTATATATTCCTTATGGAATTTTACAAAATTGTTGAAAGATGATAAAAATAAATAAAAAACACTTTCATTATATATTAATATTGTAGTATTTTAGAAAAATACTAAATAAATATTCAATAGCAATTTTTGATATTTAAGTAATAATTCCTAAAAGAATTATTAAATCCATAAAAGGGTAATAAAATAAAATAATTCAATATATGTTATAAATATTTAAAAGTAATATTTATAAATCCTTTATTATTAAAAAGAATTTTTATAATAAGGGGGTGAATGCATATCAAATTAAATAATGCATTACATTATTGCATAATCATTTTGCTTCTTCAAATATTGTCCATACCTGGCAATAATGATGTTTTTGTAGACATAGAAGCTTAAGGACCAGTGCAAGCATCAGACTTCACTACCTTGCCATCACAAGGCAAGTAATAACTTGCTCATGTCCTTTGAAGAGTCTTTATCAAAGTATTTGCAAAATTGTGTGTTATCATATATACTATAAAAGAAAGAAAATATTATTTTCACAAATAAATAAATCATAGCTATCATCCTAAGTGATGATATAATGGAGCAATAGAACTTAGGGTTCTATTTGCAATAATGATGATCAAGTAGGGACTTAATAACCCCTGACATCAGTGATTCTAGCGCCGTATATTATGCGTTAGCCATGAGATTTGGAATGGGACAGAGAAGTCAGATGTATCTTCTTCCTCTCGCATGAAGCTAGATGTGCAGGTCGTGGCTGTTATCCTCGTAGCGTGCATATTAATTGGTACTTCGTAGAGGATATGCAGCATATGGGTGGGAACCCTCATCGTCCCACGATAGTTCTAGCATCTAACGGTTTGTACAAACCATTGCCGTAATTCATTATGTGGGCATGGTGTACACCAAGGAGGCATGCGAGGTCGCGAAGGGGGCAGTGATTGGCTTGGACCAACTACTAGGCCCCACATCATGGAATTGTGGACGGGAAAGTATGCCCGGTTGTGCAACAAGGAGTTGATCTCTCATGGGTAAAGTAACGCACCTCTGCAGAGTGTAAGAATTGTAACTTGTTACTCCCTGTTCCGGGAAGGAGCTACGAATGCGGCAGGAAAGGAACTCCATGAAAGTTCTGGTCAACCTGTGAAGGCTAATTGTCATAGATTTCCATAATAAAATCAATCTTTGAAGAAAGATTTACAAAAATTGCATTGTGCCAAGGATTTATAATCCGAGGTGGTAGTTAGAGCATCAAACTTCCCACCTTGCATATAAAGAACTTGTTGGGTAACGATGTTACTCATTCTTTCCTTTGATCCCTTGCTTAGACTCTGAGGATCCCGAAGACGTGCCAATGTATGCAGCCGAATGTCAAGAAGATGTGTTCTACGAAGAACCTGATCTGTCTGGAGGCATTGAAGGAGTGGATTACGAAATCCGCTACGGTGTCGATGATAACGAGTCCAACTAAGTATCTCTAGTTAGTAGTAACCAACGGAGCCGAGCATCATGAACTCTATAGAATAAGTTGCCGAGATCAACTCCTAGTCGGAGTTGTTACTTTTAAATTCCGCTAAAACACTTTATATTTTGGTTTGTAAGTTGAATCTTTGGGAAGTCTTGAACTTCCGGTATTGTAATAATAATAATGTGTGTATATTTGTAATATGAACCCGCAATGTTTCTGTTGTACCACTCTGAGGGATGTGATATTTACGGAACGGTGTTCTGTGGATGTCATGTCAACGACTATAGTGTACTACACATGCAGTGGTATGCTGGGTCACCGCAGTTCCTGACGGATGTATCGAATGTTGTGGTGAAAGTGTATAATCTCTGCAGAGTGTCAAACTACTCGAATAGCCGCGTCCGCGGTTATGGACAGTTGGAGTAGCCATACTGTTCCGTCGTCAGATGTTTTCAAAAGGACTTATGAAATGAATTGTGACTTTGACTTGACCACACCAGAGTTGTGATATGAAATTCAAATTCCCATTTAGGTGTTATAAAACTTTCAACTAGCTTTCTTTGCTTTGAACTTAGTAGAGATAAATCTGGCCTTTTGCAAAACAACCCTAGAGCTTACCATATCCTATTCAAAACCACTTCACTTGTTATTATTAGTTTGCGAGTACTTAAAGAGTACTCATGGCTTTGTCCCTGGCTATTCCTGTGGCCAGATTATGAAGAGGAGTATCAGCAAGATAGACAACAGGAAGGTTACGACAACTAGGATCATCTCCCAGCGTCAGTATTGCCTATGACCCTGAAGATGGAGCTTCGCCTACGCTATCATTACTATTACGTTATTCCGCTGCTTGAATTGTATTAAGAACTGGATCATGAGATCCTTATTTGTGCAAGACTTTATGTATGGTTTGTAATGGATGATGTATTGTGATATCCAATCTGTTATGTCTCGCAAAAATGGTAATCCTGGAATTGCGATGTATGGTATAACAGACATCTGGGATTAAAAATCCGGGTGTTGACATACTTGCTCTTTGTTTTTTTCCCTTTTCAGAAAACCACTAAAAATCCGTTTTCTAAGTATTCACAGGGATTTCCTGCTCCATACCTTTATTCGGCTATACGCTCCTCATGGGATCGACACTCCTATTTATCGAAAGTAATACGATACACCCCTTATACTTGTGGGTCATCAGATTACCCAAAGGTTTATCGAACTCAGGGAGGAAGTGGTCAAAGTTATCCCTCTCAATCAACCCTACAATCAAGATACAAGAAGTCTCTTGTGTCCCCAACACACCCAGTACACTTTTCAAGTGTATAGGTGCACTAGTTCGGCGAAGAGATAGTGAAATAGAAGTGGTATGAATGATTATAAGTGGTAACGATTATACGAAAAGAGCTTGACGGGAGGAACAGACTAAAGGCAAAAAGATGGAAGGAAGCAAACATGTAACAGATCTAGATGCAAACGGTGTTTCAATGTTTAGAAACAAGGCCTAGGGATCATACTTTCACTAGTGAAAACTCTCAATAAATATATTCTCTTCATGATACTACCTTGAACTACTCTCTGGTTGGACACTCTAATCCATGGTAGGGCTATAACATCACTTCTTAAAGTCCGCTTTTCCCAATCTAGATAACCCCACAATGTCACCTTGAGCGCTAGATGGTTCCAACAAACACCACAATTTCATATAGACAACCAACTCCAAATATAACTCATGAAAAATATATATCTAATCTAGCTTAAGTGCCACACACGGTGTGCACGCTATCACTTTCACACACATGGGGAAAATCATAGATCTATTAAAGCACGATGAGTGTTTATGTAGACTCTATCCTAAGTGCCAACATGGTATGCACGCTGTCACTTTCATACACGTGGGGAGAGCAGAGATCTATTAAAGCACTTGAGTAGAAAGGCATATCTACTTGACCACAAAGCTCATGACCACAACAAGATCATGCATAGAGAGATGAATACATAGCTACCGGTAGAGCCCTTAGCCTCGAGGAAGAACTACTCCCTCCTCATCATGGGAATCAGCAACGGTGATGAAGATGGTGGTGGAGATCGATTGAGATGGCTTCGGGGGCAATTCCCCAACCCGGCAGGGTGCCGGAACAGAGACTTCTGTCCCTCGAATCTCCCCTTTAGTGGCGGCGGTGCTACGGACCTTTTTGTGGATTTTTACCCAGATGATTTAGGGTTTTTGGGTCGGAGGCTTCTTATAGGCGAAGGAGGCAAGGTCGATGGAGGGCCAGGGGGCCCACACCCAGGCAGGCGCCACAGAGGCGCCACCTAGGGTGTGGCCACCCTGGTGTCCTCCTCCATCTCTGCTTCGTGGTTCCGTGTCGTGCCGGATAAAATAATGACTTGGCTTTTGTCCCGTCCAATTCCGAAAATATTGATTTTCTACCTTTTTTGGAACCAAAAACAGAAGAAAACAGGCAACTGACACTGTGGCATCTTGTTAATAGGTTAGTACCAGAAAACATATAAAACACCTCAAAGTGTAGACAAAGCAAAGAAAAGTAGATACTAAACAAGCATGAAACATAAAAAATTATAGATACGTTTTCAATGTATCATCGTTCACGCTGCTCCTCCCATGGCGGTGACAAGCACAAAGGAAACCCAGAGCCGTATGATGCATGTTCACGTTTGGACAAGATCAACGAGGCCCGGGAAGGACAATACTTGGGACCACGTTGCTTTGGCCTAGTGATACATGCCACAACTTACCCCAAGGGTTTCCAGATTGACAAGACGATCAAACCCTATGAAGGCACTGCTAGGCCAGCTACGTGGTTATAGGACTACAGTGAAGTAGTGAAGATCGCAGAGAAAACCCCAACCACGCTGTCAAGTACCTCCCACTGATGTTGACGGGCACTGTCTGCCAATGGATTAACGACTTGCCGGAAAAGTCCATATGCAATTGGTTGGACATGCATAAAGCGTTCACCATGAATTTCGAGGGTACTTATAAACGTCTCTGCACTGTCGATGACCTATAGTGGTGCATTCAGGAAAAGGATGGGTCATTTCGAGCCTACCTCTCTCGTTAGCTGGACATGAAAAATTCCTGCGCGGGAGTGCATGATCAGACCGCTGTGGCCGCCTAATCGATGGCCTGGAAAAATGAACTTTCCTCCGGCATACATTGAAGCGCCTGCAAGACAATCATAAGTTGTATCTCAATTAGATGATCTCCTTGGCCAGTGAGTTCGTGGCCACCGACGACGATGCTCGCGGCTCTCTGCCAGCAATAGCTATACCAACCCAAGCCAAGAGGAACAACAACAACAACAAGCGGAAGAGTTCGCAAAAAAAGAAGCCAGCTTTCGATATGGTCGCCATAACGTTCGCGGGCAGAGGCGAAGGTGCACAGCGTGGCCGAGGCCAGGGGACTGGTCTTGGGCAGCAGCGCAGTAGCGAAACTACTCGACAACGCCCCGCGTTCCCCAGACGTACGAGAAGTATCACGATATGTCGTGCTTCATACACCTTGACGCCAATGACAAAGCCACTCACACCAACCGTCAATGCAAGCTTGTCAACGATCTGAAGGAAAGCCCGGATTTCGTCTAGCATCAATTCGATGTCGTTCATCAGTGGTTCCGAATGGGGTTACTGGTCCTGAAACTTTAGAGGCAGTCGCGTGCATAGAAGGGTTAGCTTTGGCAGATGATCTCCGGCTGCAAAAATTCAGACCACTCTAATGTGGTGAGGAGTATTTGTGATACTTTGGCAGAAGAACAACGAATGCGCACACTTTGGCGAGGAGCTCCATCTATCTTCCTTCAAATCGCCATGTGTGGTTTGAGTCCCCACCTCCGGGTGTTACTTCTTCTCGTTTAGTTTATTAGACACACACAATTAATATGTCATAAAATTATACCATTGCATTCATTTTTAAAATTAGTTTCCAATGGTATATATTTTTAAGACATATATTTTATATTTTATTAGTAAAAAATGATGATCAAACATCTACTTAAACAAGCGCGTGTGTCTAATTAACTTGGGGATCATGCTTTTGATTAATAAAGGTAGGGGCGAACTCTCAATAAAAAAAGCAATTCGACGTCGTTGCCGGACGCTGTTTGGATGCGGCGTTAGGATAAGATGCATTCTTAGGGTCTAAACAACGCCGGTGGCCTCTACTGTTTATGCATCTCACAGTCACAGACCGCGACGTAAATTTCCTGCTTCTTTCTATTGGCCGCGTGTTAGGGAAAAGATGCACCATGCTTTCATGATTGTGTTGACCTTAAAACTAATCTCTCACCAATCCCGGTAAACGACCCCTCATCATCGTGCTTAAGCATAAAACACTTTTTCCTTCGAATGACTCTTTTGCCCTCTACCTCCTTCACAGCCACTCCTCACTTCACAAGTCGCTGGAACAGTTCTTCCCATGAAAAAGCAACCGTGTAATTCAATACCGCGCGGTTGCCTTTTCCCTGGGGTGCAAAATTACTTTGGCAAGATGAACATGAACCTGCTCACCGACACCAGCTATCCAACTCTTCTCGTCACTCGTCAGTCACAAATAATCTTAATCACTCGTCAGTCACAAATAATCTTAATCACTCGTCAGTCACAAATAATCTTAATCACTCGTCAGTCACAAATAATCTTAATAGGTCTGGCCGTGTTTGCCAACCGACATCTTAGTCAAATATATACTCCCTTTTCCTTCATATTTTATTGCAGCAACTGTGTTGTTTTCCAGTACTTAATTCATGCGAAATCTCTACACATTCATACATACAATCACAAAATAGCAACAGATAATCTGACAGTACAAAACTCTACATATTCCATGAGAATACAAAAGAAAATGATGAGTATAATCTGACAGTACATTAGCAATACATAAAACTAGCAATTATAAATTCAGATAGACAGTAGTAGTACAGAGTTAAACAGAACAAATCCCCAGGTTGTACTTGCACTAACAAAAAAGAAGGTCGTACAAAAAGAAATAGGAGAAATAAAAAAATAAACAAATGTCTCAAGCCTCACACACTTACCACCTCACACCACTCCGTCCCTTCCCCGCCATATTTCGTAAAATTCAAATATGGAAAAAATTTACAGCAACCGACGGTTGATATGGTTTTGGTTCCTACTACGCCCCACCGCGTCCCAGGTGAAAAGTAAAAGTAACTTTGTTTTGTCCGGTTTGTGTTTGCAATGCGGCCCCTAGGAGTTTGCGTGGTCACTAGAAGGTCCACTTCCAGATCTTGACTCGGATCCTGACCTGGCACACGCGCGCGACGGTGGTCGCCGCCGGCGGAGTAGGAGTCGCGTCGTCTACGGCAGTTGACGGAGACGGGGCCTCCACGACGTCTGGAGCTTTCGCTGGCGCCTTCGCGACGGTGAGCTTCACTCCCTTCTTGGTCTTGGTCGGTGCCGGGGCGGGCGCGGCCACCTTGATGCCGTCGCAATGCACCTGGATGCCGATCTTCTTGGTCCTGAGCCCGCCCACCTTGACGCCCGCTTTGGTCTCCAGGTCGAGGGTGATGGCGAAGCTGCCGGACTTCTTGATGTCGGAGCTGGCAGCGGTGGGGTCGACCCCGAGCGCGGAGGCGGAGACGGTGGCCTTGATGACGGTGATGTTGTTGGCCTCGTGCGAGAACCCGGGCACGGTCGCCTCCCCGAGCGGCACGGCGTTGGCGGCCGTCGCGGCGGTGACGGTGAAGTCGTCGTAGAGGTAGACGAGCTTCTTGTTTGGGTTCTTGGCGGTGAGCGTGAAGTCGATGGAATCGGTGAGCGCGGGCGCCGTGGCGGAACTGGAGAGACTGAGCTTGTTGACGCGCGCGACGGAGAGGGTGAAGGCCGGGCGGTGCGGGCGGTAGAGGAGGTAGAAGGCGCCGCCCGCGACAGCGGCGACGAGGGCGAGGAGGAGTATGACGAGCACGGCCCAGAAGAAGCAGCAGCAGCAGCTGAAGCGGCAGGAGGAGCGCCCGCCCCCGCCGCGGCGACCCTTGGGGGGACCCTGCGGGCGGTAGATGGGGCGCTGGTACATCTTGGGCGGGCCGCCGGCGCCGGCGCCGTTGGTGGCGGCGGCAGCGGCGGGCGGCTGCGGATTGGGCTTTCCGTTGGAAGACATTGCCGCGCCCCGGGGACGAGGATGGCTACTACGGCTGTGGTTCTTGGTAGGTAGCTGGTTTTGGACTGGATTCCGGCCGTGCGCTTGCTGAGCTGAGTCTTGGGAAGGAGGAGATCTATAGGCGAAGCGGAGAGAAGGTGGGCGAAGCGAAGAGGAGGAGAAGGTGAGGTGAGGTAAGAGAAAAGGGACGGGTCACCTTACGGATGGTTCGTCCTCACCAAATCATTTGCTGCTGCGGCTGCTGCTGCTCAGCTGATGCTTTCCTTTACCTTTTTTTAAGCAAGTCTCCATAATAATTCACAAACAATTTTTCTCTAGGAAATTATTTCTCAGACTATACTTTAAACTTGTGCTGTAGTCACTATACATGGGAGGCAAATTCTACATGGGAACCCAACAAAAGAAAAGTACAGTACAGTCTGAGACCAGAGTGTGACGAACAGTAAACAAAAATTCACAAATTTGCAGCTCGTAGACTTTAAATACTACAACAAGTGCAGGCCGAGCACGGTCGGCCAGTTTACTCTTTGCGCCGTAGCAGTACTACAAATGCTTGTAATGACTACTTTAATTTGTCCCTCCAAAGCTCATGTACCAGGAGTAATGACGTTTCAGCGAGCATTATCTTGAGCCAGAGCTGCGATTCCCTGGGGAAAAAATGACCTGCACGACGGCAGAGATCAATAATAGCTCAATTTGTAGCAAGTATAAAACTAATGGTTGCAGTAGCATTTGTGATCGTTGGGGACTAATGGTTGCAGTAGCATTTGTGATCGTTGGGGCCGGCCACAGGGAGATGGTGTTTACAGTTATGTTACTGCTACTTGCTACTTCATTGAAGACGTGTGATCCGGAGGGCTGGGATGGAATCTTTGGGATCAGACTCTCAGTTGCAAGTTCATTTTTATTTTCTCTCCTACCCCCAATTTGGACCTCCGATTTTATAGGTTTTCTAACTTAGCGCGAACTAGGTTTTCTAACTTAGGTTTTCTAAATTATAGTTGGTTAAACTTGATAACGTTTTACTTTGACTAAACCTAATATGCGGAGTAATATGAAACAAAGGGAGTATATCTAAATATTTTTAATGTTAGGGCTTGCGCTTTGGCCGTGCAGATGCCGTGTGAGGTTCAACTTGATTTGGTATTCGTAGTCGATATGTTTTTACAGTATATTTAGTCAAATTTAGAAAGAATTGACCTTTCTCAATTGCTTAAGGGCAGCCATACCGTAGGCGCTAATTTATCGGCACTAGGATTTTTCTTATGGTCACGTCGATAGTTTGACATATAATCATGGCCGATGGAGGCTTATCATCGACATGCATCGATGCAAAATGTTGCGCTGGACACTTCGCACTTCGGTTAGTTTCGTCTGGTGGTTTGAAAAGCGGATTGGTCAGTTAGAGAAATATTAGAGGCATGGCGTTGGAGCTATGGACTCTTTAGCTCTATGTCCAAGATTAATCAATTATTTTCCACTCAAGCGCCCATGTAAGCGTTCAGCATAAAATTTCAACATAAATATTAATGATATCTTTAAGAAATTTTTGTGAGTAGGGGCAATTGCTCCCCTTAGCCCTAGGGAACCTCTTCCACTTCAAACATGGGGCCCTTGGTGTCACGTTGCCCTGGGGCACCCAAAATCCATTGAACCGTCCCTAATTAGAATCCTAGCGTCGTTGAAGCATCGGTACAAAAAAGCCGAGACGAACACTTAGTTTTTTTTTCCGTGCGACATCATACGAGGAGGGCAAAAATGCCATCAACCGTGTGGTTTTCTATCTGCTATTATCGTCTAGCGTTGGGAGTCCTGGCGCTTGAATTTTTTTTAATTTAATAATATTTTTAAATAAAAGAATGCGGAATTAAACTAACGTTTATTTTAGAAGCAAAAAACCTAAATAAGCTAGGCTCAACTAAGAGCACCATTAAAAAGCTAAACTAAGCAAGATAGCACAACATAAGTACTTCAAACTCGATGGCTATCACAAGAAAAATAAACTCGGGTATAGAGATAATAGAGGCACGCGGAGACGAAGATGTATTCTCGTGTTCCCCTACATGAGGTAAGGTACATCATGTTAGAGATGTGTGGGATTTCACGAAGGATTTCCCAAAGCCATGAAGGCTCACCTTCTTTTCCGAGTCTATCTCACGAAGGAAATAGGCCATTTTATTATGGCTAGTGTTTGCTTTACTCTAGAGATGGCAATCTGCACAACCACTTCACAAGCTCCACGAAAGAGAAGCCCAGGACTCTTCACAATCTTTCACGAAGAGGACACGGTGGCACCATTCACCAAGCCAACTAGGAGGTTATCCTCCAAGAATAACAAGATCACGGTATCTCACTTGAACAAATCATAATGAAGAGTTCAACACTTATGCAAGAATGCAAAGTAAGAGTACCAAGGATGCTCAAATTCTACACTCTCAAATCCCACTAAGGAAACAAGTGCTCAAGAGAAATTAGAAAGGAAGAACAATGGTGAAGGACAACCAATGACTCCAAACTCTAGATCTAATGGATTCCTCTCACTTAGAGGAGCAATTAATTGGTGTGATTATAGATATAGATCTCCTCTTTTAAAGCCCTCAAAATGGTACAAAAATCATAGGAGGGATTGAAGAGAAAACAAGCTCAAAGGGTTCAGAAATGGTTATCAAAACATGCTCAAGAACCCTTGAAAAACGAAGGGGAATAAGCCCCTTTTATACAAAAGGAAAAATATGACCGTTTGAGCCAAAAACGAGCAGTTCAGTCAAGACTGGCGAAAATTTCAGTGGTGTCGAGCCATACGTGGAATAGATTGGTGAAAAGTTTGGCTCTCCGGAACATTTGCCGCCGCGCTGAAAGAGTCGACGCCTGGCCGAACTACTCCTCAGTATGGCTATTTGGTAAAATCAGTAGCCACCAGATGATCTGGTGGGTAAACCAGCGCCGCCGATTTGCACGCGGAATTCATGACATAAAATAGTGCTAACAAAACCGTTGATAACTTTTGCGTCTGAACTCTGATTTTAGCAAACTTGGGCTTTTTAAAAATATAAGAACAAGCTCTATCTAATAGAGACTAGAAATCGCAAGAAAGAGAAATAGGTAAAATACGAAATAAGGAGATTTATGAAACCTCCCTAAATATATAACTAGTAAAATCTTTAAACTAAAAAACACAATAGAAAATGCATACGGATTCCGCTTTCGATTAACCTGGTCTTGTTGAAGAGCCACCAACAAGCTCAAGAACCTCACACAGAGAAACACTAAGAAACAATAAGAATAATGGGATGCAAAGTATTGAGTTTCCTAAGATGATGTGATCAAGTTACCCAACCAAAATCCCCTCTTGTTAGTACGATTATCTATCCTATAACCTGGTCTCCCAACAACCACCTTGAGACCGACAAAAGGAAAACTTACCAAGATCATACCTTTGCCTTGCGCCTCCTACTTGATCTTGATGACAATGCTCCAAGCTCCATTCAAGACGGAATGTTTCACTTGACCATTGTTGTTTCGTGAAGACTCATAATTTTCTCCTCCATACATCACTATGGGGTAGCTTTATTAAGGCACATCTTTACATGTCCATTATCACCAAATGGGTTGCAAGACTCAAGCATATGATCTTCTTAATATTCTTATCTTGATGTTTCTCTTCTCAAACTTAATGATGATCACCACTTGATAACATCCTCTCATGTGCTATATGAAATCTTTACTTCTGATACATTCCCGTGGAAAGATACCTAACTGATGCCCACAAGTATATGTGATCGCTAAAATCTTCGATGGAAAGTATTACCCAAATTTATAGTTTGACTCAAAGGGAACACACGAATACCAATAAGACTTTAGGTGTCACTCTCGACCACACCTCTATATCAATAAACTAGCAGAGAAAATGGTGGTTTATGGCAGTTGATTCAAAGTAGTAAATAAAGTAGCATATTCCAGTTTTCACCAAAAGTAATGTTGTGAAACTTTCAGTGGCTAAAACACAGGCATGAGGTGATAACGGGGGGCTGGCATGAATGATATTGATCATATAATGTATCATACTTAACATGGCATTTATTTCTAATTCAGTTGTGTGTAGGTGGTGCTCCAAACATAATCATGCATGCGAATTTTCATAATATCTTTTGTCCTGCCTCCCATTTCAAAGGGGCCAACTTGGTACTACAGGCAATTAATATCTACCTTTTCAAATAGACCGGAACAAAGCATTAACACTTCATGAACACACAATATCTTCAAACTATCATATATTCCCATTGTTTTCCCTAATTGTCACCTTAGGGTTCGCAGGTTCAACATAATATAGGTAATACACTTTGCAAATACTTACCAAACTTAAATATATGATAGGGAAATAAAAGTTTAGTACCGAAATCATGTCACTTGAGGCCTAGCAACAAGCATTAAACATAGCAAAAGTGTACCAACACTCATACAAGAATGTCTACAAGATAAAGACCTCAAATCTCGATACATATGGATGATTATACGATGAATCTCATCCAATCCTCATCCACCTCACATGCCCACAGGAAATTACTCACACATGATGATAGGGGATGAACTCATGGTCGTTGGTGATGATGTTGATGATGATGGTGGTGGAGAAAACCTTGAAATCCCACTCTCCAGGGTGGAGAGCAGGACCAAT
This sequence comes from Avena insularis, assembly GCA_023614405.1. NCBI lineage: Eukaryota > Viridiplantae > Streptophyta > Magnoliopsida > Poales > Poaceae > Avena > Avena insularis. The sequence goes on from CM042689.1 coordinate 4,424,265, forward strand.
CTAACCACCAAAACAAAGATCGTGGCTCTGGCGGCGCTCTGTTTCACCAAAAATTCCGTGCTTCTGAAAAACTAGGTTTTTTGGATATATATGGGAGTACGCCAAAGGAGAGGCCGAGATAGTGCTCGATGGCCAAAAGGGCCTAGGTGGCGCGCCCACCCTTACTAGGCACGCCACCTAGGCTCTTTTGGGCCTCGTGTCTTCGCTCGCTTGATTCCAAAGTCCTAGGCTTCATTATTTGGTGAAAAACTGACGTGGTATTTTTTCTCGATTTTATTTCCTGCGAAAACTGACAGAAAGAAGACTTTTGCTAAAAACAACGTGAGATTTAGCAGTTTTATCAAATTATTGGAAGATTACGGATCAAATCATCGAGCAAAGTATTTGGAAAAGTAGATACATTTGAGATGTATCACTAACCCACACAGATAACACAAAGGCACATATATAATGGGGTAGTTTAGGAAGCATAATTGATAAAGCTTACCACACCACAAGATCCCATGTGGTAAATTCTTTATGCTTCATGTGTTGACCAACTTGAATCCAATGTTCACTCTTTGTATTGGTCAACCATGTACCTTATCATGCTCTATCTAAGTATCTTGAGGTACATAAAAAACTCTTAATTTAATTGCATTCTCTAAATCTTAGTCAACCAAATGTCAACTCGTGAGACTATCATGACAACGACTTAGAGCCATCTCGATTTATTCTCTTGAGACCAAACTCTTAATATACCGATCATCCGTTGCTTAACACATAAGCTAGAGCATGGCCAAATTGAGTTCTCAATATACTCCCATCTTCATTTCTTCTTATTGATCGTATCATATTCTTCTTTTCAAATTGATGATCTTGATGCTAGTACGTATTAAAGGTATATCTATATCTTTATGGCATTCATACTTGAACCCAACACATAGTCTACAAGCATGACCTATAAAATATTCCTTCATATACAACTTAATAAAAACATCAGTCCAAATGGATTGTCATTTATTACCAAAACCACATATAAAGGCAATATATCCTTATACTAAATGTCTATATAAACGCGCCGGTTGGACGTGTCCTAAGCGCCTAAACACTCCGTTAAAACATGACCTAAACAATAAAATTATGAGTTACAAAAAACGATAAAATTGTAGATCTGAATATACTTAGTTTTAGATCTCTATTTTTTATAGATTTTATCATGTTTGTGTAGCTCACAATATAAAAAAATAGGTTGCGAATTTGCATGCTTATAGGATACAGCATTGACTATGCCTAAATTATTTTTCAGATTTTCTTAAAACTTAAAAATATGACTCTTGAATTTTTTAAAAGGAAAGGAGCGGTGGAGCTCGGGAGCAAATGACACTTTCCGGTCACGCACACCGTACATTTCCCGTAAAAAGGTATAAACACGCATTGTCTAGAATGTAGGATGAGTACCTTGCGTCAACATCCTTGATTCCTTGATAGATGGCATGAAACTTGCGGAAGCAAACTTCCCTGTAGATGCAGTTGTCTCGTCACTTCCTTTCCCTTCCTTGTTGGTTAACCGATCAACCGCAGCATTTGCCGCGAAAGCGAAGGCGCGATTCACCGAGAAGAACTAGCTTGCTTGCTAATTAAAACTGCTGCAGGGTCTATCGTCGATTTGACCTTATCAAACTACTTCCTCCGTCTTAAAATAGATGTCTCTAATTTGTAAAAATTTAGATAAATTTAAATACTATTTAGTATATAATTTTTAAAAAAAACTGAGACATTTATTTTAAGACGGAGAGAGTAATAAATATCATCAAATCAAATTACTACATACTACTACTACTCCATAGTATATGTATTTATGGTTGATGTTGTGGGGTTATAGCATGGAGAGACGGTGAGAATTCAGGTCTCTGTAGTTGTTGCGCCCGTGCATGGTAGAACGTCACCTGCAGTCCAGCTGTGCCCCGCAGCTGAAGTTACTCGCGCATGCCCTACTCGCTCAAACTAGGCGCGATTTTCGCCTGTTTATTTATTGATGATCGACGAGAGGGTTGCTTGTGAGTTGTGCTCTGCTGCCAGAATAAGCGGAAATCGTGCCTTGAGAAGAAGACTAAAATAAAGTCGTGTGATCACTCATGAGTTCCGCTTTATGCTAAACTACTATATGCATTTTTTAATTATGTATAGTACCTACCAACAAATGTTGTCAGCACGAAAGAGAACAAAAAGAATAGGATAGGGGTGCTGGGCCGCCGACGCACACAAACACGAACATCGCCGCTGGAAACTGGAACCTGGTCATCGAGACCATCGCAACTGAAGAAGATCCGGGTGACTGAAAACTTCTGCAGGCCAGCTGGTGTGATCGTTTTGGTTGGCAAGATGCGGTCGGTCTGTTTTCAGCAATTTTTTTGAAGTTTTAAGAACCAGACCTTGATCAAGAGGTCAAGTCCAAAGTCTCGGCCAAAAGACCAAGATCAATGTAACGGATGGATTTCAAAAGGAATGCTCGTTCCTTAGTTTTTCCAAATTTCTCAAGAAACCAATATTTCGTCCATTGCTTTCCTTGATTGCCCTCTCTTATGAATCACCTCGATCCACCAGGCATGCCAACTTCTTGGATCAATGTCTTAGAGGCCAAGCGCCCAAGCCACGCCTCTGGTCATTTTTCATATCCGCTATTGCTTTGCCTCTTGCCACCGTTGTATAAATGTTGTACCCATGTTAGTTTTGATAATGGGACACATGCGGTTTGCCTCCTAATGATCTAGAATAAAACCATTGATATTGTGGATTGTGGAGATATGGATGATGTGATGAACTTAGCAAAAGCATGGACACGAGCTTTTTATTTATTGATGCACAACTTATGTTAAGAATGGCCTATCAATTTATGCTATCAGAAACTAACAAAAAACTTATAGACAACAATAAATATGTCTATGGCTACCTACTACCGCTTTGTATGTTTCAATTTCCTTTTGAGAGTTGTTTCCCAAAAAGGGGACAACACCCCGGCCACTGAATCGACTGGTGCATATGACAATTATTTTCATTAATTTTTATTGTAGCAAGTTCATACAAAAGTACATTTCATGGATCACATAAGGTTGAAATATATATCAATAATCTAAACAAACCTAGTAGAAAACCTCTGGTGCATCAACATGATATCCTATTATCAAAACAACAACTACATCGGTTGAATAAATCTTGTGCCACCATTTCTAAACAGATGCACTCGGTAGCCATGTCTTACTTGCGCTCACCTTGTGCAGAGACCCAACATACCACTGCATGATGTAATATACTATAGTCGTTGCCATAACACCAATGAAACACCATTCACTAGTATTACATCCCTCAGAATGGCACAACAGAAACACAGCGGGTCCAATGCATGGCTAAGGGTTACAACTCACACTTTACACAAGATCCAGAAAACACTCTAGGGTAAGAAAGAGAAAGAACTTTTTACAAAGAAGAATCAAAGATAAACAACGGAAGGACTATTATACTATTAAGACTAGTATTTTAACTAAGGGATTGACATTGCTGCTATTACAACGCGCTACAGAAATATGTTCTTTGGCTAGATATTATATTCCTATCTAATCAGTAACTTCGTCTTCACTTGAGTTGAGGTATTTGTTGACTTCCTTGTCTTTGAAGAACTTTAGCTTTGAATGGTGATACCTGGAGCATAACTTGGTGTAGACGTCGTCTTAATGGATTCAGAATCTAACAAGGGTTAAGAAAATACTTTAAGTACGAGCGTACCCAGCAAGTTCACTAGAAAAGGAGTGTTTGATGCACTATAACTACAGCCACAGACCGTAGGTCATAGGCAATGCAATTTTTCATAAACATTTCTTCAAAGCTTGCTTTTATTCTGAAAAACTATGTCCGTCAGCCTTCACGGGTTTACGAGAACTTTCATGGAGTTCCTTTCCCGCCGTGTTCGCAGCTCCTTCCCGGAACAGGGAGTAACAAGTTACAGTTCTTACACTCTGCAGAGGTGCGTTACTTTTTCCATGAGAGATCAACTCCTTGTTGCACAACCGGGCAGCTTACCCGTCCATAATTCCATGTTGTCGGGACCAGTAGATGATCCAAGCCAATCATTGCTCTCTCCGCGACCTCATATGTCTGCACGATCCTTCAGGCTGGATCATCTTCGTTAAGCCCCCTTTCGGGCAGGCTAAAACCCTGATGAGGTCCCGGAGACTCTATGGTCTGGTGTTGCCCTGGCAAGTTCCATATTAAATGGTTCATCCACTAAACACCATCCATAGATAATCTAGACACCAAAAGTGTGGGGCGTAAGGGTTCCCACCCATATGTTGGATCCGCACAAGGAATCACAACGTCACGTTAAGGTCGTCTTGCCTCCATACAAGAGGAAAAGGATACATCTGACTTCTCCGTCCCATTCCAAATCTCATCGTTAACGCGTAATATACGGCGCTAGAATCACTAGCGACATTGGTTGTTAAGTCCTAGATAATATGTTCCTTTACCACCGGAACTTTCATAATAGGTTATTACCTCATGGTAAATAACCTATAATCATATTATTATGAAAATAGTGTTTTCTGATCTTTTTCAAATACAGGTGATGACAACGTTGGATTTGTAAAATAATTTACAGAAAATAACCAAAGGACATGATCAAGTGTGAACTTGCCTTTTGTGATTGCAAGATTATGCACTCACGGTCTTCGAGTCAGTATAAGATCCAAAATCTGAAATCAGCATCATTGGTCTAGTAAGGACTAATGTTTAAAGAAGCAATATGCTCTTATGCATAAGTAATGTGATGCACTTTATAAACGCGAATCCCGGGGATAACGTTGTTCTAGGATTTGGATACTGGTAATGGTATTTTAGAATGTGTGGTCCCTTTTAAATAAGTTTCATACTTGTGCTTCTTATTAGGGCTTGTGAGTGTGTGTGAAACAACATGTAATTACAATATCATAAAACAATGAGACACACATAAATGTGAAATGCTACTCAGGATTGTTTATATAAGAGTTGTTGCTTGAAGTGGCAAAACGAATAACATTTGAAGAAAAGATTCCTCTTCTAAGGTCTAAACAATCTTTATTGTTAATAGGATGTGTTCAATATACTTTGGTGTGTGATGGATTAGTTTGGACTTGAGATGCCTTTTGTCTTAATTGGAATAGATCAAAGTTAACTATAAAAACATATGTAGTTTATTACACATAATGTTTATAAGCTTTGAGACTAAAGTTAACTTTGAAAATTTAGATGATTTGGAAATGTAGTGCTTATGTTATTTGTACTTTGTATACCTGGTAATGTTTCCTTAAGATTACTTAAGAATGGTTTGGTTTTTTACTTGTGTAGTGGTTTCTTGATTTTATAATGGAATAGTATCATTTACCCTTTTATAGATGAGTGGTTGTAGTTTATAAACAAGGAATAATATTATTTAACTACTTATAGACTCAGTATAGTGTTTTGGGTATGTTTATTACTTGTGGTTGAAACATTGGTAATAGATTTTATTAAGTCAAAATAATAATCTTGAGAATTTAATATTTGATAACTCCATTTGAATAATAATATATACTTAATGTTGAATGATAAATCAAATAGAATTGTATTTAAAATGTGTTGAACCATTTTGACTTAATATTATCAATATTTAAGACTAATACTATTTTTAGACTCCATTGGCTAATTTTAGAAATATTAACAAAATTTTATTTACCCTTATTAACAATTCAGGAAATAGGTTTGAATTTACATTACTAGAGTATTAAGTTTTTATTTATTTTAAAAGTGGAATATTATATTTTTAACAAGTAGACATTATTTTTTGGTCATTTTGATATATTACTTTTATTTTTGTGATTCATAAATAATAAGATATGATTTTTACAAGATTTATTACTTTATAAATAATAAATAATAAATACTTGTTTAAGTGAAATAATAATGCATGATTATAGTTTTAAACTATAGGTCTTATTTTTCTAAGATTAATGGTATTTTATTCATATTTTTAACATTTACCATTATTAGGATATGAATTATGAAGGTCTTATTTCTTTTAAATTCTTTATTAAACAATAATTATTTAAATTTTTAACACAATAATGTTTGATAATATTTTTAAGTTATAGATTTTATTTTTTATCTACAAATTTTCATATATTATACATATTTTTCTGAATTATGAAACAAAAGTTATTAATTAAACAAGATTTAATCATTTATTTGATTCCTAGAATATTAATAATTGAGCTTATAACATTTTATCTATATCTTAAATAGGAAATAACTTTCTGTACCGAAGCTAACTCTATCTGAAGTCACTGACTGGTGGGCTAGTGGCCACATCATCACTCAATTAAATAAATGCATTTGCTACCGGCCTGATTATTACTCTCACACGATGACAGATGGGCTCCAGGCCATGTCACTTGCCACGTGAGACAAAGACCAGGTCAAACAGTGAACTCGGTCCAGGGTGGCGTCGACATGACGTCCTTATGGCGTCAGCACCACCGCCGCCGTCAGTGGGTTGTCTCCGGCGACGATCCATGGTGTAGGGGTTCGTAGCATGGAAAACAAAAAAATTCTACCGCATGCACACAAACAAGCCAAGATCTATCTACTAGATTGTAGCAACGAGTCGATAGAGTAACTCACCCTCGAAGATTCCAAAGCGGTTAACGAGAGCAGATTCTCGTGGGTGATGTAGTCGTACACTTGTCGATCTCAAGATCGCGTAGACGATCCTTCCGGCGCTGCGTTTAAGGCGCTTCATGATCGGTCACACGTTAAATTTTCGATGAAGACCTTCCTCTCCCTTGTTCCAGCAGGCAGCAGAGGTTGTAGCACTCTCCTCGTGATTCGGCAACACGACGCGTGATGCCGAAGTAGAGGGGATCTCGAGGCTTCCTTAAGCGGAGGCAGTATGGTGGACTATGAGAGAGGCCTCGGTGATCTAGGGTTTAGATACACCAAGGAGAGGGCTAGGCTGGCTAGGGCAGGGAGGGCCCCAACTCGGCTGCTAGGCAAACCCTAGGGGCGGCGACTTGGTGGAGGCCAGGCTAGGGCTAGGGTTTAGAGGAGAGGTGTAGGTCTTGGAGGCACTGCCCCTCGTTATATAGGTGGAGGCGCTCCAAGGGAGGAGTCCCTCCCAACTCGCTTCAAGACCGGCGGTGGAGGAGAGGACTTCCTCCCAAGTAGGTTTCCTACTCTCCCTCCACCAAACAAAATAGCCGTTTGACTTTTCAAATTGGCGTTTGACTTTTCAAACTAGGATTTGATTTAACCCTTTATTTTGTTCAGCGATGACACCTAGTACATGATGCAACCATTCCAACTTGTTATGACACATTCATGTACCCTTCCTCTCCGGAGTGCCGGACATTCCGGAACCTTCTAGAACATTCCCGATGAAAACATCGGAACCATTCTCTAACCCCGAAACAGGACTTTCCTTATATGAATCTTATTCTCCGGACCATTCCGGATATCCTCGTGATATCCCGGATCCCATCCGAGACTCCGAACAACATTCGGTCTCTTACTCATCATTCCATAACTACTCAACAACATCGAATCCTTAAGTCTGTCTCCCTACGGTTCGTGAATTATGCGGACATGATCGAGACACTTCTCCGATCAATAACCAATATAAGAATCTGGAAATTCATATGGCTCCCACATATTTCTACGATTACTTTGCGATCGAATGAACCACTTACATACGATACCAATTTCCCTTTGTCTCACGATAGTTTACTTATCCGAGGTTTTGATCGTCGGTATCTCTTTATACCTAGTTCAACCTCGTTACCGATAAGTACTATTTTCTCGTTACCGTGGTATGTGATCCCTTATGAACCAGTCACATGCTTGCAAGCTAATTGGATGACATTCCACCGAGAGGGCCCAGAGTATATCTATCTGTCATATGGATGGACAAATCCCACTCTTGATCCATGTGTCTCAACCCATACTTTTCGAACACTCAATGCCATCTTTATAGCCACCCAGTTACGGTGTGGTGTTTGATGTCATCAAAGCATCCTTCTGGTGATGGTGATAAGCATGATCTCATGGTCGAAGGAATTAGGTTACTATGTATCAGAAAGCTTATAGCAAATGAACTATATTAAATGACTTGATCTTTATGCTACGCTTAACTATAGGAGTATGTCCATCACATCATTCTCCTAATGATATGACCCTGTTGTTAATAACATCTCTATGTTCATGATCAGGAAACCATGATCATATATTAACCAACAAGCTAGTTTAACAAGAGGCTTTACTAGGGACTCTTTTATGTTTACAAATCACGCAAGTATTAATGTTTCCTGTCAATACAATTATAGCATGGTATGTAAACATTTATCATAAGTATGAAGATATGATAATAACCACTTTATTATTACCTCTTGGGCATATCTCCAGCAGTCTCCCACTTGCACTAGAGTCAATAATATAGTTTCAAACCTTTGTGTATTCAACACCTATGGCTTTCCGGTGTTGTATGTACACGATTGCTAGTGGTCAACTGATCTTTGGATCTGACACTTCCAGGTCTGTGTGTAATTGCATGTCTTTGCGTCTCTACGCATCACTCATTCTCTAATGAGATGGCTTTGTATAAATTTGGTCCTTTGGTGAGACCTTTAGTTCTTTGTGGTTAAAACATGTTGATAATATTGTCGTACAATATATCTTCATAGTATTATCCCGCTGTGAACTACACCTAGTTTGATAACAAACTACTTGACACAAATGTCCTCTTTAGCTGCTATAATAGCAGTCATATACTTAGCCTTTTGTTGTAGTATTTGTCGCAATGTCTTAACTTTGGAACTCATCCAAATCCATTATGGAACTTACTTTCCATTATATTGTGCCACCCTTAGTTTAGATTGAGATAAACTTAATTTGTACTTTGTGACAAAACTAGTATCAATGTAGTACTTTTACAATGAACTAACCATCTATCTGCCACTTCTACAAAATAATATATTCTTATTTCTTTTACAAGATCATAAGAATATCTTTACTATTGTCCAATAACCATCTTATGAATCATTCTGGTATACGCTCATAACATTTAGAGCATACGACATATCTGGATTTGTACACATCACAGCATGATTGATAAAATACTCTTTGTGATTTTATACATCAAGTATCAATATATACTTGAATCTTTGTTTCACTTACTAAATGTCAATACACTTGAATATATCATCAATATTGAACTCATTCAATACTTTCTGTGCGACAAGAACCTTTCTTGTAGTTTCTATATTGAACTCATTCAATATATCATCTATGTACTTTCGGCACAACCATATTAGCGTCTATTGATGCCAAATATTTGGGTTTTGCCTAAGTCTTTCATCGAGATGAAATTCTTATCCTGTGTTAATAAAAGATACATTATTTCCAATCAACAATATGTCTTCCACATAATGTATTAGAAACATGTCTTAGCGCTCCCACTTAATTTCTTGCAAATGCAAGCATCTTCATCGTCTCCGACGAATTTAACCTCCTTTAACAGTTTCATCATAGTGAAGATTCCAACTCCGCAATGCTTACTTCAACCATTGAAGTTTGCATATGCTTTTAGCATCCTTTGAATTAACAAAACCCTATGGACCGTGTTATGCACATGTCCTAGGTAATAATTCTATTAGAAGAACTTGTTTTGTTTATTCAACTACCACATAACAAAATTATATGTAGTGGTTTCTACATTAATCCGTCTAGACTAAATATCGCTATGACAGATGAAATCTTGTCATAGTCAACCTTTGAACATTGTTGTGAACTCTTTCCCAACATGTCGACTATAGATGTGAAACATCCATGTCTATTTCTTTATAGATCCAAACACAACTGTAAGGTCTTACACCTTTCTCGAGGGTCCTTCAAGTTCAAAACTTGATTTCTCGTGTATGGAACTATCACGGATTTTATGGCTTCAAGCCATTTGACGGATTCAGGGCTCATTATCGCTTCTTTGCATGTAGTCGGATTAGTATTGTAAAATAATGATTTAACTCTCAAATCTTGGTATTTGATTGTTTAACCGACCTACTTGTTTCAATAGGAACTTAGACCTCTATGACCGCAACCTTTGAGACACGTGAGGCATGAGCATTATTGCTGCCTCCGGAACACTTTTCGATGCTGCGCAACTTTGCACATATAGCTAAGGTTCTTTTAACCTTATCAAAGTTCTATTGTCCTTCCACTTATCTTTTCACGAAAAATTCCTTCTCAAAGAAACTTGACGTTCTAAGCGATAAACACTTTTGTCTCCGGTGTTATGGAGGAATACTTAACAGTTATACAAAGACAGGTTCATCCGACTTGGGTTGCAAACATCTTTATTATGCATAGCATACCAATGTTTAAGAAAGGACAACTTGGGTTTTATCCCAAACCATAACTTTATATGGTGTCAATTCAACGGATTATGATGGAGCTCTTTTCAGTGGAAAAATGGTAGTCTCTAAAGCTTTTAATCTTTAAAATATAATGGCAGTTTTATGAATTACACCTTTGATCTTACCATGTCAAACAAGGTTTAATTACAAATCTCGAATGCTCCATACTCTTATGGTGTTTTGAAAAATGAAAATCCACGAAACGATTCCTTAAATCTTAGGTATTATGCTAAACTTGTAACTCAAATATCTTCCTTTATGATCTTATCATAAACTATTTATATTCTTGTTATAATGATTTTGCACTTCATCTTGAAAGTCTTTGAACTTTTCAAATGTTTCATACTTCATCCTTATTAAGTAAATATTCATATATTCACTCAAATTTTCGGAGGAAGCATATGAAGTTGAAATCCATCGCTCTTGACTACACATAATGGACTTCATACAACAATATGTACAAGTTCCAATAAGCTAGTCATTCGTTCCCTTTTGGCCTATGAACGAAGTTTTAATTATCTCTAGAAAAGTTTTAGAAGCATCATTTGTCAAAAATCAAAAGACTCCAAAATTCCATCCACATGGAGTTTCTTCATGTTTTCTTTCCAATATAATTTAAAGGCGATGTCACTTCCTAAGTGATCTTTTCAATTAATTTGTCTTTTGACACTTTTAGCACTAGTTTTATGGATGTGATTTCTCCAACGAGATTTGTGAATCATCCATCTTTTATGGATTACGGCAATTATTTGAACAACCCTTTTGTTCTCATAATACCTGATAAAACAAATCTTGAAGGCAAGCTTTGATGTTTAACGAGCAACAGAATAACCTTTTATTTGTTCTCGATGAACATCATCACATATTCTTTTGCTAGTTACTTAGGCCATTGTAGTTCATGAATTCTGTTGTTTTGTATGAAGATTCATAACAACAAATTCAGTATCAAATACTTAAGAACCACATTGTTTAATAAGCAAAGAATATATCCATAACATGTATATCATCTATATACTTAAGCTGAACAATTCTAGTCTTTTCTTTTCTGCCAAATATTTATGAGATTCTCTTTCAGTATTTCCTTTTCTGTTTGAAAAAATCTATCAACATCAATAGTGGAGCCATATACATGACACATAGTCCAAAGCATGTATAGTAAAATACCAATGTCTTTGGATTTGCACTTTGAAATAGATCACCATCATCAAATGTTTGGTGTTCTTTCAAATTCCTTTCTTTAGTAATCTCTTGGTGTAGTAAACATTTTACCTACATCAAATATTCACCCTTATCATGGAATTATCCACGATCAAGCTACTTTTAGCTTATAACGGTGAATCGCGAGTATAATGTTGCTCTCCAAAACCTTTTGGAGAATTAGGACAACTAGTGTCTCCAACCTTTTGCAAATTCTTATCAAATATGAGAACATGACTTTTGCCATATTATACTCTGTCATGTTGCAACCAAAACTTCGTTTTAGATATCACAATTTCTTCCACACATCATGGTTTCTGAAAATAAATCTTTCAGATCCTAGATAACTTTGATATTAAGACAATCCTTTGAATATCAAGAATCATGGAGACAAACATGATACTCATACACTAACACTTGGAATTGTCACTCTTGATTTAATACCAATTATTAAACTTCATGGAGTAACCGGAACTTACTGAAAGTTTGCAATGGGACTTTTAAACTTTAGATTAACACTTCAAAACAATATGATACCAGTTCGTAAAGTAACTAACCAGAATTCTATAGTTCTATCATCTCAATTATAACTAAGCGCAAGGTGGTAAACGGATGCCAATGACTACAACAACTATGCAAATTCACTTTGATTTAATTTATGATAAATAGTGTTCAACTTTTAATCATATTGTTGTTGAACTCCCACTCAAAACAATATCCCTCACATTGTTTTAGTGATCACACGAACCAAATCCACCACATCAAAACCGATCATCACGAGAGTTGATGTAGCTTTAATGGCGAACAATCAACATGTTCATCATATCTACTATATGACTCATGTTTTACCTTTCGGTGATCCGTGTTCCGAGACCATGTCTGTACATGCTAGGCTCGTCAAGATCAACCTTAGCTTCCGCATGAGCAAATCTGACTTGCTCACGTTGTATACACTCGCAGAATCTAACACACCCGATCATCACGTGGTGCTTCGAAACAACGAGCTTTAGCAACGGTGCTTACTAAGGATGAACACTTTAAAACTTGAAATTGTGTGCTTGAGGGATCATCTTATAATGCTACCGTCGTGAACTAAGCAATACAAGATGCATAAAAGGATTAACATCACATGCAATTCATAATATGTGATATGATATGGCCTTTATTCTTGTGCTTCCGATCTCCATCTTCAAGCACGAACATGATCTCCATCATCACCGGTGTGGCATCAAGGTCAATGGCGCCGCTTCATGGTTTTCTTCCACCAGCATCAACTATTACAACTACTTTGAATAATAGACACGCAGAACTTAATGGAAACAACCATATGACTCCTGCCGGTTGCCAACTTACAATAAGGAACATTGCATACATCATATATAATCACAATCATGGCCATATCACATCACAACACACCCCTGCAAAACAAAGTTAGACGCCTCTAATTTTCTTTGCATGTTTTACGTGGTTTGGGGCTTTCAATAAGTGTCGTTCTAACTTACGAACAAGAACCACAACATTGATACTAGTATTGTCAATCACCCGTTGTAAATTGAATCTTAACTATGTTGGGAGAAATAGGCACCCGCAAAGCCACTTATGCAATACAAGTTGCATGTCAAGCGTGGAGCAAGTCTCATGATCGATGTCATGTAAGGTTAGCCTGGGCCGCTTCATCCCGCCATCCCGCAAGATGCAAAGTACACAAGAAGCAATCGACAACAAAAGCATCAACGCCCACAATGATCATTGTGTTCTACTCGTGCAACAGATCTACATATAGACACGGCTCTGATACCCTTTGTAGGGTTCGTAGCATGGAAAACAAAAAATTCTACGCATGCACAAATAAGCCAAGATCTATCTACTAGATTGTAGCAACGAGTCGATAGGAACTCACCCTCGAAGATTCCAAAGCGGTTAACGAGCAGATTCTCGTGGGTGATGTAGTGACACTTGCCGATCTCAAGATCACGTGACGATCCTTCCGGACTGCGTTCCAGCGCTCCGCATCGGTCACGTTCAGATTTTCGATTGACCTGCCTCTCCCTTGTTCCAGCAGTGGAGGTTGTAGCACTCTCGTGATTCCGTGACGAAGGCGTGGTACCGGAAGTAGAGGGGAGATCTCGCAGGGCTTCGCCTTAAGTCGGAGCAAGTATGGTGGACTATGAGAGAGGCCTCGGTGATCTAGGGTTTAGACACACCAAGGAGAGAGGGTTAGGCCGACATCTAGGGCAAGGGGAGGGACCCAACTCGGCGGCTAGGCAAACCCTAGGGGCGGCGGCGACTTGGTGGAGGCCGGCGGCTAGGGCTAGGGTTTAGAGGAGAGAGGTGTAGGTCTTGGAGGGGCAGCCCTGCCCCTCCTTATATAGGTGGAGGGGGCGCGCCAAGGGGAGGGGAGTCCCTCCCCAACTCGGCTTCCAAGGCGGGTGGTGGAGGGAGAGGGACTTCCTCCCCAAGTAGGTATCCTACTCTCCCTCCACCAAACAAAATAGCCGTTTGACTTTTCAAATTGGCGTTTGACTTTTCAAACTAGGATTTGATTTAACCCTTTATTTTGTTCAGCGATGACACCTAGTACATGATGCAACCATTCCAACTTGTTATGACACATTCATGTACCCTTCCTCTCCGGAGTGCCGGACATTCCGGAACCTTCTAGAACATTCCCGATGAAAACATCGAAACCATTCACCAACCCCGAAACAGGACTTTCCTTATATGAATCTTATTCTCCGGACCATTCCGGATATCCTCGTGATATCCCGGATCCCATCCGAGACTCTGAACAACATTCGGTCTCTTAATCATCATTCCATAACTACTCAACAACATCAAATCCTTAAGTGTGTCTTCCTACGGTTCGTGAATTATGCGGACGTGATCGAGACACTTCTCCGATCAATAACGAATACAGGAATATGGAAATTCATATGTCTCCCACATATTTCTACGATTACTTTGCGATCGAATGAACCACTTACATACGATACCAATTTCCCTTTGTCTCACGATAGTTTACTTATCCGAGGTTTTGATCGTCGGTATCTCTGCATACCTAGTTCAACCTCGTTACCGATAAGTACTCTTTTCTCGTTCCCGTGGTATGTGATCTCTTATGAACCAGTCACATGCTTGCAAGCTAATTGGATGACATTCCACCGAGAGGGCCCAGAGTATATCTATCTGTCATATGGATGGACAAATCCCACTCTTGATCCATGTGTCTCAACCCATACTTTTCGAACACTCAATGCCATCTTTATAGCCACCTAGTTACGGTGTGGTGTTTGGTGTCATCAAAGCATCCTTCCGGTGATGGTGATAAGCATGATCTCATGGTCGAAGGAATTAGGTTACTATGTATCAGAAAGCTTATAGCAAATGAACTATATTAAATGACTTGATCTTTATGCTACGCTTAACTATAGGAGTATGTCCATCACATCATTCTCCTAATGATATGACCCTGTTGTTAATAACATCTCTATGTTCATGATCAGGAAACCATGATCATATATTAACCAACAAGCTAGTTTAACAAGAGGCTTTACTAGGGACTCTTTTATGTTTACAAATCACGCAAGTATTAATGTTTTCTGTCAATACAATTATAGCATGGTATGTAAACATTTATCATAAGTATGAAGATATGATAATAACCACTTTATTATTGCCTCTTGGGCATATCTCCAACACACAAATACCAAAGAAACTAAACTAACCTAGTTCAATCAGCAACGCCTTTGAACCCTAAAAGTGGCGGCCCGCTCGGAATGGTCAGCCTGACCTCGACGAGCTCAGCTCGGCGGTGATATAAAAAAAAGGTCTCGGGCGTTTTACAACTAGATACAACGAGTTAGGAATACTGGAAGGTTCAGAAACTCACCCTGATGACGATAGAGAGGTCGGCGAGGACAGGCGTGGTCGGAGACGAGCTCTCCGACGAGGATTCCGACGAACTGCCGCAAAGAGGAACGACAAAATTTGCCCTCTCCAGTGCTCCCCTTGATGCAAGATTCCACTCAGAGGATCTACGGAGGACGGGGCTTCTCCATGGCTACTTGGAAGAGTGTGGGGAGGTGTGGCTCGACGACGAGGCGAGCTAGGGTTTCGGCACTGATGAAGAAATTGAGAGAGAGAGAGAGAGTGAGAGAGAGATGCAAATGGGGAAATGGGGATGAGGACGAGAAGACGGCGTCGTGGTGTTCTTATCCCTTCCTTCTAGGAGCGGTAGCACGCATCACATCGTGACGGTCCATCGACGGCGGAGCTCCAGCCAGCGAGCTACTTCTAGTAGGCGAGGTAGACGATGAAGATGGTTTTGTAGAAAACCCCCTGGCACTTCTTTTCTCTCAACCCGCAATCCTTCTTTGGTCTCACCCGTCAGTCAGAGAAGAGAACGAGATGGGCTGACTGCTGGGCTTTTGTGGGCTGCACATGAGCGACAGGTAAGAAGAGGGAAGTTGGTCCACGGCCAGGATTTGTTTTTATTTGTTTTACTTTTTCTATTTTCTGTTTTACTTTTCAGATTTGTATTTAATGTTTAATTTGAACTTTTCTAACAAGGTTTATTTGCTGAATACTTACAGCAACAATTAGTATTGATTGAGATTTATTTTGTAAACCTTAATGATAAATATTTTCTTTATATATATTTCTTTATTTTCTTTATATAAATCCCCTTTAATATTTTGTAGAAGTCTTTATTATTAATTTTCTTTCTATGCTAAACCATGGATTTATTATTTGATATTTTCTTATTTGTTTATAAAACTTAACTCTAGTTAGCTCATAGTTTGAATAGAAACTTTTATACATAATGATCCTATATCATTATTTGATGCATGAAATACAAACGAAATTAATATGGTTAACATTACTTCCATTAATTAAAAAAATGGCAATGTATATATTCTATTAAGATTAACATAGAGGTTAAGGTTTGAATTGTAAATGTTTACCCAAGGGTTTAGGGTTCTTATTTTACTTTTATTCTTTTGTTGATGTGAGTAAAGATTTAATAACTAAGCATATTATCTTCTGTTTGTGATCTTTGATGACATCACCTTTTAAAATAGAAAGTTATATCTAAAATGTTTTATAGAAAAGAATTGATAAAGATGCTCCTAAGCACGTATAATTATGATAATTGGAATTGACAGAGATGTGCTTATGTGGTTTTCTATAGGAAAATATTCCTATAAAGTGATATAGATAAAAGATGAGGAATTCATAACATGAATTGGATATTATACTTGGTTTAAGATTTAAAGTTGGGTGTTTACCAAGAATTCCTATCTTCCATAATTCATAATTCTGGACTTCTAATTAAAGAATTCCTTTCCTAGATATACTACTTTTTCCTATCTATCATCATGGTTAACATGATGAGCTTTACTTCACAAGAATATTCTTATTCACCTTTTATTCTTCTGAACTCATTGATGAATCCAATGAGTTTGACACTAAAGCATTTCATGATCTTCATCTTTCTAGACTTGGTTATATCAACTACTTTTCTCTAAAGCTTACTATCCTTTGAGAGGAATAACACTACTTCCCTAACTCCATGCTATACTAGTTTTAACTTAATCATACTGTCTTACCTTTACTCTACTCTAACAACTCATACTCCAACCTCACATTATATTAATGTGACTTGCAATGACTACTCTAGTATAGCTTATCTATACTAGGGTTTCAATCATGTTCTACCCACCAATGTCACTTATACTAGATATGAGTAGACAATCCTGGTGAGCAAGGCATGATCATTATAATCCTTTAATCATTTGTAGCTTAGGTTTTCGATTGGCTAATCTAGGCTTTATCAATACAACCTTACAATTGTATTGGAATTATCTTCTTAGTACCTTTAATTGAATTAAGGCTGTTATTCATGGACTATGCCCCCTTGGTCCAATAGAATTACTACTGGTAACTATCTTCAGGGTTCATCCTAGTAATCTTCTTTATTACCACCTATGTCTTATTTCAAATAACTCTTCTATCCATCCAGGAGTGAGTTTAACTCCATCAATTATCACATTGATTTTATTCTTTTTCAATCACTCACATCCTATAAATGATATCTAAAACTCGCATTACTATTTACCTCTTCTTAGTTGTTTCTTTATAGGAACTTAAGTGTAAACTATGATATGGTCAAGAGTTGATAGATTGAGAACTGGTGAATCAATAGTTGATTTCTCAACATTGATGAACAATAGATATTGGAATATAGCTCAATAGATATGATAAGGATTGATATGGAAAGAAAGATATATGGTGAATGATCTAGACTTAGTTTCTTTCCTATTCAAACTCACTAAAGAGTTAAGGTTAGGTATTACCATGATACTCATATTAAGAATAGTTAAGAATAAAATAGGTCAGGATTAGTCATTACATTCTTATTACTTAAGTTGTAATCTTAACTTGGCATTTATGAGTTGTTGTGCTGAATATTATGACATGATCCCTTAAGGATCAGATATTAATTATTTAAGCAAGTATTATGAGTAATATTTTATTATATCTGATCTACCCTTAGATCAAATCATGTTTACCCAAATAAGGTTTTAGCAAAGGTCATATTGAAACTTATCACAGTCAAATTGATGATCTACCTTAATTCCATCAGGTTGAGAGAAGCTTCAATCACTTTGACAAGTTTTGTTCAAAAGCGTGAAAATTATTCGGATTTTCTATGCATGAATGCAATGCACACATCTGGGTTCGGTTTATTTTTAGGCTCTAATGCTGGGATGTTACACCCGGCTAGAGAAACAACCACATATAGATCTAATGAATAGACAATGGGATAACCTACATAAAAGATGTGTTCAATGTATTGTTAGACACGAAATCATTTCTTACATTCCATATAGCACAGAGCAAAGTACAAACACCATCTTGTATTTGTGCTTTGGCCCTCTTATCAGTTTAACTTGGCTAGTTGCTAACCAAATTCAATATATTATGTGCCATTTTTTGCAGAAGGGCATTTTATAAACAAGTGCTAAATATTTCCTCTTTGGTAAAAAAACTACACTTTTTACTGCCCTCACAATTTTTCTTGGCTAAGTTATCTTTAGTAAGGAGTACTTTACGATGAAGGAATCACATAAAAGTTCTATTTTTCAATGGCACTTATTTCTGAATATACTTACAAATGGACCTAGTATGTCCATTCAATAAGTCTAGATACATAGATTTGACTATAAATTTGCCAGGTGTAGTTAGTCCCCACCTAAAAAGGTCATCCTCGTCAGAAAGTTTAAAATTCATTAACTGTTTCTAAATGCAGCCTGCAGCCATATTGACCATTTAGTTGTAGTTAGAGATTTTCTAAAAGCTATATTTAGAGAATTGTGTGCCATAACATGTTCCACTGAAACTTCTTTTCGTTGAACAATGATATAGAAAGACAAATAGTGATGAGTGAGCAACGAGTCTTCTAACTAGGTGTTTTTTAGAACCTCGTGTTCTGCCTGCTGCCAATATCAAAGCACCCAAAATGGTAATTGTCCACCTTATATTCAGCGGTGAGTCGCATTAGTTCATTCGACATCTTATAAGATCATTTTTGGTTTCCAGTACACATGTGTGGCTTGTTTAGTGATTCTCGGCGTCTATTAAAAATATTGTGTTCCTGGTACAAAGTTAGTTATGTGTTGTTGCAATTGTTGGTATAAATGATGTGTATGTTGCGATAATTTTTCCTTGTGATTTGCTGAAAGAAGCAATACTTGGTTGCCTACATAAAAATTATTGGATGGATGTGTTTGGAAAGTCCAACATTTGTGTTGCAAGGATGTTGCATAGTTAGGAACATGTCCCATGTGGAACTTTTATGTTGCAACGATCAAAGAGAACAGATTCAAGATTAAGTCAAATGAGACAGCCGAGAAGGTGGGCGCTGTCTCCCCAGATTGACAGACAGAAGCACCCAAAACATTATAGCCAAAACACTTACATGGAAACAAACACCCTTATATGCCAATCCACTAGTTGTGCTTTCATTTTGAGATTTAGCTTTGAAAAATAATTGAGTTCTATGACTACTCAGTTTTGTTGTTTAGAAACGAGGTGCACCAATATTTTGACTACTAATTTGTAGCATAATATATTTATAATAACACTATTTTATATAGTAAGATAATATTTTCCAACACATATGCCACCAATAAATCAGATCTGAATGTTTTGAAGAATATCACAGTTTGTCAAAACTTCTAATATTTAACTAGAATTTTGTCCAAAACATCATCTTTTGGTACATTGCAGAGAGTACACCTAGCGAATAAACAGATGTTACGTTAGCTAAAATCATTTGCGCACGAAACCCAACATGTCCCCTATCATTTATATTCCACCTTTTTCTCTACAAACAAGAAATCGCTATGAAAAAGAGGCATGCCTGAAAAAGACGGACTACTTGAACTGCACCAAACACAGCCTCGTCAGTAGCCATGCACCTTGCTTGTGAATTAGAACTTTCTTTTCCATCTGTACTAACAGTGTTTAAGAAGACTCTTTTTCTAGTCAAAAATTAATTATATAGGCCCAGCGATGACGTCCGTGCCCAAGAACCGTAACAAAGCAAGATGAAGCTTCGTTCCAACGGCAGTAGTTGCCAGATGGGACTGGAATGGAGCTCCGGATGCTACGCTTTGGTTGTTGGCAACAAAATATTCATTCTCCTTGTGCTGAAAATTATATGCTTTGCAAGATTAGAAAACTGCATTATTAGAGAACATTTATCTCTGTTCCGTGATGACAAGAGATGGCATTGTCATTCCTACCGTTATTGATAAAATACCATTACTTTTTTTTGACACCTTTAGACCTTGTTTGCTTCTTTTGTATTTTTACCCACTTAAATTTTGGCGATATGCGGGAATTTGGTGTTTAACAAATACTCTTCAATCCCCAAAAATATTCTACTCCCTCTCATCCATATTAATTGACTTTGATTTATTAAAATTTAAATGAACCTATATACTAAATGTTTTTGAGTCAATTAATATGGGCCGGAGGGAGTATCTTAAAGGGGAGTTTTCAATCTAGACAAAATCATGAAGGATTTGTGGGGATATGCCGGGATTTTCCCAGCCAAACCCAACATGGTAAATGGACCACGAGGATTTTACGGGAATAGGAATAATCTCCTACGATCCCCCACAAATACGCTAGGGGATACGAGAGAAGTAAACAAGGCCTTAGGGAAGTCCCTACGGTGAAAAAAATACCTTATTTCCCTTCTAGCTAATATCAGGAGTATTTCCTCATACATATGCTAAGGTATGTCAACTATCCTCGTAAACCCCTAAATACCATTATTGTTACAGAAGGTTTGTCTCCATTCCGTAATAAGCATTTTTTCCCAAATTATGAACATGTGAACAACAAACTACTCCTTACCCCAACTATATAAAAAAAAACTACTCCTTAGCCCTCCTCGTGGAGGAATGAAATATCTCCTACATGTGAAAGAGAAAATTCCTTATTTGACACTATTTGTCAATATGTTTCCTTATTTGACACTGAAATTTTTTCACTTCCTTATGTTACCACTTATAAAATTTCTTTGCCTTATATGACACTACCGTCAGTTCCGTTAGAAGATTCCGTTAATTTTTTTCTAGCTAGACCCAAATGTCCCTGGTTCAATCGTTTGACTCGTTCCTGTGTAACACACGACAAAATTCTTCCCTCCTGTTCGACCGCGCAGCACGCAAGCGCGTGCAGAGCGGCGCATTGCAAAAAAAAAATTCAGATGCGGAACATGCAGATCCAAAAACCAAATGCATGTCGTCCATTTTGTCAGGTGCCTTTCGTTACCAAATAGGCTTCGGGTGCGGAGCAGATCGTGTTTTTCAGGTGCTTGTTTTTTGATTAACAAATCCCATAGTCTAAAGCCCATTTTATCTTTTGATTATCTTTGCCTCTCGTTCCACCTGATGGCCTTCTCGATGACCTCAGCGCCACCAATACCTCAGCGTCCAAATAGTCTAAAGCCCATTTAAAATAGATAGCAGGATGTTTCTAATTATCATGAGATTTTCTAGTTAATTATCTAATTTCTAGTAATCCCGTAAAACTTTTAATATATAATTGATTATTAATATATGCACTATTTGCAGGGATATGGTATCAAATTATGGCATAGGTTGCATCACGTGTGTTGAATTTTTGATTCTATCAGCGTACAACAACATTTCTTATAATTTTATCATATTATGTACCAGGGGCAAAACATCTTTTAGGTTCCTAGTTAACTCCGTTAGGTCTTAAAATACACTGAAGTGTCATATAAGGCAAAGAAATTACAGAAATGGTCAAATAGGGAAGTGAAAAAATTTTAGTGTCAAATAAGGAATCATATTGAAAAGTAGTGTCAGATAAGGAATTTTCTCCATGTGAAATGTGATCCGCCATCACAAAATTGAAAATTATCTTGCTAGCGGGCCGTCGTCTTCTTTCACTTCTGTCACCATTGTTGTCTCTGTTTTTTTTATTTATGATAGAAGGGGGAATACTCGGACAAGGTGTTTTAACTTATAGCTAGGTCTAGATGCACCCATTATAAAAATATATTTTACATGCATTTTATATATTTGAAATTACGGAAACATTTTTTTTGGTGTACATACGAATATTTTATGTTCGCATACAAAGTTTTGCAATTTCTGTGGTATGTATAGAAAAGACAATATCTCGTGAGTAGCTATTTTGGAGCACTAAAAAATATTTCAGACACAAGCCATAAAAATGTTTTTTTGAAAACTATGTGTGCGAACATAGAATATCAACAGGTACACCTAGATATTTTTCCTGAAGTGTTAGATATTTTGAACACTTGGTGCATATAAGTGTATGAACCGAAGTGGAAATACTCATGATATTGGAAGGAGGAAACTAGCTAGCCAGAGTAACTCCCAAGCTTAGTTGTGATGCCATGAGCGCATTTCTAGCCCTTGCACCCATCGAGTGACCATATAAATAGACAATACTTAGCAATGGATGCAAACTACATATGTTCTCTGCTCTCATAATTAACGACATTGCGTTATCGACTATCCTAGTCTTCTAGCTAGCTGTGTATGATGATACTAAACAATTAAAGTGGTGACACAGGATCATGTCGATAAAGAATGAAAAAGGTAGCAGCTAGCACAAGATGCCAATAACCAAGCGCACACGCATGATGGTCGCGTGATCAACAGAAGAGCCAGAACAAAATAAACATGTCGGGAAGCGCTGCACCAATCCGGCGGGGCAGGGAGTACACACAGCACCGACAGAGGGCAGAGGCAGAGGGTCACGTAGGAACGCGGCTAACATTTGCTGCGCCGCTACGAACGGCAGACTTCATCCTGCGTGGGTCGTAACTTTGGTATCAGCGAGAAAGCCGTGTGCGTGGTACTTCGCTGTTCGGACATACCTGAGATGAGATGCAAGAATACTTGCCGCTATTAGAGTACGTATACGTGTATAGGCTAGAGATAGACGAGAACTCTACATCTTGTACTTCAAGTCTCCGTCCACCCCGTGTACGTCTATATATACTCCCCGTAAGGATCAAATCAATACACCGAAATATTAGGGATTCAATATTTTCTACATGGTATCAGAGCGGTTAGCCTCAAGGCGCCGATCCTAGGTTCTTCCACCACTTCCGCATCGCGCCGCCCCCGGAGAGATCAATCTCCTCGGGGGCGCGGCATCTGGTCTCGATAAAAGATCGAATCGGTTCCTTAGATTAGATTAGATCCAAATTTTCGAGATTCCCAATTTCATAGATTAGATCCAATTAAAAATTTCCTAGTTCTATAGATTAGATCCAATTATATCAATAAATCCCTATATCCACTACTCGGATCATCCGGCGAAGCACAAAATCATCTCAAGACGGTGTTGTCTCGATATGATGTGTTGCCGTATCCCGGTGGCCGACGTTCCCGGCCGTGCGGACACCAAAGCAGCAGATGCGCATGACACAGGAGCCCACACGCATGCAGCTCAACTGCCTATGCAAGGAGCTCCACGTTCGCATGTGGATGCACAGGAGACTCCAAGATCCATGTCTACACTGCTTTGTTTGCAAGGTCTATTGCAAGGACTACGCGATCTGCTTTGACTCTCGCACGTCAGCTACGTCAACACGGATACCAAGATCTGCACTGCTTTGACACGCGACTACACCGACATCAAGATCTACACTTTTTCGAGACACGACTACATCGACACCAAGATCTGCACTACATCAAGCCGGACTGCATCGACCAAAACATCTACGCCAAGCTGTACGACTACGCCAGGCTACAAGCCAAGATCTTCGTCGAGCACATCCACGGAGAAGCGACATCGACATCATCCACACGCCAGGCCGATGTGGAACATGACTGCGCCGACTTCTCCGACATCAAGGCTTCGACATCATCGTCGCCACAAGGGACGCCTTCGAGCGACGATCATCGCTGATACGCCTACTCCATCATCGCCAAGGTCTACATCAATGTGGTCTTCATCAACATCTTCGTCGACACATCGTCGCCGCCGCTATACCCGTCCACATAATGGACATACGACTACGACGCCCTCTGACAATACATGTACTGCAAGGCACGATGACGGCATTGCCGCGTCCACGACCCCGACGACCGCATCCACAAACCGGCATCACAATTGTGACGCCCCTACGACCGCGCATATGGTTCTGGCAAAACCATCTGTGCTTGGTGGGTTCCTCCAGTCCTGGCAAAACCGGTGGTCTCACTTATGACCGCGTCCAAGAGACGCCCCGACGGTACCTCTACAAGGTGCAAAACGTCCACAACTGCAGCTTAGTCAACAACAACAAAAAAACCGCGCAATTTTTTGCGCCTCCGGCAATGGCGGCCACACCATTACGACGACTATGACATCGATCACACCTACATCGACCACGGCTACATCATGATCGGCTACCTCGACATCGACATCTACAACAATGTCTACAGCAACTCAAGAACTCCGGTCAACAGCGTCCGCGTCATCACTTGCGTCCACGTCACTCCCGCTGTGACTGCGGGAGGGAAGAGAGGCACTAGAAGGGGACGCAGTCACCGCCCCTAGGTGCCAGCCATGATCATGTCCATGCAGGTCATAATGACAAGGAGGTGAAGACGACAGAAGCGCAAGACTTCAAATCCAGTCGCAAACGTCCGCTTCACTCCCGCTCCGACTGAGGGGGGATATCAGAGTACGTATACATGTATAGGCTAGAGATAGACTAGGACTCTACATCTTGTACTTCAAGTCTCCGCCCATCCCGTGTACGTCTATATATACATCCCGTGAGGGTCAAATCAATACACCGAAATATTAGGAATTCAATATTTTCCACAGCCGCTTGCTTATGCGCTTCTTGCATCTTGTTGCAAGGATGACGGCAAGTACAAATGGCCCTCCCATAAGCATCGGACAATCCAAGTTCGGAAGAAGGACGCCGCGCGTTTTTGAAGAGTAGAGAGGGTCATCTACTCATCTTCCTCTCGACGTCTCGGTATACCACCCCTTCTCCGTTTCCAAATACGGAGTATATTCTACATAAACTCCTCATGTCATTTACAGCTGCTAGCCGCGGAGAGGCGATCGGGAGAAAACCCATCCGCATCCCTCGCAAGAGACATCACCGACCGATCTGCTCCGCCTCCGGTGGCCTAAGGTCTTGGAGGTGTGGCGGATCACGGCCTCTCGTTGGCAGGAAATTTTTCGTTCTTTCTTGAGTCTATTTTTAATGTTTTTTTCGGGATGTTAACGTGACAGCTGCTGTCATTAAGTGATAATAAGGTTCATCCGTTCTATACTTGTTCCGGTGGTGCAT
Organism: Avena insularis; assembly: GCA_023614405.1. Taxonomy (NCBI): domain Eukaryota; kingdom Viridiplantae; phylum Streptophyta; class Magnoliopsida; order Poales; family Poaceae; genus Avena; species Avena insularis. The sequence continues at coordinate 4,449,789 of CM042689.1, forward strand.
CTAGTGTCTACGGAGGGCGTGTGAAGTCGTTTGTCCAGCGGATCTCTTAGGATTCTGTCCGTTTTCGTCTTCATTGGTTTATGTTTAGATCAGTCTCTTTCAATCTATGATTGTCATCGTTGACGATGGTTGCTAGTCTCGTGCGCTGATTCTTGTGGCCTTAGCAGGACGACTTTCTGTCTCTCTACTACAACAAGCTATACTACGATAAGTTTTGTCTGGCTCCGGTGATGAAGGTGCGAGGATGACGATGCGGCTTCGGCTCGCTCTAGTTTTTGTAGTCATCACTAGGTGGTCCAGTACCTATTTATAATTTGTATTAATTTTTTATGTCTTTATACTACCATTGATGATTATTAATGGATAGGTAAAATTATGAAAAAAAAACACTCCTCATGTCATTTCCAATTGTATGCTTGACTGGTTACTCTTAACTAAGCATGGCCTCTATCATTTACATTCCACCCTTTTCCTCCATAAACAAGAAATCGTTGTGAAAAAGACGGACTACTCGAACTGCACCAAACACTGCCTTGTCAATGTCCACTGACATTGTGAATTGAAAACTTTTTGTTGTTCCAGCACTAGTACTGGCCGTGATTAAGAAGACTCTTTCCGAGTCATAAACTAATCATATATAATCGATTTGTGACGTCCCCCATGAATGGTAGCCAAGCAAAACGAAGCTCCTTCCAACGGCAGTAGTTGGGATTCGAATCGAGCTCTAGATGCTACGTTTTGGTTGTTGGCACAAATATTCATTTTCTTTTGCAGAAAACATTTCTCATTTATTGTTGCAGCTCTGTGATTCGAGAAGAAGCTGCATTATTGCACAAGGTGGTTATCTCTCTTTCGTTGACAGCAAGCAGCAACGCATACGCATATTCTAAAATTTTAACTGATAACATACTCCCTCTGTTACAATACATAAGACGTTTTAGCAAGTTGTTCCAGCTTGTTGTTTCAACTTGCTAAGACGTTTTATATTTTGCAATTAAGGGAGTAATTCCTTTGAGCTCAATTTAGATAACTATAAACTTTGTCCTGAGTTCTGGGACAGCCGGGTTCGACTCCTTGTGGGCAAATATCAACCAAGTTCCCCGTTCTCCTATAAGTGCCGATGGATTTCGTATTCTCTGGTTTGTAAAATTTAAAAACACCATTTTAAGAATCTGTTTCCTCAATATGGCTGAAGACTTGGTCTTCATGTCGTGGCATCATGACCCTTCAAGTGGTGCTAGGATTGTGTTATTTGCTTTCATGATTTCATCCCTAGCAACTAAAACTTTAAACAAGGTTTATTCCCATTTCTGTGTTTACGGTGCCGAAGCCCCGACTCTTCTGTGTTTGCATCATTTAGATGCATGGCGAAGAATCGATAGTTCCCCCAAAACAAACGGTTGGTGAGTGATACCATCCTTTTCAGAAACAATGCTTCTTGTGTGAATAACAAACGACTCCTAATCACTGGCGGAGCTTAGTGCACCGCCCCCAGCTTAGGACCATTTCTTGAAGGATTTTTTGAGAAGGGCTTGAATAGATTTTTTTGGGTATTTTGTCCCCCCCCCCCAATCATCCATAATTTTCCTTTTGCCTCCCCCCCCCAAGTAACTTCCGTAAAGCTCCGCCACTGCTCCTAACCCTTAGCTACTAGAGAAAACTATCTTCTCTCGGCAACGACGTGAAAACTTCCGTCAAGTAACCACAAAATCAACTAAAATTAAAAGCTCTCCTCACATCTCAAGCCATATTCCTCATAAGCGTGCATGGTACATCGGCAAGGTTTTTCCTGGTGCATATATTTTAGGGTTTTTATCATTTCTGCCACTATGACCGATGCAATACTTAGTTTTCATTTGAGTGAACAAAACCTCAATTTTGCCACTACTTCGTTGCAACACTCCTTAATTATGTCATTCCTTCATATCTCCATCGTTACTCTATAATCTTTTTTGCCATTCTAATTTCTCCACTCCTTTTCTATTTATTTTGTATCTCACTGGTTAATTGTTTCATTCTGTCATATCTCTTAGCATTGTTGGTTCGTGTGGAGACGCCGAGCAGGTACTGCACAAAATCTAGCTCGAGTGAAGTCTCCGACCACACCGTCCGACTCGATGCACTCCTATGGTGCAACACGTCCTGTTGCACGCGTCGTGCCCAGACGCTTGAGGTAGGGCATGCGTAGAAGCACTAGACTACCAATGACATGTGTAACATCCCAGCATAAGATCTTAGAAATAAGCTGAACACAGATGTGTGCATTGCATTCATGCATAGAAAATCTGAATAATTTTCGTGCTTTTAAATAAAAACTTGTCAAAGTGATTGAAGCTTCTCTTAACTTGATGGAATTGAAGTAGATCATCAAGTTGACTGCGATAAGTTTCAATATGACCTTTGCTAAAACCTTATTTTGGGTAAACATGATTTGATCTAAGGGTAGATCAAATATAATAAAAGTTAAACCCTAATACATTGTTTAATGATTTATAATTGATCCTTAAGTAGTCATATCCTAGTATTCATTACACACTCATGAATACCAAGTTATGAACATAACTTAAGTAATAGGAATGTAACAATTAAATCTTGATCTATTTTAATCTCATCTATTTATACCATGAGTACCATGGTAATACCTATCCTTAACTCTTTAGTGAGATTGAGTAGGAAAGAAACCAAGTCAAGATCATTCACCATATATCTTTCTTTCCGTATCAATCTTTCTCATCTCTAATGAATCTTATCTGAATATCTGTTGTTAATCAATGTTGAGTAATCAACTATTGATTCACCAATTCTTCATCTATCAATTCTGGACCTATTAACTCTTGTCCTTATTATAGCATTCACTTAAAACCTATAAAGAAATATGTAAGAAGGGGTAAACAGTAATGCTAGAATTGAATATCATCTATAGGATGGAAGAGTTTGGAGAGAATGAAATCATTATGATAATTGATGGAGTTAACTCACTCCTAAATGGATAGAAGAGTTATCAGGAAAACATAATTATATGGGGTAACAAAGAAGATTATAGGGATGAATTCTGAAGATAATTACCAAGGAGTAATCCTATTGGATCAAGTAGGTATAGTCAATGAGTAATGTCTCATAGTTAGATAGAGATACTAAGAAGATAACTATAATACAATTGTAATGTTGTATTGATGAGGCCTTGATTAGCCAACTAGAAACCTAAGCCATAAATGATCAAAGGATTATAATGATCATGTTTAAGTCACCAAGATTGAATGCTTATATCATGTATAAGTGGCATTGGTGGATAGAGCATGATTGAACCCTAGTATAGATATGTTATCCTAGGTTAGCCATGACAAGTCACATTAATATAATGTGAGGTTAGAATATAAGATACTGGAATCAAATAGAGGTATGATAGTATGATTAAGATGATGCTAGAGCACATTGAATCAGAGAAGTAGTATCTTCCTCTTGGGAAATACTAAACACTTAAGGAGAGTAGAATTTGATATATGCATCTACTGAAGTAGTATTAGTGATGGATGAAAGGAAGAGTATGATTGGAGTTAGAAGTAATCACTTCTTGGATTGGGGATTATCAACAGTAGAGTAGTTGATATAACCAAGTATGGATCTGAGAAGATTATGAAAAGCTTTAATGCCAAGCTCATTGGATTTATAAATGGAATGAGAAGAATAAAAGGTGGATAAGAAGATTATGTAAAGCAAAGCTCATCCTGTTAGCACATGATGATGGATATAGAGAAGTAATATATCTAGGAAAGGAATTCCTTAATTAGAAGTCCAGGATTGTGAATTATGGAAGATAGGAATTCTTGGTAAACATTAGACCTAAATCTTTACCAAACATATTATCCATTGCATCTAATTGATCTATCATCTTATTTACACAAAGCTTCATAGAAATATTTTCCTATAGCAAATCACTTGAGCACATCTTTGTCATTTTCAATCATCATTATCATAGGTGCTTAGGAACTATCTTAATCAATTATTTCTCATAAGTTAGCCTAGAAAAAAATCCCACCATTTTATTCTAAATGGTGATATCATTCAAGATCTTTAACATAAAGATAATATATCTGAACCATTCACCTTTATTCACAATTATCAAAGGTTATAAAAATATTAAAACTCCCATAATTCATGATAGCCATTTATAATCTCAAATCTTTAACTCTTAAGTTAGTAATAATAAAATATTTATATTGCTATTTCCTAAATTTATAGGAATAATATTAACCCCATTAGTACTTAGAACTTTATGTACCAAATACTTATGAAGGATCACTAAATATAAAAGTTGCCTTAATATTATATATTAATGAGAATAAAATCTCATTAGTTAGTAGTAATGCATTCTATAATAAGTAAATAAATTTTTGCCCAATTAAATTCATATTAAAGGCTCTCACAAATAATAATAGAAAAAGGATATATATATATAAAGGAAATAAAGAAAATATCACAATATATAATAAAAGTTCACAAATTGATTCTTAATACCTTTATTGTTGCTGCAAGTATTGAGCAAATAAAATTCCATAAAGAAAAGTTCAAATCAAATATAAAAATACAAACCTGAAAATACATAAAACAGGAAAGAATAAAAAAAGAACTCAGACTAGATCTGGCCCACGGCCCATTTCCTCTTCTCTCTATTCGTCGCCCGCAAGCAGCAGCCTTCCTCTTCCGCTCCCTCCGCAGCAGCCCATGGAGGCCCAACAGCAGCCCGTGTATCCTTTCAATTTAATTCTTTTCTTCTTCCTCTCACCGATCACCACTGGCCACAGCCAAATGCTCGAGCACCAGACGCCGTGGGTCGCCTTTTATTCGTGCCGAGGACTACTTGAACCGTGCTGCTGGCTCGGAGAGCTCCTCCGAAATCGTGGTGCCACGATTTTCGTTTGAAATTTGTCGTCGATGAAAGGGATAAGAAGGAGATGGCGCTGCCTCGCACATCCTTATCCCCATTTCTTTCTCTTTCCCCTGAGTTTTCTTTGTCCTAAACCCTAGCTTTAGAAGCCGACGAATCGACGTCGTTCTGCATCACCCCAGGCACCACCGAGCACATGCCTCCATGTCGTCTCCCTGATCCTTCCTGCCAAACCACGCAACCTAAAACAATCACAGTACCATGAATCGAGATGTCCTTCCCGAGGTCCGGCCGCCGTCGTCAACCTCAATTCCGGTCATGAATCGCGTCGCCGACTCTTCAACGAGCTTTGTGGTGAGTTTCTGAGACTCTAGCAACCTTCTAAACCGTTGATTGCTTCTTGGTTGGCTGCATGCCGCCGCCGTAGTTGCTCGCTGTTGAGCTATCTCCGATGACCGAATAGTAGCGGCGCTGCCACAACCATGCTCAGCATTCTCACCTCCATCGAAAACCTCAAGCCGCGCTTCCCAGAACCCTCTCTCTCGCCGTTCCGAATGCGTCTCTGGCGAGACTCCGGTGAGCCGCGTGGCAGTCAACGTGGCCATGGGTCCACTAGTTCATCTCTGTGGCTAGGTTCATTCAGAGTGTAAAAAGGATTACAGGTTCATGCCAGCGTGGCACACCAACGTGGCCCTAAACCCCACCTGTCTGTGACTTGGATATATCCAGTCTGGGTGTAAAAAGTTTAGTGTCTGTTTAGGAATGATTAAAACGTTATAAATCCAAATATCAATATTCCAGAAATGAAATAAAATGATTAAATCTTGTAAATTTAATATCTTTTGTTTTATAATTCAGAAAAATATGTTTAATATATAAAAAAATTCAGAAAAAGAAAATCTACAACCTAAAACTATTATCAAATATTATTATGATAATTATTTAAATAAATGTAATTTAATAAGAGTTTTATAAGTAATAAAACTTTGATAAATCATATTTTAATATTAGTAAATATTAAAATATAAATAAAATACCAAAAATCTTAGAAAATTAAGATTTATAATTTAAAACTACAATCATGCATTATTATTCCACTTAATTAAATATTTGTTATTTATTAAGTCCTTATAAAATAATAAGTATTATAAAAATCATATCTTATTATTTTTAAATCACAAAAATAAGTGTAATATACCAAAATGATCACAAAGAGAATACCTATATGTTAAAAATATAATATTCCACTTTTGAGTTAAATCAAAAATTAAACACTTTAATAACTTGAATTTAAACCTATTTCTTTAGTTAATAATTCATATAAAAGTAAATAAAAATCTCTAATATTAAAATTAGCCAATTGAATCTAATAAATAGTATTAGCCTTAAATACTAATTTTATGAAGTCAAAATGGTTTAACACATTTTAAATATAATTTTAAGTTATCCTTCAACCATAAATGTAAATTATTTTATAAAAGGATCCTTATCCAATCTAAAATCTCCAAGAATGATTGTAATGAAATAAAACCTATTCCTTTACTTTAACCACAAGTTTATAAACAAATCAGAACACTTTAAGTGAGTTCATAGGTAGTACATAATATTATTTACTTATTCACAAACCCTAACCACACCCTTATAGGGAGATCAATCTCTTTATACATTTATAATGTAAAGAAACCATTACCAACTAAAAATAATGCCATTCTTAAGTAACGTCAAGGAAACATTATAAGGTGAACAAGATATAAGTATAACAAGCATTACACCTAAAGTCCATCTATGTTTTAAAGTTAACTTTAGTCTACCATACTTTAAGTATAATGATAAAAACTTTACTATATACTTTATAGTTAACTTTGGTCTGTTATAATCAAGTTATAAAGTATCTTAATACCAAACCAACCAAGTTAAAAACCAAGATAAATAAGTCTCAAATAAAAATGATGTCATTATTCAAATGGATTAATTCATTCTTACTTAAAAACTATAACTAGAAAGAACACCTCATAAGGTTAACTTAAAATCTTAAATGCTTCTGCTTAGTTGAGTAAGATTTTCTTCAAATGTTATTCTTTTTGCCACTTAAAATATCAAATGACAATTAATAATAATCACATTACATTAAACTTTACTTATATACCTAGAATTGTTAACACTTAAGTTCATTATAAATGTCATCACTTGCAAGGTAAAACTTGAAGATAAGATAATTCTCATATAAGCAGTCCTTGAGTAGCACATCTCATTAGTATATCTTATTGTTGTATGCCATTATGTCTATATGTTATTTCACACATACTCACACGCCTTAATAAGAAGCACAAGTATAAAACTTATCTAAAAGGACAACACATTCTAAAGTAACCATTTCCAGTATCCAAACCCTAGAACAACGTTATTCTCGGGATTCGCATTTATCAACTTGCATTATATTCCTTATGCATAATAGCATCTTGCTTCTTTAAACATTAGTACTTACGGGACCAATGATGCTGATTTCAGATATTGGATCTTTTATATTATCTTGAAGACCGTGAGTGCATAATCTTGCAATCACAAAAGGCAAGTTTACACTTGCTCATGTCCTTTGATTATTTTCTGTAAAGTATTTTACAAATATAGTGTTGTCGTCACCTGCATTTGAAAAAGGCCAGAAAACACTATTTTCATAATAATGTGATTATAGGTTATTTACCATGAGGTAATAACCTACTATAAGAGTTCCGGTGGTAAAGGAACATATTATCTAGGACTTAACAACCAATGTCGCCAGTGATTCTTGCACCGTATATTACGCGTTGACCATGAGATTTGGAATGGGATGAAGAAGTCAGCTGTATCTTTTCCCTCTCGCATGGAGCTGGATGTGCGGGTCGTGGATGTTATCACTCGTAGTGTGCATAATATATGGTAATTCATAGAGGATATGCAGCATATGGGTGGGAGCCCTCAACGTCCCACGATAGTTCCGGTATCTAAACGGTCTGTACAAACCATTGCCGTAATTCAATAGGTGGGCATGGTGTACACCAAGGATACATGCGGGGTCGCGGAGAAGGCAGTGATTCGCTTGGATCTTTGGTTGGGCCTCAAACTAAGGAAGTTTGAATGGGGACATACTCCTGGCCGTGCAACAAAACCTAAGGTCTCTCATGGGTAAAGTGACGCACCTCTGCAGAGTGTAAGAACTATAACTTGTTACTCCCTGTTCCGGGAAGGAGCTGCGAACGCGGCGGGAAAGGAACTCCATGAAAGTTCTGGTAAACCCGTGAAGGCTGACGGACATAGCTTTTCAGAATAAAAGCAACCTTTGAAGAAATGTTTATAAAAACTTGCATTGCCTACGACCTACGGTCTGTGGCTGTAGATATAGTGCATCAAACACTCCTTTTCTAGTGAACTTGCTGAGTACGCTCGTACTCAAAGTATCTTTTTTAACCCTTGTTAGGTTCTAAAGCCAGTATAGACGACGTCTGCATCAAGTCATGCTCCAGGAATCATCATCAAAAGCCAAAGCTCTTCAATGAAGTCAAGGAAGTCAACATATATATCCACTCAAGTGAAGATGAAGTTGTGGATTAGATAAGAATATAATCTCTAGACATAGAACCTATTTCTTTAGTGTATTGCAGTAACAACAATGCCAGACCATTAGTTAAGATACTAGTCGTAATAGTATAATAATTTTTGAGTTGTTTATCTCTGATTCTTCTTTGTAAGAAGATTATTTCTCTCGCTTTAACCTAGAGTGTTCTCTGGATCTTGTGTAAAGAGTTGAGTTGTAACCTATAGTCATGTCTTGGACCTGCTGTGTTTCTGTTGTACTACTCTGAGGGATGTAATACTAGTGAACGGTGTTTTATTGGTGTTATGTCAACGACTATAGTGTACTACATCATGCAGTGGTATGCTGGGTCACCGCAGTTGGTATCAGAGCATATGCTTTGACCTTAGGATTAAAACCCTTTTAGGAAGATCTGTAGGTTGGATTGTGACTATAGGAGCCATCTTATCTAAACCAAATATTCTTATGACTTGTGATGAGTATCCACTTGAGGATAACCCTGTCTCGCCTAAGTCAGATGTTTAAGTCATTCTTTCTTAGAAAGTAATTATTTTATATTATCTCAAGTATAGTGCTCTTTAGTGTCCTCTGAGGGAGACATAAACCACCAAGATACTGTAGGAAAGTGTAAGACATCAATTGAAGTAGTCTTAATAGTGTAGCCTAATCCTAGAATTTAAGTAAGAACAGTAAAATCTTAGTGACAGTTGATAACCAAAGACAACATGATGAATATCATTAGGATAAATGTTGATGTAATGACTAGTAATCATGTGGGATTCACTTGAGAATTCTATGTGATGGAGTGAAATTAGGTCAAGACTGAATGATAGTACAGTAAGAAATAAAGTCATCATGGTGAGATTAACTCCTAAATCATGATGTATAGATAGATATAACGAGATCATGGTGAGATTAGCTCCAAAATCATGATGGGAGTGTAAATATGACAAGAAATTAGTAAATTATCCTGAAGTATAAGTACAAAAATACCGAGGTAGAGCTATGATAGAAATCATAGGTGCTAAAAATTTCTAATAATCTTCGGTTTAAGTTAACAAATAGAATCTGATTAGTCATTTGGAGAGATCATGTGAGGTTAGTTGGCTAATAAAGAAAGGTTGAATATAGTTAATCATTCCAAAGGTGAGACCAAAGGTTAGTGAAAACCAAATTAAGACCACTTTGTTTAAAATTATCCGGTTGCAATTGAGCAATTTGGGTAAATATTGAGACAAAGTATAGTTTGACCCTATGTGCTAAGTATCACAATGTAAATCTATATGAGGAGGTGTCATATACTACACAACTAAGCCTGAATTCTAGAGATACTATGCTCAACTACTATATTCTGGGCTTAGAATATTGTGTGTTATATGTACCACAGTTGGATTTATTGGTTTTTCTTGGATCTTTTTGTTTGACTAGATCTGTACATGAAGTTTGACTTGATGTGCAAATGCATGTTGCAACATCCAGTTACTACTTGATGTTATAGACCTAGATAGAAATGGGAATTTGTGTAAGGGAGTGACGAGTTTTGCAGACCAAGATGAAGACTTACTTGAAGAATGAACCCGAGTGTAAGGGATATCAACTCAATTTGGAGGATGGATAAAGTTCAGGTTATTCTTAGCCAGATATAAGAAGGAAGTTTAGTGTAGAAGATGTATGGAGCAACAAGAAGTAATAAACTTAAAGTTCAATCAAAATAGGTAATGTTGCTAAGAAGTAATGAAGTAATTGTACCAAGTCCATGGAAGTATCATGAATAAGTACAAATAGGTAGCTTTAGAACCAAAATGGTTTTCAAGCCCTAACAATTCAGAGAGAATGCCAGAGGTATGTCGAAAACCATAGGGTAATACATATGACGAGGTTTCAACTCGCTAATGCCCATTGTTATGGACTTGGGTTTTGGAGAAGATGGGGATGCTGGAGATCGTGGCACGGTTAACAGACAAGCAACCAAGGGACACGGGATTTACCTAGGTTTAGGCCCTCGGAGGGAAAACCCTACTCCTGCTTGTCTGCTCTTTTATTGCGGCGGAACCGAAAGTTACAAGGTGCGCAGATTCGATCTGGCGTGGAGGTGTGTATGTCGTAATCGCAGGGTGTAATCGTTGTTGGGTCTCCTCCTCGTTGGACCCTCCTAGCCTTTATATATGGGGAGGCTAGGTCTCGGGTACCAATACGAGTAGGTTACAAGTTGTATTGAAACTCTAGTCTTGTTCTTCAAGGATCCGAAGGCGTCATGGGCCTGGGCCACCCGAAAATCTTCATGGGCTGGCGTATATTGGCCGTGGGCCTTCCTTGGGCTAGACCAGGTATGCTGAAGTTACGTACCCGTAGGGTATAACCATGTCAGTAGCCCCCGAGTGTTTAGTCGAATCGTAGATTCGGCTGAGGACTCTTCAATCCTTCGGGTGTAACTCATCTTTCAAGAGAATGTGTAGGGATTGTTGATGCATGTGCCTGACTCACCCGACGGATCAGGGTCAGTTAATCGTCTTAGGACAAAACAACACGATCTTCTTCAGGTGCGAGTCCCTCGACTCGAACCCGGAACATATGCTTGCGTAATTCGACTCAGGCCGCGGAGGACTTACAAAAGTGGAATTCTAGTGTTTTTAAATGATGTACCCAACGCGTCCGTCAGGATTTTTCATCGTACCTGCTGGTACGGATTCATACTAGCGAAAGTGTGCTTTGCCGTGCCATCGATGATATCTGAGGTCTTATCTTTGCGTCGCAGACGCAGCATCGAATGTTTATCACCGCGAGGTGTTTCGGTGGCCAAGGAGGATGTTACTCACTTAGCATTAATTGGGGCAGAGTTGCGAAAAGTTTTTGCATGCGGATCCGGAAGATCGCGTCGAAGATTTCATAGGGTGCGCGACCAGCGCCCTATGGGAGTAGCCCGAGTGTCTGCTCGAGTCGTGAGACTCGGCGGAGACTTTTAGTGCAAGCATTGCTCAGTTGTTTAGTCCAGGACTCGAAAATTTTCGGATGCGAAATCCTTCCTCCCTATGGAGTAGCCCCGAGTCCATAGTGGAGTCGTGGACTCGACGTGGGACTCAAGCTCTTGTGTGTGAACGGCCATCGCTCCAGCTTTGGAAGTAGCCCCAGTGTCTGGCGGAGTCGTGAGACTCGCGAGACTCAGTCTTGTATCATGCAACGGTAGTAGGAAAATCTGGGCGTCGCTGACCCGGAAGTACATCGGGTGCGCGCGACCAGCGCCCGATAGGAGTAGCCCCCAAGTATTTAGTCGAATCGTAGATTCGAGTGAGTACTTTTGTGGAGCCGGGTTATTGCTAGTATAGCTGTTGATAGCGTCGATCTTGATGATCAATGACCTCAAGCGTCTGCTGCGCCAGAGATGACTTGACTGGACGATGCGTGGGTCCCACTTCCTGACTTTGAATTGACCGGTCATGCACGGCGTGGAGATGATTACGGCGTTTCCTCGATTTCCGCGCGTAGTGGACGTCGTGGGAACGACGGTTTGTTTTGGTGCTGACACGTGTACGGCCAGATCTGCCGTTGGCGTTAGGTCTTCTTGATGGACGGTCGCCGCGGCGTCTTTTGCTGTTATAATCCATGGTGAAAATCGTGGTTTGTTTTCACCACACCAGTTCTTGCGCTTTTACGCCTCCTTGTGCTCGGCGATTCTTGCTGAGAGTTCCTTTCGCATTTCCTTTGTCTTCGCTGCTAGCGACACCACCGCCGTAGTGCCATGGGGAAGCCAAAGAAGTCTTCGCCTGCAGTGGGAACCAGCGCCGCCGGAGGCAAGAAGGGCGCCGCCGCTGCTCGTGTCACCGATGGTGGCTAGCGGCGATCAGAGACGTGGGAGAGCGATCTCCGCAAGCTGCGCGAGCGGAGCCTGATTCCGCAGGACACGACGGCCGTGATACTCCCCGGTAGTGAGGTAATCCCCCGTCCCCCATCTGGGTATCGGGTTATGTTTGTCGCCTTCGTTTTGCGTGGGTTTGTGTATCCATCCATGACTTCTTCGTGGATCGCTCTTTTCTATGGGGTTCAACTCCATCATCATCTCCCAACTCCCTTCTCCACATTGCGTGTTTTATCATGCTGCGAGTGTTGGCTTGGCTTTGAGCACTTTGGCCTCTTCCTAAGCTGTATTCCGTGAGGAAGCGATCTGTTCGGATGGTGTGTATCCCATTGGGGGTTTCATCATCTCTCTTAGTCCTGATGTCCAATTCTTTTCCTTCTCCATGTCCGAATCTGTCCAGTACTGGCGGAGGAAATGGTTTTACATCCGTGACTCCGTGCTGCCTGGGCAAGATTTTGGTCTCGTTCCTTTTGACCCCTCCCAGTTAATTGTGAACAAGAGGTCCTGGAAAAATCAGATCTTAGACGGTGAGGTGGCGGAGATAGAGGCCTTGTACCGTCGGGTGGAGGAGCTCCAATTGATTCCTAAGAAGGAGGTGAACGGTGTCGACATTATCCGGGTGTTTCTTGAGCATCGGGTGCAGCCGCTCCAGGCTAGAGCGCACCCGATGTTCCTGTACTCTGGGCGCCATGATCCGACGAGGGTTTCGAGTGAGAAGGTCTCCGAGGTGGACCTTGACAAGGATCTTCGCGTGTTGTTGAAGTTCAAGGCCGACGAAGAAATCCCGGGGAAGTCGCTGACTCCTCCCTTTTCGTCGACGTTGGCCGTGCCAAAGGTGTAGATTTGCACACGTAGTGCTTCCCTTATGTTTTTGTCAGTTGTGTACTTGTGTCCTTTGTTTGCTAACAAAGTTTCTTCTCATCTTGTAGAGCTTCAAAGTGCTGCATGGCGCCACCATTGCCGAAAGGTATCCGAATGCCGGATAATGAAGTGGTGGATTCCGTGTCCGAAGCTTCCTTCGCGATCTCCGGCGGAGGATGCCGAAATCGAGTGAAGACCATTCGAGTAAGCGATCACGGAGCTCGGCGAGTCTTGGATGCCTCGACTCCTCCGACTCCTGTGAACTCGGGTCTTGAGCGTCATGATGATGTTCAGGGGGGTTCGTCTTCTCCTATTCCTGCCGTTCCTGTGTGAGTTGTTGCTCCGCACCCGCCAGCAAAGCGGAAGAAGGAAGATAAGAAGGAGGAGAAGAAGGAGGAGAAGAGGGCCCGGAGGGCTTCTCCTATCTTTGACCTGAGCGCGTTGGGCTCGTAAGTGTGCTTGTTGCCACTGTTGTCTTTTGCTCACTTGTTATTTTTGCGCCTGTGTTGATTGATTCGTATGTAGGCAATCCTCCGGGCTCTAGTGATGGAGCGCATGAGATGATGGGGCGAACATCGAACGTCGCCGCCTCCGCAGACGGTGGCGATGTCGGGTGGTGCTGCACCAGTTCCTCTTGTGAGAGAGGCTGGTGGTTGCGCCTCGAATTTCAGTGGGCTCATGGGTTCTCCTTCGGAGCACGTAAGTTTTTCTGCTTCATGTCACGGGGGGAGCCCCCGGGCGTCTTCGTGTGCTGATGTTGTGTTTGCTTCTTTGTTTTGGGCGGAGCCCTCAAGTCATGCTCTTACTGCTATTGCTTTTTCCTGCAGCCTTGTGTCCGAGAGGCCAAGTTGGTGGAGGAGCACTGACTTGGAGGTGAAACTGCAGCAGCCTGCAAGGTATTCGCCTTTGTAGTACTTTTTTGTTTATCCTTGTCCTGTTTGTTGACACCGGCTTGTTGTGAATGCAGAGGAGCATAATGACTCTCTTCGTGAGGTTGATGCTCTGAAGAAGAGCCTTGGCCAGTGGATTCGAGGCGAAAGAGCGCCTTTGAGCCTTGGAGCTGTCAAAGGCAGCCAAAGCGAAAGAGCGTCTGCAGCAGGAAGCCGCAGGTCGTGAGGTAGGAGTAGCGGAGAAGCTCATGGCTGCTGCCAAGGCTATTTTGGGTGAGTGCTAGCGTTTGTACTTGCTTCTTTTTCTTCGGGTCCTCTTCTATGTTGCTATTCTTCATGTTTTCTTCTGTTTTGTCTCAGATGCCGCAGCATCGAAGTTTGACTGTGGTGCTCGAGCACGGAGTGCTCTGGATGATGCCCTTGTGGCGGTCGAAGACCGCCGCAGACTCGTCGTCAACTCCTTGCCAAGGCAAAGGAGGTCCTTGGTCGCTTCTACCGAGCTCTTCCCAAGGCGCAACCCTTGAAGATGTGGGTGCTCCACGGAGGCTCATACAAGCGCATAAGCGCAAGCGTATGGGCACGACATCGTCGTCGGGCTGGCGATGGCCATGGCGGCTGGGGCGGAGCTGGACTTGCCCAGATCACTTCTCGGATGTCGGAATTTGCGGATGGATCAGAGGTAGCCTTCGCTGCTTACTCTGCTTGCTGCAGACGATATGGGCCCAAGCTCATTGACTTGTTGTCTGATGCAAAGCGTGGCGAGGCCAAAGCTAGGCAGTCTGGCTCTGAGGCGACTCGGTGTCCTACGCCTTAGGCATAGGAGATGTAGGGTAGTATGTAGTTTACTTTTGCTGTAAATATCTTTTGTAGCACCATTCTTGAGCCACACAGTGGCCTTATTTAATGAATTCCTCCGAGTTGGGATTTATCTTTGGCTGAGTGTCTGTGTGCCTTCTTTTTCTTCTGCTTTAGGTTCCTTAGGGTGTTGACCCAGTTGGTACTTCATCCGAAAGGCCCTTGCAGCATCGTTGGATGATTCCTCGCAGCTCGCTTTTCATGGAATCGCGCAGCTTGGAGAGGGATTTGCTTGGGCTACGCGGTCGTGCTGACGTTTGGAAGTCCAAAGCAGACCGTAGTGCAGCCAGAGAGGAATACTTGATGGCGGAGCTGGGTCGGCTGTCCGAGCAGCTGCAGTGTAAGTTGATCCTTCTTTCGGGCCGTAGCTTAGTTCTTCGCTGGCCTTACTCTTGTTCTCATCTTGTCGCAGTGCGAATCTCTCGAAGGAAGAAAAGGAGCACATTGCTGTTCGAGTCAATTGTTTGACTCAACAGGACATGGAAGCCGGTGGCTTCTTTTGGGTGGATCGCGATCGTGCCATGGTTCTGGCGACGGTGCAGGATCGCGTTCCGTGTTTCGCGGTGCTCCGCCAGTGCATATCGCTGTCCTCGGTGTTGCACGCCATGTTTCCGTTGGATGGCGCGCCGACGACCCTTGCAGGTCTTCCGCGAAGTTTCGAGTGCCGCAATGTCAAGGAGCTGGTGCGGCAGCAGCTTGTCGCAGGGTGAAGGCTGCCTTGTCTCTTGTGAGGGTGCATCACGATGTAGATTTGGCCGTGGCGACTGGGCCACCTCCTCGGCCAGATGGTGGCGAGTGGAATATGCGTCCGCATTACGCGGCTGTAAGGCAATATGCCGAAAAGATTGTAGATTTGTTTGAGCAGCGTGCTCAGGCTATTCTGCAGAATAGGTAGAACCTGAAAATAAACAGATAGATGTAAAATTTGTATATTGCGGTTGGGCGTGTATGTGCCCTTTGTTGTAAAGGTTTGCTTGTTAGCGAGCACGCAGTGCTTTGATTTAGTACGTGCCCTTTTCGTTAGCCTGACGTGGTCAGCTACTCAGGTGTACATGTGTTGTCCTCAGTCGATGAAATCGTGAGGTGGGGGGAGCCCCCGAGCGCGTTTTGTCCTTAGTCGATGAAATCGTGAGGTGGGGGGAGCCCCCGAGCGCGTTTTGTCCTCAGTCGATGAAATCGTGAGGTGGGGGGAGCCCCCGAGTGCGTTAGTAGCATGTAACAAAGTTGCAGAGAAATAGTCAACCGAAGGTTGGGAGCGAGACACTTAGCTTTATTTGTAGCGTAATGGAGGAGGTACATGGTTCGGCTGAGTAGCCTTGGCCGTAAGCCTTATTGAAAGTAAAAGGGGTACATTTCCCATTGCTATGGGTAGAATCGTCGCAGGTGCGAGATGTTCCATGGGTTGGAGTATGCGACTCCAGACTCCACGTGCTTGAGGCGATAGGCGCCACCTGGGATGACTTCGGTGATGACATAGGGTCCTTCCCATGGCGAATCGAGTTTGTTCGGTCGCTTTTGCTTGAGTCGCAAGACGAGGTCTCCTTCGACGGCGAAGGACCTAGAAGCGGCTGTGATAGTTGTGGAGACTTTGCTGGTACACCGCGGATCTAGCTGCTGCTATATCCCGTGCTTCGTCGAGTGTGTCGATGGCGTCTTCGAGTGCAGCCGTGGATTCGGCTTCGCTGTAAGCGACGACTCGTGGAGCCTGGTGACGTACTTCGGCTGGTAGCACAGCCTCAGCTCCGTGTACCATGAAGAACGGTGTGTAGCCGGTGGAGCTGTTTGGCGTAGTTCGTAAGCTCCACAGGACAGACGGTAGCTCTTTCGTCCAGTTGCCAGCTTTGTGCTCGAGTGAGCTCATGAGGCGTTTCTTGATGCCAGCGCCGATTAGGCCGTTGGCCTTTTCCACTTGCCCGTTTGTTTGCGGGTGCGCCACTGAGGGGTACGTGATATTGATCCTGAGGCCTTCGCAGAAGTCCTGGAATTCTTCGGAGATGAAGTTTGATCCGTTATCGGTGATGATGTTGTACACGAACACAACTCAGACTATGGATTCAAAGAACTTGACGGCGGTTTTGCCCTTCTGGTTGGTGACTGGCATGGCCTCGATCCACTTGGTGAATTTGTCGACTGCGACCAAGAGGAAGACGTGTCCTCCCTTCGAGGATTTTGGCAGTTTGCCGATCATGTCAAGGCCCCATTGAGCAAAAGGCCAAGCTATGGGTATGGGTCGAGTGAGTGCGACCCGGTTTGTCGGCGAACCGTTGGCACCGTTGCATCTTCGGACGATGTCCTGCGTCGCTCATGGCGTTGGCCAATAATAGAATCCTGCTCATAGAGCTTTGGCGACAAGGGAGCGGCTGCCTGCGTGGTGGCCGCAGATGCCCTCGTGGATATCTTGGAGTATGGTCTTGCCATCGCTGATGGTGACGCACCGTTGTAGGACGCCTGTAATGCTGCGTTTGTACAGTTCGCCGTTGATGATGGTGAAGGCTTTTGACCGACGAGATATGCGTCGGGCATCTGTCGGGTTGTCTGGTAAGTTTCTGTTTAGCAGGAACTGGAGGTATGGACGTGTCCAGGTTTCTTCGACTGCCATGACCTGCATCAGGTTGACCATGGCGACTTCGGTATCCAACTTTTCGGGTCCTTATTGACCTTCGGGTAGCGTAGCCCCTGAGTGTTCTGCTTCTTCGGGTGATCCCTTGGGGAATTTCCGCTTGATGGATGGCACGCAGATCTGTTCGAGGAACACACCTGGTGGTACTTTTGCACAAGTGGAGCCGATGTTGGCGAGTCTATCGGCCTCCTCGTTGCTCTCTCTTCCGACGTGCCGAAGTTTACAGCCGTCGAATTCTCCTTCGAGTGCGTTGTATAGTGCGCGGTATGCGATCATGTTTTCGGCGTGTGCGAGCTCTTCTTCCTTCGAGGAAGGTCATGTTCTTCTTCATCTTCGGATGAGGGAGTGGGGCTCCGGTCGCGCCTGGACGGAGCTTTCTTCTTCGGCTCCGTAGGAGCATCTTCGTGGAGCGCAGCTCCGATTAGTCCTAGTCCGGTGAGTGCGGACCTATGCATGGCCCTTTTCGGGTCCCCCTCCGGAGGTGGGTGAGCCGCAAGATACGCAGTGGCTGCCATGATTGCGGCTTATGGCGTCTTCGGGGTGATGTTGCCGTTGGCGTCCATATCCATGAACGATGTGTGGAGGGTTCGGGTCACGTCACGCCGCTCCTTCGGGTCCATGTTTTCCACCCGAGAGTGGTGCTTGTTTCCTTGATTTCCGTTTGTGCTGGAGCCGGGTCCCATGGCGGAGAGCGCAGCTCGTCGCGCACTGGACTCAGAGGCTGCTTTCTTGCGTTTATCGAGCGTCTCCTGCATCTTGACTTGCTTCTTGTGCTCCTCGATGAGGAGGTAGTGGTATGCCATCAGCAGGTCACGTGGGGAGTCCAGAGGTAGGACTATTTCGCCTGCGACGGTGCGGTGTGCTTCGGCCCATCCTTCTTTGCTAAGTTGGATGAGGTGGCCCCTGTTTTCCCCGTTTTCGCCGTTTCCGCCCTGTGGGTTGGGGTTGGGCGGCGGGTTAGGCGTGTCTTCGTCGGTTTGGATGATTGCGCGACGATAGGCGCTCAGATTGATTGGTTAGCTTTGCAGCTTCGGATTCGGAACCGTAGGTCCCTTCATCCGAAGGTGGATCGCACAGATCGGAGTTGCAGCAGCTGCTGCTGTAGAACTCATCTGTTGATGGTGACGTGCGTAGCACGGGGTGTGGAGCCCATGAAGCGGGCCTGATCGGTGGCACGGGCATCCGCTCGGGGAGGCGGAGGGTGCCAGCTTGTCCCACCTGGAAGCAGAAGCTCCCGAACAAAATTTCGAGTCCGTCGCCTACGGGCTCGAAATCTTTCATGGTGGCCGGCGAGTGGGCGGTGAAGTCAAAAGCGCCGAAGAGGAGGTGATTCTCCGTCGCCGAGGAGTTGTAGATTGATCGGGTCGGAACCGTCACGACCGCACAATCAGCAGCCCCAATTCCCACAGACGGCGCCAATTGACGAGGTTTCAACTCGTCAATGCCCATTGTTATGGACTTGGGTTTTGGAGAAGATGGGGATGCTGGAGATCGTGGCACGGTTAACAGACAAGCAACCAGGGGACACGGGATTTACCCAGGTTCAGGCCCCCGGAGGGAAAACCCTACTCCTGCTTGTCTGCTCTTTTATTGCGGCGGAACCGAAAGTTACAAGGTGCGCAGATTCGATCTGGCGTGGAGGTGTGTATGTCGTAATCGCAGGGTGTAATCGTTGTTGGGTCTCCTCCTCGTTGGACCCTCCTAGCCTTTATATATGGGGAGGCTAGGTCTCGGGTACCGATACGAGTAGGTTACAAGTTGTATTGAAACTCTAGTCTTGTTCTTCAAGGATCTGAAGGCGTCATGGGCCTGGGCCACCCGAAAATCTTCATGGGCTGGCGTATATTGGCCGTGGGCCTTCCTTGGGCTGGACCAGGTATGCTGAAGTTACGTACCCGTAGGGTATAACCATGTCAACATACACCCTAGGATAGTCCGCAGCTGGTATTTGATCTATATCTAGTATTTGATCCACAGTTGGTATCCTGTCCGCAGCCGGTGTTGGTTGACATAGTTAACCAGATCATCTTAATGGTTGCATAAAGAGCATAAAATTTGGTCTAAGCTAGGCTAGACCTAAAGGAGTATAAGATTTTAAGCGACTGTCTTTCGAGACTCTTCGTGAAAATTGACCTATCAAAGCGAAAATCTACAAATAGTAAGTAAGGTAAATAATGCTGAAAGATTCACTTCGGAGATCCACAATTGTGTGGATACACCGTACAATCTTTCATAAGACCCTAAATAGGTAGAGAATAAGCTAGACAAAGCCCTACATTCAGATTATAAAGCCAATAAATACTATTTAGACAGTCTGAAGACTATTAGTAAACCCTAAGGGGGAGAGTAAACAATTTGTGGAAGTATTTTATCTGACTTTCCAAGTAAAGGTTGGAGAAGAAATACTAACTTATGCCAACATTAAGCCTTAGTTTTATAAGGTTAAAAGAAAGTCATTATTATGAAAGTATTTAAGGTAATAACAAATAATTATCCAAAGTTTAATAAGGTAAAATCTTGAAGGTGATAAAAGATTAATCCTAACAGCCCAATTTTAAATGAAACAACTCTTAAGTGATCCTTAAGAGGTAATAGAGCACATCCATTTGGTAATGTGTAGAGGAACAATAAATTCTGATGGGTATGGACTAAATGTGTTCAAATCCAATCTTCAGAAGGATTACCAGTACAACTCATATAATGATAACTCAAAGATTAGTTTTTTTGGCCACCACTATTGTCTACCAAAATTTAAAACCCTGTATTAGTGAAACTTCCTAGACCTTGCCTAATATAGTAAGGAAATTCGATGATCAAGTGAGGGAATTGGATTAGGATACCTAATTAGGGAAATGAACTAGATAAGAGACATCAATTAAAGAATTGTATTTAAGGAAATATTCCTAAGGGAGCAAAGTAAAAGGAATTTTGGAGTATTGGAGACAACAGGATTAAAATTGCCAAGTATGATGTGGATTCAAGGAAAAGATCTGGATATGGGATATTACAATTATTCCCATTGAGTTTACCATGGAGTTGAGACATATCGTAATCATTGCAAGACAATTCCTTACTCCGAAACGTGAGAGTATACGAACTTCGAGGACGAAGTTTATTTTAAGGGGGAGAGTCTGTAACATCCCAGCATAAGAGCTTAGAAATAAGCTGAACACAGATGTGTGCATTGCATTCATGCATAGAAAATCTGAATAATTTCCGTGCTTTTAAATAAAAACTTGTCAAAGTGATTGAAGCTTATCTTAACTTGATGGAATTGAAGTAGATCATCAAGTTGACTGCGATAAGTTTCAATATGACCTTTGCTAAAACCTTATTTTGGGTAAACATGATTTGATCTAAGGGTAGATCAAATATAATAAAAGTTAAATTCTAATACATTGTTTAATGATTTATAATTGATCCTTAAGTAGTCATATCCTAGTATTCATTACACACTCATGAATACCAAGTTATGAACATAACTTAAGTAATAGGAATGCATCAATTAAATCTTGATCTATTTTAATCTCATCTATTTATACCATGAGTATCATGGTAATACCTATCCTTAACTCTTTAGTGAGATTGAGTAGGAAAGAAACCAAGTCAAGATCATTCACCATATATCTTTCTTTCCATATCAATCTTTATCATCTCTAATGAATCTTATCTGAATATCTATTGTTAATGTTGAGTAATCAACTATTGGTTCACCAATTCTTCATCTATCAATTCTTAACCTATCAACTCTTGTCCTTATTATAGCATTCACTTAAAACCTATAAAGAAATATGTAAGAAGGGGTGAAATGGATCGTATGGGAACCTAGAGGGGAGTGAATAGGTCCTAACCAATTTTTAATACTTTTTAAATTTTAGGCTTGACACAAAGTAAATTCTCTAGATATGTAACTACGAGAATTTTCCTATGTGCAACCCTAGCTACTAAGCACGTAAAGAGAGGAGCGAAGGAACCGTAGTGGAGCACGCGGAGACACAAGGATTTGTTTTACCGCAGTTCCTTCCTTGTTAAGGGAAGTACATCTGCGTTGGAGGGGTGGGCGTTTCTAAGACCACCACGCCACAATAGGCCCCACCCTATTCTCCGATGGATCTCGCCACGAGAGACCTGATCCACCTTCTCCACTATTGATCCCTTCGAGGCGGGAACCGGTGACTTTTACAACGCTACCGGGGCACACACCCACAACTGAATTGGGGGCTCCCGAGATGACAACAAGCTGTCACAAGAACAAGGTTTACCAATATAAACAAAACAAGGATCTAGGTATTTGCAACGAATACTAGATCGGTGATTCTCCAAATGAATGGAGAGGAGATGAAGCGCTTGATTGCTGATGATGAAGATCGAGTTCTCCTCCTTCGATTTCCCAAGGGACGGGGCCTTTGGGTGGATCTAGGTGGAGCTCTCTTGGATGCAGGTTGCAGATCAGATCTTGTCTTTTTCGAATGAATCAAGAGATCTGGCAGGAGGGGGAAGGCAGGCTTAAATACCCCCTGCCCAGATCTGGCCGTTGAGCAACTTTGGGGGCGGATTATCCACCCCCTGGGGAAAATCCGCCCCAAGGGCGGATACTCCGGGAGAAAGCCCCCCTCTCTAGGTTTGGCGCCTGCGCACTTGATGAAGATCTTGGGGGGGCGGATAATCCGGCCAAGCCGGAAAGTCCGGCCAAAACTCTGCCCCCTCTCTAGGGCTTGTGCCTTGGGCGAGAGCAGGAGGGGCGGATTTTTTGGCGAGGCCGGAAAATTCGGCCGAAACTCCGCCCCCCTTCTGGGGCTTGCGCCTAGCTGGGAAGAGGGAGGGGCTGATTATCCGCCCCTAGTGGGGCGGATAATCAGCCCCTCAAAGGCAGATACTTTTCCCTTTTTCCTTAGAGAGAGCTGCAACACTTCAACACACATTAAATAATCCTTGATATTGTTATCTAACTACCAGTACAACTCATATAATGATAACTCAAAGATTAGTTTTTTTGGCCACCACTATTGTCTACAAAATTTAAAACCCTGTATTAGTGAAACTTCCTAGAACTTGCCTAATATAGTAAGGAAATTCGATGATCAAGTGAGGGAATTGGATTAGGATACCTAATTAGGGAAATGAACTAGATAAGAGACATCAATTAAAGAATTGTATTTAAGGAAATATTCCTAAGGGAGCAAAGTAAAAGGAATTTTGGAGTATTGGAGACAACAGGATTAAAATTGCCAAGTATGATGTGGATTCAAGGAAAAGATCTGGATATGGGATATTACAATTATTCCCATTGAGTTTACCATGGAGTTGAGAAATATCGTAATCATTGCAAGACAATTCCTTACTCCGAAACGTGAGAGTATACGAACTTCGAGGACGAAGTTTATTTTAAGGGGGAGAGTCTGTAACATCCCAGCAAAAGAGCATAGAAATAAGCTGAACACAGATGTGTGCATTGCATTCATGCATAGAAAATCTGAATAATTTCCGTGCTTTTAAATAAAAACTTGTCAAAGTGATTGAAGCTTATCTTAACTTGATGGAATTTAAGTAGATCATCAAGTTGGATGCGATAAGTTTCAATATGACCTTTGCTAAAACCTTATTTTGGGTAAACATGATTTGATCTAAGGGTAGATCAAATATAATAAAAGTTAAATCCTAATACATTGTTTAATGATTTATAATTGATCCTTAAGTAGTCATATCCTAGTATTCATTACACACTCATGAATACCAAGTTATGAACATAACTTAAGTAATAGGAATGCAACAATTAAATCTTGATCTATTTTAATCTCATCTATTTATACCATGAGTATCATGGTAATACCTATCCTTAACTCTTTAGTGAGATTGAGTAGGAAAGAAACCAAGTCAAGATCATTCACCATATATCTTTCTTTCCATATCAATATTTATCATCTCTAATGAATCTTATCTGAATATCTATTGTTAATGTTGAGTAATCAACTATTGGTTCACCAATTCTTCATCTATCAATTCTTAACCTATCAACTCTTGTCCTTATTATAGCATTCACTTAAAACCTGTAAAGAAATATGTAAGATGGGGTGAAATGGATCGTATGGGAACCTAGATGGGGGGTGAATAGGTGCTAACCAATTTTTAATACTTTTTAAATTTTAGGCTTGACACAAAGTAAATTCTCTAGATATGTAACTACGAGAATTTTCCTATATGCAACCCTAGCTACTAAGCACGTAAAGAGAGGAGCGAAGGAACCGTAGTGGAGCACGCGGAGACACAAGGATTTGTTTTACCGCAGTTCCTTCCTTGTTAAGGGAAGTACATCTACGTTGGAGGGGTGGGCGTTTCTAAGACCACCACGCCATAATAGGCCCCACCCTATTCTCCGATGGATCTCGCCACGAGAGGCCTGATCCACCTTCTCCACTATTGATCCCTTCGAGGCGGGAACCGGTGACTTTTATAACGCTACCGGGGCACACACCCACAACTGAATTGGGGGCTCCCGAGATGATAACAAGCTGTCACAAGAACAAGGTTTACCAATATAAACAAAACAAGGATCTAGGTATTTGCAACAAATACTAGATCGGTGATTCTCCAAATGAATGGAGAGGAGATGAAGCGCTTGATTGCTGATGATGAAGATCAAGTTCTCCTCCTTCGATTTCCCAAGGGACGGGGCCTTTGGGTGGATCTAGGTGGAGCTCTCTTGGATGCAGGTTGCAGATCAGATCTTGTATTTTTCGAATGAATCAAGAGATCTGGCAGGAGGGGGAAGGCAGGCTTAAATACCCCCTGCCCAGATCTGGCCGTTGAGCAACTTTGGGGGCGGATTATCCGCCCCCTGGGGAAAATCCGCCCCAAGGGCGGATACTCCGGGAGAAAGCCCCCCTCTCTAGGGTTGGCGCCTGCGCACTTGATGAAGATCTTGGGGGGGGGGCGGATAATCCGGCCAAGCCGGAAAGTCCGGCCAAAACTCCGCCCCCTCTCTAGGGCTTGTGCCTTGGGCGAGAGCAGGAGGGGCGGATTATCCGGCCCCCCTGAGGGGCGGATTTTCTGGCGAGGCCAGAAAATTCGGCAGAAACTCCGCCCCCCTTCTGGGGCTTGCACCTAGCTGGGAAGAGGGAGGGGCTGATTATCCGCCCCTAGTGGGGGAGGATTATCCGCCCCCCAAAGGCAGATACTTTTCCCTTTTTCCTTAGAGCGAGCTGCAACACTTCAACACACATTAAATAATCCTTGATATTGTTATCTAACTACCAGTATAACTCATATAATGATAACTCAAAGATTAGTTTTTTTGGCCACCACTATTGTCTACCAAAATTTAAAACCCTGTATTAGTGAAACTTCCTAGAAGTTGCCTAATATAGTAAGTAAATTCGATGATCAAGTGAGGGAATTGGATTAGGATACCTAATTAGGGAAATGAACTAGATAAGAGACATTAATTAAAGAATTGTATTTAAGGAAATATTCCTAAGGGAGCAAAGTAAAAGGAATTTTGGAGTATTGGAGACAACAGGATTCAAATTGCCAAGTATGATGTGGATTCAAGGAAAAGATCTGGATATGGGATATTACAATTATTCCCATTGAGTTTACCATGGAGTTGAGAAATATCGTCATCATTGCAAGACAATTCCTTACTCCGAAACGTGAGAGTATACGAACTTCGAGGACGAAGTTTATTTTAAGGGGGAGAGTCTATAACATCCCAGCATAAGAGCTTAGAAATAAGCTGAACACAGATGTGTGCATTGCATTCATGCATAGAAAATCTGAATAATTTCCGTGCTTTTAAATAAAAACTTGTCAAAGTGATTGAAGCTTATCTTAACTTGATGGAATTGAAGTAGATCATCAAGTTGCCTGCGATAAGTTTCAATATGAACTTTGCTAAAACCTTATTTTGGGTAAACATGATTTGATCTAAGGGTAGATCAAATATAATAAAAGTTAAATCCTAATACATTGTTTAATGATTTATAATTGATCCTTAAGTAGTCATATCCTCGTATTCATTACACACTCATGAATACCAAGTTATGAACATAACTTAAGTAATAGGAATGCAACAATTAAATCTTGATCTATTTTAATCTCATCTATTTATACCATGAGTATCATGGTAATACCTATCCTTAACTCTTTAGTGAGATTGAGTAGGAAAGAAACCAAGTCAAGATCATTCACCATATATCTTTCTTTCCATATCAATCTTTATCATCTCTAATGAATCTTATCTGAATATCTGTTGTTAATGTTGAGTAATCGACTATTGGTTCACCAATTCTTCATCTATCAATTCTTAACCTATCAGCTCTTGTCCTTATTATTGCATTCACTTAAAACCTATAAAGAAATATGTAAGAAGGGGTGAAATGGATCGTATGGGAACCTAGAGGGGGGTGAATAGGTGCTAACCAATTTTTAATACTTTTTAAATTTTAGGCTTGACACAAAGTAAATTCTCTAGATATGTAACTACGAGAATTTTCCTATATGCAACCCTAGCTACTAAGCACGTAAAGAGAGGAGCGAAGGAACCGTAGTGGAGCACGCGGAGACACAAGGATTTGTTTTACCGCAGTTCCTTCCTTGTTAAGGGAAGTACATCTGTGTTGGAGGGGTGGGCGTTTCTAAGACCACCACGCCACAATAGGCCCCACCCTATTCTTCGATGGATCTCGCCACGAGAGGCCTGATCCACCTTCTCCACTATTGATCCCTTCGAGGCGAGAACCAGTGACTTTTACAACGCTACCGGGGCACACACCCATAACTGAATTGGGGGTTCCCGATATGACAACAAGCTGTGACAAGAACAAGGTTTACCAATATAAACAAAACAAGGATCTAGGTATTTGCAACAAATACTAGATCGGTGATTCTCCAAATGAATGGAGAGGAGATGAAGCGCTTGATTGCTGATGATGAAGATCGAGTTCTCCTCCTTAGATTTCCCAAGGGACGGGGCCTTTGGGTGGATCTAGGTGGAGCTCTCTTGGATGCAGGTTGCAGATCAGATCTTGTCTTTTTCGAATGAATCAAGAGATCTGGCAGGAGGGGGAACGCAGGCTTAAATACCCCCTGCCCAGATCTGGCCGTTGAGCAACTTTGGGGGCGGAAAATCCGCCCCTGGGGAAAATCCGCCCCAAGGGCGGATACTCCGGGAGAAAGCCCCCCTCTCTAGGGTTGGCGCCTGCGCACTTGATGAAGATCTTGGGGGGGGGCGGATAATACGGCCAAGCCGGAAAGTCCGGCCAAAACTCTGCCCCCTCTCTAGGGCTTGTGCCTTGGGCGAGAGCAGGAGGGGCGGATTTTCTGGCGAGGCCGGAAAATTCGGCCGAAACTCTGCCCCCCTTCTGGGGCTTGAGCCTAGCTGGGAAGAGGGAGGGGATGATTATCCGCCCCTAGTGGGGGCGGATTATCCGCCCCCCAAAGGCAGATACTTTTCCTTTTTTCCTTAGAGAGAGCTGCAACACTTCAACACACATTAAATAATCCTTGATATTGTTATCTAACTACCAGTACAACTCATATAATGATAACTCAAATATTAGTTTTTTTGGCCACCACTATTGTCTACCAAAATTTAAAACCCTGTATTAGTGAAACTTCCTAGAACTTGCCTAATATAGTAAGGAAATTCGATGATCAAGTGAGGGAATTGGATTAGGATACCTAATTAGGGAAATGAACTAGATAAGAGACATCAATTAAAGAATTGTATTTAAGGAAATATTCCTAAGGGAGCAAAGTAAAAGGAATTTTGGAGTATTGGAGACAACAGGATTAAAATTGCCAAGTATGATGTGGATTCAAGGAAAAGATCTGGATATGGGATATTACAATTATTCCCATTGAGTTTACCATGGAGTTGAGAAATATCGTAATCATTGCAAGACAATTCCTTACTCCGAAACGTGAGAGTATACGAACTTCGAGGACGAAGTTTATTTTAAGGGGAAGAGTCTGTAACATCCCAGCATAAGAGCTTAGAAATAAGCTGAACACAGATGTGTGCATTGCATTCATGCATAGAAAATCTGAATAATTTCCGTGCTTTTAAATAAAAACTTGTCAAAGTGATTGAAGCTTATCTTAACTTGATGGAATTGAAGTAGATCATCAAGTTGACTGCGATAAGTTTCAATATGACCTTTGTTAAAACCTTATTTTGGGTAAACATGATTTGATCTAAGGATAGATTAAATATAATAAAAGTTAAATCATAATACATTGTTTAATGATTTATAATTGATCCTTAAGTAGTCATATCCTCGTATTCATTACACACTCATGAATACCAAGTTATGAACATAACTTAAGTAATAGGAATGCAACAATTAAATCTTGATCTATTTTAATCTCATCTATTTATACCATGAGTATCATGGTAATACCTATCCTTAACTCTTTAGTGAGATTGAGTAGGAAAGAAACCAAGTCAAGATCATTCACCATATATCTTTCTTTCCATATCAATCTTTATCATCTCTAATGAATCTTATCTGAATATCTGTTGTTAATGTTGAGTAATCAACTATTGGTTCACCAATTCTTCATCTATCAATTCTTAACCTATCAACTCTTGTCCTTATTATTGCATTCACTTAAAACCTATAAAGAAATATGTAAGAAGGGGTGAAATGGATCGTATGGGAACCTAGAGGGGGGTGAATAGTTGCTAACCAATTTTTAATACTTTTTAAATTTTAGGCTTGACACAAAGTAAATTCTCTAGATATGTAACTACGAGAATTTTCCTATATGCAACCCTAGCTACTAAGCACGTAAAGAGAGGAGCGAAGGAACCGTAGTGGAGCACGCGGAGACACAAGGATTTGTTTTACCGCAGTTCCTTCCTTGTTAAGGGAAGTACATCTGTGTTGGAGGGGTGGGCGTTTCTAAGACCACCACGCCACAATAGGCCCCACCCTATTCTTCGATGGATCTCGCCACGAGAGGCCTGATCCACCTTCTCCACTATTGATCCCTTCGAGGCGAGA
Organism: Avena insularis; assembly: GCA_023614405.1. Classification (NCBI taxonomy): domain Eukaryota; kingdom Viridiplantae; phylum Streptophyta; class Magnoliopsida; order Poales; family Poaceae; genus Avena; species Avena insularis. The sequence continues at coordinate 4,478,330 of CM042689.1, forward strand.
ACCAGTGACTTTTACAACGCTACCGGGGCACACACCCATAACTGAATTGGGGGTTCCCGATATGACAACAAGCTGTGACAAGAACAAGGTTTACCAATATAAACAAAACAAGGATCTAGGTATTTGCAACAAATACTAGATCGGTGATTCTCCAAATGAATGGAGAGGAGATGAAGCGCTTGATTGCTGATGATGAAGATCGAGTTCTCCTCCTTAGATTTCCCAAGGGACGGGGCCTTTGGGTGGATCTAGGTGGAGCTCTCTTGGATGCAGGTTGCAGATCAGATCTTGTCTTTTTCGAATGAATCAAGAGATCTGGCAGAGGGGAACGCAGCTTAAATACCCCTGCCCAGATCTGCCGTTGAGCAACTTTGGGGCGGAAAATCACTGGGAAAATCCGCCTAAGGCGGATACTCCGGGAGAAAGCCCCCCTCTCTAGGGTTGGCGCCTGCGCACTTGATGAAGATCTTGGGGGGGGCGGATAATACGGCCAAGCCGGAAAGTCCGGCCAAAACTCCGCCCCCTCTCTAGGGCTTGTGCCTTGGGCGAGAGCAGGAGGGGCGGATTTTCTGGCGAGGCCGGAAAATTCGGCCGAAACTCTGCCCCCCTTCTGGGGCTTGAGCCTAGCTGGGAAGAGGGAGGGGATGATTATCCGCCCCTAGTGGGGGCGGATTATCCGCCCCCCAAAGGCAGATACTTTTCCCTTTTTCCTTAGAGAGAGCTGCAACACTTCAACACACATTAAATAATCCTTGATATTGTTATCTAACTACCAGTACAACTCATATAATGATAACTCAAATATTAGTTTTTTTGGCCACCACTATTGTCTACCAAAATTTAAAACCCTGTATTAGTGAAACTTCCTAGAACTTGCCTAATATAGTAAGGAAATTCGATGATCAAGTGAGGGAATTGGATTAGGATACCTAATTAGGGAAATGAACTAGATAAGAGACATCAATTAAAGAATTGTATTTAAGGAAATATTCCTAAGGGAGCAAAGTAAAAGGAATTTTGGAGTATTGGAGACAACAGGATTAAAATTGCCAAGTATGATGTGGATTCAAGGAAAAGATCTGGATATGGGATATTACAATTATTCCCATTGAGTTTACCATGGAGTTGAGAAATATAATCATTGCAAGACAATTCCTTACTCAAACGTGAGAGTATACGAACTTCGAGGACTAAGTTTATTTTAAGGGAAGAGTCAGAACATCCCAGCATAAGAGCTTAGAAATAAGCTGAACACGTATGTGCATTGCATTCATGGATAGAAAATCTGAATAATTTCCGTGCTTTTAAATAAAAACTTGTCAAAGTGATTGAAGCTTATCTTAACTTGATGGAATTGAAGTAGATCATCAAGTTGACTGCGATAAGTTTCAATATGACCTTTGTTAAAACCTTATTTTGGGTAAACATGATTTGATCTAAGGATAGATTAAATATAATAAAAGTTAAATCCTAATACATTGTTTAATGATTTATAATTGATCCTTAAGTAGTCATATCCTCGTATTCATTACACACTCATGAATACCAAGTTATGAACATAACTTAAGTAATAGGAATGCAACAATTAAATCTTGATCTATTTTAATCTCATCTATTTATACCATGAGTATCATGGTAATACCTATCCTTAACTCTTTAGTGAGATTGAGTAGGAAAGAAACCAAGTCAAGATCATTCACCATATATCTTTCTTTCCATATCAATCTTTATCATCTCTAATGAATCTTATCTGAATATCTGTTGTTAATGTTGAGTAATCAACTATTGGTTCACCAATTCTTCATCTATCAATTCTTAACCTATCAACTCTTGTCCTTATTATAGCATTCACATAAAACCTATAAAGAAATATGTAAGAAGGGGTGAAATGGATCGTATGGGAACCTAGAGGGGGGGTGAATAGGTGCTAACCAATTTTTAATACTTTTTAAATTTTAGGCTTGACACAAAGTAATTTCTCTAGATATGTAACTACGAGAATTTTCCTATATGCAACCCTAGATACTAAGCACGTAAAGAGAGGAGCGAAGGAACCGTAGTGGAGCACGCGGAGACACAAGGATTTGTTTTACAGCAGTTCCTTCCTTGTTAAGGGAAGTACATCTGCGTTGGAGGGGTGGGCGTTTCTAAGACCACCACGCCACAATAGGCCCCACCCTATTCTCCGATGGATCTCGCCACGAGAGGCCTGATCCACCTTCTCCACTATTGATCCCTTCGAGGCGGGAACCGGTGACTTTTACAACGCTACCGGGGCACACACCCACAACTGAATTGGGGGCTCCCGAGATGACAACAAGCTATCACAAGAACAAGGTTTATCAATATAAACAAAACAAGGATCTAGGTATTTGCAAGAAATACTAGATCGGTGATTCTCCAAATGAATGGAGAGGAGATGAAGCGCTTGATTGCCGATGATGAAGATCGAGTTCTCCTCCTTCGATTTCCCAAGGGACGGGGCCTTTGGGTGGATCTAGGTGGAGCTCTCTTGGATGCAGGTTGCAGATCAGATCTTGTCTTTTTCGAATGAATCAAGAGATCTGGCAGGAGGGAGAAGGCAGGCTTAAATACCCCCTGCCCAGATCTGGCCGTTGAGCAACTTTGGGGGCGGATTATCCACCCCTGGGGAAAATCCGCCCCAAGGGCGGATACTCCAGGAGAAAGCCCCCCCTCTCTAGGGTTGGCGCCTGCGCACTTGATGAAGATCTTGGGAGGGGGGCGGATAATCCGGCCCCCTCTTGGGGCGGATTATCCGGCCAAGCCGGAAAGTCTGGCCAAAACTCCGCCCCCTCTCTGGGCTTGTGCCTTGGGCGAGAGCAGGAGGGGCGGATTATCCGGCCCCCTTGAGGGGCGGATTATCTGGCGAGGCCGGAAAATCCGGCCGAAACTCCGCCCCCCTTCTGGGGCTTGCGCCTAGCTGGGAAGAGGGAGGGGCTGATTATCCGCCCCTAGTGGGGGCTGATTATCCGCCCCCCAAAGGCAGATACTTTTCCCTTTTCCTTAGAGAGAGCTGCAACACTTCAACACACATTAAATAATCCTTGATATTGTTATCTAACACTCAAAACACTAGGGATTATGAAATGTTCTTTCAATCTCCCCCTTTTTGGTGTTAGATGACAATACTAGGATTTGCAATGATACCGGCTAACGCCACCTTAAAAATGAAAGACGCTCCCCCTAGATGTGTGCATATTTACAATTTGCATTTCAATACAAATACACACACTAGAGAGAACACAACTTTCATAGCAAAGATAATTGAAACAAGGTGGGTTGGGAAACAAGGTCATACCACCGGGATGTGATTATAGCCAAATAAAATAATTAGCTTGATAGCCTCCAAGCACATCCCAACAATATTGATGCATACATTAGATAACCCTATGATTCCATATGCTATCAAATATGCTCCATAGATAAATCCAGAATTCCATGAGATCCACAATAGATAAATCCAGAATTCCATGAATACCAAACATAGTGGAGCACGACATAGTCTTACATAATCCAAGCACAAAATAGCAAATAAGTTCACGCTAAAAATAGCACAAGCAAGCAAAACAACATAAAGACAAGTGCTTGCGCCCGACCCTTGCAAATCCACGAGACCTAATAGAACTACTTCTCCCCCTTTGGCATCGAAGCGCCAAAAAGGAAGAAGAGCGATGCTAACGCAAACTGACATGGTACTACACACCCAAATTTGCAAGAACCAAAACAAAGAAAAACCAAGTTTTCCATAAGAACAAGAAATATGCAAGAAAATCCAAAGAGAGCCATTAGAAACCAACTCTTCTCAAGGAAGAGGGCGGGGGCCGAAGCCACCATGTTGGAGCGCATGGCATGACACCGCGAAGATGTATCTTGAGTTCAAAACCAATGCTCATCGATGACCCACATATCACAAAATGATATTAAGGGAAATGATTTTACTTGCTTTCGGCATTATGGGGGGAGTGTTAGCCCAATCAATTAGGACCACACTCCCCCTATATCTATGCCCGCATCTAAACCAAATACATGAATAAGAGCAAGTGAGTGTGCAAGGGTAGTCAAGCCAAGCTCCTTAAATCTATGATATTTAGCTCATTCCTCAAATAACAAAATCTTGCTTCATCAAGGGGCTTCATCAAAATATCAGCAAGTTGGTTCTTCATGCTCACAAAGGATAGAGCAATATCGCCTCGAGCAACATGATCCCGAATGAAGTGGTTGTGAATCTCAATATGTTTTGTTCTTGTATGCTGCACGGGATTGTAAGCAATTTTGATAGCACTTTCATTGTCACATAATAGAGGCACTTTGTCACAATTGACACCGTATTCCTTTAAAGTTTGCCTCATCCATAATAACTGAGTACAAGCACTAGTAACAACAACATATTCAGCTTCAGCGGTTGAGAGTGAAATACAATTATGTTTCTTTGAAGACCAACATACTAGAGACCTGCCCAACAATTGACATGCACCATAAGTTGATTTCCTATCATCTTTATCGCCAGCCCAATCTGAATCAGTGTAACAACATAGAGAGAAACTTGAACCCTTGGGATACCATAACCCAAAATTTGGGGAATGAACCAACTATCTAAAGATTCGTTTGTCCGCCACTAAGTGGCTTTCTTTAGGAGCGGCTTGGTACCTTGCACACACTCCTACACTTAACACGATATCGTGCCTAGATGCACAAAGGTAAAGGAGAGAGCCGATCATGGATCGGTATACCTTTTGGTCCACGTCTTTACCCTTGGGATTGAGCTCAAGATGACACTTTGTTTGCATTGGAGTAGAAACGTCATTGAGATCCGTCATCTTGAACCTTTTGAGCATGTCTTGGATGTACTTAGCTTTATTAATAAAGGTTCCCTCTTGAAGTTGTTTGATCTCGAATCCAAGAAAGAACCTCAACTCATCCATTATTGACATCTCAAATCTGTCAGTCATAAGCTTTGAAAATTCATCGTTAAAAGCTTGGTTAGTAGAGCCAAAAATAGTGTCATCTACATAAAGTTGGCATACAAAAAGATCCCCATTAACCTTCTTAGTAAAAAGAGTGGGATCGATTTGCCCAACTTCGAATCCACGGTCTAACAAAAGCTCTTTAAGGTGCTCATACCATGCACGTGGGGCTTGTTTAAGGCCATAGAGCGCCTTATCGAGTTTGTAGACATGGTTCGGAAATTTGGGGTCCTCAAAACCCAGAGGCTGCTTGACGTATACTAACTCGTGTAGAGGACCATTAAGAAATGCACTCTTAACATCCATTTGCTGTAATTTAAAGTTATGATGGGCTGCATATGCAAGAAGGATACGGATGGACTCAAGACGATCCACATGAGCATAAGTCTCGCCAAAATCAATTCCTTCCACTTGAGAGAATCCTTGAGCCACAAGTCTTGCTTTATTCCTTACAACAATGCCATTTTCATCTTGTTTGTTCTTGAAGATCCACTTGGTGCCGATAACATTGCGGCAGTCCTTGGGTTTCTCTACGAGCTTCCAAACTTTGTTGCATTCGAAGTTATTTAATTCTTGATGCATTGCAACAACCCAATCGGGGTCTTCAAGAGCATCAAAGACCTTCTTCGGTTCAACCATGGAAATGTGAGCTCGATGTTCACAAAAGCTTGCAAGTTCTCTTCTAGTAGACACCCTTCTTCGTAGATCACCAACAACCTTGTCAAGAGTGTGACCCCTTAGTTCAAGGTTCCGATCAGCACGAGCCTTGTGACGAGCCTCAATGTCCTTATTGTTTCTAGAAGGAGTTGATTTAGTATTTGTATCCTTTTCTTGACCACTGCCTTGCCCTTGATCTTGATCCGAGTTAACACCAGGAGGTTTCTGCAGAGTTTGTTCTTCAGGGCCGGATAATCCGCCCCTTGGAGGGGCCGGACTATCCGGCCTGGGAGATGTCGCACCAGTGCCTTCTTCCTGAGCATGCCTGACAGAACTGGGAGAACCAGAGCCAGATAATCCTCCCTCGGGGGCCGGAGAATCCGGCCTAGGAACTTCTTGTTTACTGTCTTCTTCTTCGGATCCCCTGGAACAAGTTGGAGTGCCAGGGGCGGATTGTCCGCCCCTTGGAGGGGGCGGATAGTCCGGCCTGGGACCACCATCTCGTCTAGGAGACTGATGATCTTCAGCAGGTTGCGGTGTCGGTGCAGAGTTTTCTCCAACAGTAGGATCTTGTTGATCTTGTGAAGATGAGGGCTCCACTTGAGTGGAGCATTGTCCTTCCCGATCCGCCACAAGGGGTTCCTCAATGGGGCAGAAAAATCCCACGTCCATTCTTCTTATGGCATCTTGGGGTATTTCAACATCTACATCACAAACATCAACTTGCCCTACAAAGGAGCCGTTATTTTCATCGAACTCCACACTACAAGATTTTACAACAATCCCAGTGAGCTTGTTGTAGACTCTATAAGTGTGGGATTCGGCACCATAACCAACAAAAATACCTTCTAAAGCCTTGGACTCAAATTTAGACAAGCATACACCTTTAATAAGAAAGAAACACTTACACCCGAATACTCTGAAGTATACCGGTAAGTATTTCATAAGGAGTCTTGTCCAAAATCTTTTGGAGGTAGAGCCGGTTCGATGAGTGACAAGCAGTGGATATGGCTTCAGCCCAAAAATTATAAGGAGACTTGAATTAAGCCAACATTGATATTGCCATATCCATCAAAGTCCGATTCTTCCTCTCGGCTACACCATTTTGTTGAGGGGTGTACGCAACGGAATATTGATGTCTAATCCCCTCTTCGCTTAGAAACTCATCCAAAGTGTAGTTCTTGAATTCGGAGCCGTTGTCACTTCTTATTGCCAAGATAGGAACATTGTGTTGACGTCGAACTTCATTGGCAAATTCAATGACTGTTTGTTGAGTCTCACTCTTTAGTTTGAAGAAATAGACCCATGTATATCTTGAGTAATCATCGACAATGACCAAGAAATATTTCTTCCCACCAAGACCTGCATGAGAAGGAGGACCAAATAAATCCACGTGAAGTAATTCCAAGATCCTCTTTGAAGACACAATAGTCTTCCTCTTGTGGGGAGAGTCATGCATTTTGCCTTCAACACAAGCCTTGCAAACACGATCTTTGGCAAAGGAGACATTGTCTTTTAGTCCAAGGATGTGGCCACCCTTGTGGAGACTTTGAAAAGTTTTCATGTTGACATGGGCTAAATGGCGATGCCACAACCAGCCCACGTCGACCTTTCTGAATAGACACATCGGACCCGAAGTGGTTTTCGCCGAAAAGTCCACCACATACAGGTCATTTTCGATGTACCCAACGAAAGCGACCTTTAGAGACTTGCACCACAAGAGTACCACCAAATCATCATCGATAAAAACAGTAAAACCCATCTTGCCAAGAGCACGAACAGAAAGAAGGTTGTAACCGAGGGTCTCAACAAGCATGACGTCCACGAGAGAGAGAGAGAGATCATGGGCAACCACAACCTTGCCAAGAACTAGTACCTGAGATTTAGACTTATCACTATAGGAGACTGTAATATTATCATGATTTGGAAGCATCTCCGTGATGATCTCCTTGCTTCCGGACATATGACTAGTGCAGCCACTATCCAGCACCCATTTCGACCCACCGGAAGCATAGCCCTGCAAGAGAATTACTTCTTGGTTTTAGGTACCCATTTTTCAATGGGTCCTTTCATGTTAGTAACAAGGGTCTTTGGGACCCAAATAGACCAAGCAATATATTCATCAAAGGGATCGACATAATAAGCATAAACATCTCCATAATCATCACAAAAGAGTTCATAATTTGGATTGTGAGACCCTGCAAAACCAATATTGTTAGTCTTGTCTTTTGTGACATTCTTCTCAGCGGTGCTTGTCTTTGATTGCATATTCTTGGTCTTGTTCTTCTTGTTTTTCTTTTTCTTGGACTTGGTGACATACCCAAGTCCCTATTTACCATGATTTGACCTTTGCTTGCCAAGAACTTCATCAAGCACACCCTTATCCTTGGGAGTGATGTCCTTGGCCACTTATTTTTCCACACTAGCATTTTCTTTGTGACTATATGTTGAGTTGGATGAGCTAGGAACATCATATTTGGCCAATCGACTTTGAAGCTGATCATGTGACTCATTGAGGATGGAGAAACCGTTTTTCAACACCTTGTGAGCATTGTCAAGTTTCTCCAATTCCTTGGAGAGTCTATCATGAGCAGCCCCAAAGTAAATCTTTTCCTTCTTTAACTTCTTTGCTTTGGTGACTGCATTGTCATGTTCCTTAACAAGTTTAGCCACAATTTCTCCATGTGACTCTTCAATGGACTCAAGCCTCTCTTCAAGAGAGACCTGAGCTTCTTCTTCTTCCTCAAGAGCATTTTTAAGGATGCAATTTCCATTGCATCCTCCCTTTCAATTCTACCCTTTTCTTCAAGGAGAGCTTCATTTTGGGCCAGCTGATCCATAAGAGCTTCAAAACGTATTTTGTGCTCACCTTGCAAGTTAGTGTAGAAGTAATCCAAAGCAATAATCTCTTCTTTAACCTTAAGACTAGTAGGATCGTCCATGTCAATCATAGCCTTAGGAATAGAAGAGTTAGAAGTCGTTACCTCGGAGCTTCTTGCCATGAGACAAGTAGCATTCTTGTTGATGATGTTTTCGTTCGGAGAGTCGAAGAGATATGTTGATGTATATGTGGTGTCTATAGCAGCCACCTCTTGAGAGCTATCGTCCTCGTCCTCATCTTCACTTCCCGAAGAATATTCTTCCTGAGCCACTAGAACAATCTTTGGTTGCTTCTTGAAGGGAGCATTCTTCTTTACAAACTGTTTCTTGCGTGGAGCCTTTGACTTGTCTTTGAAAATAAGTCTTCCTCCATTATCTTCCCTACTTTTATATGGACACTCGGCTACAAAGTGCAGCCAGTCACCACAGTTGAAACATGTTCTCAGCTTGGGACTATTTTATTTTCTTCCATAGGCTCCACTCTTGCGTTCTAGTTCAGCTTTAGCCTTGGCTGGATCTTTCCAAAAGTTTCTATCATAAAGAGCCAAGTATTGTCCGTGGATCCTTTTTATATCCTCGAGACAGTCCAGACCTTCTATGGCATATTCATCATGATCAATCACACTAGTCTTCAAGGCCATGTTGACCCCCTTTTGCATCCCCATAGCTCGAGCACGAGCATCTTCGGCATTCTTGGCAGCCACTTTGAAAGCAGCCATTTCTTGCATTACCTCATTGGATTTCATGAGGTCATAGTTATGCCTACGTTGGAGACTTTTCAAATCTGTGGGCTCAAATGGCATAAGAGCACTGACATACTTGCGCTTGATCCATGCATCATCAACATGAGCTGCACCGTGGTTTCTGAAAGTTGTAGCGATTGCCTTGAGCCTCCTATACATGTCCTCGTGGTCTTATCCATCCAACATATAGAATCCTTCAGCTTCGTTGCTCAAAGCATCATATCTATTCCTTCTCATACTTTCATTTCCGATGAAGAGATCGGTGAGGGCATCCCAAGCTTCCTTAGCTGTGCTAAGATGCTGAATGTGTGGCATGTCTTTGTCACCCACACCAAGCTGTATCATGTGTAGAGCTGTAGCGTTGAGTTGGCTATCGACAACTTCTCTTCTTGTGAGATTGTTGGGGTTTCCAACACGATTTTCTATGATTTTCCACAACTAAATGGAGCAACTGCACATATGAGACTTCATCAAAAATTTCCATTGAGTAAAAGTAGATGCAGAAAGTTTGGGTGGATCACCCCTATTATGTATATGTGGGTGAGGGATAGGTGGATCAGGAGAATACACATGAGAACCTTCATTGTATCCATCCTTATCACTATCCTTTTTTGAAGAGGAGCTCTTGCTAGTGTCATCACCAACCACTTCGTTCTCTTTGGAATCGGTTTTACCCGTTTCCTTGGATTGAGGAGTGGTAGCCTCAGAGTTAGATGGAGGTGATGCTATGGATGTGGAGAGACGCATTATCAATTGACGCATCTCTTCCATCGTAGCCTCCATTGAACTCACCAAGGTTGTTTCCAACGTCTTAAGATCGTTCATGGTGACTACATCCGGAGCATCACTCCCATCTACCTTGGAACCCATACTTCTCTTAGGCGGTTAAGCCCGAAATAAGAGTCGGGGCTCTGATACCAATTGAAATGGATCGTATGGGCACCTAGAGGGGGGTGAATAGGTGCTAACCAATTTTTAATACTTTTTCAATTTTAGGCTTGACACAAAGTAAATTCTCTAGATATGTAACTACGAGAATTTCCCTATATGCAACCCTAGCTACTAAGCACGTAAAGAGAGGAGCGAGGAAAGAACCGTAGTGGAGCACGCAGAGACACAAGGATTTGTTTTATCGCAGTTCCTTCCTTGTTAAGGGAAGTACATCTGCGTTGGAGGGGTGGGCGGTTCTAAGACCACCACGCCACAATAGGCCTCACCCTATTCTCCGATGGATCTCGCCACGAGAGGCCTGATCCACCTTCTCCATTATTGGATCCCTTCGAGGCGGGAACCGGTGCCTTCTACAACGCTACCGGGGCACACACCCACAACTGAATTGGGGGCTCCCGAGATGACAATAAGCTATCACAAGAACAAGGTTTATCAATATAAACAAAACAAGGATCTAGGTATTTGCAAGAAATACAAGATCAGTGATTCTCCAAATGAATGGAGAGGAGATGAAGCGCTTGATTGCTGTCCTCCTTCGATTTCCCAAGGGACGGGGCCTTTGGGTGGATCTAGGTGGAGCTCTCTTGGATGAAGGTTGCAGATCAGATCTTGTATTTTTCGAATGAATCAAGAGATCTGGCAGGAGGGGGAAGGTAGGCTTAAATACCCCCTGCCCAGATCTGGCCGTTGAGCAACTTTGGGGGCGGATTATCCGCCCCCCTAGGAAAACTCCACACCAAGGGTGGATACTCTGGGAGAAAGTCCGCCCCCTCTCTGGGGTTGGCGCCTGCGCACTTGATGAAGATCTTGGGGTGGGGGCGGATAATCGGACCCCCTCCTGGGGCGGATTATCCGGCCACGCCGGAAAGTCTGGCCAAAACTCCGCCCCCTCTCTGGGGCTTGCGCCTTGGGCGCGAGCAGGAGGGGCGGATTATCCGGCCCCCCTGAGGGGCAGATTATCCGGCGGGGCCGGAAAATCCGGCCGAAACTCCGGCCCCCTTCTGGGGCTTGCGCCTAGCTAGGAAGAGGGAGGGGCGGATTATCCGCCCCCAAAGGCAGATACTTTTCCCTTTTTCCTTAGAGAGAGCTGCAACACTTCAACACACATTAAATAATCCTTGATATTGTTATCTAACACACAAAACACTAGGGATTATGAAATGTTCTTTCAAGGGGTAAATATTAATGCTAGAATTGAATATCATCTATAGGATGGAAGAGTTTGGAGAGAATGAAATCATTATGATAATTGATGGAGTTAACTCACTCCTAAATGGATAGAAGAGTTATCTGGAAAACATAATTATATGGGGTAACAAAGAAGGTTATAAGGATGAATTCTGAAGATAATTACCAAGGAGTAATCCTATTGGATCAAGTAGGTATAGTCAATGAGTAATGCTCATAGTTAGATAGAGATACTAAGAAGATAACTATAATACAATTGTAATGTTGTATTGATGAGGCCTTGATTAGCCAACTAGAAACCTAAGCCATAAATAATCAAATGATTATAATGATCATGTTTAAGTCACCAAGATTGAATGCTTATATCATATATAAGTGGCATTGGTGGATAGAGCATGATAGAACACTAGTATAGATATGTTATCCTAGGTTAGCCATGACAAGTCACATTAATATAATGTGAGGTTGGAGTATAAAATACTGGAATCAATTAGAGGTATGATAGTATGATTAAGATGATGCTAGAGCACATTGAATCAGAGAAGTAGTATCTTCCTCTTGGGAAATACTAAACACTTAAGGAGAGTAGAATTTGATATATGCATCTGCTGAAGTAGTATTAGTGATGGATGATTAAGGAAGAGTATGGTTGGAATTAGAAGTAACCACTTCTTGGATTGGGGATTATCAACAGTAGAGTAGTTGATATAACCAAGTATGAATCTAAGAAGATTATGAAAAGCTTTAATGCCAAGCTCATTGGATTTATAAATGGAATGTGAAGAATAAAAGGTGGATAAGAAGATTCTGTAAAGCAAAGCTCATCCTGTTAGCACATGATGATGGATATAGATAAGTAATATATCTAGGAAAGGAATTCCTTAATTAGAAGTCCGGGATTGTGAATTATAGAAGATAGGAATTCTTGGTAAACATTAGACCTAAATCTTTACCAAACATATTATCCATTGCATCTGATTGATCTATCATCTTATTTACACAAAGCTTCATACAAATATTTTCCTATAGCAAATCACTTGAGCACATCTTTGTCATTTTCAATCATCATTATCATAGGTGCTTAGGAAATATCTTAATCAATTATTTCTCATAAGTTAGCCTAGAAAACAATCCCACCATTTTATTCTAAATGGTGATATCATTCAAGATCTTTAACATAAAGATAATATATCTGAACCATTCACCTTTATTCACAATTATCAAAGGTTATAAAAATATTAAAACTCCCATAATTCATGATAGCCATTTATAATCTTAAATCTTTAACTCTTAAGTTAGTAATAATAAAATATTTATATTGCTATTTCCTAAGTTCATAGGAATAATATTAACCCCATTAGTACTTAGAACTTTATGTACCAAATACTTATGAAGGATCACTAAATATAAAAGTTGCCTTAATATTATATATTAATGAGAATAAAATATCATTAGTTAGTAGTAATGCATTCTATAATAAGTTTATAAATTTTTGCCCAATTAAATTCATATTAAAGGCTCTCACAAATAATAATAGAAAAAGGATATATATATAAAGGAAATAAAGAAAATATCACAATATATAATAAAAGTTCACAAATTGATTCTTAATAACTTTATTGTTGCTGCAAGTATTCAGCAAATAAAATTCCATAAAGAAAAGTTCAAATCAAATATAAAAATACAAACCTGAAAATTAAACCAGAAAACAGGAAAGAATAAAAAAAAGAACTCAGACCAGATTTGGCCCACGGCCCATTTCCTCTTCTCTCTATTCGTCGCCCGCAAGCAGCAGCCTTCCTCTTCCGCTCGCTCCGCAGCAGCCCACGGAGACCCAACAGCAGCCCGTGTACCCTTTCGATTTAATTCTTTTCTTCTTCCTCTCGACAGAAGGACTCGCCGGCGAAGCAGCTGCCTGGCTCGAGCTCCGCCGTCCGCCGTGGTCGCCACGATTCGTGTCGAGGTTGTCGTCAGCAGAAGGGGATAAGAAAGACATGGCGCTGCCTCGCACATCCTTATCCCCATTTCTTTCTCTTCCTCTCGAGTTTTCTCTCTGTCCTGAACCCTAGCTTTAGAAGCTGACGAATCGACGCCGTTCTGCATCACCCCAGGCACCACCGAGCACATGCCTCTACCTTGTCTCCCTGATCCTTCCTGCCAAACCACACAACCTAAAACAGTCACAGTACCATGAATCGAGACGTCCTTCCCGAGGTCCGGTCGCCGTCGTCTACCTCAATTTCGGTCACGAATCGCGCCGACTCTTCAACGAGCTTCGTGGTGAGTTTCTGAGACTCTAGCACCCTTCTAAACCGTTGATTGCTTCCTGGTTGGCTCTGCCGACGTGTGCTGCATGCCGCCGCCGTAGTTGCTTGCCGTTGAGCTATCTCCGATGACCGAATAGTAGCGGCGCTGCCACAACCATGCTCAGCATACTCCCCTCCATCGAAAACCTCAAGCCGCGCTTCCCAGAACCCTCTCTCTCGCCATTCCGAATGCTCTCCGGCGAGACTCCGGTGAGCCGCGTGGCAGTCAACGTGGCCACGGTCCCACTAGTTCATCACTGTGGCTAGGTTTGTTCAGAGTGTAAAAAGGATTACTGGTTCATGCCAGCGTGGCACACCAACATGGCCCTAAGCCCCACATGTCTATGACTTGGGTATATCTAGTCTGGGTGTAAAAAGTATAGTGTCTGTTTAGGAATAATTAAAACGTTATAAATCCATATATCAATATTCCAGAAATGAAATAAAATGATTAAATCTTGTAAATTTAATATCTTTTGTTTTATAATTCAGAAAAATATGTTTAATATATAAAAAATTTCAAAAAAATAAAATCTACAACTTAAAACTATTATCAAATATTATTATGATAATTATTTAAATAAATGTAATTTAATAAGAGTTTTATAAGTAATAAAACTTTGATAAATCATATTTTAATATTAGTAAATATTAAAAATATAAATAAAATACCAAAAATCTTAGAAAATTAAGAATTATAATTTAAAACTACAATCATGCATTATTATTCCACTTAATTAAATATTTGTTATTTATTAAGTCCTTATAAAATAATAAGTATTATAAAAATCATATCATGTTATTTTTAAATCACAAAAATAAGTGTAATATATCAAAATGATCACAAAGATAATACCTATATGTTAAAAATATAATATTCCACTTTTGAGTTAAATAAAATGTTAAACACTTTAATAACTTGAATTTAAACCTATTTCTTTAGTTAATAATTCATATAAAAGTAAATAAAAATCTCTAATATTAAAATTACCCAATTGGATCTAATAAATAGTATTAGCCTTAAATACTAATTTTATGAAGTAAAAATGGTTTAACACATTTTAAAGATAATTTTATTTAAGTTATCCTTCAACCATAAATGTAAATTATTTTATAAAAGGGTCCTTATCCAATCTAAAATCTCCAAGAATGATTGTAATGAAATAAAACCTATTCCTTTACTTTAACCACAAGTTTATAAACAAATCAAAACACTATAAGTGAGTTCATAGGTAGTACATAATATTATTTACTTATTCACAAACCCTAACCACACCCTTATAGGGAGAACAATCCCTTTATACATTTATAATGTAAAGAAACCATTACCAACTAAAAATAATGCCATTCTTAAGTAACTTCAAGGAAACATTATAAGGTGAACAAGATATAAGTATAACAAGCATTACACCTAAAGTCCATCTATGTTTTAAAGTTAACTTTAGTCTACCAGACTTTAAGTATAATGCTAAAAACTTTACTATATACTTTATAGTTAACTTTGGTCTGTTATAATCAAGTTATAAAGTATCTTAATACCAAACCAACCAAGTGAAAAACCAAGATAAATAAGTCTCAAATACAAATGTTGTCATTATTCAAATGTAGTAATTCATTCTTACTTTAAAACTATAACTAGAAACAACACCTCATGAGGTTAACTTAAAAGCTTAAATGCTTCTGCTTAGTTGAGTAAGATTTTCTTCAAGTGTTATTCTTTTTGCCACTTCAAACATCAAATGACAATTAATAATAATCACATTACATTAAACTTTACTTATATACCTAGAATTGTTAACACTTAAGTTCATTATAAATGTCATCACTTGCAAGGTAAAACTTGAAGATAATATAATTCTCATATAAGAAGTCCTTGAGTAGCACATCTCATTAGTATATATTATTGTTGTATGCCATTATGTCTATATGTTATTTCACACATACTCACAAGCCTTAATAAGACAAGTATAAAACTTATCTAAAAGGACAACACATTCTAAAGTAACCATTTTCAGTATCCAAACCCTAGAACAACGTTATTCTCGGGATTCGCATTTATCAACTTGCATTACATTCCTTATGCATAATAGCATCTTGCTTCTTTAAACATTAGTCCTTACCGGACCAATGATGCTGATTTCAGATATTGGATCTTTTATATTATCTTGAAGACCGTGAGTGCATAATCTTGCAATCACAAAAGGCAAGTTCACACTTGCACATGTCCTTTGATTATTTTCTGTAAAGTATTTTACAAATCTAGTGTTGTCATCACCTGCATTTGAAAAAGGCCGGAAAACACTATTTTCATAATAATGTGATTATAGGTTATTTACCATGAGGTAATAACCTACTATAAGAGTTCTGGTGGTAAAAGAACATATTATCTAGGACTTAACAACCAATGTCGCCAGTGATTCTTGCGTCGTATATTACGCGTTGACCATGAGATTTGGAATGGGACAAAGAAGTCAGCTGTATCTTTTCCCTCTCGCATGGAGCTGGATGTGCGGGTCGTGGCTGTTATCACTCGTAGAGTGCATATTATATGGTAATTCGTAGAGGATATGCAGCATATGGGTGGGAGCCCTCAACGTCCCACGATAGTTTCGGCATCTGAACGGTCTGTACAAACAATTGTCGTAATTCAATAGGTGGGCATGGTGTATACCAAGCAGACATGCGGGGTCGCGGAGAAGGCAATGATTGGCTTGGATCTTAGGTTGGGACTCAAACCAAGGAAGTTTGAACGGGGACATACTCCCGGCGGTGCAACAAAACCTAAGGTCTCTCATGGGTAAAGTGACGCACCTCTGCAGAGTGTAAGAACTGTAACTTGTTACTCCCTGTTCCGGGAAGGAGCTGCGAACGCGGCGGGAAAGGAACTCCATGAAAGTTCTGGTAAACCCGTGAAGGCTGACAGACATAGCTTTTTAGAATAAAAGCAACATTTTAAGAAATGTTTACAAAAACTTGCATTGCCTACGACCTACGGTCTGTGGCTGTAGATATAGTGCATCAAACACTCTTTTTCTAGTGAACTTGCTGAGTACGCTCGTACTCAAAGTATCTTCTTAACCCTCGCTAGGTTCTAAAGCCAGTATAGACGACGTCTGCATCAATTCATGCTCCAGGAATCATCATCAAAAGCCAAAGCTCTTCAATAAAGTCAAGGAAGTCAACATATATATCCACTCAAGTGAAGACGAAGTTGTGGATTAGATAAGAATATAATCTCTAGCCATATAACCTATTTCTTTAGTGTATTACAGTAACAGCAATGTCAGACCATTAGTCAAGATACTAGTCTTAATAGTATAATAATTTTTGAGTTGTTTATCTTTGATTCTTCTTTGTAAGAAGATTCTTTCTCTCTCTTTAACCTAGAGTGTTCTCTGGATCTTGTGTAAAGATTTGAGTTGTAACCTATAGTCATGTCTTGAACGTGCTGTGTTTCTGTTGTACTACTCTGAGGGATGTAATACTAGTGAACGGTGTTTCATTGGTGTTATGTCAACGACTATATTGTACTACATCATGCAGTAGTATGCTGGGTCACCGCAACATGCACGTGTATCAAATGGCCAGATCCAATCTTGTGCATATAGAGGCGGGATAGGAAGTTGTGAGCGTGTAGTTGATGATGTATACATGATTACTCTATTAGTGTTCAACATGGATATGCGGATGGCAAACATCCTGATGCGACCCATGCAGGCGTCCGTGGGCGGCTGCTTCCCAGCGTCATCGACAACCTTGTGTTCGACATTTTCAAAGACGACGATGGCGGAGAATGCATGGTGCTGGCTCGAACAAGTCCTGGGCGTTGCTTATTCTACCGCTGATTGAACTTATTAGCCTTGGCATATGGCGATGACGAAACCACAAATACCATTCTTAAATGAGACTGATGCGGATATGCCGAGATCACACCTCATAGAATAGGTAAAAACCTGTCACAATTTCACTAAATAAGTAAATAAAAGTACTTTCTGCTATGTAGGGTAAATATTGCTAGAAATGTAAAATAAGGGGGTCATAAATAGAATTAACTCTAAAGAGAAAGGGGTGGAAAACCTGAAATTGCAGAACTGATTAAGGGAGGAAAGTGACAAAATGGCAAAATTAAGGAGTTTTGTAATTGAGTAGTGGTAAAATTAAAGTTTTAATCGGTAGTGGCAGAAATGATAAAACCCCTTTCTTTTACCGAAGACGGAGGGTGCCTGTCGACCCGGTTACAGGTAAATACCAGAAATTTCGGTATTTCGCTTTACGATGTAATTGAAATAAATTTTGAGTATGGTATTTTTAACCCTATAAGTAGTGAACTGGTACTCTGAGTACACGCATATAGAAGCAAATGGCAGTATGGGCAGTGCGTGTAGTTCAGCAAACTTTACAGCGCATTACAGGCACATTTATTCTTGTTTTGAGTGTCTAAATTCAAAATATTCTGAAATTGTTTGAAGGGTACCAACACATCACGATATCCGGTTTCTTGTTTGTTGCCGGAAATCTTGGCCGAGGAAAAAACAAACTGACACCGGCCTACTCTTAAGTGTTAATTATGTCATGTAGGCATAATTGTTGATGCGTAGGGGAGAAAAATGTCTTCCATAAAATTCAAACTCGTATTGAGAGTCGGGGCAAGAGTTGAGAATTTGTCAACCGAGTGGGGTCGTGTTTCTAGTGCCCAACATTAACGATTCGGTGAGGGATTGATGAATTCGCCCGAGCAGCGGGTGGAGCGGGAACAATGATAAGATAAGAGGTGGCTTTGCTAGCAATCACCATCGTGAGGAACGCCTGGTTGGAGCGTAACGCTTGGAATATTGACAACAAAAAGTAACATGGAGTATATGAATTTGCGAAGCAGCCACAGGTAGGAGGGAGGAATACCAATCGATCTTAGTTGCCATGCCTTGAGCGTATTTTTATCCTTACCTAGCCACCATACGCAGTGAGTATATATGTCTGCTTGCCCTTGCAAATGTCGTTTTGTTTTTTAGGTTCTAAAAACTTTCTAGTACTAGTAGTAGTTTGTTGTTGTAAACTGAACCATCTGTACCTGTGCTTGGCCAGGGTTTTATTGATTTAATCAATGAAACCGGGGGATGGTGATCCCTGTGAATCTAAAAAATATATATGGCTTCGTTGATTCATCTGACATCTCACATCTAAAACATCAAACCAGGTTGTCTGATGTAAGTCAGGGCAACTTTGAGTGGCTGCCACATGGCCCCATTTGGTGGACCCACACGTCAGCGTTGCCGCCAAAGCCATCTGACCTACTCCCTCTATTTCAAGGCTTACGGCCTATTTTTTTTTGAAAAGTCAAACCAACTAAACTTTGACCAAACTTTTAGAAAAAACTATCAATAAACATGATATTTTGTAGACATCATAAGAAAATATATTTCATTATCTATCTAATGATATTGATTATGTATTTTGCATATTAATATTTTTTGGTAAAAACTTGGTCAAACTTGACATATTTTGACTTTTCAAAAAAAATATAGGCCTTAAGCCTTGGGATGGAGGTAGTAGGTCCGAGGATCCATGCCCCTAAAACATGGGAGTATGGTACATGGTTGATTTCTATAACATTGGACTACAATACATGGTTGGTTTCTATAACATCGAACCACAATACATGACTGAGATCATTCTTTAGGATTGGACAACTACATGAATTAGCATCAAAAGTATTTGACATGACGCAGAGAAGTGCAACAAGATGGTTGAGTGAATGGCAGATTTAAGGAATCCTAAGAATTCAATTCCGCGAAGATAGGAAAAATTCAGAAACTATGAAATTCCTTGGAATTGAAGAAGCCCTAGCATCGATGCAAATCACATATGCTTTCTCCAGGCCTCTCATAACGCCATTGCATTATCAGTTGTATGTAGCTAGGGATGATGATACCGAACTACTCCATCCGTCTAGAAATATAAGACATTTTAGCTTTGTAAAACAAATGTATCTAGATGTCTTTTAATATATTGGCCAAAAATATCTATTTTATTTCTAAACGGACTATAGAAGTAGCAAAAGATTCCGACCAAAGCGCTTCATATTGTCGGAAGAGTTGGAGTAAACAACGGCCTAAAGTACATGGCACCGCAGCTCACATTTGCTTCCGGACAGAAGATAACTGCAGCTCTGCAGCACGAAGATGGCATACATCGTCAGCGAAGTGATATATGTACATCCAACTGCGGAGATCATATGGACGAGAGTTCAAACATGCCCAAAAGATTACAAGAAAAATCTTCACCAAGTTTTTCTAACATAATTGTGGCCATGTGAGCAGAAGAGGTGTTGAAAAATCAAAAGAGTGTTGAAGTTATGTGAACAATTTTTGCTCATTATAGTGACTTCAATTATACATAGCCTACCATATCATTGTTAAGAAACAAAACATAATCTAGAGGATTTGTCCATTGCCAATTTGTAATGCATTGTCCAGGTCTATCTTTTTTGACATTGTCCAGATCTATCTTACTAGCACGCCAGATGCAATAAACCAAAAGAACACTTTGAAATCAGAAAAGGCTAAAGCACTACTAATCCACAATCAGCTGAGCAGATTTTCAAATACACCCTCCATCTAAAATATAAGATGTTTTGGCGAGCTGTCTTAGGCCCCCTTCTTTTTAGCTTCTTGGCCAGCTTCTCCCAGAATCTCATCTGCCAAAATCGTTTATACTTTTAAATTGACATTGAAACTACTAGTTAAGAAGTTTGAAATAATTTTGAAAATAAGATTCTGGAAGAAGCTGGTCGAGGGTAGCTTCTGGGAGAAGCTGAAAAGAAGGAGGCCTTATTTGGGACAGAGGGAGTAGACCGCACGAAATTGCTCCAAAACTCTTGCTCTTAGCATTGCAACGCCAAACGTGTAACGGATACCATACTCGCTTGCAGGAACTCAACTATATTAAATATATTTGATACACGGAGACAAAGGTGCCTGTGTTTGGTAAAACACCGCATGTGAGTTGAGCTCAGAAATTATAAAGAACAGTTGTGCCTTCGGGAAGTAGAGATTGACTCATGGAACAGACATGGCTTAACAGTCATCTCACGCCTTATATTTCTACTATATCTGTAATACAACTGGTGTTTTGGCTTGTAAACCATATAGCATCAAGCAGCAGCGACCTTCCTTCCATCTTCAATGAAATATATGGCCGATTCAGGTACCTGGAAAGTAGAAAAGCAATGAGAAACGAATGAGAATCACATAACCACCATCCATGAGGACATCAATATTAACCAAAAAAAAAACGCCTGTAACAGTAATGAGATTAAGATGATAATTGCTGAACTCAGATACCCCGTATCATTTCTATATCTATATACTCCTACGTAGGGTATCGAATTTGAATTGATGTCAGGCTATCAATCCTAGCCGTTGGTATCCTAAATCTAATGGCTGAGAGCAGAGGTGAAAAGTTGTAGCTTAAGCTGCCTCCACCATGTTCTAGAACCATCCCAAAATGATGGTAGCATAGAGCAACTTCCGGAAACAAAGAAAAGAAGCAGTGGAACTTACTCCTTGTTAATCTAAAGTTCGAATGACTTAATTTCTGAGATTTAAAGCCACCATGTTATTCTTCAAAGATATAACATATCTCATGAAAAAGGTATCTTTATCAGGAGATGATGAAGAATTGAAGTGATTGTTTGTCTCAAGGACAGGAGTTGAACCATATTGTTCCCAAGTTAAAGGATAAAACCTTCTCAGTGAAATGTGACAAATGCACGGTACATAGTTGAGCCAACACCATTATCTACGTGTATTATCCATATACCAGTGAGTGAATGCAAGATCACCAAAAAGCAACCGTGGTTCTCCATTCCTAAACCAAGCTAGGGTGTCAAGTGGGATCCCACTTCTAGTTCATTTGCCAAAATCTAGTGTAAAATTTTGAGCAGAATTTTACACTAGATTTTGGCAAATGAACTAGAAGTGCGATTTTGGTGGGATCCCACTTGACACCCTAAACCAAGCAGGGAGTACAAATACTCTTAAACTTCCACTTTCTCAGTTTGGAAGTTCTGTATATTTAGCTAGAATTCGTTTATTGAATAAGAAAATAATATCTTTGACATGTTGGTGTGAAACCAAATGAATTCACAAGTTCATGAAGTATCAGAAAGGCCCCGTCCATGAAAGCATACAGAAGATGTAATAGATAATAAAATGCAGAGATGATGGATAAATTACGTCAGGCCATGTATCTGTAATGAACTCCACAACGTCATATGATATGTCCCCTTGCACATCAATTTGCTCCTTCTCAGTTGGGCCCTGGGAAACACATTAAAGCAGAGATGATAAATCAAGGCTTTAGTGAAACATTAAAAACCAATCTCATAGATATACTAATATACCTTGACAACAGAAGCTCCAGTAGCAAATTTCTTCCCGAGCTTCTTTGAAGCATCGCTCAGCTTTACACCTAAAGTTTCAAGGAACAAACAAGATCTATTAAAGTGTGGCCAACCTTTACTAGCAAACAGCTGCCATCATGGAACTTCAAGGCAAGCTAATCTTAAGCCTTGATTACAGCATCTAAGAACAACCTCTTCTACAGAGTTCCAAATAAAAATTCATGTTCGTTCTGCTTATTTCTCTAACTGCAAACAATTAGTGCCCAGCCATTTGACCTGTAAACAAGATTACAAGATAAGATAGCTTCTCAACACCACTCACCAAACAATTCAAGGCCTTTCACCACAGTAACACACTTGCGCTTGTTGCGGACAATCTTCTCAATAATAACCTCTTGCTTGTCCTGCATATAAGAAGGTAGCATCAGCCACCTATCTCTATTATGAAATTGCAATCGGTCGTACGTGGTACATCGTCGTTTCTTTCGTCCATCTGGTAATTTTACAGAAAATCCCCTCAAAATTTGGAAATCAACCCTCACTACACATGTTCGTCGTCTCTTCTCTCTCGCTCGCTACTCTCTCTCTCACAGTGGGTGGCGGTGGCCTTCTCTGGCGCCAGCCAAGCAGCCTGGGGCTCTGATAGTGGATCACAAGAAAAAAGTACCAATTGACTGGATACTCATGCATTACTGTTTGTGTTAATCTCCTACGTAGGCCTTGACTTGATAAAGCGCACATGCACGTCGGCAAGAGCACACATGTGCATGGCAACGATGGCATACTAAATAACAAATTTGCCTGCTAAGTATCATCCTCATCCAACAAAAGAGATCAAGATGTACAAGTAGCCTCATGCATGCAATGCCCGAGGCTCGGCCATCCGAACTCAAACTCTCTGGCAGCCCTAATTCCGCACCGAATGAGTCGATGTCCCTAGGAGTCCTAGCAGTGTGCAACCATGCTGGGATGGTGGATAAATGAAAAGAATTTTTTAAAATCGGTGATGGCCAACCGGTACGGCCTGCCTAACGCCCTCACACTATGCCCGCGTAGTCAGCATGCTGGGCTAGAGTGGCAGCTTCAATGACATGCTCAGTCTGATTAAGGACATGCCGTCCAAGACCGGCATGCTGATAGGAAGATTGATGGCGTTGTGCAGGCGACACGACAACCTGGAGACAGGGAAGGTCGCCACAAAGAGGCTCGTTGAGCGTTGAGCTCTCGGAAGGAGAGAACATGGACTCAGCCAGCTACTTGCTGATGTTGGCCTTCATGTCATCTGACTATCTGAGTTAGAGAAGCACCGGCAATGACAGCATGAGCACAAAAGGCCATTTAAGCTCAACTTCCCAACACTGTTTAAGTTTTTTTTCTCCCAAAAAAACACTGTTAAGATTTCAGATAGACCAGAAGGACGACCGCGAGGGTAATAGCACCAGACCATTGTTTAAGATTCTACAGAACCAGATTGAGCACGAGATGTAAGTTTTCAGAGCATGTTGCATGTAATTCCAGTACACATAATCCATAGTTCAGAGCATGGTTTTTAAAGCGTCTGAGCGTTTTAAAGCGCCAGGGAGGTGCCTCGACACTTAGGCGCTCGAAGCGCGAAGCGAGGCGACGCTTTATGGTGATTACTAAAGCGCCTAACAGCACCATGGCCACCAAAAACAGAGCAGCTGAGGCGGAAGAGGAAAGAGACCAGGAGGAGGAAGAGGAGCAGTATCTTGGTGCCCCTACTGGGGAATGGCTGCGCCAGGCGGAGGAGAAGCCCTCGAGCTTGGCCGGAGAGGAGATGGCCGGCGGAGGAGGGAGGAATCCACCGGAGCAGGAGCAGATCTAGAGGAGGACGAGCTGGCCGCCAGAGAGGGCAGGCCCAATTTCTCTCCCAGGTAGGCCCAATTTCCTTCCCTGAATCGTTTCGGTCAACCCTAGGTCTGTGAACCCTAGGTCAACCCTAGGGCTGTGAACCTTCCCCCCTCTTTTTTTCCTCCCAGGCAGGCCCAATTTCTCTCCCAGGTAGGCCCAATTTCCTTCCCAGGCCACCTAGATTGATAATCTAAAGCGCTCTGGACGCTTTGCCATGCCAGGGCGCCTTGACGTTGTAGCGTCGCTTTTAAAAACCATGGTTCAGAGGACCTAAAAGGAACATGTTAGAGGTCCTATATTGGGCTAGATAGAGAACTATCACAAGCAGAAGCAGAACAACATTTGTCCCACTCATAGTATTCACTTCAATCGTATTTGAAATATGTGACTGCAAAGACTCGCTTTTCTCTGTCTAGCACTATAATTTGCAATACAAGTTGGAAGAAATAGCCAGGAGGAGGCATGTAAACATATAGAAATGAGTCCTGGAAATTTTGATGCGGCAAAATAGTGAAAGCGTGAGGCTGTTAGTCCGGTGTAGAGCATCAAGATGGTCCATACAAGCGGGTGGGAGAGTGGAAGATTAATTCCTCTTTTTTTCGTCCATCGCCTCTACCCAACCTACGTCGATGTCAGTCGAATTTGATGAGAATTCGTCGATGAAGACCTAGGCATCACCGGTGTTTGCAGTTTTTATCCCCCATTGCAATGCAAGGGCATTCAACTAGTATATTGCATACGTAGATTTACACTGGCATTTGCGTGTCCTAAATTTCAGACTAACATCTTAGACAGCTTGAAAGTGAACCGTGGAAAGTATGGAAGGGAACTAACCTTTTTCTTGAGCTTACCACCAGGCAGGCGTTTCACCTCCTCCTGCTTAGATGCTGAAGCACCCCCTGCAAACGCAGCAAACAACATTTTTTAATGAACGCGTCCTAGATTGAAGATTCACATCCACACTCACCACCTCCCTAAGAGTATAACAGCATATAATACTACCAAATAATGAATCAGAGGGGACAAATAAATGACATGAGCTCATGGCAACCTGTGCTTGAGGAGCCGTCGGCGGCGGAGATACTGACACCTTGGAGGCGCTCGCCGACCTTGTCCACCTCCTTGTCGCCGCCGCCTTGTTGCCAAAACGGATCAACCGAACCACCACACGCCAGCATTAGAGAGTCGAGCAAACACAGAGCGCAGACAAAAGGAGGGAACAGGAATAAACCAGGGAGTTAGGTCAGCGAGGCGAACCGGTGGAGGAGGAGGCGACGAGTTCTTCCGGGTAGACACCGGGCGCGTGCGCGCGAAGCCACGGCTTGCAGCGCTCGAAGTCAGGACCGAACTCGCAGTACTCCGCGGGGAGGCCGCAGACGCCGCAGTAGAGCACCTTCACCGGGGCTAGCTTCTCCGCCGCCATCGCCGCCGCCGCCGCCGCTACTTCCTGATTCGATCCGATCTGTTGCCGAATGCTCGAACGAGGTGGGCTGCGCGAATCTGGGTTTGCCCTGCTCGAGTGCCCGTGCTCGTGGTGGATTTGGTTCTGCTTGTGACGGATTTGGATGCGATTGTCTTCCCTTCTCTTTTTGGGAAAGCGCAAGGGAGAAAGGGAAATTGGAGACTGAGCTGCTGGGTTTCGGGCTGAAACCCTACATTACTCTTGGATGGGCTGGGCAAATTAGTGAATTAACAAGCCAGGCCCATCTTGTCATAAATGAGAGGGTAAAAAACACTGTTGTAACTGAACTAAGTACTACTACCTCCTTCACGGTTTGTAGGGCGCCTAATCAAATTTGGGTTTTTTCAAAACTACAATATTCCTAGGCGCATAAGAATTAATTGTCAATTAATGTTGCACCTTTTCTCCCAACTTCCTATGCATGCAACAGTCTCCCACCAATGCATGCGTCTTAACCGCTCACTAATAGGCCTAATTTTTAGCCAATACGTTCACGCCTAGTTCCGTGAGATTTTTGTAGAGCGCCCTGCAAACCGTGAATGAGGAAGTATCTTTTTTGATTCTAAAAAAAAATGAACTTTTTTGAATGGGCTAGTCCATCCAAGGGTACGGCTAGCTGGAATTGTTCTGCTATATAATATTCTAAGGACGCGTCTAGCGAGCCGATGCGCTAGATCGTCATTCTATGGGTATCTCTAAAAAAAAGACAAGTCTCTATTGTTTATGTCTTAGGCCTTCCACAATGTTGCATGTGCCCAATACACAAAATGATTCTGAAATAGTCAGCGATGCCTAGAAATTTCTTTGAGGCACCGGCCTCACAATGTTGAGAATCTTGACAGGAATAAATGACTGGACCCACAACGTCATCATCAGATGGACCAGCCAATCTCAGCGTTTTCTTTCACACTAGCTTGTCTCAATGCATGCGCATAGTACACAAGTATACTCATATTTTAGTGTTTTGAGAATGGGGCATCGGAGCAACTAGCTGCTCCGGTTCCCTCAAATTTTTGTTAGGCACCGGTCTCACAACGTAGGACATCGGTTCCTAAAGGCTCAAAACTGGTTTGGGCACTGATTTTGCATACGTTGTGGAGGGCCTTATACGGAACAGAAAGGGGAAGGACTATATGCAATTACCGTATTCTCCATTTACCGCTGCGCCATATTGCAGTCCTGAGCGCACCAACAAAAAAGTAAGTTCCTGCATTAATTTCCTTTTTTAGAAATTGAAAATACTATAACGTTTGAATCACATGTCAGAATTAAGATCCGTTTTCACTTTCGAAACCGTCGCAATGAACTCTTTAAAACTAGATCTCATTTGTATATGTTTCGGCAACAAAACTTAACAGGCAACTTTTATGTACGACCGACCAACTTTGATTTATGATAAAGCAACTTTTGTGCGCTGAGGAAAAACTACATTAGAGCCCGATAAAGGCAACTTTAGTTCCCATCTGAGCAACTTTGGTGGAGGTCTGAGCAATATTCATATCTTGACAAATTTGAGTCACCTAATAAGCCTGGCGAGACAACTTTTGTGCCCTAGTAAGCAACTTTTCTGCCCCAATAAGCAAAGTTGCCTCGTCGTGCACCCAAGTTGCTCGCCGGGCTCCAAAGTTGCCTCACCAGGCACCGAAAGTTTCCTTGCCAGACAAAAGTTGCCTCTCCGGGCTTCAATGTTGCCTCGCTGGGCACCAAAGTAGCCTCGCCAGGAAAATTTTGCCTCGACGGGCTCCGAAATTGCCTCGCCGGGCACAAAACTTGCCTCATCGGACTTCAAAGTTGCCTCGTCGGGAAAAAGTTGCCTCGTCGGGCTCCAAAGTTGACTCGTGGGGCACCGAAGTTGCCTCGTCGGGCACCGAAGTTGTCTCGCAGGGCAAAATTTGCCTCGCCGGACTTCAAAGTTACCTCAGCGGGAAAAAGTTGCCTCGCCGGGCACCGAAATTGTCTCGCCGTCCAAAGTTGCCTCGCCAGGATCTGAAGTGGCCTCGCCGGGCACCGAAGTTGTCTCGTCGGGCTTCAAAGTTGCATTGTCGGGCTCCGAAGTTGCCTCGGGGGATCCAAAGTTGCCTCGTTGGGCACCAAAGTTGCCTCATCGGTCTCCAAAGTTGCCTCTCCGGTCTTCAAAGTTGCTTCGTCGGGCACCAAAGTTGCCTCACCGAGAAAATTTGCCTCGTCGGGCTCCGAAATTGCCTCGCCAGACACCAAAGTTGTCTCGCCGGGCAAAAGTTGCCTCGCTAGGCTTCAAAGTTGCCTCGTTGGGCTCCGAAGTTGCCTTGCTGGGCTTCAAAGTTGCCTCGCCGGGCACCTAAGTTGCCTCGTCGGGCTTAAAAGTTGCCTCGTTGGGAAAAAGTTGACTCGTCGGGCTCCAAAGTTGCCTCGCAGGACAAAAGTTGTCTCGTCGTGCACCGAAGTTGTCTCGCCGGGCTTCAAAGTTACCTCACCGGAAAAAACTTTGATGTATGATGATGTAGGAGATCGTTCGTTGAACGACACGCACACTTATAAGGAGAGCACGCATCATGGACTAGTCCTGTTTGCAGCTAGCAAATCAGCTCGCAGCATGCAGAATGCTCGAGGGCCTGCACACAAGACTTTGCAGCGGTATGCTTCCCAGCCGGTATGGAGAAATGCGCGAGAGGGCGGCTCCATGTAAGAGCAAGTCCAGCAGTTCTCCTAAAATTTCTCCCCTATATCTCAAAATCTTGGACTCCCCTAAAAATATTCTTCCCTAAAAATTGTCGGACTCCAGCAGTTCCCCTAAATGATCTCCCCTATTTCTATTTTAAGAATTTTCTATAACTATCATTTGAAAACGAACAGCTACCGTGCTTGGGAAGGAGTTTTTCCACGCTCGGGAGATGGATAGGGGAGCCCTCCAGTTCCCTTATAGATGAGGGAGTTGGGGAGAAGAATAGGGGAATCAAAAGAATAGGGGAACCGGCCGGGGAACTGCTGGAAGGTCTTTTTTCTGTTCTTTCCCCTAAAAACGCTATAGGGGAGATGATAAGGGAACTGCTGGACTTGCCCTAAGTCTGTCCGCTCGAGAGCCAAACGACGCAGAAGGTCATGTGGAGCGCCAGAGACGTCCGTCTGGCGCCCGCGCGCTAGCAAGCATTTAGGATATTCTAAACTCTCTAAAGTTAGCTTAACCACGGAAGATCGCAAAAGAATGGAGTTGGCTATGGTGCGTTAAAGTTTCCTAGAAGGTGCATATTTCTCTAGAGGCTATCAAAGTTGTCACTACCAACGAATGATGTGCGACATCATAGACGCATGGCAGACAACAAAAGTTGTCAATTATGTGGGGGTGCAAGACTCGTGGAGACATGAGCTTGTGGACTGTTCCATGTCAAGGAATGTTTGGGCACTTGCCGATGAGGATATGGTACAACATTTGAGTTGCTCGAAAGAGGAGGATGCGAGAGCGTGGCTAGGGGGATGATTGTGTCACTAAAGCAGGAGGAACAGGTCACATCGTTTGTGACCTTGTGGGCGATCTAGCATGCTAGAAGGAAGCCCATCCACGAACTGATTTACCAAAGTCCTTTGACTGTTCACTTTTTTGTCGAGAACTTCATCGCTAACCTGAGATGGAGCGACGACAAGCAGAAGATGAAACCAATGGCACCAACTTGAGAGGGTGCGTTGG
The DNA here is from genome assembly GCA_023614405.1 of Avena insularis. Lineage (NCBI taxonomy): Eukaryota > Viridiplantae > Streptophyta > Magnoliopsida > Poales > Poaceae > Avena > Avena insularis. Next base: position 4,507,436 of record CM042689.1, read on the forward strand.
GATGGATCCCTCCACCAAGAGGGGGGTCAAGATCAACGTGGACGCAGCCGTGGGAAAGAACGGGATCGGTTGTTGTGATCGCTAGGAGTGATGAGAGGATGTTCCTGGGAGCAACCACACTTGTGTTTCTAGGCAAAACGAACACATAGACCCTAGAGGCACTAGCGTGCCGTGATGCATGTGTACTGGCGCGGAATATCAACGCTCGACATGTGCGGGTGGGGAGCGACTTCCATAACATGATCCTCAGACTGGAGCAAGGAACTATGGGGGTCTATGCACATATTGCTCGGGAGATCACGGAGTCAAGGAGGGATTTTGAGGAGCTAATTTTCTGTCATGAACATAGGATTTCCAATAAAGAGGTGCATCGATTATCAAGACGTGTTGTTTATGATGTCCAGTGCCACCGTCTATGGCTAAATGGGCCATCGGAAGTTTTTTGTAATACTCTAGCTGTTGATTAGATGAATAAACAACGGTTCCCCTAATAATGTAATATTCCAAACTTATGTTCCATGTTGAAGAGTATCTCTCCTTTGGATTACTGCCTCTTAAATCTCATGATGGAAACACCTCCTTGTTCCACATACAGATAAAAATGGTATCCAAGATTTGAATGATGTGTTCATGGTCGAACACAAGGAGAAAAATGACATGCAAAGAAAGCTCAAGAGTGCAGAAAATGAATGTAAGTAAAGTTTGGACTGTTGAACTGGAGAAGCACAAGTCTATGCAAACAACACAGACTTGAAACCTTGATTGTATCGTATTAGTTTGGCAACTTCATGGCTGCATTTTTCATGGTTTTGATCTAGTGAGGATTGAAGCAAGCAGAGCAGCAAAGGGACTCCATCTCAGTCCAACATGTGGAGGATTTGAAACTGAAGGTCATGAAGCTCTGCAAAGGAGAACAAGTCCCTAAAGTAGAGGCTGGCGAGATCCGAACTTGATTGCTCATGAGAGTCGGCACATACCAGCTCTCGCTACCAGGTTTCGAACCCTTGATCACCATGGTAGCATTTCCAACCCCCAAATTTGAAGGGAATATGCCCTGAGAGGCAATAATAAAATGTTTATTATGTGTATTCCAAGTATATGATAGATGTTTATTTTGCATGCTATAATTGTATTAATACGGAAACATTAATACATGTGTGTTTAATAAACAAACAAAAAGTTCCTAGTTATGCCTCTCTCATAAACTAGTTCGTTGATTAACAAGATGATCAAGGTTTCCTGATCATAGACATTGGATGTTGTTAATAACGAGATCACAACATTAGTGTAATGGTGTGATGAACATTCATCCGAAGTATAGCATTATGATCAAAGTCATTGAGTTTATATTGCTATAAACAAACTACGAAGTAGTCCTAATACTTAGACCATGAGATCATGCCAATCACTAACACCGGAAGAGTTTCTTGTTGACATCAAACGTCACTTCGTAACTGGGTGATTATAAAGATGGCTTCAGAACTACTAAAGTGTTATGTTGAGAATCATGGATCAAGAGTGGAATTTGTTCATCCCGATGACGGATAGATATGCTCTGGGCCCTCTCGGTGATATCACATTGATTAGCTTGCAAGCAAGTGATTTGATCACTGGAATGTTATATCACGGAGCGAGAAAGAGTGCGTGTCGATAACAAGATCAAACTAGGTATGGAATCTGATGATCGAATCTCGGACATGTAATATATCGTGAAACAAAGGGATTAAGATACAAGCGTAAAAGGTTCCCGATCACGGAAAAGTCATCGTTGAATGTGTGGGAGTCGATATGGATCTCTGTCCGCTGCGATTATTGATCGGAGAAGGGTCTCGATCATGTCCGCATTATTCGCGAACCATAGGGTGACACACTTAAGGGACATTGGCATCCAGTTGGAGCAAATGTTTCATGCGAAAAGAATAAACAAAGCGCAGAATTTATTTCACTAGATACCAAAGCGGGTTTTGGGTGAAATTACATAAAGTGGTTATACATGTGAAATGGAATTCTAGCAAGGGGTTATTTGTGAATGTTTGTCATTAAAGTAATTGACAAAATTCTGAATAAAATAAAAGAGTTTTATTTAATGAGAGTTTGCATTAAATTTGGTGGAAATTTAATGGGAATTTGAGTGGACTTTTGAGTGGAGGGAATTTAAAGGATTTTTGTGAGTGGAGTGTCCACCCACATGAATGAAGGAGGGGAGGGGGCAGCCCCATGGCGTGGGCCACCCCTTGGTGCCCCTCCTCCTATAAAAGGATCCCCCTCTCACTTGTCTCACACCTCCTCGTGAAGGATCTCTCCCTCTAGAATTTATCCCCATGGTCTCGGACTAGCGAGATACATGTTCTGGTGACTATTCGGCAAGAAAGGATTGTGCTTCGCTGCATCATTTGGAGGCGAGGCGGAGGTTGCCAGTGTCTTATGCGTGTGTGCGAAACGCGGATCTGCTTTCTTGCTGGCGCTAGGACTTTCTCTCGATCTTGAGATCGGCAAGGGATCGTCTACATCAACCACGAGTTTAACTCGTTAAGCTTTGTCGGTCTTCAAAGGTATGTTCTCTACGGATATACATCCGCCCGTTGTTTGTATCTAGTAGATAGATCTTGGTACATAGTTCCCATCGTAGGAAATTTTTTGTTTTCTATGATGCGAACCCTCTGATGGTATCGAGCGGATCTATGCGTAGATACTTTACACGGGTAGTACACATATGAGTATGTGGGCGATAATGATCATGTTGTTGCTCCTTTGTTGTAATTTTGGATATTGGTGGCATAGTGGGATGAAGCGGCCTGGACAAACTTTACATGTCCTCGCACATGAGACCTGTTCCACGCTTGACATGCAACTAGTTTGCATAAGTGGCTAGCGGGTGTCTGTCTCTCCTACTATAGTCAATATCTATTTTGCAAGCGAGTTGTCAACAATTTGGTTATCCTTGTTGTGGTTCATGTTCGTAGGTAAGAACGGTTCTATCTCGAAAGCCCTAAGCCACGTAAAACTTGCAATGGATAAATTAGAGGCGTCTAGTTTAGATTGTTGCTGGGCTAGTGTTATGATATGGTGATGTTGTAAGTAGAAGTATGAGATGATACTCTTACAACATACATAATGTGTAATCTCCATAGACCTTGGACTTACACATATAGGTATGATAGTGATCATACCATGGTGCACATGATAGAGATCATATGCAGGAACCATATTATTTCACTAATAAACATGTGATGTTTGATTGCATCTTATTGTTGGAATTATGCCCTAGAGGCAATAATAAAGATGTTATTATTATAATTCTTGTTCATGATAAAGTTTATATTCCATGCTAGAATTGTATTAAGCGGAAACATTAATACTTGTGTGGTTTGTGAACAACATCGTGTCCCTAGTACGCCTCTATGGACTAGCTCATTGATCAATGATGGTTAAGGTTTCCTAACCATAGACATGAGTTGTCAATTGATAATGAGATCATATAATTGGGAGAATGATATGGTGGACAGACCCAAACTAAGCGAAGCAATTAGATCGTATCATTGTGTTCATCTTTGCGAAGCTTTTCCTATGTCAAATATTGTATTCCTTGGACCATGTGATAATACAACTCCCTGGTATCGGAAGAAAGCTTTGAGGTCATCAAACGTCATCCTATGAGAGGGTGATCATAAAGGTGTCTCGCAGGTGATCGGAAAGTATCTGTTGGGTTGTATGTATCGAGATGGAATTTGTCCCTCCCAAGTCGGAGATATACTTGGGCCCGGTCGGTGTCGATATCAACACCGCTTGCAAGCATGTGGTTAAGAGTTGATCACAAAGTGATATTGGATTACGGAGCGAGTAAAGTACTAACGTGAGCGAGATTGAACTAGGTATGGCGATACTGATCGAATCTCGGGCAAGTAAAATATCGCGAGACGAAGGGAATATATATATGGGATTGATTGAATCCTGGCATCGTGGTTCATCCGATATGATCATCGATGAATGTGTGGGAGTCAATATGGGTGCCCATACCCATTGTTGATTATTGATAGAAGATCATGCGCATATTCTCGAACCAGCAGGTCACACATAACGTGTCTCGGCGCTAGGATAGATTGGATAATTGGTTTATGAATTTTTGTTCGAGTCTCGGATGGGATCCGGGACATCACGAGAGGTTCGAATGGTGGGAGAATAAGATTCATATAAAGGCGGTCAGTTTTGGAGTTGAATAGTTAGGGTTAATCGGTATTATCTGGAAGCTTCTAGAACCTTAAGGGGCCATCGTGGTCCCACCTTCCGGGAGGGGGCATGGGCCTATGAGGGAGTGTCCTGGCCTCATTGGGCCAGGGGCACAAGGCCCCATAGGGCCCAGCCGATCCTAGAGAGTTTAAATCGTTTAAACTAGAGATAAGATAAGATAAGATAGGATTTCTGGATAAGGGAGAGTTTAAATTGTTTAAACTAGAGATAGGCTTGGAGGAGAGGCTAGGGCTGGCTGCACCGCCCTCTATATATAGAGGGCTGGTGTGCCCCCCCCCTCTCACACCCTTACACCTTCCTCAAAACCCAATTGCCCTGCTGCCCTTCCTCTCCCCCTCCCGACTGTTTGTAGGCGAAGCCCTGCGGCAGAAATTCTCCACCATATACACCACGCCGTCGTGCTGTAGATCCAATCTATCTCTCTACCATACTTGCTGGTCCGAGGAAGGAGGAGACGTCGAGGTGCTGCACGTGTGCATCTCACGGAGGCACCGCCACTTGTGGTGCTAGATCGGATCGGATCGCGAGGAGGAGAAGCGAGTACGACTACATCACCCACGTTAATGAGCGTTCATTGTCTTGAATCTTCAAGGGTATGAATATCTAATCCAATCTCTCTCGTTGTTTGCATCTCCTAGATTAGATCTTGGCTTTCCCTCTGTTCGCTTCCGTAGAAAATTTTGATTTACTATGCTGCGAAACCCTTCACTTATATTGCTTGTTTAGCGCTTTGTTAGCATAATAAGATGATCCCTCATTTAAATATCAAGATAAGAATATGTTCTTCCTTTAGTATGCACCGATTATGTTTTCGTCGCTCCAAGACATCACGTGATGATCGGGTGTTCTTGGATCCACGACCATATTTCGGGTGTAAAAGCATTACACGCGAATACTAAGGTTCTAACTTGGCGAGCCTAGCATGTACAGACATGGCCTCGAAACACGGACCGAAAGGTTAAGCATGAGTCATATAGTTGATATGATGCCCATTTGATGCTCGCCTTTGAAGCTACACCGACTCACGTGATGATCGGACTTGGTGTAGTGGATTTGGTTCATGTAATCACCAAAAAGGCACGAGGGATGTCGTTTTTGAGTGGGAGTTCATTCGTAATATGGATTAGTTGAACTCAATCTATCATACACTTAGTCCAAACTTTACAAATTCTGTTGTAGATGGCACCACTTGCTTTTAATTTCAATGTGTTCATGGAGAAAGAGAAACTAGCAACGAACGGTAGCAACTTTACCGAATGGGCCATGAATTTGAGGATTCTCCTCTCTGCTGCACAAAAGCAATATGTGCTAGAAGCGCCGTTAGGCCCCCACCTTTAGATGATGCCCCTGACGAGGAGAAGAATGTCTATCAGACTCGTCAGGAGGACCACAACTTAGTTCATTGCGGCATATTGTATGGGCTAGAGCCGGAACTTCGAAAGTGTTTCGAAAATGGCAATGCATTTGATACAATGGGTGAGTTGAAAATGATTTTCGACACATCTTGCTGTGAGAGCTACAATGCTTGAAAAGTTCTTTAGCTGCATGATGGAAGAGCATGACTTCATTAGTGAGCATGTACTCAAGATGTCAGTTACTGCCGATAAGCTTGTGTCCTTGGGAATATCGATTCCCATTGACTTAGGCATCCATCGTGTTCTGCAGTCTACGCCACCTAGCTATAAGAGCTTGTGATGAACTATAATATGCAAGGCATGAAGAAGTCTCTCCCGAGCTCATCAATGCTTAAAACTGCAGTGGAGATCAAAAGGAACATCAAGTGTTGATGATCGGTAGGAACACTGGTTTCAAGAAAGACAAGAAGGAAAGCGGAAGGGAAGTAAGAGGCGGCAAGCCTGTTGCCATGCTGAAAAAGAAACCCCGAGTTGGACCTAAGTCGATCCGAAGTGCTACTATTGTAAGGGGATCGGCCTTTGGGCATAAGCGCCCCAAGTATCTGGCGGACAAGAAGGCCGGCAAGGCAAACAAAGGTATATATGATATACATGTTATTGATGTGTACTTGACTAGTGCTCGCATAGCTTTGGGTATTTGATACGGTTCGATTGCTAATATATGTAACTTCGAATCGGGGCTGGAACAAGCGCCGCTAGCAAGGGTGAGTCAAGATGCGTGTCGGCAATGGATCAGCGTTGATGTGATCGCCGTCGAACGCTGCCTCTCCACTTGCCGTCAGGATTAGTTATAAACTTGAATAATTGTTATCTGGTGCCTGCACTGAGCATGAACATTGTATCTGGATCATGTTTGATGCGAAGTGGTTATTCATTTAAATCCGAGAACAATGGTTGTTCCATTTATATGAATGAAATCTTTTATGGTCATGCACCGATGATGAATGGTTTATTTCTTTTGGATCTCGATAATAATGTTACACATATTCATAATGTTGATGCTAAAAGGATTAAACTAAATGATGATATATCCGCATTTATGTGGCACTGCCGTCTAGGTCATATTGGCGTTAAACGCATGAAGAAGCTCCATTCGGATGGACTTTTGGAATCACTTGATTATGAATCATTTGATACATGTGAGTTATGTCTTATGGGCAAGATGACTAGAACGCCGTTTTCCGGTTCAATGGAACGGGCGACAGATTTATTGGAAATCATACATTCTGATGTATGTGGTCCAATGAGTGTGTCGGCGCGAGGTGGATATCGTTATTTTGTTACTTTCACGGATGATTTGAGTAGATACGGTTATATCTACTTGATGAAACACAAGTCTAAAACCTTTGAAAAGTTCAAAGAATTTCAGAATGAAGTGGAAAATCATCGTAATAGAAAGATCAAATTTCTGATCCGGCCGTGGAGGTGAGTATCTAAGTTACGAGTTTAGCACTCACATGAAAGAGTGTGGAATTGTTTCACAACTCACACCTGCCGGAACACCACAGCGAAATGGTGTGTCGGAACGTTGTAATCGTACTTTATTAGATATGGTTCAATCTATGATGTCTCTGACGGACTTGCCGTTGTCATTTTGGGGCTATGCACTAGAAACTGCTGCATTCACTTTAAATCGGGCACCATCTAAATCCATTGAAAAGACACCGTATGAATTGTGGTTTGGAAACAAACCTAAGGTCATTCTTAAAGTTTGGGGATGCGATGTTTATGTGAAGAAACTTCAACCGGATAAACTCGAACCCAAAGCGGAAAAATGCGTCTTCATAGGATACCCTAAGGAAACTATTGGGTATTCCTTCTATCACAGATCCGAGGGCAAGGTTTTTGTTGCCAAGAATGGATCCTTTCTAGAGAAGGAGTTTCTCGCGAAAGGTGTGAGTAGTCGGAAGGTAGAACTCGAAGAGGTTATTGAACCTACTCTTCAAAGTATGGCGAGTAGCACGGTAGCGGAAGTTGTTAGGAGTTGGCTCCACATTGAAGAGGGATCTAATGATAATGATCATGAAACTCGAAGAGAGTACTACCGAACCTCGCAGGTCAAGCGGGCGTCCCGAGCTGTACGGAAATCCTGTCATGAATTTCATGGTTGATGAAAATGATGACCCTGCGACGTATGAAGAAGCGATGATGAGCCCTGATTCCAACAAATGGTTAGAAGCCATGAAATCCGAGATGGAATCCATGTATGAAAATAAAGTTTGGAACTTGGTGGAATTACCTCACGACCGAAAGGCCGTGGAGAACAAATGGATTTTCAAAAGGAAAACTGATGCTGATGGTAATGTGACCGTCTATAAAGCTCGACTTGTCGCAAAGGGGTTTCTACAAATTCAAGGAGTTGACTACGATGAGACATTCTCTCCCGTAGCGATGCTAAAGTCAGTTAGGATTATGTTAGCAATTGCTGCATATTTCGATTATGAGATATGGCAGATGGATGTAAAAACCGCATTTCTCAATGGTAATATTGAGGAAGAGTTGTATATGATACAACCAAAGGGTTTTGTTGATCCTAAGGACGCTAACAAGGTGTGCAAGCTTCAGCGATCCATCTATGGATTGAAGCAAGCATCACGAAGTTGGAATCTCCGCTTTGATGAGGTGATCAAAGAGTTTGGATTTGTCCAAATTTATGGAGAAGCTTGTATTTACAAGAAAGTGAGTGGGAGCAATGTGGCATTTCTGATATTATATGTGGATGACATATTATTGATCGGAAATGATATAGATCTTTTAAACAGTGTTAAAAGTTATCTAAACAGCAAATTTTCAATGAAGGACCTAGGTGAAGCGTCATACATATTAGGCATAAAGATCTATAGAGATAGATCTAGGCGCCTACTAGGGCTATCGCAAAGTACATACCTTGATAAGATTTTAAAGAAGTTTAAAATGGAGAATAGTAAGAAGGGGTTCTTACCTATGAGACAAGGCACGACATTGAGTAAGACTCAAAGTCCCGGCGGAAGAAGAAAGAGAGATAATGGACAAGGTCCCCTATGCTTCAGCCATAGGCTCTATAATGTACGCCATGCTATGTACAAGACCGGATGTGGCACATGCTATTAGTTTGACTAGTAGGTACCAATCGGATCCAGGTTCAGAACATTGGAAAGCGGTCAAGAATATTCTTAAGTACTTGCGAAGAACTAAGGATATGTTTCTTATATATGGAGGTGAAGAAGAGCTCGTCGCTAAGTGTTATGTCGACGCTAGCTTTGACACTGATCCGGATGACTCTAAGTCTCAATCCGGATACGTATTTCTCATGAATGGCGGAGCGGTTAGTTGGAGGATCTCCAAACAACCTGTGGTGGCGGGATAAACAACGGAGGCCGAATATGTTGTTGCTTCAGCGGCTCGAGGCGGTTTGGATGAAGGAGTTCATATCCGAACTAGGTGTGGTTGCAAACGCGTTGGACCCAATGGTGATCTATTGTGACAACAATGGTGCCATTGCCAATGCCAAAGAGCCAAGGTCTCACAAGCATTCCAAGCATATTAAGCGCCGGTTTCACTCCATCATGAGCATGTCAAGGATGGAGATATAAAGATTTGTAAAGTACATACGGATCTCAATGTAGCAGATCCGTTGACTAAAACTCTCCCTAGAGCAAAACATGATCTACACCAGAACTCCATGGGTGTTAGATACATCACAATGTAACTAGATTATTGTCTCTAGTGCAAGTGGGAGACTGAAGGGAATATGCCCTGAGAGGCAATAATAAAATGTTTATTATGTGTATTCCAAGTATATGATAGATGTTTATTTTGCATGCTATAATTGTATTAATACGGAAAAGTTAATACATGTGTGTTTAATAAACAAACAGAAAGTTCCTAGTTATGCCTCTCTCATAAACTAGTTCGTTGATTAACAAGATGATCAAGGTTTCACGATCATAGACATTGGATGTTGTTAATACGAGATCACAACATTAGTGTAATGGTGTGATGAACATTCATCCAAGTATAGCATTACGATCAAAGTCATTGAGTTTATATTGCTATAAACAAACTACGAAGTAGTCCTAATCCTTAGACCATGAGATCATGCCAATCACTAACAGGAAGAGTTTCTTGTTGACATCAAACGTCACTTCGAATCGGGTGATTATAAAGATGGCTTCAGAACTACTAAAGTGTTATGTTGAGAATCATGGATCAAGAGTGGAATTTGTTCATCCGATGGCGGATAGATATGCTCTAGGCCCTCTCGGTGATATCACATTGATTAGCTTGCAAGCAAGTGATTTGATCACTAGAATGTTATATCACGGGAGCGAGAAAAGAGTGCATGTCGATGTGAGATCAAACTAGGTATGGAGATACCGATGATCGAATCTCGGACATGTAATATATCGTGAAACAAAGGGATTAAGATACAAGCGTAAAGGTTCCGGCGATCACAGAAAAGTCATCGTTGAATGTGGGAGTCAAGATGGATCTCCGGTCCCGCTACGATTATTGATCGGAGAAGGGTCTCGATCATGTCCGCATTATTCGCGAACCGTAGGGTGACACACTTAAGGGACAACGGCATCCGTTGGAGCAAATGTTTCATGCCGAAAAGAATAAACAAGCGCGGAATTTATTTCACTAGATATCGAAGCGGGTTTTGGTGAAATTGCATAAAGTGGTTATGCATGTGAAATGGAATTCTAGCAAGGGGTTATTTGTGAATGTTTGTCATTAAAGTAATTGACAAAATTCTGAATAAAATAAAAGAGTTTTATTTAATGAGAGTTTCATTAAATTTGGTGGAAATTTAATGGGAATTTGAGTGGACTTTTGAGTGGAGGGAATTTAAAGGAATTTTGTGAGTGGAGTGTCCACCCACATGAATGAAGGAGGGAGGGGCAGCCCCATGGCGGCCACCCCTTGGGTGCCCCCCTCCTCCTATAAAAGGTGCCCCCCTCCGCACTGGTCTCACACACCACCTCGTGAAGGATCTATCTCCCCCTCTAGAATATATACCCCATGGTCTCGGACGAGCGCGATACATGTTCCCGGTGGCTATTCGGCAAGAAAGGGTTGTGCTTCGCTGCATCGCTGGAGGCGAGGCGGAGGTTGCTCGGTGTTTTATGCGTGTGTGCAAGCACGGATCTTGCTGCTTTGCGCTAGGACTTCCTCTCGATCTTGAGATCGGCAAGGGATCGTCTACATGAACCACGAGTTGAACTCGTTAAGCTTTGTCGGTCTTCAAAGGTATGTTCTCTACGGATATACATCCGCCCGTTGTTTGTATCTAGTAGATAGATCTTGGTACATAGTTCCCATCGTAGGAAATTTTTTGTTTTCTATGCTGCGAACCCTACAAAATTCTCACTACCCTTTTTCCTAATTAAGTTATTTTGTCAACATAGTTTAGTTTCTTTTAGCATATAACTAAGTTGTTTAGCTAAATTTGTAGGGGTTCGTAGCATGGAAAATAAAAAATTTCTACCGCATGCACACAAACAAGCCAAGATCTATCTACTAGATTGTAGCAACGAGTCGATAGAGGAACTCACCCTCGAAGATTCGAAAGCAGTTAACGAGAGCAGATTCTCGTGGGTGATGTAGTCGTACTCTTGCCGATCTCAAGATCGCGTAGAGGATCCTTCCAGCGCTGCGTTCCGGCAACGCTTCCGTAGTCGGTCCCACGTTCGATACTCGATGAATACATTCCTCTCCCTTGTTCCAGCAGGCAGCGGAGGTTGTAGCACTCTCCTCGCGATTCCGGCAGCACGACGACGTGGCACCGGAAGTAGAGGGGAGATCCCAGGCTTAAGCCGTCATGCAGTATGGTGGACTATGAGAGAGACCTTGGTGATCTAGGGTTTAGAGGGCACCAAGGGGAGGGTGTAGCCGGTGGCTAGGGCTTGGAGAAGCCCCAACTCGCCGATTTGGAGGGGAAATCCTAGGCGGCGGCTGCACTTGGAGGTGGAGGCGCGCAGGAGCTAGGGTTTGAGGTGTGTCGGAGAGGGGCAGCCCTGCCCCTCCTTATATAGGTGGGAGGGTGCGACTTGGGAGGAGGGAGTCCTCCCACAAGTAGGCCTCCTTGGCCGGCGGGTGGAGGGAGGAGACTTCCTCCCCAAGTAGGTTTCCTACTCTCCCTCCACCAAGCAAACTTGCTGTTTGACTTTTTCAAATTGGCGTTTGACTTTCAAACTAGGATTTGATTTCTCCCTTTATTTTGCCCAGCCAATTGACCTAGTACATGATGAAACCATTCCATATTGTCATGACACATTCATGTACCCTTCCCCTCCGGAGTGCCGTACCTTCCGGACCCTTCTAGAACATTCCTGGTGAAAACACCGGAATCATTCCTGAACTCCGAAACAGGATTTTCCTTATATGAATCTTATTCTCTGGACCATTCCGGATCTCCTCGTGATATCCCAGATCCCATCCAAGACTCCGAACAACATTCCGTCTCTTACTCATCATTCCATAACTACTCAACAACATCGAATCCTTAAGTGTGTCTCCCTACGGTTCGTGAATTATCCGGACATGATCGAGACACTTCTCCGATCAATAACCAATAGAGGAATCTGGAAATTCATATGGCTCCCACATATTTCTACGATTACTTTGCGATTGAATGAACCACTTACATACGATACCAATTTCCCTTTATCTCATGATAGTTTACTTATCCGAGGTTTTGATCGTCGGTATCTCTGCATGCCTAGTTCAACCTCGTTACTGATAAGTACTCTTTTCTCGTTCCCGTGATATGTGATCCCTTGTGAGACAATCACATGGTTGCAAGCTAATTGGATGACAGTCCACCGAGAGGGCCCAGAGTATATCTATCTGTCATATGGATGGACAAATCCCACTCTTGATCCATGTGTCTCAACCCTTACTTTCCGAACATTCAATGCCACCTTTATAGCCACCCAGTTATGGTGTGGTGTTTGATGTCATCAAAGCATCCTTCCGGTGATGGTGATAAGCATGATCTCATGGTCGAAGAAATTAGGTTACTATGTATCAGAAAGCTTATAGCAATTGAACTATTAAAATGACTTGATCTTTATGCTACGCTTATCTATAGGAGTATGTCCATCATATCATTCTCCTAATGATATGACCTTGTTATTAACAACATCTCAAATGTTCATGATCAAGAAACCATGATCATCTATTAATCAACAAGCTAGTATTATAAAGAGGCTTTACCAGGGACTCTAATTTAGTTTACAAATCACACAAGTATTAATGTTTCTAGTTAATACTGTTATAGCATGAATGTAAACATTTATCATAAATAGAAAGATATAATAATAACTACATTTATTATTGCCTCTAGAGCATATCTCCAACAGTCTCCCACTTGCACTAGAGTCAACTAGTCTAGATTACATGGTAATATACCGAACACCCATGGCAGTTTGGTGTTGGTCATGTTTTGCCCTCGGGAGAGGTTTAGTCAACGGATCCGCCACATTTAGATCTATGTGTACTTTGCAAATCTTTATGTCACCATCTTGGACATGTTCTCGAATAGCGTGAAAACGTAGCTTGATGTGCTTCAGCTTCTTGTGTGACCTTGGTTCTTGCGCATTGGCTATGGCGCCCATGTTATCACAGTAGATAGACATTGGGTCCAGCGCACTTGGAACAACATCGAGCTCTGTAATGAACTCCTTCATCTATATCGCTTCTTGTGAAGCCTCCGAAGCAGCTATGTATTCCGATTCAGTTGAAGATCTCGCCAAAACGCTTTGCTTTTCACTCCTCCAGCTAACTGCTGCACCATTAAAAGTAAATACGTATCCAGATTGAGATTTAGAATCATCCGGATCGGTGTTCCAACTAGCATCGGTGTAACCATTAACAACGAGTTGTTCATCACCTCCATAAGAAAGAACCATATCCTTAGTTCTTCTCACGTACTTAAGGATGTTTTTGACCGTTGTCCAATGATCCACTCCTGGATCACTTTGATATCTGCTAGTCAAACTAACAGCATATGCAATGTCGGGTCTAGTACATAGCATGACATACATTAGAGATCCTATGGCTGAGGCATAGGGAGTCTTACTCATCCTTTCTCTATCTTCTGCGGTTGCAGGACTTTGAGTTTTACTCAAGGTCGTATTGGGCAACATGGGGAAGAACCCTTTCTTGCTATCTTCCATTCCAAACCTCTTCAGAACTTTGTCCAAATATGTACTTTGTGACAATGATATGTAAGCTGCTTCGCCAAGATCTTTCATTGAAAAACTATTATTCAAATATTCCTTGACACTATTAAGAAGGTCTACATCATTCCCAATCAACAATATGTCATCTACATATAGTATTAAGAATGCTACAGAGCTCCCACTCACTTTCTTGTAAATACAAGCTTCTCCATAAGTTTGTATAAAACCAAAACTTTTGATTACCTTATCAAAACATTGATTCCAACTTCGGGATGCTTGCTTCAATCCATATATGGACCGTTGAAGTTTGCATACCTTGTTAGCATCTTTAGGATCGACAAAACCTTTGGGTTGCATCATATACAACTCTTCATCAATGTCTCCATTGAGGAACACCGTTTTGACATCCATCTGCCATATCTCATAATCATAATATGCAGCGATTGCTAACATAATCCTCACAGACTTTAGCTTCGCTACCGGTGAGAAAGTCTCATCGTAGTCAACTCCTTGAATTTGTCGAAATCCTTTCGCAACAAGTCGAGCTTTATAGACAGTAACATTACCATCATCATATGTTTTCTTCTTGAAAATCCATTTGTTCTCGACAGCCTTCCGGCCATCCGGTAAGTCCACCAAAGTCCATACTTGGTTTTCGTACATGGATCCAATCTCGGATTTCATGGCGTCTTGCCATTTATTGGAATCTGGGCTCATCATCGCTTCCTCATATGTCGCAGGGTCATCGGTGTTGTCTACCAACATGACACTCATAACGGGATTATACCAATTAGGAGTGGTACGAGTTCTCGTTGACCTGCGAGGCTCTGTAGCAACTTCAACCGAAGTTTCATGATCATCATCATTAGCTTCCTCTCATATTGGTGTAGGCGCCACAGGAACTACTTCCGGTGCTGCGCTACTCGCAAGTTCGAGAGAAGGTTCGACAACCTCGTCGAGTTCTACTTTCCTTCCAGTCACTTCTTTCGAGAGAAATTCTTTCTCTAGAAAGGATCCATTCTTAGCAACGAAGATTTTGCCCTCGGATATATGATAGAAGGTATACCCAATAGTTTCCTTCGGGTATCCTATGAAGACGCATTTTTCCGCTTTGGGTTCAAGCTTGTCCGGCTGTAACTTCTTTACATAGGCTTCTCAACCCCAAACTTTAAGGAATGACAATCTAGGTTTCTTCCCAAACCATAATTCATACGGTGTCGTTTCAACGGATTTATATGGTTCCCTATTTAAAGTGAATGCGGCTGTTTCTAATGCATAACCCCAAAACGATAGCGGTAAATCTGTAAGTGACATCATAGAATGAACCATATCTAAGAGAGTTCGATTACGACGTTTAGACACACCATTACGCTGTGGTGTTCCCGGCGGTGTCAATTGTGAAAGTATTCCACATTTCTTCAAATGCTCGCCAAACTCGTAACTTAGATATTCACCTCCACGATCAGATCGTAGAAATTTAATCTTCTTGTTACGTTGATTCTCTACCTCACTTTGAAATTCCTTAAACTTCTCGAAAGTTTCGGACTTATGTTTCATGAAATAGATATACCCATATCTACTCAAGTCATCCGTGAAGGTAAGAACATAACGATAACCACCGCACAATGCTACACTCATTGGGCCACACACATCGGTATGTATGATTTCCAATAAGTCCGTAGCTCGCTCCATCATACCAAAAAATGGAGTCTTAGTCATTTTACCCATCAGACATGCTTCGCATCTTTCAAGTGATTCGAAATCAAGTGATTCAAGAAGTCCATCGGAATGGAGTTTCTTCATACGCTTCACTCCAATGTGACCAAGACGACAGTTCCACATATAGGTCGATTTATCGCTCAATTTCAAACGTTTAGCTTCAATGTTATTAATATGTGTATTTTCCACTATCGAGATTCAATAAGAATAGACCATCTATCAAAGGTGCATGTGCATAAAACATATTACTCATATAAATCGAACAACCATTATTCTTAGACTTAAACAAGTAACCGTCTCGCAATAAACATGATCCAGATATAATGTTCATGCTCAACGCAGGCACTAAATAACAATTATTTAAGTATAAAACTAATCCCGATGGTAGATGAAGAGGTAGCGTGCCGACCACGATCACATCAACCTTTGATCCATTTCCAACGCGCATCGTCACCTCGTTCTTCGCTAGCTTCCGTTTATTTTGCGATTACTGTTTGAGTTACAAATATGAGCAACCGAACCAGTATCAAATACCCAGGCACTACTACGAGTACTAGTGAGATACACATCAATAACATGTATATCGGATATACCTTTCTTCTTGATGTTGTCGTTCTTCAAATCCGCCAAGTACTTTGGGCAATTTCGCTTCTAGTGACCTTCTCCCTTGCAGTAAAAGCACTCAGTATCAGGCTTAGGTCCAGCCTTGGTCTTCTTCGTCGGTGCTGCAACTTTCTTACCACCCTTCTTGAAGTTTCCATTTTGCTTAGACTTTCCTTTCTTGAATTTGTGGTCTTATTGACCAACAACACTTGATGCTCTTTCTTGATCTCCACTCTGCAGATTTCAACATGGAAAAGAGTTCTGGCAACGTCTTGTTCATGTTTTGCATATTGTAGTTCATCACATAGTTCTTGTAACTTGGTGGCAGTGATTGGAGGACACAGTAAATCCCCAAAGCATTATGAATCACTATACCCAAGCTTTGGAGTTTGTTTGCGTGCCCAGACATCTTAAGCACATGCTCACTGACGGAGCTGCCCTCTTCCATCTTGCAGTTAAAGAACTTTTCAGAAGCCTCATAACTCTCAACTGCCGTGTGAGCCTCAAATATCATTTTGAGTTCACGGACAATATCATGTGGGTCATGGTTCTCAAACCTTTTCTGAAGCTCCGATTCCAAACCATACAAGATAGCACACTGAACTGTGGAGTACTGATTATTCCGAGTTAGGTAAACATTATTTACTTCATCGGTAGCATCAGCTGCAGGCGGGTCACCCAGCGGTGCATCCAACACATAGGTCAAATAACCAGCATTGAGGACAATCCTCAAATTGCGGAACCAATCCACGAAGTTGCTTCCATTGTTTTTCAACTTTTCTTTCTCTAGGAACGCATTAAAATTGATGGTAGGGGCCGCCATTGATCTACAACAAATTTCAATAGTTTCGACTAAGTTTATGATAAATTGAGTTCTAATTAATAGTTAAATTAATCTAGGTGAACTCCCACTCAAAACAATATCCCTCATATTGTTTTAGTGATCACACGAACCAAATCCACCACATCAAAACCGATCATCACAAGAGTTGATGTAGCTTCAATGGCGAACAATCAACATGTTCATCATATCTACTATATGACTCATGCTTTACCTTTCGGTGATCCGTGTTCCGAGACCATGTCTGTACATGCTAGGCTCGTCAAGATCAAACCTTAGCTTCCGCATGAGCAAATCTGGCTTGCTCACGTTGTATACACTCGCAGAATCTAACACACCCGATCATCACGTGGTGCTTCGAAACAACGAGCTTTAGCAACGGTGCTTACTAAGGATGAACACTTTAAAACTTGAAATTTGTGTGCTTGAGGGATAATTTTATAAAGCTACCGTCGTTAACTAAGCAATACAAGATGCATAAAGGATTAACATCACATGCAATTCATAATATGTGATATGATATGACCTTTCTTCTTGTGCTTCCGATCTCCATCTTCAAGCACGAACATGATCTCCATCATCACCAGTATAGCGTCAAGGTCAATGGCGTCGTTTCATGGTTGTCGTCCACCAGCTTCAACTATTACAACTACTTTGAATAGACACACGGGTCTTAATAGAATTTAAAGACAACCATATGGCTCCTGCCGGTTGCCAACTTACAATAAGGAACATTGCATACATCAAATATAATCACAATCATGGCCATATCACATCACAGCACACCCCTGCAAAACAAAGTTAGACGCCTCTAATTTTCTTTGCATATTTTACGTGGTTTGGGGCTTTCAATAAGTGTCGCTCTAACTTACGAACAAGAACCACAACGTTGATGCTTGAACTATCAAGTGCCCGTTGTAAATTGGATCTATACTATGATGGGAGAGACAGGCACCCGCAAAGACACTTATGCAATACAAGTTGCATGTTGAGCGTGGAGAAAGTCTCATGAACGATGTCATGTAAGGTTAGCCCGGCCCGCTTCATCCCATCATACCGCAAGATGCAAAGTACACAAAAAGCAATTGATAATAAAAGCACCACCGCCCACAATGACCATTATGTTCTACTCGTGCAACAGATCTACATATAGACATGACTCTGATACCACTGTAGGGGTTCGTAGCATGGAAAACAAAAAAATTCTACCGCATGCACACAAACAAGCCAAGATCTATCTACTAGATTGTAGCAACGAGTCGATATAGGAACTCACCCTTGAAGATTCCAAAGCGGTTAACGAGAGCAGATTCTCGTGGGTGATGTAGTCGTACTCTTGCCGATCTCAAGATCGCGTAGACGAGCCTTCCGGCGCTGCGTTCCGGCAGCGCTTCCGCAGTCGGTCACACATTTGGTACTCGACGAAGACCTTCCTCTCCCTTGTTCCAGCAGGCAGCGGAGGTTGTAGCACTCTCCTCGCGATTCCGTGACCTGACGGCGTGTGGAAGTAGAGGGGAGAACCCGCAGGGCTTCGCCTTAAGCCGGTGCGAGTATGGTGGACTATGAGAGAGACCTTGGTGATCTAGGGTTTAGAGGGCACCAAGGGGAGGGTGTAGCTGGCGTCTAGGGCTTCGAGAAGCCCCAACTCGCCGAGTTGGAGGGGAAACCCTAGGCGACGACGGCTGCACTTGGAGGTGGAGGCGCGCAGGAGCTAGGGTTTGAGGTGTGTCGGAGAGGGGCAGCCCTGCCCCTCCTTATATAGGTGGGAGGGTGCGACTTGGAGGAGGGAGTCCTCCCCCAAGTCGGCCTCCTTGGCCGGCGGGTGGAGGGAGGAGACTTCCTCCCCAAGTAGGTTCTACTCTCCCTCCACCAAGCAAACTTGCCGTTTGACTTTTTCAAATTGGCGTTTGACTTTCAAACTAGGATTTGATTTCTCCCTTTATTTTGCCCAGCCAATTGACCTAGTACATGATGCAACCATTCCATATTGTCATGACACATTCATGTACCCTTCCCCTCCGGAGTGCCGGACCTTCCGGATCCTTCTAGAACATTCCTGGTGAAAACACCGGAATCATTCCCGAAGTCCGAAATAGGACTTTCCTTATATGAATCTTATTCTCTGGACCATTCCGGATCTCCTCGTGATATCCCGGATCCCATCCAAGACTCCGAACAACATTCGGTCTCTTACTCATCATTCCATAACTACTCAACAACATCGAATCCTTAAGTGTGTCTCCCTACGGTTCCTGAATTATGCGGACATGATCGAGACACTTCTCCGATCAATAACCAATAGAGGAATCTGAAAATTCATATGGCTCCCACATATTTCTATGATTACTTTGCGATCGAATGAACCACTTACATACGATACCAATTTCCCTTTGTCTCACGATAGTTTACTTATCTGAGGTTTTGATCGTCGGTATCTCTGTATACCTAGTTCAACCTCGTTAGTGATAAGTACTCTTTTATCATTCCCGTGATATGTGATCCCTTGTGAGCCAGTCACATGCTTGCAAGCTAATTGGATGACATTCCACCGAGAGGGCCCAGAGTATATCTATCCGTCATATGGATGGATAAATCCCACTCTTGATCCATGTGTCTCAACCCATGCTTTCCGAACACTCAATGCCACCTTTATAGCCACCCAGTTATGGTGTGGTGTTTGATGTCATCAAAGCATCCTTCCGGTGATGGTGATAAGCATGATCTCATGGTCGAAGAAATTAGGTTACTATGTATCAGAAAGCTTATAGCAATTAAACTATTAAAATGACTTGATCTTTATGCTATGCTTATCTATAGGAGTATGTCCATCATATCATTCTCCTAATGATATGACCTTGTTATTAACATCTCAAATGGTCATGATCAAGAAACCATGATCATCTATTAATCAACTAGCTAGTATTATAAAGAGGCTTTACCAGGGACTCTAATTTAGTTTACAAATCACACAAGTATTAATGTTTCTGGTTAATACTGTTATAACATGAATGTAAACATTTATCATAAACATAAAGATATAATAATAACTACATTTATTATTGCCTCTAGGGCATATCTCCAACAAAATTAGCCTAAATTTCATTCTGTTTTCCTTTTACTACACGTTTTACATGCTACATAGCAACATGTGGAATCTCAGTGTTTTCACATGAGTTGTCATAGTTTTGTGCCTTTGTGCCTAAGTGAACTAGTTGTCATAGTTTTGTGCCTTTCACTATTATTCCTATAATAAAACTAAAGCTTCAGCGTTTTCCTCATGGAATTCCTAAGCAATTTACTTGTCCTTTTTTATTCTCATACGACTAAGCTACTGCATTTTGATCCATAGAAGTTGCCTCCTTTGAGTGAGATCCTAGGATTCCCTAAGGGGTGTGTTCAGTTCGGGAACGAAGTGGAATGGAATGTCATGGTTCCATTCCACTGGAATGGGTTGGTTCCGTTCTTCTGTTCGGTTAGGACAAAAAATGTGTAATGGAATGGTTCCATCCTATGTTCAGTTGGGCCAAAAAAGTGGAATGGAATGGTTCCATTCTATGTTTGGGTGCATTTAGCAAAAAAGATGGCAACATAATAGAGAGAGTAAGAACATTTGGGTGACTTTAGCATAGAAGAATGGGTAGATTCCACAAATTTGGTGGAATGAGTGCATTCTGGATCTAGAGGGAATATTCTCTTTTGAGGAACCACCTCATTCCATTCCATTTCTCAACTGAACACTAGAACGGCTCTCAAGTGTGGAACCATTCTATTCCATTCCACTTCGTGACACCAACTGAACACACCCTAAGTCTACATTTTCATGAGGGAGGAGGTGCTGGAAAAGGTAAGGGGCAAGAGGAGAATCTATCTTGTCCTTCTTGAGTGGAGAACGTAATTTTTTTCCACGCCTTGAGTTAGATCTTTGGAGCCATGGAGATCACAAAAAAGAAGTGGACGATATCAACTTGTACACCAAGATCTGGGCAAGAGGACATAGGGTGTTGCGGTGGTTTTTATTTGGATCCTTTGGCGTGTGGGTTAGGCAGCGAGGGCGCGGATCCCGCGTGAAGTTGTCGATGTCTTTCCTTTTGAAAACGTACGACGAAGTGTGTTATTTTCCTTTTTAGGACGAGGGCTGAGGCATACTACACCTAGACCTCGGGGGTTGTCTAGCTATGTCATATATTATAGTGGTGAATATTTTATGGTAGTGATACAAGATATTTCTCATGCAATTATATAACAAACTCTAAAAACACTAGAAAATCATCAAGATCCCTCAAAAAGAAAGCAACAAAATCATCGAGTGATTCAAATTCCGTTTACTTTAAAGATGCAATCTTGTACTCATGTGAAGGAAGCCATAGGAAAATGACAAGGAGACCTGACATACCTATAACGTTTGAGGCCCCGGGGCAGTCGTCCAAAATGAAAAGAACAAAATCTTCATTAATTAGCATTGGATAATTATTATTTACGGAATATGACCCCACTCGGATTAGAGAGAATATTGATATGACCCAGTGGTATTCTTTATAGCTTCATCCTTGGGTTCTACAATAGTTTTATTTTTGAACCCGGTGCAAAAGATGTGCACTCGAGGCAACCACTATAGTAATTAAACAACATCGACAAGAGTATCAACACCAACATTTCACGGAAAACAACCAAACAACCTTGCTGGTGTCGCTAGGGAGTCGTGGGTATGAACCACCATTGTCGAAGATGTAGCTGTCAGAACAAATAATGCGAGAACCATCCTCCTCATGCCAAGCATGCTAGAAATTACAACACATATCCGGTAAAGGAAATTCTGGAGGGTCAAAGAGCGCTTATTATAGATGATGTTATCTATATCGATACAATGACCATAAGTATGATAGCTACCAAATACCTATTTATCGAAGAGAACTACTTTTAGTAACAACTCCACACATCGAACGGGTCCCCGTCCCATCTAATGAAGACAAGACCAACCCGAGGAGGGAGAACCGATGGATGGAGGGGTGGAGTTGTGGTAGCTAGGTTTCCTGGAGGGAGAGGGCAACGGGATGTGTCCCCATATATCTTGTTAACATGTTTTTTTTTTCGCTTCTAGCCTTACCCTTAGGGGTTTGGGGGAATGTGGAATATAGATAACTTGTTTCCTGCAAAACAGAAAAACTGTCTAACAGAATAAAACATTGTTTGATTGTGTTAAATATTACATGGACATATAGAACATGGTTCTCGGAAACATGAGTTTTTCAGTTTTGAGAAAAATGGGTATTAGTGGTTTTAACAAAAACGTGATTTCTGTTTACTCCGTTGCACCCCTTTTTCTCCCTAATGGACTCAATGGTACGTTAACAAGTAGTGTCCCGCTCTTTGCAAACAATTGTCTTTTTTCGCGCGTTATCTCGGAAACAACGCTCCTAAAGCCAAACAAGATTTTCTAACAACCGATTCTTAATCGAAGTAAAACTGGTTTTCCTAAAATTCAGTCTAAAATACATTTTTTGTAATCTAATCCCTAATATTGGCTATTCAAACAACCACTTAGGGTGTCAAGTGAGATTCTACCAAAATCCCACGGCTAGTTCATTTGGCAACTATTTACGTCTTTCGCTTAATTAACTAGATATATATATAAACACTAGTATTTTTGAATGTTTAAAGTGTTTATTGATAAAAAATAGGAAAAATTTGCCAGAGGACACCGTTATTTTTCGGCATTTGTGGAAACACACCGCTCAATTACGTCTTTGCCAGATACCATTATAATTTTTGACACATTTGTCAGAACATACCGAACAGCTAAAAACGGAAAGTTTGACTGTTTCCCATGAGATGGCCATCCTCTGACCGGTTCAGAACTGTGTTTTTCCATTCAATTTTTCTGTGCGATGAGAGGCCTGTACATTTTAGTTTCGGACATATATATATGAACCATAGATCTGGCTACTAGGTACACTGTGGACATATTCAATAAAACTTCTGTTCAAAAAAGATATTCAACAAAACTTCACGCAAATAATTGGGCTGAACGAACAGATTGAACAACTATTTGTTTATAACCAGTTCAACGTAACGGATCAACAGGCTCAACACAACAACCAAGTCTGGCCAGGCTCCATTGCATTGTTCAGAGCTAGGGCGCCGATGGCTCTGGCCAAAGCGACAGTGCAGGGGGGCTGGACTCCTCATGGCCTGGTCGCCATTTCCTGCTAGGGCGCGCGCTCACCCGAGGACACAGGGCAGGTGAGACAGAGATGAGGGAGGCAGAACTCGTAGGCGATGGAGAAGGGCAGTGCGCTCCCTGGGCGAGGTAGGCAAGCTCGCCCGGGATGAAGGAGTCGGGGCCGGCGGGCAACGGAGGCGGCCTCGCAGGGGACAATATGGAGGGCTGCAATAGGGTTCATGTGTTGATGCGACCGCTGTGGTTTCAAGGAAGGGGAGAAAAACGATTCAACATGGCCTTCGCAAATTTCTGGGCACACAAACTAAAGGGAAACTAGCATAATACCCGTGCGTTACTACGGGACAATAATCGTTGAAGTTGAATGCCCCGGTGTCATGGACATTCAAATTTATTTTGTCATCACACATGTAAAAAATACGAGATCATAGATACACGCCCATACATTTCTACAAAATTATAAATTTATTGAAAATATTTGATCATAAAAATGATTGTATATTATACTATTATCTCACCCACTTTTGACCTTGTATACAATTTTTTTTGCTATCGTAATAACTTCTTAAATACGGTTTGGCTCGGGCTCAACCAAAAAATCTAAGTAGCGTTGACAGAACATGCGCTATCATTTTCGTTTCGCTTGTCTTGCCGAAATAGGAAACAAAACAAAAACTCCGAAAACTAATAGTATACAGATACTTTATTAAATCAGTTTATTTTTACCTGGTGAGAGCAGCTAGTTGAATGCCCGTTTGTTGCTACGACTTTGTAAGTTTTATGAAATGCATATTTCTGCTATTCCCTTCGCTTAAAAGAATCATGTTTTAGATTTGTCTAGATTTTTATGTATCTATATACTAAAACAAAAACATGTCTAATATATGCGAATTAGGACAAATCTACAATATCCTTTAGAGAGAGAGAGAGAGAGAGAGAGAGAGAGAGAGAGAGAGAGTATTAAATCATGCACTAAAGGCAGAGATAATTAAAAAGGAAAAAAAGGCAGTTTATCAATCATCTACTCAATCCAAAGGTAGGACAGATGTAAAACTCAAGAACCAGTTAGGTGTATATTCATTGTAAGTAACATGCACAACACTTTAGATTTAAGTAATAATTGATCACTTTGCCCTTTTTGCCAAAGTAAAATACCAGGGGGAAACTAAAACTGCAACGTTTCATCAATATGTTAAAAAGTAGTAATTAAAAGAATCCCCTTTCATATATGTTTGTTGCTTATAGATGTAAACATAAGTCTAGGAAATAAATATCAGTCTAAGACAAAGCTGTTTTATCATAATAAACCTTGACAACATATTTAAAGATGAAGACACGTCGGCTAATCATATTCTAAGATGAAGACGCATCTGCTAATCTCCTGCACAAATAACCAGTTGTGGATAAAAATCTTTTCCGACAACAGGAAGAACCAACAAATCCAATATTCAATACTCAATCAATCATGATTCGACAGTTGAGACCCACCACCACGACACGCATAAGTCAACACTATCAAGAAACGAGGTGCCTTGCAAATTTCAGAAACGAGGTGTGCCTGCTAGCTGAAATGTCAACTAAGTGGTTAAGCGCTGATATATTCACCAGAACTGTCGCTGATCACAACTTCGTAAAGTGACGAACCCACAGGTGGTCAGAACGTGTAATTAAAAGCTTTGATTGATCAAGCTTAGGTCCAGCCTAGCACAGAGTTGATCAACCATCGGCAGATCTCTGACCAACGGAACCCCAGCGGCACATCTGCCATGGACATGACGACGACGCCATCGCCGAACTTGGTGTTCTCGGTGATGCGCGCGTGAGGGCGGACATGGGCACCGAGTTCCCAAGGAGCGCAGAGGCAGTAGCGGGGGGCTCCGGGTCAGAGCCCTCCACCGAGGGCCGCTCCAGGAGGTGCTTCAGGTTGGGGCCGGTGAAATTGAATTGCTTCTCGAAGACCACCGATGAGAGCCACCACCGCTCCATATTACAGGCATCGCTCGCTGCCACCGATGAGAGCACCTTCCCGCCGGCTCCCGAGCCTCTGTCCGTGCGTAGGTCCTGCACCTGCGCCCGAGACGGCGCGGAGAGCTCGTCCCGGCAAGTTGGGTTGGTCGCTGGGTGAGCTCGTCCCGGCCAGTTGGGGTAGTGGGGTGGTCATTTTCCTCTGCGTTCCTCCGGCCGCTCCACCCCCACGAGGTCCATCTCGCTCTCGCTGCAGATGTAGTTAGGCGTCGGGCAGGGGGCGACTTCTCACGCGCCACCCGGGGAGAGCAGGCACGACAAACAACAGCAGGGAGTCACGGGAGAGAGCGCCTCGAGCTCGTCCCGTACGGCCATGGCGGGAGCTTATTTGGGACGAAGCTAGTTGTAGGAGGTGACTCATGGCACGGTTAATAGGGTAGTGGAGAAGTGGAAGATCTGCATTGCTGGTGGTGCTCCAGGCCGATGGCGGGATACCTGGCCGCGTGCGCCTGAGAGGGAGCGCCGGGGTCCAGATCGTGGTCCACCGCATGCGGCCCCGGCTTCCGACTGGCGGCGGCGTTCGAGGGGATAATGTCGTGTTGACTAAGAGAGAACGAGGGGTTACTTTGACTTGCGGTGCCATACTACATAATATCCACAAACAGCCAGGGGCAAAACGGTCTAACATAAAATCAAAACCAAAAATTGGAACGGACGAACCTACCTG
This sequence comes from Avena insularis, assembly GCA_023614405.1. Lineage (NCBI taxonomy): Eukaryota > Viridiplantae > Streptophyta > Magnoliopsida > Poales > Poaceae > Avena > Avena insularis. The sequence goes on from CM042689.1 coordinate 4,533,300, forward strand.
TATGTAAATTAGTAGATAGATTTGGTAATTCATGTGCCTAAAAGTCAAGCTTTCTGTATTTGTATGTTCAGTGTGTTCCGGCAAATGTGTTAAAAATTATAATGGTATCTAGCAAAGACATAATTAAACAGTGTGTTTTGGCAAACACCGAAAAATAACAGTGTCCTCCAGCAAATTTTCCTAAACAAATATATAATAATACATATTTATCGAAAAAACATACAGTAATATATTTTGTATAAATATCTGCATTATAATTTTATGTTTTTATATTAAAGGCCCCCGGTTTCTAGGTTTGCCGCGGGCCCCTGAAATCTCAGGACCGGGCCTAAGCGTTAGAGGCAATTATTGTCTCCTAGTTTGCTCCTTGGGTTTGACATTTTGTGTGGACTAGTTGTCCCATTAATTCTTTTTGGGGCCAGATAGATATATTATATATCCACTACCCCGGTGGTGGCGGTTTCGATCGGCTATCGTCGTGTGGCATTCTTGGCGCAAGTGCGAATGTCGTCGTTCATGTACTGTTCAGGGCGGGGTTCTGATGTTGATGTGTGCCTTGTATGCTAACGCTTGTTCTTCTTCTTATTCTTTTCCTGCAGGGCGGGGGAGGGTAAAATCTAGCGCTTGGCTGCAAGGAACTGCTCTGTACGTCAAGCTGAGATGGACATTTGTACTAGTAGTACCATTCAACCAGCCGCGGCGGAGGAAACGTCTGCATAGCGGGGGGCACACGAGTTCCTTCGTTAGAGACCGACATCATACAGGCGGTCGGTCCACCATGGGCTAGATCGGCAGCAGGGGTTTTGAGTTTTGACCGGACGTTGTGGACCGAGCAGTGCACTCGTTTTCCGACTCCGAAAGCAATGGCCGCGGACTTGGGACTAGTACGGAGTAGTTTTTTTTTTCCCGAAGCAGACAGGAACTTTCTTACTTTGATGCTCGATCCACACAGACCCCCGACCTGCTCTCGGCACCGGACATGTCAAGGAGTGTGAAGCCACGGCCTCGTAGGCTCGTACGTCACGCCGGCGCGATTAATGTGAACCACCCCCGGCCTTTCTTCTTCGCGCGCCATTTTTTCAGATCGTGGTGCACGTGCATTTCTTTCGGCCTTTCTTCTTCTTCGCGCGCCATTTTTTCTCCAGTTACGAGCAGATCGTGCGTGACGCGCGCGCGCATCATAATCGGCGGCGGCCGGAGACCCACCGCAGACGGCAATCATTTGAACCTTGCGACCTCTATCGCCGCCGATAAGCCTGCACCTATCATCAGGAATATATGCAAAGTTGGAATCCAATGGGCGGGGCTCTCGTCGAACTGTATATTGTTAGATAGATCTCTCCCACGTTCGGGCCCAACGGTCCGAACGGAGTCCCTCATCGCGCCATAATCGGGGGCCTGTCGCCAGCGTGTATATAAAGAGGTGTGTGTGTGTGTGGGGGGGGGGGGGGACGCACACGGTACGAGGTTCACCGTACGCCGCAGCCCCCCACCTACACACCCACTGATTAGGGTTCGCGCTAGGCCGACGAAAAGCTCCGCCGCCACCACTCTCTACCACCCACGCTCACGCCGTCGCCCTCTTTCCCATGGCTAACGACAGCGGCTCCAGCTCCGGCACTAGCCCCGGCATCCCCTCTGGCTCGTGCTTGTCGAGCCAGGGCGCAGGTAGTCTCACCCTTCCTCTCTTCCCCTCTCAGATCTACGAGCTCTACCTTACAGTACATCTAGCAATGATAGATTAGATCTAACAATGGTATCAGAGCGAGCTAGATCTAGCTTTCACGGTAGAAAAGAAAAAGGAAAGAAAACCTAGATCTAAAAGTGCGCCTGCCCTATGGCCGCGCCGTTCCTCTCGATCTAGATGAGCATCAATGCGAGGCATCTAGACGAAGAACACACCCCTCTAGGGCAAAGAGAAAGAAAGAAAAGAAACCCCAAAAGAACCCTAGATCCCGCATGCAAAGGGCGCTTCCACTTGGCCACTTGACGGCGGCGCAACCACTCGCCGGTGGATGCGCTCGTCGGCAAGGAGCCAAGGGAGCGCCGCCGCTTCCTCTCCTCTCTCTGCCTAGAAATGGCAGCTGCGGGGTGTGGGGAAGGTGGAGAACAAAGAAGGGGGAAGGGGGGCAGCAGCGTGAGAGAGAGAGGGAGGGGCTCGCCGCCGGCGCCATAGCCGGCGGGGCGGCCTCCTCGCCTTGACCGCTCGCGCGCGCGCCGCCAGAGAGAGGGGAGCGAGTGAAGGGGCGCGCGGGGAGGGGGGATGTGGCTTAGGGTTCCAGGGGGCGCAGGGTAGGGGCGGCTTTTGTTTTGGCTATCGGCGCGCGTGGCCGCACGATCTAGGGCGGTAGGCGACGGACGGCTGGGATCGCGCCGCTCGGAGGCTGTCTGGCAGTCAAGCGTCATGGGTCATTGGCTCGACGGGTCGTACTGGCAGTTGCTGCTGAGCCGCAGCTTAAGAGGTCAGGCAGCGAGCGGTGCGCCAGTGGCGCAGCTGGCCTGAGCTGTCTTTGGCCCAGAGCGGCATGCAAGTCACAGCACAGGCTGTGGGCCGCTGCTTTTCTGAAAAAGGGCCAGAGGGTTAACAGTTCAGTTTTTTTTCTGTTTTTTTAGTCTTTTCTATTTACAGAAGCTATATTTTGATGTTTTTCATCAATTTTGAGAGTTCTTTGCACAATTTTTTCTAGTCATTTTATTTCAGTGAATATTTGTCTGGAGAATGGAATAGATGCAGAATTTTTCTGTAAAGTTTGAAGTTCTATGAAAGTTGTAATATTGTTTCCGCTGCAAATAGTTGTTTTAAATTGCTTAAATGCAATAAAGTTTGTTTAAATTTTGTCATAAAGATGTGATAAAGTAATTTTAAAGTTGATTATGCTCCATGTTATTAATTGACCAACGTTATTTCATTGAGTATTAAAGGTGCATTTAATTTTATTTCTACCCAACGGTGATGTAATTTTAAATGGCACAAACAATTGCATGCTTAATTTATACCAATGTTTGTATGCGCCGAAGTGGACTGGGTGGTTGACACCAAGCAACCAGTCAAACCTGCTGACCCTGTGAAGGGCGATGCTGAGGAAAGTGCTGCATTTGAAAAAAGAAAGAGGGACCATGCTCCTTTGGAGCTGGCTTACTCGGTAGACAATCAAAAATGGGTGAACGCCAACAAGAAATGTTTGACTTTTATAAAGAACACAATTGAGAACGCTATAGTAGGCTCAATTGGAGAGTGTGCCTCCATGGGCTTAATACTCAGAAGATAAAGAGCAGCCTTGGCTCTTCAAAGATGTATGCAACCCAGCTGTTAAAACAGCTGGTGACAGAGAAGTACACGGGAGGGCCACACGGCATAAGAGAGCACATCTTAAGGATGTCAAACATGGCAGCCAAGCTGAAGCCCATGGATGAGGACCTCGAGCTAAAGCCTGCACTTCTGGTGCACCTGGTGATGGCCTCTCTTCCACAGCCATTCGAGAACTTCGTAATCAACTATAACATGTCCCCTGAAAAGTGGGACATTGAAAAGACCATTGGGATGTGCTCCCGAGAGGAGGAAAGGCTGAAGGCTCTTCACGGTGGTTCCTTAAACTTCATGAAGGACAATAGGAAGAGGAACTTCACCAATAGTAACCATGGTGGCTCACCTTCCAAGCCACATGGCAAGGGCCCATAGCAGCACCAGCACCAGTACCAGCAGTCCACCCCTGGGGAAAAAGACCAGTGCCACCACTACAAAAAGGTTGGCCACTACAAGAAGGATTGTCCAGTATGGCTGAAGTACATAATGGCCAAAAACGGTAAAGATATAGTCTCTTTTGTTAATGAATCTCTGTATGAAAAGTTTTCTAGATCTACTTGGTGGATTGACTCTGGTGCAACTGTTCATGTTGCCAACTCTTTACCGGGGTTCCATTCGACAAGGATTTTGCCAAAAAGAGAAAGACTCATTGAAGTGGCGAATGGGATTGAAGCAGAAGTGGAGGCTGTTGGCGACATTCCTCTGGAGCTGGTTGATGGCTCTTCTCTTTTGCTTAAGGATGTTCTTTTTGTTCCTTCCATTCATAGAAATTTAATAAGTGTATCGTGCTTGGACAAAGATTCGTATGAGTGCTATTTTAGACATGGCAAATGTGCCATTTGGTTAAAAGATATTTGTGTGGGTGTTGCTATCCTACATGACAAGCTATATTTATTATCTTTGCATGAGAAAGTATTTTCTGTGTGTGATGTAAATGAACAAGTTCCCTTGTCGAACAAAGATCAAAAGAAAAGAAAGCGAACTCTTGACTCATCGAAGTTATGGCACTACAGATTAGGCCATATTTCGAGGGGAAGAATAGAAAGCCTCGTTAAAAATGACATTCTTCCTCCGTTAGAGTTCTCAGACATAGACAATGCAAAGATTGCATTAAAGGAAAGTATGTAAAACAAATTAAAAAGGGTGCAAACCAAAGTATAGCTACACTAGAAATAATCCACATGGACATTTGTGGACCGTTTCCGGTGAAAAGTGTGGATGGCTATGATTCATTCATAATATTCATGGATGATCACTCCCGATATAGTTATATTTATCCAATTAAAGAAAGATCTGAAGCATTGGATAAATTTAAAATTTTCAAAGCTGAAGTAGAAAATCAGCATGATAAAAGAATTAAGATAGTTCGGTCCGATCATGGGGGAGGGGGGAGTACTACAGTCGGCATACTCCATATGGTAAAGTACCAGGACCCTTTGCAAGGTTCCTGCAGGAAAATGGAATAGTCGCCCAGTATTCTATGCCGGGCGAACCTCAGCAAAACGGAGTAGCTGAAAGGCATAACCGTACCCTTATGGATATGGTGCGCAGCATGATGAGATACTCCACCCTCCCATTGGGATTGTGGATGGAGGCTCTTAAAATCGCCATTCATATTCTGAACAGAGTACCAACTAAGTCGATGCCCAAAACACCGTATGAATTGTGGACAGGCAGAGTCCCCTCTCTGCACCACTTGAGGGTCTGGGGGAGCCCAGCTGAGGCAAAAGTTTTCAATCCAAACATTGCAAAGTTAGACCCAAAAATAGTATCTTGCCACTTCATTGTCTATCCAGATAAGTCAAAAGGCTATCGTTTCTACTGTCCTGACAGATACACAAAGTTTGCAGAAACGAGACATGCAGTCTTCTTGGAGGACGAATTGATGAGGGGGAGCACGGTAGCTCGGGAAATTGATCTTGAGGAGAAGAGGGTGCATGCACCTAATCCGATGACTCAGGAGCCATTTTTCTCGCTACCTATTGTGCCACCATCTACAACCCCTGAGGTTGTGGTGCCGACACCTGTTGTGACTCCACACGTGACAACAATGGGCGAAAGTTCGGAACCTGTCCATCAGGAGCCACCTGAACCCACTGTTGAGCACGAAAGGGAGCCAGAACAACCACATACTGACAGTGTGCCTGAACCCGAGGCAAGAAATGAGCAAGAGTCTGATGAACTCATAAGGTCTAAAAAAGAACGAAGACCAGGCATTTCCAAAGAAATTTACAAAGTCTACAACGTAGTTCATATGGAGGGCGATCCTACCTCATATGAAGAAGCCATGAGTAGCCCTCACTCAGCCAAGTGGGTGGAGGCAATGGAAGATAAAATGAAATCAATGAGTTCCAACAATGTTTGGGACTTAGAGGAAATTCCTAAAGGAGCCAAAACAGTAGGATGCAAATGGGTCCACAAAACAAAGTATGACTCTAATGGGAATGTAGATAAGTACAAAGCAAGACTTGTGGCAAAAGGTTTTACGCAAAGATAAGGCGTAGATTACAATGAGACTTTTTCTCCGGTCTCGTGTAAGGACTCCTTCAGAATCATCATGGCACTAGTTGCACATTTTGATTTAGAGTTGCATCAAATGGATGTTAAGACGACATTTTTAAATGGAGATTTAGAAGAAAATGTTTACATGAAACAACCCAAGGGTTTTTTCATGGAGGGGAAGGAACATATAGGATGCCGCCTAAAGAAATCCATTTATGGGTTAAAGCAAGCCTCTACGCAGTGGTATTTAAAGTTTAATGATACAATTAAAGGATTTGGATTCAAGGAAAATGTTGAGGACAACTGCATTTATGCAAAGTTCAAAAGTGGGAAATATATTTTCCTAATTCTGTATGTGGATGACATCCTACTTGCCAGCAGTGATGTTAGTCTACTACTAGAGACAAAGAAGTTCTTGTCATCAAACTTTGACATGAAAGACCTTGGTGAAGCTTCTTATGTTTTGGGCATAGAAATTCACCGAGATAGAAAGAATGGAGTGTTAGGACTGTCGCAGAAAGCATATTGTGAAAAGATTTTAAAAAAATACAATATGCATGCGAGTAATGCAACACCTGCTCCCATAGTCAAGGGCGATAGTTTTGGGAAATCCCAATGTCCAAAGAATCAATATGAGATCGATCAAATGAAGTCAGTACCATATGCTTCGGCTGTTGGAAGTTTATAGTATGCACAAGTGTGCACTCGCCCTGACTTAGCTTTTATCACCGGGGTACTCGGTAGATATCAAGAGAATCCAGGCATAGAGCACTGGAAGATGGTAAAGAAAGTTTTGCGTTATGTGCGAGGCACAAAAGGCCTCATGCTAACATATAAGAGATCTGATTCCCTAGGGATAAAAGGGTATTCAGATGCGGATTTTGCGGGAGATAAAGACAACAGAAAGTCCACGACAGGGTATGTCTTTACTCTCGCAGGAGGTGCTATTTCGTGGAGAAGCGCCAAACAGTCGATAGTTGTATCATCTACGATGTATGCAGAATTTATAGCATGTTATGAGGCCATGGGACAGGCGTTATGGTTAAAGAAATTTTTACCCGACTTGAAAGTGGTTGACTGCATTAGCAGGCCACTAAAGATGTACTGTGACAACGAGCCCGCAGTATTCTATGCTCACAATAACAAGTCGAGTAATGCTACAAAGTCTATAGATATAAAGTATTATGTTGTGAAGGACAAAGTCCAGGATCAAACTATAAGACTCGAGCATATAAGGACAAAGGATATGCTTGCGGATCTGCTAACGAAAGGCTTACCACCCAATGTGTTCAAGGAACACATAGCCGGCATGAGTTTAATGGAAAGCCTATGATTCCTGGACTACAGAGGCCCAAAAGTAACTGGATTTGTTTCAAAACATGAAGGTATATAGTGGCTGTCTGATTCTATCGACAATTGAGCTGAGACGATGAAACATGTTCTATGTATCATTCTGTGATGAAATAAGTAAAGTACAAAGTTAAAAGTAAAGTCGAGATCTAGGGGGAGAATGTTAGATAGATCTCTCTCACGTTCGGGGCCAACGGCCCGAACGAAGTCCCTCATCGCGCCCTAATCGGGGGCGCCCAACCCTATCCATGGTTGGTGGGCCGAGGTGGGGGGGGGGGGGAGGGGGACGGACGCACACGGTACGAGGTTCACCGTGCGCCGCAGCCGCCCACCTACACACCCACCGATTAGGGTTCGCGCTAGGCCGACGGGAAGCTCCGCCGCCACCACTCTCTACCACCCACGCTCACGCCGTCGCCCCCTTTCCCATGGCTAACGACGGCGGCTCCAGCTCCGGCACTAGCTCCGGCATCCCCTCTGGCTCGTGCTTGTCGAGCCAGGGTGTAGGTAGTCTCACCCTCCCTCTTCCCCTCTCAGATCTACGAGCTCTACCTTACGGTACATCTACCAATGATAGATTAGATCTAACATATATATGATCCTGTACGTACGTGGATATTCAGGGTGACGCAGGGTGCCGCAAAATAGGACATCAAGATCCGGTGTGCAGCTGAGTGTTGTGACATTTTGTCAAATTCTCGAATTAGCCGCCGTACATCAGTCGTCATATCAGTTGATTTCGTCTTTGTCAAAACATAAAAAGAAGAATCAGTTGATTTCGTAGCTGCATTATATATTTGCGGGCGGAAGAAGAACATGCTCTTTCCTTTGTCTATATTGATTGAGCTTTCAACATCTTTATATTATTTCGTGGGGCAGTTTGTTGCGTGGCTCAACTCTCCACGTATCCACCCTCAAAAAAAAAAAAAAAAAACTCTCCACGTATCCGGATCCGGCCGCCGTACGTAGCATGAGATCTACCTAACCCTTGTAGCAAGATCATGGGCTACATTACGACCATGCATCGCTAGGACAATGTTAGAAATTTGGCAAATCACACGTGTTCTGGAAGGAACCGTACGTATAAGCTAGCTAGGTGAATGTTGATGGTGTTGTTATGTGAATCGGAGACTGAGACACACACCAGAGCGGCTAATTGTGCTTATAAAAGCCGTTTTATATCATGCATGGCTGCTAACACGTTGCGTTGCAGCGGGCACATGCCCTCTGACATGGACCAGTACTACCTGAAGAGAAGAAATTAAGAGAGATATTTAAACCTCTCACGCAAGAAAATGGCAAGGAATTAGTGTGGAATCTGTTATTACTTGGCGAGACTTACGACTTAGCAAAGTGGATGAAGGTATTATAAGTATACTTTCACAATTGGTCCAAAATCTTGAATCGAGGAGGGTAGTGCGCTGCGCTGCGCTACGACGGCAGCAATATGGAACATTGGTCTCCTATGGCCCCGTTTGGAAGCCATCTAAATATAAGAACATGTCTAACAGATCTCTTAAAAGGGCCAAACCCGTATAATAACCGCCGGCTCTATCCGGCCGTCTAACAGACCCCGTAAAAACGGTCCCCGCTCCGATTTTTGCTGTTTTCGATTACGGGGCGTGTCTTCGCCCGCTACTTGTGCGGGGTGGGAGCGGGGATAGAGAGCCAAACTAGTATCCCATTTCCAAAACCGCGCGTGGACATTTCAGTTCCCTCCACCCATTTTCCCCCGCGCGCCGCCGCAGCCACCCGCGTGCCGTCGTCGAAATCCGTCAGATCCGCGCCCCTCCGCCGCCCGTCGAGCCGCGCCGAGCTGCGTCGACGCCCGCCGCACCTCCGCCGCACCCCCGCCGAAGATCCGCGTCCCTCCGCGCGCGCCGCCGCACCCCCGCCACGGTCTTCTCCGTCGTTTTCGCCGGTGAGTATTCCGTCGCGTTCTTCTTCGTTCTCGCCGGTAAAATGGACGTGTTTGGGGCTGATGTATGCTTCACCGTGGTAGATGGCTTCGGAGGATGTGCACATGGCGGATTTGGACGCGACGTCGACCGATTGGTCTTGGTCCTCGTCGGATTTCGAAGATTCGGACCTCGACGAGGTGCTCAACGACGACGAGACGGAGATGTTGCTGCTCCTGTTCGGCATGAAGCACATGGCGGACCGCGCCAAGCTGCCGGATCAGCGGAAAGGATCCGTGATGGGGCGTATGTGCATTCCGCAGAACCGCGCATTCGGCCACGAACAGCTGATGCAATATTATTTTGCCGAGGTACCCTAACTATGCAACCCTTGTCAAGTCTATAAAAGAGAAAAAGGACAAGGCTTTGACAAAAAAGGAAGCTTGCTTCACCAAAAATCAAGAGGCATGCCGCAAGGATATTGAGGGAGCTTTTAGTGTCTTGCAAGCAAAGTTTGCAATTGTCCAGGGTCTGCAAGGTTTTGGGACAAGGAAACTCTTGTTGATATCATGACATGTTGTGTGATTCTTCACAACATGATCATTGAAGATGAAAGAGGTTTGAACTTGCCATGTTACTATGACAATGTTGGCACCCGAGTGCAGCTCGAGAGGATCCCTGATCGGATTGAAGCTTTTCTTGCAGCTCATCGAGGCATTGAAAATGCCGAGACTCATCACCAGCTCACCCAAGATCTGATTGATCACCATTGGCAGTTGCATGACCAATGAGTTATTACATTCATTTTCTATTGTTGTATGTGTGAAACATTCATTTCCTATTGTTGTATATGTGAAACATTTGTTATTTGTTTAATTCTTTCATTAGAACATTTGTTGACATTTCCGAAAAACATTATTGTAATAATTATGACGATTATTGTGTGATGTAAAACATTTATTTTATGTGAATGTTGTGTTGGTTCTAATATCCAATTTGTCAAAAAACCCTGTTTTGAGGGGTTGAAAACTCGTCCGAGCTAGCAGACCCGTATCATTCTGTTTTACGTGGTGGGGATAAGGGGTCTGCTAGTTCGGACGAGTTTTCGGCCGGCGAAAAGTGAATACAGGGCCCTCTACTCGCGTTTTAAGGGGCGAAAAAATACGGGGCCTGTTAGACATGCTCTAAGCACCGGCGATAAGGTTCACAAAGGCATTTTTACTCGCCGTGGACAGAACCTGTGAAGTAAACAATGAGCTAGCGTATCAAAGGAGAGGACATGGCCATCGAGGGTACGGGGTATCCAACAATGAGACTAGCACAAATAGGCGGTCGCAATTGTCTATTCTGTGTATTTGCGAGTGTATTTATAGGGATTACAAGAAATTATCTTAATTCCGCAAAATTTCTGTAGTTTCCAAGCCGGATTTAGACAGGATAATCCTGAGATATCTCAACAAAATCTTTTATTGTTGCCTACATTAAAAACTCTTCATTGTATGTTTTTGGTAAAAAGTATTTATGGGGATTGGATAAACATCAAATCCCCCTCATCCGCAAACCACTTGCCGGTAAAAATATGAGACAAGTAAACAAACCCTTATGGGGGTCTTCCATATCCTCTTAAACAGGGCCGTATCCGAGAAAATAGGGGCCCGGTGCGAAACCAGAAATTATAGGCCTTTGACGTGATGGTTGGCCATACGGAAAACATGATTTTCTAATATATAAACCTTCTCCTAAATGCAATGTATCAAATACTAAACACGGAAAAAAATAGAGTGAAACGACATTGGATTGATTTTTGAAGCACACGGCTCTGAGAGTCCAAATTCTCCCCATCTTGATGAATCGGCGATCGCGACGAAGCACTCGTTGCCAGGCCTCCAACTCCAATCCATGCATCTAGATTGCAAGGGCGGCAGTAGACAACAAGGGATTAGAGGAAGCATAGATGAGATATTTACATGAAAGCACTAAACGAGAGTAGATGAACCTCAATAGGAAGATGAAGAGAAAATGGTATGGGAGGAAAATATACTCCCTCAAGGTACTACAATTTAAATGAGGTGCAGATCTATTTTTGGAAAATTGCGATGGCTTTATTCCTTGTAAGAGCCATGATTGGAAGACGAACAAAATTATGCTCGTATAGCAAGAGAAAAAAAGGACAGAGAGAGACGCGTATGAGTTAGGGCCTATCAAGTTAATTCGGTTGCTGATTTCCAGGCCATATGCAGCAGTACTCAATGGAATTAGACTCAACTAACCGATAATTATTCTTATTAAATAGGAGTATTTGTTTAGCACGAAAATTTAGGGCCCTCCTAATCTGGAGGCCCTGTGCGGTCGAACCTTTTGAACATGCGTCCGGTACGGGCCTGCTCTTAAACTAGGGGAAAATGGTTGTTTGTCATGTGTCTTGGCCTTTGCCGAGAGCAGTTTATCATGGCACGTGACAAAAGTAATCTTCCTGACTGTCAGCAATGAAGCAGTCAGCAAATAATGAATTGTCCCATGAGAAGTGGAGAAAAACTTGGTAAAGTTTAACTCCCAGTAAAGAGCCTAAAATCTCACGGCCAATATGTGCTCTCGGCAAAGAACCCAGCCACATGTGCCCACCCGTCTCGTTTGACGGAATAAGGATATGGTGCGTCTTCTTTGTCGAGAGCATTCCGTTTGGCTCAGGGCAAAGTATACCTTTGCCGACTCTTAGTCTCATCAGTAGAGATTAAAAACAATCTGTTTCTTTTATTTTTCCATTCTCATTGTATAGTTTCATATAATCTACCCAAATTTAGCCATGAGGTGCATCTTTTCATTCTAATCAATATCGCCAAAAGTAGTTCCAATTTTTTTGTAAAAAAAAACCATTTTTCATTTTCTAAGTGCCAACTTGGTGTTATTTTGTTAAGCAAGTACACAAAATATAGTGCAAAATTTCATCACTCTAATTTTCACATAAACTAGACCATATTTGATAGAAAATTCCCATTTTTATAAAATTATCAATATCTTTAGTTACTTTCGTCCATTTAAATGACTTTATATCGATTCAAATTTGAACTGCAAGTGTGTTATAACTTGGTACTAAAATTCACCAAAGTCATTTTTAGATACACAAGTAGTCATTATATACAAGAACCGGTGATAGTTGAAAGATCCAACCCCTTGTTGTGAATGGCCATGCCTAACGATTTTGGCCCGTTTTGAAAAAAAGGAAAGAAAATGATAAAAAATAAAAAATGCAATCCTTCTGTATGGAGTACTTTTATTTGTACTAGTTATAATCCAAAATATCAAACTTGCAATATAACAAAATGAAAGAAGTTTCATAAAACGTGCTATCATGTGCGAACATTCATGGCTTTTGATGACCCACAAGTATAGGGGGTGTATCGTAGTACTTTCGATAAATAAGAGTGTAGAACCCAACGAGGAGCAAGAAGTGTTGACCAGTGGTTTGGATCAGGTGTAAATACTTAGCAAACAGATTTTTAGGGTTATTTGATAATGCAAAAAATAAAGTGCGAGACAATAAAAGACAATGATAATAATTGCAGCAAGTGGCCCAATTCTTTCTTTCAAAGGACAAACCGGTTGTATTACTTATGAGGACCAAACGTTCTCGAGGACACATGTGAATACTGTCAAGTCCTTTCGCTTCATATAGTTGATTAATCTTCTTTAGTTAGGAAGTGTTGTGTGGGTGAACCTATGCTAATGTACCGACCTTACTTGGACTGATACATACTTGTGATTAAACCCCTTGCAAGCATTCGCAACTACAAAAAAGTAAATAAGATAAAAACCTAACCACAACATTAAACTCTGAGATCCTACACTCTCTTATGCAAAGGTTTTCTAACGGGGGTTTAGGTTTCTGTCACTCCGGCAACTCCATAATTAGTAGCCAAATACACAATGCATTTCCCTAGGCCCATAAAGGTGAAGTATCATGTAGTCTACGTTCACATGACACCACTAGAAGAATAGCACCACAACTTAAATATCAAACCATTGAATATTTCTCAACACAATTCTACTACTAACAACATGACTTCTCCCATGTCCTCAAAAACTAAACGAACTACTCACGAGACAACATATGGATCAAGATCAGAGATGATATAATGATAAGTAACAATCTAAACACAAATAATAATTCAATGGTTCCACTCAATAGCATCAACTACAAAAGTAATCAACACCGGGAAAGTTTCCCCTAGAACTATGCAAGATTCAACTCAATTGTTACAGCGGGATGGAGTGATGGTGATGGTGCTGGTGGAGATGATGGTGAAGATGATGATGACCCCGATGAAGTCTAGCTTGATGACTGTGTTGATAGCAACGATCTCCCCTCTCCGAGAATGAATTTCTCTAGCAGAATTCTGCCTGCCGGAGAGCTCTTTCTCTCTCTGTAGTTTCTGCCCCGCAGAGGCGGCGAAATCTTTCTGTGGTCGCTCCTCGAGTCTTAGGGCTTCGAGGGGATGTTATAGGCGAAAGGGTGATGCCATAGCTGGGCTAGGGTGGCCACACCACCTGGTGGCGCGGCCTAGGGGGCAAGGGGTGGTGTGGGCCCCTGTGGCCCATCTCCACTTCTCCTTCTGGCTTCCTTCGTCTTCTGAAAAAATAGGGATTTCCATATATTTTTGGAATTTTCTGATCTTCGTGAATATTGCAACCGGACACCGCTTTTTTCCATCAGAATCCTGACTTCGGCAGTTCATCCTCCAAAAGTCATCCAACATGCAAAATAGATGAAATAACATAAGTATCACCTCTTAATATGAAATATATCAATGAATAAAAGTAAATTATGATATAAAATAGTGATGCAAAATGGACGTATCAGCTCTCAACCCAAAAAATATCCTCTTGTCGTGGCCATAGAGGATACATGGAACCCCAGCGATGAAGGAGGTCACATGGCTCTAACACGATCCACCTCGTGCTTCACGAGGTCCTCCACTGTGCCGTCATTGCTGACAGTCATGTGCCTCTCTATCGAGCCGAATCACCGCCATCCACGGTGATGGCCTCCTCCTTTGATACGCTTTGCTGCCACCAACATATGTCCCCTGTAGCTTCACTACCATCGTTCTAGCAGCTCGTCGTCACCATATTCCTCATGTAATAGCCCAAAGAATATGACACGAGGAAGGGTAGACATAGAATATGTGCATGTGCATAACATGCATCTAAAATTGAGGGGGATTTTTTTGCTTTTGATCCTAAATGACTAAAATGTTGAAGTTTAGTCCAGTGTTGAGTTATAAATAGGTCAACACTAGTAATTAACCTAAATTTGATCATGAACTAAGTTGAAATTCAAATTTGAGGAATTCCAATTTGAACTAGTTAATAAGAGAGTTCTAAGACTCAAATGCAATCATTCATCAACACACATCACAACATAGTTCTACAAAGAACTAGAATAAAACACATAGATTTGATTTCAAAATTTAAGTTTGAGTTTATCAAACTTGAGTTCAAATACATGTATACATCACAAGAGGAATAAAACACATAATAATAAAAACAAGCACAATTACCAAACTTAAATCTTTATTCGTTATAAAATGGATAAATGTTTTGTACAAGGAAGAAATTACATGAATCTGGAACCTAGTACAAATTATCAAAACTAAAAAACCGCTAAACCTATTTACCAGTCTTCTTATCCTCAATTTGGATAAATCTACTTTTCATCAATACCTACAAAAAACAACATGGAAACCCCAACACCTTCGCCTCTACATCGTCTTGGTGACGTCAGATTCGAATACTCCCTTACACTCATGAACGAGTCAGGGGCCACTGACGAGGTCATGGGCCCTAGGTAGGCCCACCAGGTATAAAGGAGGCCCACTTGGCAAAGGGGATTTGTCTACTTGTGCTTTGCTATCTGTCTTTGCCGAGAGTAGCACTCGACAAAACCTTTGTCACAAGCTTATAGGCCTTTGACGAGAGTTTTGGGCATTCCGCAAAACGTCTAGACTCATGTAGTGTTAGTCTAGCAGCCCATATGCCCACTGAATTAGGGTTTGCTTTATGATTGAATGTGCTCAACTCCCGGCGAAAAAGTAAAAGTGGTTTCTCTTCAATGGACTTAGAAACAATTATTTCATGGTCAATATTCAATTCCTTCATACTTAAACAAATCCCAATGACCAAGTTGAATGGTCATTAGCCTCAACTTAGGCATAATTACTTCTAAATTCCCTAAGAAATAACATTACGGAAAGGAAAGTTCTTTACGACTCTGAGTTTTGGTCTCTCATAGGGGAGTAATATGGCATTCAGGACGCATTTTAAGTTTATATTTTTAGAATACACCCTGGAAAGGCGTCTTAGCTTTTATAGAAGGATTGCCAAGCGGCAGATTACAACAAAGCCATCGCGATGACTACAAACACTTCCAATAAGGGAGGTAGCTCCCTGAGAACGAAAACCTAATCTCTCATCATCCACCTCTCCTGCATTCCTGTGCCAAAGCCGAAGCTAACTCCTCTAAGCAACCCCACAGCTTTACAAACCTCGGCCTCTTGTCTGATCCTTCAAAGAATCGCCAATGAAGAGGGCCTGACTTTGTTGAACACCACGTCATTGTGGTGCAACCAGATGCACTAGAAGACCAGAAGACCAGAATCAGGCATGTCCAAAGGTCTCTCACGTCTCTCTTCCTGGCCGTCATCCATGCCCATGAACTTATTAAGTCGGAGTCAGGGCCAGGACACCAGTCCAATTGTACCACTGCCACACATCACCGAACTCCACACTTCCCTAGCCATGATGCATCCGAGGAGGAGATGCTACAACGTCTCCTGCTGTTGGTCGCGGAGGGGGCATGCTGGAGGAGGAAGCAGTCTACATCGACGCAACCGCTCCACGGTCCAGCAACATTTGTGCGACATCAGCCACCCACGCAGTGAACTTACAGTTGTATGGCGCATGCGACTTTCAAATCTGGTTCGAGATCGGCGGACACGTTGTGCCCTCAAAGAAGGCAGATACAACAACCATCTCTCTTTCTTAAATGACATGTCAGATCAGTAAAATGTTTAGAATATCATGCTAAGAAACTCCTATTGTAAAAGGGCTAAGGCTTTTCACAATGGAGTGTATCGTAACACATTTTCATAGAAGATATAAATAGTTAAGAGACACCCCCTCCGATGAATATCTTAGATGTTGTATCTTAATTTAATGTTTTTGCTCTTATGTGTGCATTTGATTGGGATATCAAGCCTTTTTTTCTATGATTACGTGCAAGAGTTAGGATACAACAACGCTCTTTCATCACTAATAAATATGGTGTCACATCATCTTTTTTATCTATGATACCGTGTCAAGAAACGGCCATTATAAAAGGCCTTAACAAATTAGGGTGGTTTTACTAGAGAAATGGTGATAAGCCACACGATACCTATTTGATATTTTGTTTTGAGCAGATGCCTAATTGAGAAGTTACTGGGAAAGGTAAGGTCCATTAATTATATATATGCTCTTTAAGACCGTGTCCTCCACGATGTGCCTATCCAAAACGCTCAAAAGCTGTTAAATTAACGGTTTTGCTACGCCTGAGAACTTTTTTAGTCTTAGTCTTTTCTTTTACCGTTTGATTTATCTCGTGATTCGTGCAAAGTGAAAGTTATAAATGAGTTATAATTAGGGTGTAACTGAAAATTTAATGAGTTGCAATTAGATTGTAAATGAGAATTAGTACAAATTTTATAAGTTGCAACTAGGTTATAACTAAGAATTAGCTAAAATATTAAAATAACATCAACAACTTAGATATAAAAAGTTTTCAGACGTCTGAAATCTAGTCACTCCCTTAAATTAAGGCCAACGAAATGGACCGTGGACTAACCTAGCGGCTCCGGCTACCGTAGCACTACCAGGTCAGGTCTCGAGCTGAGTCAGGTCTGGAGCTATTGATGACTCGTAGCACTACCGTACGTCATCATCAGCTAGAGTAGGTTCCAATAAACGGGAAATCGGCTCACGCCGTGCAGATGAATCCAGTGTTCGAAAACATATTTTAAAATGTCTAAAAAAATTACATGTACATCCAAATATTATATGTTCTTGCATAGGTTTTCGGTAGAAGACAACATTTTTTGTGTCCCATTTAAAAAAAAAGACAAACTTCGGTGTTGTACCGTGTTTATTCACAGACATTTTTTTTATCTTTTTACACAAGCCAAATAAAATGTTTTTTTTTGAAAAGTTATGTACAAACGTAAAATATTCAGATGTACATGCAAAAATTTGGTTCATAATTTTTTAATATTTTATTTCTTATACATTTTTTATAATAAGTTTATTTGTACATGCCCCCAATAAACTGAATATTCCGCGACAAGTAATTTGGGATAGAGTGGGTAATTAACTAACCTGTGGCACACGGGCACGTGCCCTTCTCCCAAATCATCGTCATGATCGCATGCTCCATTGCGCTCTATCCCGCCCTATATAGTCCTATACATAGTGCTCGATCGATCGCGCCCATCACAGCCCCACACATCGGCTTCTTCTCGTGTACGGCTTGATAGCAGCTAGCACCCGCATCTAGCTCGCACGCTATCGATCTTGCTAAAATATCCACTAGGCGAGTATCCTCATGCTCTAAACCCACAGCGGTTTGGGACGTAGCACCAAATCCGCCGGTCGAATTCATCATCGGCGGCGCCAGTCATGGATAGCAGCAGCTGGATCCATGGCTACGCGGCCAACAGCAACGGTGGCAACGGCGGCTTCATGTGCGGCTACGCTGCAAGGTGCATCCACAGCGTCCATATATGATTACCCACGAATGCATATGCATGCATTTATATGATCGAACAACTCATCTCATCAACTGCGTGTGCCTTGCTTAATTCCTACGTGCAGCTGGATGCCTTCACCTTCAGTGTTGCAGTGCAGGGAGCATGAACTGCTCCTCCTCAACCAGGCAAGAATGAGTTCATATATGAGTAACTAGCTAGAGTACGTATCACGGATTATCAGTTGATTGAAGGGTTAATTTTGGTATGTGCGTGCTTGCAGATTAGCATGCACATGAACATGGACGAGGTCGAGCCAACAGTGTACGGCGGCGCCGTCCCTTCCTGCGATATCAGCTCCGTCGTCATCGACGACTTCGACTTCCTTCCAAATTCTCTCCCCGGCGCCGCCGCCGACTGCAGCTTCCCCTCTTCGTCCTCCACCTCCTCCTCGTTCCTTTCCACCTCGCTCTCCTGCAGCCCGGAGATCAGCTCCACGGCGGCGCACGTCCTCGCGGCGCCCGGGGTCCCCGAGGTCTCCTCGCAAGTGCTCCCCTACGACGACCAGCACCACCACCAGTACGCGGTGAACTTCCACGAGACGCCGGCGGAAGTGGCGCCTTGTGAGATGTCGAGGAGCGCGAGCGCGTTCGGTCGGTACGACCGGCACCTCGCCCCTCGTCGGAGGCTGACCAAGCCGGCATGCGGGCAGAGGATGTTCAAGACGGCCATGTCGGTCCTTGACAAGATGCACACGGCGATGAGGTACAGCCAGCAGCAGTACTACTACCAACAGCAGCAACAGCAGCAGGCGTTGGCGGCCGAGCCAACGGGAAACCAGCTGCAGCACATGATCTCCGAACGCAAGCGCCGGGAGAAGCTCAACGACAGCTTCCATGGCCTCAGGACCGTCCTCCCTCCTGGCTCCAAGGTATACTGCTCCTGGCTAGCTAGATTATAATTATATACACATGCATGATATATGTTCTAGTAATGGTGCTTAATCTGTTGCCTCGTCTGGCCACAGAAAGACAAGACGTCGATACTGATAATCGCGAGGGAGTACGTGAAGTCTCTCAAGTCTAAGGTGTGCGAGCTCGAGGAGAAGAACCAGGCGCTCCAGGCGCAGCTGGCCCTACGTCCCACCAGCGGCGCCGCCGACGAGGAAGAGGAGGCCGAGTCGGGTGACAAGGTCGAGATCGAGATAACTGCGGCGCCGGAGGGCGATGAGAGCGGGGAGACTTGCACGGTGAACATAACGACGCCGGCGCGCGGCAACACGACGAACCTGGTGCTCAGGACCGTGCAGTGCCTGAAAGACCAGGTGGGAGAAGACGTCAGCCTGGTGTCGATGAGCACCGGCGACGACGGCCGTCGTCATCGAGCAAGCCTGACATTGCACCTCAAGGTAGCATTTTTTTTCTCTTAACAGCCAGCTCAATAGACTAGTACAGTACGACTGTAGCACTTAGTTGTTTGATGTTATGCTAGTTACAGCTGGCTTCATTTCACTAATAGTTAATTAGTAGTCAGCACTGTCGCCTACATGAACGAACGTTTCAACATGCATCATGAAGGAGTGTAGTAAGCTGAAAGATAGGTTTTGTCGTCTGTACCAAGCTAATCCTGCTGAGAGCTGACCGCCGGAACTGAACGCACCGGTCGTATTCGCAGCTCCGTTACGTACGTTGACCGGCCAGATTTTCCATGAAAAGTTAAGAACGCATGACGTCACGCGCTACTGAATTATACTGTGGCCTGGACATGCATATATACTTAAAAGACACAATTTGTAAATCATGCAATCCTAAAATATTTAGACACAAAAGCATTTAATCTCTGTAATTACTCTAGTGTGAAAAAAATAAACTGCTTGCATGCACATGTGTGAATAAATGTGAACGCTTTTCTAACTCTTTTTCTCCTCGTGCATGTTCTACTTCATGCTATTAAATGGGTCAATTAGATGACACCTAGGGTCCAGAGAATTGCAAATTGTGTCCTTTAAACCGGGATGGAGGGAGTATTCCAGTAGTCAAGTCATTAACCCCTGATTTGATTTCGTTGCAGTCGGCTACGGGAGCGAAGTGGGAGGAGAAGGCCGTCAGGGAAGCCGTTACCAAGGCCGTGGCGAGTCCGGCGCCGACCGGCCTCAGTACCGGTGCCGAGTGATGCACTCGATCAGCAGCTCGTCATTATCGTGACAGCTCGTCCACGCCTAGCTAGGCACCCCGCACACACCCACTCGTCGACGCTGCGTAGTTAGTCAGAAGTCAAAACAATACTAGTACTGTAGTACTGTAGAAGAATTAATATGTAGGATTAGATTTACTTTAATTATAGTATAATAACAGTCTGTGCATGGACAATTCCACCGCACACCCAGCATGATCGTGATTGGTCGATGTAGTTTATTCGATGTGACAAAACCTGGTGACAGTATGGAGGAGGAGGAGGAACAATCCACGACCGATTTAATGGACGGCGCGCGAATCGCTGAAAGATAGTCGTCATATTGACCATGCGACCGGATTAGTACAAGCTTAGCTTGTCGTATGTCGAAGTCGATGTAATATCTAAGTCCACCGGGATTTTGGTATGTCTCTTTCAATCATGGAAAGTGTAACTCTTTCTATAATTATTAGTCGATCGGAGTATTGTACTTTTCAGAATAGACTTAGATGATTTTCATTCTATCTATCCAATGGTTCTAATTTTACTAACCAAATCATAAAAACCATGTCACTTTTTAATCACAACAATTTATCGGTGCGGCGGCGGGTACTGAGATATTACCATGTGGTTGTAGAAATGGCTATCAATCAACACTGACCTCTTTCTATGCCCGTTTTCTCGCGTGGTTTGGCAACTTCCCCTTTTTTTTTCTCCTATCATTCCTTCGGTGTCCTCCTCTTTCCCGTGTGGCGCATCCCTCAATAGACTCAATCTCTCTTCTCACTGCCAGATCAGGCCGATAGGAGACCAAGGAGGAGGCATGGCTATTCCTTCACACGTTGGACCGTGCTCTCTATCACAAGAGAGCGAGGGCTTGTACCGCCACCACATCATGTCCAGATTAGGCGAAGTGAGGAAGAGAGTGGGAAGTTAAGATTTTTCTTAGGGTTACGAGACGAATATATCACTAGTGGAAACATGGCCTCTAGTCCCGGTCCGTAAGGGCCTTTAGTCCCGGTTTTGGAACCGGGACTAATCAAGCGGCTCAGGGTGCACCCCCACTAGTCCCGGTTGGTGTTAAGGACCGGGATAGTGGCTCTCTGCCGCGGCAACATTTTGCGTCTTTTCTCTGCCGCGGCAGAGCATTATCTTGGACTAGTGGTTCTCTACGCGGCAGCATTTTGTGCCCTTTCTCTGCCGCGGCAGAGATTTCATTTTTTATTGTTTTATTTACTTATTTTTCATTTCAACATAGTTTTTGAATATTTCTACACCACCACATATCATACACATTCGTGCATATATAAGATAACTTGTATTACGATATCGAGCATACAAATATATACAATTTACATAGTTACATGGAGATCACAAAATACCGAGACTAGAGCACGTATGTTCAATTACATAGAGATCAGTAGCGCCTATTTACACTAAATTCTCCGGCATCGTCTATGATCTCTTTGACAATAAATCCCACCAGCTCCTCCGCAATTGCTAGTACGCGTTGCTCTGGTAGTATTTGATCCCGCATTCTCTCGAACTATATATAAGAAAAAGGAGATCAATATGAATATCAATCATGATAACAAAAGGTGACGGCAATAAAATGATGGTGTGAATGCATTGCTTACGTCGACTCTATAATCATTATGTTTGGTGGTAAACGTGTGAATGAACTCGCATACGTAGAATCCACATAGATTCGACCCCTGTGGCTGCCTCGTGCACTTTACGAGAATAGAATTCAATTAAAATAATAATCTAACATCATTATTGTATTGAAACTAGAAGTAAAGAGATGCACCCGTAACCTCCCGCTTGAACCGGATCCAAACCCTACCCGACGTAGAAAATGAATGAATGAGTTATTCATTACCCGATATCTCAGGAAATCAACGAAAGAGACCGATATAGCGCGAAACTTACTTCTGGAGCATGTCCTACATGTAGGGTTTCGTAGCATGGAAAACAAAAAATTTCTACCACATACAAACAAACAAGCCAAGATCTATCTACTAGATTGTAGCAACGAGTCGATGGAATAACTCACCCTCGAAGATTCCAAAGTGTTTAACGAGAGCGGATTCTTGTGGGTGATGTAGCCGTACTCTTCCCGATCTCAAGATCGCGTAGACGATCCTTCCGGCGCTGCGTTCCGGCAGCGCTCCCGCAGTCGGTCACACGTTCGATTGACGATGACCTTCCTCTCCTTGTTCCAAAGAGCAGGCGGAGGTTGTAGCACTCTCTCATGATTCCGATAGCACAACGGCGTGGTACCTAAGTAGAGGGAGATCTCGCAGGCTTCGCCTTAAGCCGAGCGAGTATGGTGGACTATGAGAGAGCCTGATCTAGGGTTTAGACACACCAAGGAGGCTTGGCCGCGGCTAGGGGTTAGCTAGGGCGGCGCGGCTTGCCCTAGGGCGGGCGCGGCTGCAGGAGGGCTGGCGGCTTAGGGCTAGGGTTCATGGTGGAGGTGTTGGGTGCTAGGAGGGCACCTGCCTCCTTATATAGGTGGAGGGGCGCCAGGAGGAGTCCTCCCCAACTCGTTTCCCAAGGGGCGGTGGAGGGAGGAACTCCTCCCAACTCAGTTTCCACCTTCCCTCCACTTCCCAAAATAGCCGCTTGACTTTTCAAATTGGCGTTGACTTTTCAAACAAGGATTTGATTAAACCCTTTATTTTGTTCATGATGACACCGTACATGATGCAATCATTCCAACTTGGTATGACACATTCATGTACCCTTCCCTGAGTTTGGGCGGACATTCCGGAACCTTCTAGAACATTCCCGATGAAAACACCGGAACCATTCTCCAACTCCGAAACAGGACTTTCCTTATATGAATCTTATTCTCCAGACCATTCCGGATCTCCTCGTGATATCCCGAATCCCATCCGAGACTCCGAACAACATTCGGTCTCTTTCTCATCATTCCATAACTACTCAAACAACGTCGAATCCTTAAGTGTGTCTCCCTACGGTTCGTGAATTATGCGGACATGATCGAGACACTTCTCCGAACAATAACCAATAGAGGAATCTGGAACCACTTACATACGATACCAATTTCCCTTTGTCTCACGATAGTTTACTTATCTGAGGTTATGATCGTCGGTATCTCTGCATACCTAGTTCAATCTCGTTACTGATAAGTACTCTTTTCTCGTTCCCGTGATATGTGATCCCTTGTGAGCCAGTCACATGCTTGCAAGCTAATTGGATGACATTCCACCGAGAGGGCCCAGAGTATATCTATCCGTCATATGGATGGACAAATCCCACTCTTGATCCATGTGTCTCAACCAATACTTTCCGAACACTCAATGCCACCTTTATAGCCACCCGCCACGGTGTGTGGTGTTTGATGTCATCAAAGCATCCTTCCGGTGAAGGTGATATGCACGATCTCATGGTCAAGGAATTAGGTTACTATGTATCGTAAAGCATATAGCAATTGAACTATTAAAATGACTTGATCTTTATGCTACGCTTATCTATAGGAGTATGTCCACCATATCATTCTCCTAACGATATGATCTTGTTGTTAATAACATCTCAATGTTCATGATAGGGAAACCACAATCATTTATTAACCAACAAGCTAGTATTATAAAGAGGCTTTACTAGGGACTCTATTTTAGTTTACAAATCACACAAGTATTAATGTTTCCTTGTTAATACTATTATAGCATGAATGTAAACATTTATCATAAACACAAAGATATAATAATAACTACATTTATTATTGCCTCTAGGGCATATCTCCAATAGTCTCCCACTTGCACTAGAGTCATCTAATCTAGATTACATGGTAATATACCGAACACCCATGGCAGTTTGGTGTTGGTCATGTTTTGCCCCCGGGAGAGGTTTAGTCAACAGATCCGCCATATTCAGATCTGTGTGTACTTTGCAAATCTTTATGTCCCCATCCTGGACATGTTCTCGAATAGCGTGAAAACGTAGCTTGATGTGCTTCAGCTTCTTGTGTGACCTTGGTTCTTGCGCATTGGCTATGGCGCCCATGTTATCACAGTAGATAGACATTGGGTCCAGCACACTAGGAACCACACCCAGCTCTGTAATGAACTCTTTCATCCATATCGCTTCTTGTGAAGCCTCCGAAGCAGCCATGTATTCCGATTCAGTTGAAGATCTCGCCATAATGCTTTGCTTTGCACTCCTCCAGCTAACTGCTGCACCATTCAAAGTAAATACGTATCCAGACTGTGATTTAGAATCATCCGGATCGGTGTTCCAACTAGCATCGGTGTAACCATTAACAACGAGTTGTTCATCACCTCCATAAGAAAGAACCATATCCTTAGTTCTTCTCAAGTACTTAAGGATGTTTTTGACCGCTGTCCAATGATCCACTCCTGGATCACTTTGATATCTGCTAGTTAAACTAACAACATATGCAATGTCGGGTCTAGTACATAGCATGGCATACATTAGAGATCCTATGGCTGAGGCATAGGGAGTCTTACTCATCCTTTCTCTATCTTCTGCCGTTGTCGGACTTTGAGTTTTACTCAACGTCATATTGGGACACATGGGCAAGAACCCTTTCTTGCTATCTTCCATTCCAAACCTCTTTAGAACTTTGTCCAAATATGTACTTTGTAACAATGATATTAGGCGTCTTGATCTATCTCTATAAATCTTTATGCCTAATATGTAAGCTGCTTCGCCAAGATTATTCATTGAAAAACTATTATTCAAATATTCCTTGACACTATTAAGAAGGTCTACATCATTCCCAATCAACAATATGTCATCTACATATAGTATTAAGAATGCTACAGAGCTCCCACTCACTTTCTTGTAAATACAAGCTTCTCCATAAGTTTGTATAAAACCAAAACTTTTGATCACCTTATCAAAACGTTGATTCCATCTTCGGGATGCTTGCTTCAATCCATAAATGGACCATTGAAGTTTGCATACCTTGTTAGCATCTTTAGGATCGACAAAACCTTTGGGTTGCATCATATACAACTCTTCATCAATGTCTCCATTGAGGAATGCTGTTTTGACATCCATCTGCCATATCTTATATTCATAATATGCAGCGATTGCTAACATTATCCTCACAGACTTTAGCTTCACTACCGGTGAGAAAGTCTCATCGTAGTCAACTCCTTGAATTTGTCGAAACCCTTTTGCGACAAGTCGAGCTTTATAGACAGTAACATTACCATCAGCATCTGTTTTCTTCTTGAAAATCCATTTGTTCTCGACAGCCTTCCGGCCATCCGATAAGTTCACCAAAGTCCATACTTGGTTTTCGTACATGGATCCAATCTCGGATTTCATGGCTTCTTGCCATTTATTGGAATCTGGGCTCATCATCGCTTCCTCATATGTCGCAGGGTCGTCGGTGTTGTCCACCAACATGACACTCATAACGGGATCATACCAATCAGGAGTGGTACGAGTTCTCGTTGATATGCGAGGCTCTATAGCAACTACAACCGAAGTTTCATGATCATCATCATTAGCTTCCTCTCTTATTGGTGCAGACACCACAAGAACTTCTTCTGGTGCTGCGCTACTCGCAATTTCGAGAGAAGGTTCGACAACCTCATCGAGTTCTACTTTCCTTCCAGTCACTTCTTTCGAGAGAAATTCCTTCTCTAGAAAGGATCCATTCTTGGCAACGAAGATTTTTCCTTCGGATCTATGATGGAAGGTATACCCAATAGTTTCCTTCGGGTATCCTATGAAGACGCATTTTTCCGCTTTGGGTTCAAGCTTGTCCGGCTGTAACTTCTTTACATAGGCTTCGCAACCCCAAACTTTGAGGAACGACAATTTAGGTTTCTTCCCAAACCATAATTCATATGGTGTCGTTTCAACGGATTTAGGTGGTGCCCTATTTAAAGTGAATGCGGCTGTTTCTAATGCATAACCCCAAAATGATAGCGGTAAATCTGTAAGTGACATCATAGAACAAACCATATCTAAGAGAGTTCGATTACGACGTTCGGACACACCATTACGCTGTGGTGTTCCCGGCGGTGTCAATTGTGAAAGTATTCCGCATTTCTTAAAATACTCGCCAAACTCGTAACTTAGATATTCACCTCCATGATCAGAACGTAGAAATTTAATCTTCTTGTTATGTTGATTCTCTACCTCACTTTGAAATTCCTTAAACTTCTCGAAAGTTTCGGACTTATGTTTCATGAAATAGATATACCCATATCTACTCAAGTCATCCGTGAAGGTAAGAACATAACGATAACCACCCTTCTTGAAGTGTCCCTTTTGCTTAGACTTGCCTTTCTTGAATTTGGTGGTCTTATTGACCATTAACACTTGGTGCTCTTTCTTGATCTCCACTTCTGCAGATTTCAACATGGCAAAGAGTTACGCAATCGCTTGTTCATGTTTTGCATATTGTAGTTCATCACAAAGTTCTTGTAACTTGGTGGTAGTGATTGGAGGACATGGTAAATCCCCAAAGCATTAGGAATCACTATACCTAAGCTTTGAAGTTTGTTTGCGTGCCCAGACATCTTAAGCACATGCTCACTGACGGAGCTGCCCTCTTCCATCTTGCAGTTAAAGAACTTTTCAGAAGCCTCATAGCTCTCAATCGCCGCATGAGTCTCAAAGATCAATTTGAGATCACGGATAATATCATGTGGGTCTGAATTCTCAAACCTTTTCTGAAGCTCCGATTCTAAACCATACAAGATAGCACACTGAACTGTGGAGTACTGAGTCTTCCGAGCAAGGTAAACATTCTTTACTTCATCGGTAGCAGTAGCTGCAGGTGGGTCACCAATGGTGCATCCAGCACATAGGTCAAATTACCAGCTGTGAGGACAATCCTCAAATTGCGGAACCAATCCGCAAAGTTGCTTCCATTGTTTTTCAACTTTTCTTTCTCTAGGAACGCATTAAAATTGATGGTAGGGGCCGCCATTGATATACAACATATTTGCAATAGTTTAGACTAAGTTTATGACAAATTGAGTTCTAATTAATAATTAAATTAATCTAGGTGAACTCCCACTCAAAACAACATCCCTCACATTGTTTTAGTGATCACACGAACCAAATCCACTACATCAACACCGATCATCACGAGAGTTGATGTTGCTTCAATGGCGAACAATCAACATGTTCATCATATCTACTATATGATTCATGCTTTACCTTTCGGTGATCCGTGTTCCGAGACCATGTCTGTACATGCTAGGCTCGTCAAGATCAAAACCTTAGCTTCCGCATGAGCAAATCTGGCTTGCTCACGTTGTATACACTTGCGGAATCTAACACACCCGATCATCACGTGGTGCTTAGAAACAACAAGTTTTAGCAACGGTGCTAACTAAGGGTGAACACTTTATGACTTGAAATTCATGTGCATGAGGGATCATCTTATAATGCTACCATTGTTAAGTAAGCAATACAAGATGCATAAAGGATTAACATCACATGCAATTCATAATATGTGATATGATATGGCCTTTCTTCTTTGTGCTTCCGATCTCCATCTTCAAGCACGAACATGATCTCCATCATCACCGACATTGCATCAAGGTCAATGACGCTTCTCCATGGTTGTCGTCCACCGGCTTCAAATATTACAACTACTTTGAATAGACACGCGGGTCTTAACATAATTAAAGACAACCATATGGCTCCTGCCGGTTGCCAACTTACAATAAGGAACATTGCATACATCAAATATAATCACAATCATGGCCATATCACATCACAGCACACCCCTGCAAAACAAAGTTAGACGCCTCTACTTTCTTTGCATGTTTTACGTGGTTTGGGGCTTTCAATAAGTGTCGTTCTAACTTACGAACAAGAACCACAACATTGATACTAGTATTGACAATCACCCGTTGTAAATTGAATCTTAACTATGCTGGGAGAAACAGGCACCCGCAAAGCCACTTATGCAATACAAGTTGAATGTCAAGCGTGGAGCAAGTCTCATGAACGATGTCATGTAAGGTTAGCCCGGGCCGCTTCATCCCAACATCCCGCAAGATGCAAAGTACACAAGAAGCAATCGACAATAAAAGCATCAACGCCCACAATGACCATTGTGTTCTACTCGTGCAACAAATCTACATATAGACACGGCTCTGATACCACTTTAGGGTTTCTTAGCATGGAAAACAAAAAATTTTGACCGCATACAAACAAACAAGCCAAGATCTATCTACTAGATTGTAGCAACGAGTCGATGGAATAACTCACCCTCGAAGATTCCAAAGTGTTTAACGAGAGCGGATTCTCGTGGGTGATGTAGTCGTACTCTTTCCGATCTCAAGATCGCGTAGACGATCCTTCCGTCGCTGCGTTCGGTCGCCTGCAATTGACGATGACCTTCCTCTCCTTGTTCCAGCAGCGTGGAGGTTGTAGCACTCTCCTCGCGATTCGGCAAAGACTGTGGCGTGGTAGGAAGTAGAGGGAGATCTCGAGAAGGCTTCGCCTTAAGCGGGCAGTATGGTGGACTATGAGAGAGCTCCTCGGCGATCTAGGGTTTAGACACACCAAGGAGGAGGCTTGGCCGGCGGCTAGGGTTAGCTAGGCGGCGGCTTGCCCTAGGGCGGCGGCGGCTGCAGGAGGGCCGGCGGCTTAGGGCTAGGGTTTGCGGGTGGAGGTGTTGGGTGCTAGGAGGGGCAGCCCTGCCCCTCCTTATATAGGTGGAGGGGGCGCGCCAGGGGAGGGGAGTCCCTTCCCAACTCGGTTTCCCAAGGGGACCGGCGGTGGAGGGGAGGAACTCCTCCCCAACTCGGTTTCCACCTTCCCCTCCACTTCCCAAAATAGCCGTTTGACTTTTCAAATTGGCGTTTGACTTTTCAAACAAGGATTTGATTAAACCCTTTATTTTGTTCAGCGATGACACCTGGTACATGATGCAATCATTCCAACTTGGTATGACACATTCATGTACCCTTCCCCTTCGAAGTGCCAGACATTCCAGAACCTTCTAGAACATTCCCGATGAAAACATTGGAACCATTCTCCAACTCCGAAACAGGACTTTCCTTATATGAATCTTATTCTCCGGACCATTCCGGATCTCCTCGTGATATCCCGAATCCCATCCGAGACTCTGAACAACATTCGGTCTCTTTCTCATCATTCCATAACTACTCAAACAACGTCGAATCCTTAAGTGTGTCTCCCTACGGTTCGTGAATTATGCGGACATGATCGAGACACTTCTCCGAACAATAACCAATAGAGGAATCTGGAAATTCATATGGCTCCCACATATTTCTACGATTACTTTGCGATCGAATGAACCACTTACATACGATACCAATTTCCCTTTGTCTCACGATAGTTTACTTATCCGAGGTTATGATCGTCGGTATCTCTGCATACCTAGTTCAACCTCGTTACTGATAAGTACTCTTTTCTTGTTCCCGTGATATGTGATCCCTTGTGAGCTAGTCACATGCTTGCAAGCTAATTGGATGACATTCCACCGAGAGGGCCCAGAGTATATCTATCCGTCATATGGATGGACAAATCCCACTCTTGATCCATGTGTCTCAACCAATACTTTCCGAACACTCAATGCCACCTTTATAGCCACCCAGTTACGGTGTGATGTTTGATGTCATCAAAGCATCCTTCCGGTGAAGGTGATATGCATGATCTCATGGTCGAAGGAATTAGGTTACTATGTATCAGAAAGCATATAGCAATTGAACTATTAAAATGACTTGATCTTTATGCTACGCTTATCTATAGGAGTATGTCCACCATATCATTCTCCTAACGATATGATCTTGTTGTTAATAACATCTCAATGTTCATGATAGGGAAACCACAATCATTTATTAACCAACAAGCTAGTATTATAAAGAGGCTTTACTAGGGACTCTATTTTAGTTTACAAATCACACAAGTATTAATGTTTCCTTGTTAATACTATTATAGCATGAATGTAAACATTTATCATAAACACAAAGATATAATAATAACTACATTTATTATTGCCTGTAGGGCATATCTCCAACACTACATGCCACGGAAATCTTCCAGGTTTCTCTTTGATGGGTCCATGACATTAACTCTTCCCTTATCAAGTTGAATGTCCAGCAGAACCCAGTGGAAGCTGCAAACATTTATATATACATCAGTAACTCATCAGTTACACTTATTAGCATCGACTAATCAAAAGTGAATGTGTACAACAGAGTAAGACCCTCACCTGAAATTGTAAGGAAACAGTATGTGGTCAGAGAAATTTTTCTCCATTAGAAACCTTAGAATGTTTTCCTCCGTCTCCTAGGGGTTATCCGTTAGCGTGGTTATGTGCACTTTATGTGGGTCAATGAACCCAATATTATAGATTCTTTTTCTTTTACATTCCAGGATCTTCATTTTGCATAATAAGGATAATTACATATTCTGAACCGAACAACCGAAAAACTGAACATGTAGACAATGAATTCAACAATTTACAGACAATAGCAGCTGAGGATGGTTTTGTTTAGGGCGTCGAGATGGTACAACTGGAAAAATTCTAGAAACTCAATATGGACCTCTTCGGGTCTAAAGTAGTACTCACGTGGGACATTGATACGTTGGAAACGTATCTATAATTTTTGATGCTCCATGCTTGTTTAGTATCTACTTTACTTTACTTGTCCACACTTTGAGGTGCTTTTTACATGTTTTCTGGTACTAACCTACTAACAAGTTGCAACAGTGCCAGATATCTGTTTTCTGCTGTTTTTGGTTTCAGAAAAGTTAGTAAAGAAATATTCTCGGAATTGGACGGGACAAACATCAAAGTCAATTACTTTCTGTGGGGAACAAGAAGTCCAGAGGGGAGCCAGAGGGGCCAGACCCACCCCAGGCGTGGGTGGGCTCTGCCCCGCGCCTGGCTAGGGTTTGGCCGCCCTAGCCGCCGCCTCGGCCTCCCGCTTCGCCTATAAGAAGCCCCCTATGCAGAAACCCTGAGTACCCGATCAAATATCCATGAAACCGTCTGTAGCTGCCACCACCATCGTCCCTAGATCGGGGGGATCTGAAGTTCTTCCTGGCACCTTGCCGGAGGGGAGATCATCCCGGAGGCCTTCTCTCCGGTATGATGCGTGAGTAGTTCCACCTTGGACTATGGGTCCATGTAGTAGCTAGATGGTTGTATCTCCTCCTTTGTGCTTTCATGTATAGATCCTGTGAGCTCCGTTCATGATCAAGATCTAATCTATTTGTAATCATGCATGTTGTGTTTGTGGGGATCCGATGGATACTTAGATTATTATGTTGGTTTGATTAATGGTTTTGTCTTTATGATTCTATCATGTGTGTGTTGTTTGTGATCTTGCATGCTCTCCGTTGTTAGTAGCTATCTTGGCCAAGTAGTTGCTAGTGACTCCAAGAGGGGGTATTTACGCTCGATATTGGGTTCATGCCTCTAGTTTCCAAGGGAAGTAACAGAAATCTCTTCGGTTGTAGATGTGATGTTGCCACTAGGGAGAAAACAACGGTCTCTTATTCATGGAACATGTGGACTGTTTACCTTACACACTTTGCTTAAATTAGTTGTCTGTTGCTTGCAACTTAATACTGTAGGGGGTTCGGATGATAACCTGAAGGTGGACTTCTAGTCATAGATGCAGTTGGATGGCGGTCTATGTATCTTGTTGTATTGCCCAATCGAATCTCATAGGATCTTTCTGACTAGTAATTGCATTGTTATGCCTTGCTCAGTTCCTATCAATTGCCCTACTGTAACCCTTCATGCCATGGTATTTATCTAAGGAGAGCACCTCTAGTGAACTATGGACCCCGGTCCAATCTTTACCATTGATACATCTTCCATTGTTACTTGTTTACTTGCTACAAACCACCATTGCCTTCCAGACCATGCATACGTTTAATCCTTTGTTACAGCAAACCGGTGAGCTTGACAACCTCACTGATTCGTTGGGGCAAAGTCTTGAGTCTGTGTTGTGCAAGTCTCTGTGTTGCTTGCAACACCTGTGTGACGTTTCCTTCCTCCTTCTTATTTGATAACCTCGGTCTCTACTAAGGGAAGACTTGCTGCTGTGCTCATCAAACCTTGCTCTTGGGGTTTCCAACGAAGTGCTCCACGTCAGCACCATCAACAAGTTTTCTGGCACCGTTGCCGGGGAACGAAGAAGAAGAAACTCCCACGGCAACCACGCGCCAGCCATCAAAGTTTTCTGGCGCCGTTGCCGGGGAGGCCAAGGACGTCTTCACAAGGGGAGTCCTTCACTTCCTTTCTCTTTATTTTGTTTTTAGTTTGCTTTGTTTCTGTTGCTTGGTTTTGTTTGCCTCTTTCCAAAAACCCAAAAATAATTTAGTCTAGTTTGGTTTGCTTGCTTTATTCAAAACACACACAAAAAATTAGTTCCCTCTCTAGCTGCCGCTGCTGTTTTTGGCTTGCCCACCTTTGCCAAAATGGACTCTGCTGTGAACACCAAGTTGTGTGACTTCACTAACACCAACAACAATGATTTCCTTAGCACTCCTATTACTCCACCTTCTCCTGATGCTACCTTTTATGAAATTAAGCCTGCTTTGTTGAATCTTGTGATGAGAGAGCAATTTTCTGGTGCTGGTTCTGATGATCCTGCTGCCCATCTTAATAGCTTTGTTGAACTTTGTGAGATGGAAAAGTATAAGGATGTAGATGGAGATATTATCAAACTCAAGATTTTTCCTTTCTCCTTGAGGGGAAAAGCTAAAGAATGGTTGCTTTCTTTGCCTAAAAATAGTATTGATTCTTGGACTAAGTGCAAATATGCTTTTATTGGAAAGTACTATCCTCCTGCTAAGATTATATCTATGAGAAGTGACATTATGAAATTTAAACAACTTGATAGTGAACATGTTGATCCAGCTTGGGAAAGAATGAAATCTTTGGTTAAGAATTGCCCTACTCATGGACTCACTGCTTGGATGATTATCCAAAAAAAATTATGCAGGTTTCAACTTCTCGTCAAGAAACATGTTGGATTCAGCTGCTGGAGGTACTTTTATGGGCCTCACTTTGGGTGCTACAACAAGGCTCCTTGATAATATGATGGTTAACTACTCTGAATGGCATGTTGAGAGAGCTCCACATGGTAAAAAGGTAAATTTGGTTGAGGAAACTTCCTCTTTGAGTGAAAAGATTGATGTTATTATGGCTATGCTTGTTAATGGGAAAGCTCCTCTAGATCCTAATAGTGTTCCCTTAGCCTCTTTGGTTGCTAAAGAAGAGCAAGTTGATGTGAACTTCATTGGAAACAACAATTTCAACAACAATGCCTATAGGAATAATTTTGGTAGCAACAACAATTATATGCCTTATCCTCCTAATAATGGCAATTTCTATGGAAGCTCTCACAATAATGCTAAAAGTGCCCCCTCCGAACTTGAAGTCATGCTCAAAGACTTTATTAGTAAACAAACCACTTTCAATAAGACTATAGAGGATAAGCTTTTAACTGTTGAGAAAAATATATCCTCTTTGTCTGAAGCTCAGTCCTCTTTGATTAATAAAATGGCTGCTAAACCTGAGACTATGGAAAACACCTTTGCTACTGCTCATGCCATACAAGTTACTATTGATGAAAATGTTAGGCTGTTACCTCAACTTCATGCTAGGTGGGAAAGGGAAGCTGAAATTGATAGAAACAATAGTGTGTGCACTATCACCACTAAACAACAAGTAATCCCTATTCCTCCTCCTATTATGCCTAAGCCTATTGAGCCTACTACTAGTGATGCTAAGTTTGATTTTTATATCGATGGTTGCAATATTTCTGAAGTGATTATGTTCTTGCAAAAGCTGGCTAGAAGTCCTGATGCTAGTGATATGCATGTTGCTTTTACTAAACATATTACAGATGCTCTTGTGAAAATTAAGGAAGAGAAGCTAAAACACAAAGCCTCTATTCCTAGGAAAGTAGAAGATAGTTGGGAACCCATTATTAATATGCAAGTGAATGACTTTGATCTCAAAGCTTCATGTGATCTTGGTTCTAGCGTCGTGGTATTGCCGACGAGTACGCCATGGAGGGGTCCTCACAGTGCATGTTTAGAGACGTGGGGGAAGGCGGACGGTTGACGGGTACGAGGTTACACAACTTACCCAGGTTCAGATCCCACGGCGTTGGCGGAATCCTACTCCTGCTATAAATCACTATAAGGTTAATACACTGAGTTATAGGGATTGTTTCGTTGTGCGAGGTGCGTCGTAGTCGACACCAGATTGTCTGAGATTGTGCCCTAAAGGCTCCCATAGGCCCGACTTATATAGTCGTCGGGTCCTAGGGTTACAGGGAAAAGTCCTAGCCGGACAGGTTACAGAGTCCTACACTGCTTACAACTAGTCTAGCATGTCTTGCACTCCAAGGCTCCGGGTACGTCGGTGACTCCTCCGTAGCATTCCTTTATCCGGCATGGGCCTCCCTTCTGGATCCATCTAACTGGGCCGCCCAACAGGCCATGGGCCATGCTACCAACTATGGGCCACCCGGGTTATCTGGACAGGAGACATGCTATGAGGATACCCATATAGCATATCCCCAACAGTAGCCCCTGGAGAACTCCGAGTGAAGGGAATATGCCCTGAGAGGCAATAATAAAATGTTTATTATGTGTATTCCAAGTATATGATAGATGTTTATTTTGCATGCTATAATTGTATTAATACGGAAACATTAATACATGTGTGTTTAATAAACAAACAGAAAGTTCCTAGTTATGCCTCTCTCATAAACTAGTTCGTTGATTAACAAGATGATCAAGGTTTCCTGATCATAGACATTGGATGTTGTTAATAACGAGATCACAACATTAGTGTAATGGTGTGATGAACATTCATCCGAAGTATAGCATTACGATCAAAGTCATTGAGTTTATATTGCTATAAACAAACTACGAAGTAGTCCTAATCCTTAGACCATGAGATCATGCCAATCACTAACACCGGAAGAGTTTCTTGTTGACATCAAACGTCACTTCGTAACTAGGTGATTATAAAGATGGCTTCAGAACTACTAAAGTGTTATGTTGAGAATCATGGATCAAGAGTGGAATTTGTTCATCCCGATGACGGATAGATATGCTCTGGGCCCTCTCGGTGATATCACATTGGTTAGCTTGCAAGCAAGTGATTTGATCACTAGAATGTTATATCAGGAGCGAAAAGAGTGCATGTCGATGTGAGATCAAACTAGGTATGGAGATACCGATGATCGAATCTCGTACATGTAATATATCGTGAAACAAAGGGATTAAGATACAAGCGTAAAAGGTTCCGACGATCACAGGAAAAGTCATCGTTGAATGTGTGGGAGTCAGTATGGATCTCCAGGTCCCGCTACTGATTATTGATCGGAGAAGGGTCTCGATCATGTCCGCATTATTTGCGAACCGTAGGGTGACACACTTAAGGGACACTGGCATCCAGTTGGAGCAAATGTTCATGCCGAAAGAATAAACAAGCGCAGGAATTTATTTCACTAGATACCGAAACGGGTTTTCGGGTGAAATTGCATAAAGTGGTTATGCATGTGAAATGGAATTCTAGCAAGGGGTTATTTGTGAATGTTTGTCATTAAACTAATTGACAAAATTCTGAATAAAATAAAAGAGTTTTATTTAATGAGAGTTTGCATTAAATTTGGTGGAAATTTAATGGGAATTTGAGTGGACTTTTGAGTGGAGGGAATTTAAAGGAATTTTGTGAGTGGAGTGTCCACCCACATGAATGAAGGAGGGGAGGGGGAAGCCCCATGGCCGGCGGCCACCCCCTTGGGTGCCCTCCTCCTCCTATAAAAGGAGCCCCCCTCCTCACTTGTCTCTCACACCTCCTCGTGAAGGATCTCTCTCCCCCTCTAGAATTTATCCCCCATGGTCTCGGACTAGCGAGATACATGTTCCCGGTGGCTATTCGGCAAGAAAGGGTTGTGCTTCCGTTGCATCGCTGGAGCGAGGAGGCGGAGGTTGCCCGGTGTCTTGTACGTGTGTGCGAGCACAGATGCGCTGCTGCTTTGCGGCGCTAGGACTTTCTCTCGATCTTGAGATCGGCAAGGGATCGTCTACATCAACCACGAGTTGAACTCGTTAAGCTTTGTCGGTCTTCAAAGGTATGTTCTCTACGGATATACATCCACCCATTGTTTGTATCTAGTAGATAGATCTTGGTACATAGTTCCCATCGTAGGAAATTTTTTGTTTTCTATGCTGCGAACCCTACAGTGGTATCAGAGCCGGATCTATGCGTAGATACTTTACACGGGTAGTACACATATGAGTATGTGGGCGATGATGATCATGTTGTTGCTCCTTTGTTGTAATTTTGCATATTGGTGGCATAGTGGGATGAAGCGGCCCGGACAAACTTTACATATCCTCGCACATGAGACCTGTTCCACGCTTGACATGCAACTAGTTTGCATAAGTGGCTAGCGGGTGTCTGTCTCTCCTACTATAGTCAATATCTATTTTGCAAGCGAGTTGTCAACAATTTGGTTATCCTCGTTGTGGTTCATGTTCGTAGGTAAGAACGGTTCTATCTCGAAAGCCCTAAGCCACGTAAAACTTGCAATGGATAAATTAGAGGCGTTTAGTTTAGATTGTTGCTGGGCTGGTGTTATGATATGGTGATGTTGTAAGTAGAAGTATGAGATGATACTCT
This sequence comes from Avena insularis, assembly GCA_023614405.1. NCBI lineage: Eukaryota > Viridiplantae > Streptophyta > Magnoliopsida > Poales > Poaceae > Avena > Avena insularis. Next base: position 4,569,963 of record CM042689.1, read on the forward strand.
TACAACATACATAACGTGTAATCTCCATAGACCTTGGACTTACACATATAGGTATGATAGTGATCATACCACGGTGCACATGATAGAGATCATATGCGGGAACCATATTATTTCACTAATAAACGTGTGATGTTTGATTGCATCTTATATTGCTTGTTTAGCGCTTTGTTAGCATAATAAGATGATCCCTCATTTAAATATCAAGATAAGAATGTGTTCTTCCTTTAGTATGCACCGATTATGTTTTCGTCGCTCCAAGACATCACGTGATGATCGGGTGTTCTTGGATCCACGACCATATTTCGGGTGTAAAACAGTTACACACGCGAATACTAAGGTTCTAACTTGGCGAGCCTAGCATGTACAGACATGGCCTCGGAACACGGACCGAAAGGTTAAGCATGAGTCATATAGTTGATATGATGCCCATTTGATGCTCGCCTTTGAAGCTACACCGACTCACGTGATGATCGGACTTGGTGTAGTGGATTTGGTTCATGTAATCACCAAAAAGGCATGAGGGATGTCGTTTTTGAGTGGGAGTTCATTCGTAATATGGATTATTTGAACTCAATCTATCATACACTTAGTCTAAACTTTACAAATTCTGTTGTAGATGGCACCACCTGCTTTTAATTTCAATGTGTTCATGGAGAAAGAGAAACTAGCAACGAATGGTAGCAACTTTACCGAATGGGCCATGAATTTGAGGATTCTCCTCTCTGCTGCACAAAAGCAATATGTGCTAGATGCACCGTTAGGCCCCCCACCTTTAGATGATGCCCCTGACGAGGAGAAGAATGTCTATCAGACTCGTCAGGAGGACCACAACTTAGTTCATTGCGGCATATTGTATGGGCTAGAGCCGGAACTTCGAAAGCGTTTCGAAAATGGCAATGCATTTGATACAATGGGTGAGTTGAAAATGATTTTCGACACACATGCTGTTGTAGAGAGCTACAATGCTTCAGAAAAGTTCTTTAGCTGCATGATGGAAGAGCACAGCTCCGTTAGTGAGCATGTACTCAAGATGTCGGGTTACGCCGATAAGCTTGTGTCCTTGGGAATATCGATTCCCATTGACTTAGGCATCCATCGTGTTCTGCAGTCTCTGCCACCTAGCTATAAGAGCTTCGTGATGAACTATAATATGCAAGGCATGAAGAAGTCTCTCCCGAGCTTACAGTAATGCTTAAAAGCTGCGAAGTGGAGATCAAAAGGAACATCAAGTGTTGATGATCGGTAGGAACCTTTGGTTTCAAGAAAGACAAGAAGGAAAGCGGAAGGGAAGTAAGGGTGGCAAACTGTTGCCGTGCTGAAAAGAAACCCGAGTTGGACCTAAGTCCGATACCGAGTGCTACTATTGTAAGGGGTAGCCATCTTTGGGCATAAGCGCCCCAAGTATCTGGCGGAACAAGAAGGCCGCAAAGGCAAACAAAGGTATATATGATATACATGTTATTGATGTGTACTTGACTAGTGCTCGCAGAGCACACGGTATTTGATACCGTTCAGTTGCTAATATTTGTAACTCGAATCAGGGGCTGCGGAACAAGCGGACGCTAGCAAGGGGTGAGGTCAAGATGCGTGTCGGCAATGGATCAAGCGTTGATGTGATCGCCGTCGGAACGCTGCCTCTCCACTTGCCGTCAGGATTAGTTATAAACTTGAATAATTGTTATCTGGTGCACCCGAGAATGAACATTGTATCTGGATCGTGTTTGATGCGAAGTGGTTATTCATTTAAATCCGAGAACAATGGTTGTTCCATTTATATGAATGAAATCTTTTATGGTCATGCACCGATGATGAATGGTTTATTTCTTTTGGATCTCGATAATAATGTTACACATATTCATAATGTTGATGCTAAAAGGATTAAACTAAATGATGATATATCCGCATATATGTGGCCTTTGCCTAGGTCATCTTGGCGTTAAACGCATGAAGAAGCTCCATTCGGATGGACTTTTGGAATCACTTGATTATGAATCATTTGATACATGTGAGCCATGTCTTATGGGCAAGATGACTAGAACGCCGTTTTCCGGTTCAATGGAACGGGCGACAGATTTATTGGAAATCATACATTCTGATGTATGTGGTCCAATGAGTGTGTCGGCGCGAGGTGGATATCGTTATTTTGTTACTTTCACGGATGATTTGAGTAGATATGGTTATATCTACTTGATGAAACACAAGTCTAAAACCTTTGAAAAGTTTAAGGAATTTCAGAATGAAGTGGAAAATCATCGTAATAGAAAGATCAAATTTCTACGGTCCGACCGTGGAGGTGAGTATCTAAGTTATGAGTTTAGCACTCACATGAAAGAGTGTGGAATTGTTTCACAACTCACACCTGCCGGAACACCACAGCGAAATGGTGTGTCGGAACGTCGTAATCGTACTTTATTAGATATGGTTCGATCTATGATGTCTCTGACGGACTTGCCGTTGTCATTTTGGGGCTATGCACTAGAAACTGCTGCATTCACTTTAAATCGGGCACCATCTAAATCCGTTGAAAAGACACCGTATGAATTGTGGTTTGGAAACAAACCTAAGCTGTCATTTCTTAAAGTTTGGGGATGCGATGTTTATGTGAAGAAACTTCAACCGGGTAAACTCGAACCCAAAGCGGAAAAATGCGTCTTCATAGGATACCCTAAGGAAACTATTGGGTATTCCTTCTATCACAGATCCGAGGGCAAGGTTTTTGTTGCCAAGAATGGATCCTTTCTAGAGAAGGAGTTTCTCGCGAAAGGTGTGAGTAGTCGGAAGGTAGAACTCGAAGAGGTTATTGAACCTACTCTTCAAAGTATGGCGAGTAGCGCAGCGCCGGAAGTTGTTCCGGAGTTGGCTCCACCTGTTGAAGAGGGATCTAATGATAATGATCATGAAACTCTAAAAGAGAGTACTACCGAACCTCGCAGGTCAAGCGGGGTAGCGTCACGGCTCCGGAAATCCTGTCATGAATTTCATGGTTGATGAAAATGATGACCCTGCGACGTATGAAGAAGCGATGATGAGCCCTGATTCCAACAAATGGTTAGAAGCCATGAAATCCGAGATGGAATCCATGTATGAAAATCAAGTTTGGAACTTGGTGGACTTACCTCACGACCGAAAGGCCGTGGAGAACAAATGGATTTTCAAAAGGAAGCGATCTTGATGGTAATGTGACCGTCTATAAAGCTCGACTTGTTGCAAAGGGGTTTCGACAAATTCAAGGAGTTGACTACGATGAGACATTCTCTCCCGTAGCGATGCTAAAGTCAGTTAGGATTATGTTAGCAATTGCTGCATATTTCGATTATGAGATATGGCAGATGGATGTAAAAACCGCATTTCTCAATGGTAATATTGAGGAAGAGTTGTATATGATACAACCAAAGGGTTTTGTCGATCCTAAGGACGCTAACAAGGTGTGCAAGCTTCAGCGATCCATCTATGGATTGAAGCAAGCATCACGAAGTTGGAATCTCCGCTTTGATGAGGTGATCAAAGAGTTTGGATTTGTCCAAATTTATGGAGAAGCTTGTATTTACAAGAAAGTGAGTGGGAGCAATGTGGCATTTCTGATATTATATGTGGATGACATATTATTGATCGGAAATGATATAGATCTTTTAAACAGTGTTAAAAGTTATCTAAACAGCAAATTTTCAATGAAGGACCTAGGTGAAGCGTCATACATATTAGGCATAAAGATCTATAGAGATAGATCTAGGCGCCTAATAGGGCTATCGCAAAGTACATACCTTGATAAGATTTTAAAGAAGTTTAAAATGGAGAATAGTAAGAAGGGGTTCTTACCTATGAGACAAGGCACGACATTGAGTAAGACTCAAAGTCCGGCTTCGACGGAAGAAAGAGAGATAATGGACAAGGTCCCCTATGCTTCAGCCATAGGCTCTATAATGTACGCCATGCTATGTACAAGACCGGATGTGGCACATGCTATTAGTTTGACTAGTAGGTACCAATCGGATCCAGTTCGAACCTTTGGAAGCGGTCAAGAATATCCTTAAGTACTTGCCAAGAACTAAGGATATGTTTCTTATATCTGAGGTGAAGAAGAGCTCGTCGCTAAGTGTTATGTCGACGCTAGCTTTGACCGACCGGATGACTCTAAGTCTCAATCCGGATACGTATTTCTCATGAATGGCGGAGCGGTTAGTTGGAGGAGCTCCAAACAACCTGGTGGCGGGATCAACAATGGAGGCGAATATGTTCTTTGCTTGAAGCAGCTCAGGAAGCACTTTGGATGAAGGAGTTCATATCCGAACTAGGTGTGGTTGCAAAAGCGTTGGACCCAATGGTGATCTATTGTGACAACAATGGTGCCATTGCCAATGCCAAAGAACCAAGGTCTCACAAGCATTCCAAGCATATTAAGCGCCGGTTTCACTCCATCCGCGAGCATGTCAAGGATGGAGATATAAAGATTTGTAAAGTACATACGGATCTCAATGTAGTAGATCCGTTGACTAAAACTCTCCCTAGAGCAAAACATGATCTACACCAGAACTCCATGGGTGTTAGATACATCACAATGTAACTAGATTATTGTCTCTAGTGCAAGTGGGAGACTGAAGGGAATATGCCCTGAGAGGTAATAATAAAATGTTTATTATGTGTATTCCAAGTATATGATAGATGTTTATTTTGCATGCTATAATTGTATTAATACGGAAACATTAATACATGTGTGTTTAATAAACAAACAGAAAGTTCCTAGTTATGCCTCTCTCATAAACTAGTTCGTTGATTAACAAGATGATCAAGGTTTCCTGATCATAGACATTGGATGTTGTTAATAACGAGATCACAACATTAGTGTAATGGTGTGATGAACATTCATCCGAAGTATAGCATTACGATCAAAGTCATTGAGTTTATATTGCTATAAACAAACTACGAAGTAGTCCTAATCCTTAGACCATGAGATCATGCCAATCACTAACACCGGAAGAGTTTCTTGTTGACATCAAACGTCACTTCGTAACTAGGTGATTATAAAGATGGCTTCAGAACTACTAAAGTGTTATGTTGAGAATCATGGATCAAGAGTGGAATTTGTTCATCCCGATGACGGATAGATATGCTCTGGGCCCTCTCGGTGATATCACATTGGTTAGCTTGCAAGCAAGTGATTTGATCACTAGAATGTTATATCAGGAGCGAGAAAAGAGTGCATGTCGATGTGAGATCAAACTAGGTATGGAGATACCGATGATCGAATCTCGTACATGTAATATATCGTGAAACAAAGGGATTAAGATACAAGCGTAAAAGGTTCCGACGATCACAGGAAAAGTCATCGTTGAATGTGTGGGAGTCGTATGGATCTCGTGTCCCGCTCGATTATTGATCGGAGAAGGGTCTCGATCATGTCCGCATTATTTGCGAACCGTAGGGTGACACTTAAGGGACACCGGCATCCAGTTGGAGCAAATGTTCATGCCGAAAGAATAAACAAGCGAATTTATTTCACTAGATACAAACGGGTTTGGGTGAAATTGCATAAAGTGGTTATGCATGTGAAATGGAATTCTAGCAAGGGGTTATTTGTGAATGTTTGTCATTAAACTAATTGACAAAATTCTGAATAAAATAAAAGAGTTTTATTTAATGAGAGTTTGCATTAAATTTGGTGGAAATTTAATGGGAATTTGAGTGGACTTTTGAGTGGAGGGAATTTAAAGGAATTTTGTGAGTGGAGTGTCCACCCACATGAATGAAGGAGGGGAGGGGGAAGCCCCATGGCGTGACCACCCCTTGGGTGCCCCCTCCTCCTATAAAAGGCCCCCTCCTCACTTGTCTCTCACACCTCCTCGTGAAGGATCTCTCTCCCTCTAGAATTTATCCCCATGGTCTCGGACTAGCGAGATACATGTTCCGGTGGCTATTCGGCAAGAAAGGGTTGTGCTTCCGCTGCATCGCTGGGCGAGGCGGAGGTTGCCCGTGTCTTATGCGTGTGTGCGAGCAAGCAGATCTTGGCTGCTGCTTTCGGCTAGGACTTTCTCTCGATCTTGAGATCGGCAAGGGATCGTCTACATCAACCACGAGTTGAACTCGTTAAGCTTTGTCGGTATTCAAAGGTATGTTCTCTACGGATATACATCCACCCGTTGTTTGTATCTAGTAGATAGATCTTGGTACATAGTTCCCATCGTAGGAATTTTTTTGTTTTCTATGCTGCGAACCCTACAGAACGGGACTCCCTGGCGGAAATTCTCCAGCAGGCTGAGATTAGCATCTTCAGTAAGTGATTCTCTGCCTTGTACTTTTGTAAGCTAGATACTCTGAACTTTTGTGTTATTGAACTCATGCGCTCCCTTATCGGAAATTTGCAGCTCCTATTGGGTTGACCCTGTCGCCTCCTCCGCCAAAGGAATGCATGGTCCTTGCCGGCAACTTTATCAACACCGCCATCACGCAAGCCAAGGAGATAGCCAAGCATCTCCAGATCAACATCAAAGTGGTAGATTCCGTGGCGAAGTTCTCAGAGATCTTGTGCCGAGCCCCCGAGCGTATTGCAAGATGGAAAGCTTCATGTACACGGGCTGGCGTGAGGATGGCACTGTCAATGGTCAAGGCACACTACGAAGATGCCGACATCGACACGGTGACCTCCGGTATCCCCGACATAGATGACAAAGGCCAAAAGATAGATCACGAGGCTATCTTGGTGTCGCTCGCGGGTTTTGACACCAGAGTCGCCGAGTTGGTCGACCCTAACATCTTTGTGCCCATGAAAACCATTGACGGCAGCAACCAAAGCTCCTCCGAGTCCCTCAACACTACCAACTTCGAGGAGTGTGACTCTCCTGCTACTGATGATGTTTCGTCCAAGTCGCCTGAGCTAGAGGAATGAAAAACAATATGTAATATTTGTTTCCTCTGTAATTTGTATGCGGAAAAAACTACTTGTTAACTTAAGGCGGAAAACAATGGTTGTTATTTCCCGCTACTCAAGAACTGGCTCCAGCATGTATATATTTTTAAGCAAGTGCTGGCTTATCCATTACTTTGGTTTTTATGCTTGACTTTTTTGAGTCAGAAGACTCGTTGTCGGAACTATGTGCTCAGGCGATGATGCCCAATGGCACCGTCAATAACCTAAGAACAAAATCGCCGACAATAAGTGCCAAAAGTCACTACTCGAGAATCCACATAAAAACGACAAAGAACGTGTAGGCCAAAAAACTTAAGCTAACGCCCGTAGGCGGATTTTTCACAAGTACAATCGCAAAGCTTGTGCATAAAGGTTTTATACGATCCAAAAATGAACACTAAAGGAGGTAAAAGACTCAGAAATATGAGTGAACCAGAGAGATTTATTTCATTGATCATATAAGAGGTACACAATAGATAAAACTGCTAAGTGTAGAAAGGACGTAGCTGTGCTATGTTCCATGATCGATCAAGCTCTGGGTAGTCATCATCCGGGTCACGTCGCTTACGCTTATGATCCTTGTTGGGTCTATCCTCCAGTTCACGATTGTCAACAAGGTAGTAAGACCCATTGAGCAGCGCCTTGCTTATGATGAACGGTCCTTCCCATGGCGGGGATAATTATTGTGACTTCTTATACTTAAGTCGAAGCACCAAGTCCCCCTCTTTAAACGAGCGATGCCGGACACGACGACTATGGTAGCTGCATAGCTTCTGCTGGTAGATGGCGTATCTTTGGCATGCCAAAACGCGCTCCTCCTCGAGAAGGTCCACATCTAGGCTTCTAGATTCTTCAGCGTCATCTTCGTCATAGGCGGTAACTCTTAGTGCATCGTGAAGGATGTCAGAAGGCAGGATGGCTTCTGCTCCATATACCATGAAGTAAGGGGTGTAGCTGGTGAATCTGTTGGGTGTAGTTCGTAATCTCCACAGCACAGATGGCAATTCTTCCGCCCAGGCTCCAGCTGCTCTATGTAGCGGTGCCTCAAGACGTAGCTTGATTCCCTGCAGAATTAATCCATTGGCTCACTCAACCTGACCATTGGACTGTGGATGTGCCACAGATGCAAGGTCAAGTCGGATGCCCTTCTCCCAACAATAAGCTTCCACTTCTCCGAGTGACAAGTTGCTGCCATTGTCGGTGATAATGCTATGTGGGAGACCAAATCTCACCACTAGATCCCAGGCAAACCTAAGGGCAGTTTCCCCATCGAGCTTTCTAATGGGTTTAGCTTCTATCCATTTGGTGAATTTATCAACTGCTACTAGCAGATGCGTAAACCCACATGGTGTCGTCTACAACAGACCAACCATGTCCAGCCCCCAGACTGCGAACGGCCAAGTTATTGGTATTGTTCGCAATTCTTCAGTAGGAACATGTGGTTGTCGGGCATAGTACTGGCATCCCATGCATGTCTCAACCAGCTTGTCGGCGTCCGCCTTTGCGGTCATCCAGTAGAATCCTTTCCGGAAGGCTTTAGCGACCAATGATCGAGGAATGGCGTGATGCCCGCAATCTCCGAGATGGATTTCGCGTAGGATTTCAATACCTTCTTGCTAGGAAATACACTTAAGGTATACACCAGTAGTGCTTCTTTTGTAGAGCTGTCCACTGATTATGGTATAGCCCTTTGCTCGACGTACTATTTGCCGTCTTTCGACCTCGTCATCGGGCAAAGTTCCGTGTTCGAGATACTCCATGAATGGTTTTGTCCAAGCCGGAGGGACCTTTGTCACCATGTGAACGAAAGAGTCAACTCTGTCCGGGTTGTCGATGTCTGATCCCTTCACGGATGGTGTCCATAGATGCTCCAGGAAAACTCCAGACGGAATTTGTTTGCGCCTTGATCCAAGCTTAGACAGAAGATCAGCCGCCTCGTTTTGCTCCCTAGGTACATACTTCACCTCGTAGCCCAAGAAGCTCTTGGCTATCTCGCCGACTTCGTCTCGATATGCCGCCATCATAGGGTTCCGCACGTTCCAGGTGCCAGCCACCTGCTAGGCAACCAAGTCGGAATCTCCACAGCAAACTATGTGTTTGATGCCAATATCCTTGGCTACGCGTAATCCTTGAATGAGTGCTTCATACTCCGCCATGTTGTTCGTAGCCTCGAAGTGGATCTGCAGAATGTAGTGTAGCTTGTCCCCAGTTGGTGACTATAATAGTACACCAGCCCCCAAGCCGTTGAGCATCTTTGATCCGTAAAAGTGCATCACCCAGTATTCTTGCTCCGGCATTGGGGTAGCATCTGGCATCTCCGTCCAATCTGTGATAAAATCCGCTAAGGCTTGTGACTTGATAGCGTCGCGTCTCTTGTAGGTGATCTCAAAGGTGACAAGTTCAATGCCCCACTTCGCGACCCTTCCTGTAGCGTCACTGTTGTTGATAATGTCAGACAGTGGAGTCTTGCTCACCACTGTGATGGGGTGCTCCTGGAAATAGTGCCTCAGCCTCCGAGAAGCAAGGAATACTCCATAAGCTATCTTTTGGTAGTGCGGGTCTGCTTGGACTCCGTCAAGATCTCGCTCACATAGTAAACTGGTCGTTGAACTCCGTACTCATGCCCTGGTTCCTTCCGCTCTACCACGATGACGATGCTGATTACCAGCTTGGTGGCCGCCATGTAAATTAACATGGGCTCTCTAGGATCGAGCGCTGCAAGGATAGGCGCTGAGGAAAGAATCTCCTTGAGCTGCTTCAATGCTGCGCCTGCCTCGTCCGTCCACGTTAATTTGTCTGCCTTCTTCAACAACTTGTATAGCGGCAGAGCCTTCTCTCCAAGTCGGCCGACGAACCGACTAACTGCTGCAACACAACCTGTTAGTCATTGTATGTCCTTTAGGCATGTCGGACGGTTTATGTTTAAGATGGCCTTGATTTTCTCCGGGTTTCCTCGATTCCACGCTGGGAAACGATGAAGCCCAACAATTTGCCGGCTGGAACCCCGAAGACACACTTCTTAGGGTTAAGCATCATGTTGTATTTCCGAAGATTATCAAAGGTTTCTTTTAAGTCGGAGATTAAGTCGTTTGATTTTTTAGACATCACCGATATATCGTCCACATAGGCGTGAACGTTCCGACCAATTTGGTCATGTAGGCAACGTTGCATTGTCCGCTGGTATGTAGCACCTGCATTTTTAGCCCAAAGGGCATCATGACATAGCAAAACATGCCGTAGGGTGTAGTGAACGAAGTGGCCAATTGGTCTGACGTCCTCATCTTGATCTGGTGTATCCTGAGTATGCATCAAGAAACACAAAAGCTCTGAGCCAACCGTTGAGTCAATGACTTGGTCAATGCGAGGCAAAGCAAACGGATCTTTGGGACATGCCTTGTTTAAGCCGGTGTAATCAACGCACATTCTTAATTCTTTGGTTCCCTTTTTGGGGACAAGTACAAGATTGGACACCCATTGGGTGTGAAGGACTTCTCGGATAAAATTAGCCTTAAGTAACCAAGCTATCTCTTTGCCTATGGCGCGTCTCTTCTCATCTCCAAAGCGTCGTGGAGGTTGTTTCACTGGTTTACATTTTGGATCAATATTCAAGCTGTGATCGGCAAGTTCCCTAGGTACACCTTTCATGTCGGCAGGTTGCCAGGAAAAGATGTCCCTATTCTCACGGCGGAACTCGACGAGCGTGCTTTCCTATTTAGGGTCCAGGTTCGTCCCAATGGCGGTGGTCTTGGAGGCATCGCCTACCATAAGTTCTACCGGCTTGGTCTCGATGGCGGCCTTGAATGCTGGGGTGGAGTCAGAAATCTGTTTCTTCGACGCTGGCATCTCTGAGGCATCGACCTTGCTCTGGATCTACTTAAATTCTTCGCCGTAGAGGATAGCTTCTTCGTAGGTTGCTTCTCCAATCTCGTAGTCCCTTGCTTTGGTAAAGCTTCAGGATACGGTGATGACACCGTTTGGTCCGGGTATCTTGAGTTTGTTGTAAACGAACCATGGCTTGGCCATGAAGGTGTGGAATATGTCGCGGCCGAATATGATGTGGTACACGCTCTTGAAGGGGACCACCTCAAAGGTCATGCGTTCTTGGCGGTAATTATTAACATCACCAAAAGCGACCTGAAGTGTGATGCACCCAAGGGACCGAGCCTCCCGACCAGGAACTACGCCATGGAAGATGGTGTTGGTCCGCCTTAGGTTTGTCTCCGTCAAGTTCATCTTCTGCAGTGTATCCAGGTACATGATGTTGATGCTGCTTCCACTATCCACCATACATTTGGTGAACTCGTTGCCGTCAATCAGGGGGTTGATGACCATGGCGTATTGGTTCTCCATAGGGATGAGATCTGGGTGATCCTTCCCGTCTCAAGTAATTGGAATCTCCGACCAATGCAGGAACTGGGGAACTGGGGGTAGAGTGGCCATCAGTATCCTCATGGAGGTCTTCTGTTGTCGGACGGTGGGGGTGCCAAGGAAAGTGTGGAAAATGTCCGCCTTCTTCTCGAAGGGGTTCTTGCCCTTGCCGTCGCTCTTGGCGGCATGCTTGGGGTCAACATCCTCGTCCATGTCACTTGAATCCTTGGACTCCTCCTCCTTCTTCTTTCCCTTGCCCTTTCCTCGCAGTCTGTTCTTCCGACTTTGCTTGTAGCCGGACTCCGGGTCCTCCTTGAGGTTGTTGACAAATGTGCAGTGGCGATTGGTGTGGGTGGCCTTGCCGTTGGCATTGAGGTGTACGAGGCACGGCACATCAAGATACTCCTCGTAGGTTTGGGGAACACGGAGCGCTGTCGAGGTAGTTTCACTGCCTCGCTGCTGCCCATGACCAGCCCCCCGTCCTCGGCCACGCTGTCCGCCATCACCTCGTCCTGCAAAAGGCATAGCGACCATGCCGGAGTTTTTCTTTTCTTCAGGCGGGGTCTTCCGCTTTGTGCTGCTATTCCTCCGAGCTTGAGTTGGAACGGCCGTTGCCGGCAAAGAGCCGCGAGCATCGTCGTCGGCAGCCGCGAACTCACTGGCCAACTGAATCATCTGGTTCAAGTCTAGCTGGTGATTGTCCTGCATGTGCTTCAGCTTATGTCGGAGCAACATGCCCCTTTCCAACCCATCGATGAAGGAGGCCATGGCGGTCTGGGCGTGCACTCATGTGCAGGAATTCTTCATATCCAGCCAGCGGGAGAGGTAGGCGCGAGATGTCTCGTATTTCTCTTGCATGCACCACTGTAGATCGCCAACAGTGCAGGGACGTTTGTACGTACCCTCGAAGTTCTTGGTGAATGCTTCTTGCATGTCCAACCAATTGCATATGGATCTTTCCGGCAAGTCATCAATCCATTGACGGGTCGTGCCTGCCAACATCGATGGGAGTTACTTGACGGCGACGTTCGGGTTACCCCCGGCGAACTCCACCGCGTTGCCGTAGTCCTGCAACCATGTAGCTGGCTTAGCGGTGCCGTCATAGGGCTTGATGATCTTGTCAATCCGGAAGCCCTTGGGGTAAGTTGCGGACCGTATTATAGGTCCAAAGCAACATGGTCCCGGGTATGGTCCTTCCCGGGCCTCGTGGATCTTGTCTAGACGCGAACGTGCATCGTATGGCTCCGGGCTTCTTTTCTTCTTGCCATCAGGGGATGGGCTGCGTGAACGACGCAAGCCTCCTCCACCATGGTGGCTGCTAGGTGGCGACGGAAGCGGAGGTGGCGGTGGGTTAGCTTTCTTGTTGTTTCCCTCTCGCGACGCCTCGCGCTTGTCGCGGTTGCTTGTCGGACAGAGAGGGTCATGGCACGACTTGATCTTGTGTCCTTGGTTGCTCTCTCCGTCATGAGGGTCTGCTCCATGTTGCCGCGGATGACGATGCCACTCTGCCTTGGCGGAGGCATATCCATACGACGGTGAACCTTGGTTTCTTCGCGATGTCGGGGGAGCGGGGCGGTGGCGATGGGCGACGAGGTTGGGCCTTACCTTCGTGGAGTGCATCCTTCCTGTTGCGCGCATCCCTCCATCTTCGTTCTGATGAACCCGTCTAAGACCCGACATCAAGAGGAGATCTGTCCCTTGGCGGCTTATGCTGGCTAGACTGGCAGAACGCGGGGTCAAACTCAAGCCTCTGAGAGGTGGCCTTTTCCTGCTGTTTCACCGCCTTGGCCACTAGGTCATAGACATAGTCCACCGCTTCGGGTGATATATCCTGCTCCAGAAGGGTCTTGGCGACGGCAAGGTTGAGGAGAGGAGTGGGCATCACCTGCCTGCCTTCACTGTCAATGTATGGCTTGGCTTGTGCCGGCTTCGGGGGAGCCCATCCTAGGTTTCGCCGCACACCAGGATCGTTGATGACGCGAGCTGGAGCTTTCTTGGCCTTCTGCTGCTGCAGCAGAGTCTTGTACTCGGCCTACATTGCTCTAGAAATACCAGGAGAGCACCAGATCAAGCCACCACAAGATCAACCACTGGCAACCCCAACATCAAATAAGTGTGGTGAGTAAAATAGACCATCACATGATCTATATGTCTAAGATTAGATAAGCATTCATGATCTGTCTATTACTCAAATTCTCAGAAAGCACCCAAATGGGGTGAATCCATCACTGAAGTTTTTAAACACTAAAAGCAATCAGAAAAGTATAAGGATCCAACTAAGATCTCAGGACAACATCATTGATCTAAGCAATCAAGCTATATTTCAATTCAAGAATGAACATAGCCAAGATTTAAACTTCTAGGTACATCTCTAAGACAGGAGTAACACCTTAGAATTTAATCTTATGGATCTATATAAGTTATCAAGCCACAATCAATTTTCCCCAACTTTGATTCAAGAAACAGTAGCTGGTATTACTACCAGAACCCATCCATATGAATCAACAAGATAAAGGCTTAATCCCTAAACCTCAGACCAACATCATGGGTCTTAGGGATTTAAGAAAGGAAGTTTCTACTTATCTTTAATGCCAAACTCATCTTAAGCTTGAACAAAACCAAACCAAGTAATAGAATCTAATCTTGTGTGCCATACAAGGATGGTGTCACAAGAACAGTTCTAAACTAAGAAGGTTAAGCATCCAATCTTCACAGGTACAACCAACCAACTATAAATCATTTTCCTGACATCATAGGAATCATAATCAGGAGATTCCATATATATATATATATCTTCACTATAAGATACCATTTTTTATCTCAAGATATATATGAATTCTTAAGCCAACAGTACTAATACAGTGACTTCATCACACAACACTCACTGTCATTAATCAAGAAATGACAGTGGTGAGCTATTAAACCACTAGATTTCCCCAGTATTGCTTCTAGAGCAACTTTACCATCTGAACCATATTAAAATTAATCCATAGAATCATCTGATAAACCACTAGCATCACCACAGCTAACCATCAACAGTAATCCACAACAAGTCACCACTCAATAGATTCAAGGATCATTAATACATGATCCAATTCATCAAATATCTAATCCACAGAGGGGTATGAACCCTAAGTAGAACAAACCCTATTAATCAGGACAAGATAGAAACCAGGAAGGTCACTACCAACATCTAGCATGGGATGGCCTAGCATAGAGTGCACAAGAGGGAGAGAAACAACTTACCGAAGGTCCTCGCTATAGAATAGAATAAGAAGTAGAGGAGGCCGACGAACATGGCTGCATGGGGAGCACCCCCAAGGGGGCGCTGCAACCCACACAACGCCACGGGGGTGACCATAGCCACGCCTGGGGGCTAGGAGCATCCCCACGGGACACGACAGAAGCGGCGGCGGCAGCACCAACGCCAACCCCAAACCCTAGGGTTCAGAACGGCATCGATCTGGCTGCAGGAGGGCTCCAGGTCCAAATCCAATTGAACAGGAGGGTAGAGTGGGACCGACAACCTCATCCTGCACCACGACAGCGGCCAGGGAGGTCCATGGCAGCGTGAATCGCCGGCGGTGACACCGCTGACCACAAGGCCGGGGAAGGATAAGGAGAGAGGTGAGCTCGAGAGAGAGACAGAGAGTGCTGGGCTGGGTTGGGCCAATACCCCTTCGGGGTGTTGTTTTGACTTTTCCCTACTAGGCCACAAGGGCCCAATAAACCCAAACAGTCAGCCCAAATCCTTTAGAGCATGTTTTAATAAATAGGAAAAGACCAAAATGCCCCTGAACTAAAATGAATTCTAGAAAATAAAATAAAAGTCCAAAAATTATAAATAAAATATTTTTGGATTCACAATAATCCAAACTATCCAAATAAAATAAGAGATAAAATTTTAGACATATAAACTTTATTAAGAATTTTGTAATATATATATTCCTTATGGAATTTTACAAAATTATTGAAAGATGATAAAAATAAATAAAAATCACTTTCATTATGTATTAATATTGTAGTATTTTAGACAAATACTAAGCAAATATTTAATATCAATTTTTGGTATTTAATGATAATTCTTAAAGGAATTATTAATGAAATAAAATACAAATAAATTGAAATAAAATAAAAGAATATAATATTCAATAAATATTAAAAAAATAATATTTATAAATTCTTTACTATTAAAGGAATTTTTATAACTTAAATAAATGGGGGAGAATACATATAAAGCTAAATGATGCATTACATTACTTTGCATAATCATTTTGCTTCTTCAAATATTGTCCTTACCGGGCAATAATGATGTTTTTGTAGACATAGAAGCTCAAGGTCCAGTGCAAGCATCAGACTTCACTACCTTGCCATCACAAGGTAACTTCATCACTTGCTCATATCTTTTGAAGAGTCTTTACCAAAGTATTTGCAAATTGTGTGTTATCATATATACTCCAAAGAAAGAAAATATTATTTTCACAAATAAAGAAATCATAGATATCATCCTAAGTGATGATATAATGGAGCAATAGAACTTAGGGTTCTATTCACAACAATGATGATCAATTAGGGACTTAATAACCCCTGACATTAGTGATTCTAGCACCGTATATTACGCGTCAGCCATGACATTTGGAATGGGACAGAGAAGTTAGCTGTATCTTATTCCTCTCGCATGAAGCCGGATGTGCAGGTCGTGCCTGTTATCCTCATAGCATGCATCTTAATTGGTAATTCATAGAGGATATGCAGCATATGGGTGGGAACCCTCATCGTCCCACGATAGTTCTGGCATCTAACGGTTTGTATAAACCATTGACGTAATTCAATATGTGGGCATGGTGTACACCAAGGAGGCATGCGAGGTCGCTAAGGGGGCAGTGATTGGCTTGGACCAACTACTGGGCCCCACATCATGGAATTGTGGACGGGAAAGTACGCCTGGTTGTGGAACAAGGAGTTGATCTCTCATGGGTAAAGTAACGCACCTTTGCAGAGTGTAAGAATTGTAACTTGTTACTCCCTGTTCCGGGAAGGAGCTGCGAACGCGGCAGGAAAGGAACTCCATGAAAGTTCTAGTCAACCTGTGAAGGCTGATGGTCATTGATTTTCATAATAAAATCAATGTTTGAAGAAAGATTTACAAAAAAATGCATAGTGCCAAGGACTTATAGTCTGAGGTGGTAGTTAGAGCATCAAACTTCCCACCTTGCATATAATGAACTTGTTGGGTAACGCTGTTACTCATCCTTTCCTTTGATCCCTTGCTTAGACTCTGAGGATCCGGAGGACGTGCCAATGTATGCAGCCGAATGTCAAGAAGATGTGTTCTACAAGGAGCCTGGCCTGTCAGGAGGTGTTGAAGGAGTGGATTACGCAATACGCTATGGTGTCGATGATAACGAGTCCAACTAAGTATCCTAGTTAGTAGTAACCAACGGAGCCGAGTAGCATGAACTCTATAGAATAAGCTGCTGAGCTCAACTCCTAGTTGGAGTTGCCACTTTTAAATTCCACTGAAACACTTTATATTTTGGTTTGTAAGTTGAATCCTTTTGAAGTCTTGAACTTTTGGTATTGTAATAATAATGTGTGAATGTTTGTAATATGGACCCTCAATGTTTCTGTTGTACCACTCTGAGGGATGTGATATTTACAGAACGGTGTACTGTGGATGTTATGTCAACGACTATAGTGTACTACACATGCAGTGGTATGCTGGGTCACCGCAGTTGGTATTAGAGGAAATTGCTTTGACCTTAGGTTGGAAACCTAGTAAAGGGTATTACCTTTAGGAGAGTGTAGCAACGATAAAGAATTCTCTAAAAGTAATATAATGGGTATTCAAATGAGAATATTCCTTTATATGTTTTAGTGTGATAATTCTTTGTTATGATGCAATATATTATTGGTTACTAATCAAAATTATTTTTCTGATATACAGAGCTATGGCACCAAAGTTTCCAAAACAGACTTTGGTAAGGAAAGAGGAGACTCTTGATGATTATCAAGGATCATTCACAGACCAACTTCGTCAACTTTTAAAGATTTTTTAGTTGTCCAACTAGAATTCCAGTGAATACTATAACCTACTATGATGGCCGGATGTTATCCAAGTATCATGTGAGTATCCAACTTCTAGAGGAGCTTGGATTATATCACGATCTACCTATAGGTGAAGGTAGGAGTCACCTAGCAGTATATCATGTTGTTGTTGTGGAGGCGATAGCTAATATCCAGGAGCATAAAGCCAAGGAGTTAGAAGGTAGCACATTTTCTGTGATACCTCATGATTCGATATACTTGGAGCCTATACCGCATCATCTTACTTTGGTTAAGAAGCATCCTAAGTTAGCTTCCAAGTTTATGGATAGATACCGAACACTCGTTGCATCTTTTTATAAGACACATCAAGTGATTGTCGAAGATAAAAATGACATGTTAGAGGATCTAACTGATCCGGAAAGGAGGAAGCAGTTAGCATTCCAGTTAGAGAGGGAAGCAAGTAGTAGTGTAACACCTATCTTTAAGGATATACCTATAGATCCTGAATCTTTTACACCATATCCTTATTCACCAAGTCCTGAACCTATACATGATCCTACTATGGATATGAGGTATGCAGTACCACAGGGTTCAGAGGAGGGTTCTGATGCAGAACTTCCTATTGAGAATTCTGATGGTTGGAGAAGGGGATCATATGAAGGATCTCATGAACACCAGATGTCCACAGATGGTTCTGACAGAAATGTTGGACAATCTAGCTGGATGGGTTAAAGAATTAACCCTAGTAACAGTAGTAGAAATGCTATGTCGATAGATAATCAGGATGAAGAAGAAGATCCCGAGGAGAGAGTGTTTGAATCATCAACATCTTCTCCAAACCCAGGGAATATACAATATCCAGTGTTTAACTATCTTGCCCAAAGGAGCACACAGGAAGCGGGGGATCTGCGTATCCTGTTGACAACTCAAGGAATGAAGCTCAGGAGATGCAAGCAGGAGATAATGTTGAATATGTTTCTGAAGACTTTTCAGCTGAGCTGGAGGGAGTCAATGCGCTCAGGTTGAGTAATGACTCAAGTCCTGATACTTCAGATACTGAGTATGTTCCTTCTGGAAGGCCATTTGTTTCACAAACTATGCGACGAACGACACGTCATCACGGTTGGACATCATGCATGTATGATGAGCGTAGTTACTACTAGAAGTAGGTAACTATTTAGAGGTATCAAGTACCATGTATTGTACTCCCAGAAATAAGATAGTTAGATAAATAAGGTAGTGTTGTGTTTATACCTATATGGTATATGTTGTAATGACTTTGTACTATTATAATATTATGTATAATATGTGAAATGCATATTTGGATTTTCTTTGGATCTTCATTGTGTGACTAGTTCTGTGCGTAAAGTCGAGCTCAGAACACATGTGCATGATGTAATTATGAGTATTCGCTTTATGTTATAGGACTATAGGGTCATGGATACGGGTGTAGAAACCGAAGCTGGACAGCAGCGGATGGAACGTGAGGCCAAAGAGAAGGCCGATGCAGATGCAGCAAATCAGGGAGCATTGCCACCACCACCACCACCACCAATGAGGCCGTTAATGGAGCAGAACTTTATGCAGTGTATGCAAATGATGCAAGAGACCCAGAACAAGTTCATGGAAGAGTTGTTGGGACGAGCAAATCAGAGGGCACCTGAAGGTGGAGGAGTGAGTCTATCTGACTTCTAGAATGCAAGGCCGTTACCTTTTGCATCAGCCCCTGAACCAATGGATGCAGAAGATTGGCTAGCGAATCTGAAAGAAAGTGAAGACCAGAGGTTGCAATGATGAGGAGAAATTGAGGTATGCAACTCATCTTCTGACTGGACCTGCAACATCATGGTCGGAGAATCAGTTGGCCATGCAACAACCAGGAAGGGAGTTTACCTGGGAGGAGTTCAAGTAGAGATTCCGTGAATATCATGTTCCGGAATGTGTTATGGAGTTGAAGCGGAGAGAATTTGAGGAGCTTCAGCAGGGATATACTAGTGTCATGAAGTATATCCGGGAGTTTAGTCAACTGTCTCGTTATGCTGAGGAGGATGTTAACACGGAAGAGAAGCGGAAGAAACGTTTCCTGTGTGGGTTAAATCCATTTGTGAAAATGCAGCTAAGGTTAGCTAATAAGCAAAATTATCAGCAGTTGCTGGATGCAGCTATTACTTTCGAAGATGACTACAAGAATGTCCAAGAGGATAGGAGGAAGAGAGCTAAGAAGGAAACCAAGAGAATTCAGGCAAGTAAACCTAAACCCAATCTGGAGTTCAAACCCCGGAACAAGAACTATGGTAACAATAACAATAACAAGGGCAGTGGTGGAAATCAATCCAATCCTAGAAGGAATGCTATTTGTAACAACTATGGAATTCCAGGGCATTTCCAGAGGGAATGCAAGAAGCCTGTAGTGATCTGTTACGGTTGTGGTCAGAAGGGGCATATCAAGCCCGATTGTCCGAGCAAACCACCAGGAGGTTGGCCTACCAAGGGAGGAGGACAAGCCAGTGGAGGAAATGGACAACCCAATCGAGGAGGAAATAATGTCAAGAACAACAATGGCAAGAGGAACACACTACAAGAAATGTGTTTACTTATGACCTTCTCATAGTGACGGGGAGTGAAATCATCATAGATCTATGACGATTTCGAACAAGAAGGTCGTGAACCATTTGGAGAGGTCAAAACCCTGTAAAATTACGACGATTTGTATCAAAATCGTTGTAATTTATTCATACGAAATCGTCATAAACTACATGACACAGCTAAGAGACTTATTTATAGCTGATTATGACCAATCTAAATCGTCGTAATGGCTAAATCGGAATCCATTTAGAGGACTACATCAATAATTATGCCTACATGTTACATCTATGTGTTAATGTTTGCTTATGTGTCATATCCACGTGTCTATTTTTGCCTACTTGGAATTCAAGCCCCACCACGAGCCTAACATGCGGGACCATTCCCAGCAGTACCAAGCGTTGCATGCAATAAGTACCAAAAATAAATCACGCTCAAGATTCGAACCAGCGACCTCCCAAGACTGAACAATCCCCGTCGATGTAACCACTATACCAAAGCCTCTTCTATGTTCAATTAGTGAGCTGACTCTATTTAAGCATCTGGCTCATTGTTGGACTGCGCCGGTGGGCGAATTCTTCTACTGCAGGTTGTTGGGCCAGTGCCTCGCTATTTTTTTTTTGACTTACCTCGCTGTTACACCTGCTGTTACGAATGGGCCAACAGCCCATAATCCAATAGCAAGCTGAATTCACCTGTTAATTGGGCTGCTTCATAAGAGTTTGAGCCCCAAAATTAGAGGGAGCTTTTTCTTTATTTAGAATGTCTAAAAAATCAATTCTCAATTATTTTTGTGTATGACCATGGATTTAGATGATTTTAGAATCGATTTGGTAATCTTTAAAAGATGTATAACTTTTATAATGGCAAATAGTTATAAGGTTTTCCAGTTTATTGATTTTTTTAAAGTACTTACACCAATTTCAAATTGCCCTCAAAATGGCGGGCACGAAGTTTCTTAGCTAGGGGTGGCACCCTGCGAAACTATGATTGGATATATGATAAAATAGCATATTGTGAACCTAAAAATGATTTTTGTAAAAAATCAAGAACATTAAATCATGTACCTGTGGTTCAAATCGGACTCACTTCTTATCGATTCGGCAAAAATTGTCTTTTTCACAGGGGATGGAAGAAAAGGTTTGAGATATCCCAGTTGGGACATTGTCCATGTAAGATGGTCTAGTATTATTGAAAAATGGGATGGTACCATTTTGAAACTTTCATTTGGTGGTTGCTTCACAAAATGGCCCTTTTTGGTGCTCGGAAAATTGAAAATGGTTTTTCCGTACGACGAAATGGAAAACTTTCTCCTACAACATTGTTCGTCATCCCATGATGCACATGTTTGCATAATACGGGTGCATTATCACAAACTATGCCCTGATTCTAGCCGTAACATTGGTCATTTGACCCGAAAGTCATGAAACCTCGAACATGATAGGTCATTTTGTGAAGGTTTTTTTGAGACATACTCAATTTACCAAGTTTGATATTTTTTCCTTGCAACTATGTCACATAATAAGACATCACGCGAAGGATTTGCGTTGATCGGACCGTTTTTAAATTTTTTATGCCCGTTTCAAACTATGGTCAAAACAACAGTCATGAAAATTCTTAGCTAGGCGATGAGCCTCGCTAAACTTACATTGTATCTCTAAAGAAATAGCATATTGTGAGTCTAAAAATTATTTTTTCAAAAATCATGAGCATCGGATCATGTACTTGTAGTTCAAACCGGACCCACTTCCTACCGATTTAGCAGGAATTTGTCTTTTTCGCCAGGAGTGAACTGAAAGGTTTGAGATACCCCGGTTGGGACATTGTCCGTTTAAAGTGGTCTAATTTTTTTTACAAAATGTGGCGGTACCATTCTAAAACTGTCATTTGGTGGTTGCTTCATAGAACGCCCCGTTTTTTGTGCTCGGAAAATGGAAAATGGATTTTCCGTGTGTCAAAAAGGAAAACTTTCTCCTGCAACATTGTTCGCCGTCCCATGATACATATGTGTTCATAATATGAGCATATTATCACAAACTATGCCGCGATTCCAGCCATAACACTCGCCGTTTAGCACGAAAGTCATGAAAACTCAGACATGATAGGTCATTTCTGAGAAGTTTTTTTCGAGACACTTGTAATGTACCAAGTTTGGTATTTTTACTTCCAACTATGTCACATAATAAGACACCATGCGAAGGATTTGCATTGATCGAACCTTTTTGAATTTTTTATCCCCGTTTCAAACTATGGTCAAAACGGCTGGCATGAAGGTTCTTAGCTCGGGGCCGAGCCTCGCTAAACTTGCACTGGATCTCTGAAGAAACATGATATTGTGAGTCTAAATTTTTTTTTTTCAAAAAATCATGGGCATCGGA
Organism: Avena insularis; assembly: GCA_023614405.1. NCBI lineage: Eukaryota > Viridiplantae > Streptophyta > Magnoliopsida > Poales > Poaceae > Avena > Avena insularis. The sequence goes on from CM042689.1 coordinate 4,592,241, forward strand.
TCATGTACCTGTAGTTTAAATCTGACCCACTTCCTTCCGATTCGGCAGGAATTTGTCTTTTTCGCCAGGAGTGAATGGAAAGGTTTGAGATACCCCGGGTGGGACATTTGTCCATGTAAGGCTGCCTATTATTTTTGAAAAATGGGATGGTAGAATTTTGAAACTTTCATTTGGTGGTTGCTTCACAAAACGACCCGTTTTTTGTGCTCGGAAAATAGAAAATGGTTTTTCCGTTCGACGAAAAGGAAAACTTCCTCCTGCAACATTGTTCGCCATCCCATGATACATATGTGTGCACAAGATGCGCACATTATCACAAACTATGTCGCAATTCTGGCCATATCATTGGTCGTTTGGCCCAAAAGCCATGAAACCTCGAACATGATAGGTCATTTCTGAGAAGGTTTTTTTGAGACACTTTCAATATACCAAGTTTGGTATTTTTACTTGCAACTATGTCACATAATAAGACACCACGCGAAGGATTAGCATTGATCGGCCTGTTTTTGAATTTTTTATGCCCGTTTCAAACTATGGTCAAAACGGCTAGCATGAAGGTTCTTAGCTCGGGGCTGAGCCTCGCTAAACTTGCACTGGATCTATGAAGAAACATGATATTGTGAGTCTAAAAATGTTCAAAAAATCATGGGCATCAGATCATGTACCTGTAGTTCAAATCTGACCCACTTTATATTGATTCGGCAGGAATTTGTCTTTTTTGCCAGGAGTGAACGGAAAGGTTTGAGATACCCCGGTTGGGACATTTGTCCATGTAAGGTGGTCTAATATTTTTACAAAATGTGGTGGTACCATTCTAAAACCGTCATTTGGTGGTTGCTTCACAAAACGCCCTGCTTTTTGCGCTCAGAAAATGGAAAATGGATTTTCCATGTGTCAAAAAGGAAAACTTCCTCCTGCAACATTGTTTCCCATCCCAAGATGCACACGCGTGCACAATACAGGCACATTATCACAAACTATGCCCTGATTCTGGCCATAACGTTTTTTTTGAAATACTTAAGTTTGTTTCCAAAATTGTCAAAAGAGCCAACCAGTCAGAAGAGAGAGCAGGACTACCCACGGATCAGTCCCACGAAGGAGATCTCAACCGTTTAGATGAGCTCCATCCAACGTCCCAAGTCACAACGCAGTTTTTCCCGCCTCCCACTCCCACCAACATTCTAGACGTTAATTGACCGAAATAGCTACAATTTCCAGTCTTGCTCAGATAAGTGTGTAGGGGCAGTATTGTAAAATCCTCACACCACCCATCCAGATCGCACTCGAGGGTTCATGCTCCTAAACCCTAATCCCCTCACGTGGCAGACCCCGCCGCCTCTCTCTAGATCCCCATCTCCACCACCCCCGTCCGGCTCCGTCTTCTCCGACCACCCCCCGTCTGGCTCCCCTCCTCTCGATGTACTGCTAGCCCCAACCATCCTCCTCCCCTCCTCACCCTCAAACCCCAATGTCCTCACCAACTCTAGTCCCTGATACGGTGATTTGTCTCGGCCAGCAAGCCGCTGGATCGGCTCGCCCGACCTCGATGTCGTGGATCTGGGATATGGACCTGGCCGTACCATGGCCTCCGCACCTCCCATGGGCCAGCAAGCCGTGGATCTGGGAGATTGTCTCGGTCGGGAAGCCTCAGCGTGCCGATGGCCGCGCTCTTCTCGTAGTCATGCGCGGTGGGCGTCATCTATGGGGAGGTGTACGCGGAACGCGTTGGGGTGCCGATCGTGGACGGGAGTGCGCTTAGGGGGTTGCGGAGCGTCGAGCTGGGTCCGGAGGATGTGCCCTCGTTCGTCGCTGCACTGGACTCGTACCAGATGTTCCTGGAAGCGGTGGTGGGGCAGTTCGATGGGTTGGAGGACGCGGACGACGTCTCGGTCAACTCATTCCATGAACTCGAGTGGAAGGTAAGGGCCCTTTTCGTGCTCCAGACTTGTTTGTCGTAGCTACGGACAGATCCCAGTATCCTCCCTTGGTATCCTTCCCCTATCCATCGATCTCTCTCCTTGGTGTTCCCACCTGCTATTCATCACCAACTCCAGCGCCCGCGATGATGACTAGATTATAGTTACTCTTCATTCATATTTTAGTCATGAGTTGCTTCTGTCCATGTGATTTTTCTTCATGTTCATGACTAGTACCATCTGATGTGATCGTGACTGGTTATTAGTCCTGAGTTGCTTCTTGTGCATGCGATTTATATTCATTTTCTGGAGTTTATAGGATATTTATATTTGTGAACTATATGACAACAATCAAACTAGGTTAGTGAATGTTAGTAACTTGGTAAACTTAAGTTGGTCTTCCTTCCATTCACAATAGAACTAGGGTTAACGAAGGTGAGATGAACTAGAATTAAGTCTTGAAGAATCACACACAAACAACCATTTCTGGATGTCGTCTAAATAAAATATCGCATGTTTGCTTTCTACTTAATTGTGCATCAGTAGACAGTGCTGGTACATAGCTTATGTTTGTATATTATGGATACATAGCTGCTGTTTATAGCTTATGTTTGTATATTATGGATACGTAGCTGCTGTTTATAGCTAATGGTACATAGCTCATGTGCATGTGGAATATACTATATGATGGTCAAAGTTCCATGCCTTGTCTAAAAGTATTGTCTTCCATTTTGTATATAGTCTATAGTCAGTACTACTCACTAAAGTCCGGTGTAACTTTTGCAACTTACTAGCTACTACTTGATATATAAATCATTGTACATATTTCACTAGTTGTTGCGTGCCTAGCTGTCTGCTAATTGATACATGTATTTTCCTCCTTTTAAAGTTGCACATGTAAAGAAATGGAGATCAAGTGCATGTATAATATTTCTGAACTGATGCATAGTGCCTTGGTGAAATGAAAGATCAACCTCTTGTATTTACCTTTATGTCCTGCTGATTATTAATAATTAAATGATGAACTGTTGGGTTGGTTGATGATATTTATTTCCTAGTTGAGGATCTATCAAGTTTTCATGTGGCTGGGGCATGCTGATCTATCAAGCTCCTTTGGTTTCTTCAATTAATTTGCCTGTCACAGGCACGCAACTTCGTTAATGGCTAATCATATGGTGGCATGTTCTATAACTGCAGGTGTGCCCGCATACCAGCAGCGCCTTATCTTTGCTGGGAAGCAGCTAGAGGATGAGTGCACGCTCGCCAACTACAACATCCAGAAGGAGTCCACGCTTCAGAAGGTATAGCATGACTCGTGTGATTGTACACTGTTGTGCCAAGATAACCCTACTTCTATTTTGCTTCTTTGTTATAGTATAGCTAGACCTGTTGCTTGCATGGCTATATATCAGAAATAGAATGAACACTAAGAGTTTGGCCTATAGGCATGCTAGCTTATGATTGAACAAGATGTATAGTTAGGTTATCTACAGGGGTGAGGATCTGTAGTATGTTGTGCTGGCCTATAACTTCACCAATTTATGATTGGATCCACCCGCTGTAAGTTTCCAAGGAGTTCTAGGGTTCTTGTAGGTTCATATTTTTGTTATAGGAGTACCTACTGATTTGTACTCAATTTAATTCCCTGTATGAGATGTGTGCCTCACATTAGCCGGTTGTCTCTGTGTATCCTTGGACATTAACCTGTATTAGATGCTTGTAAAACCATTGGATATGTTCTTCTATAGCATGAAACTAAACTGGGATTTGGTTCGGTTCTACAGTGCCCTTGGCTATGGATGGAGGTCTTAACCATGTCGGCAACAACAAGATCCTCCATGCGTCCCGGGACAACTTCTACCCTCACGTCACCATCAGTGAGTACTGCTTCTTTGCATGGTGTTTTCTTCCTGCGTCTAGCTGTTGTGTTAGTGTAGTAGGTATAAGAAGTATTGGCTGTGAATAGAAAATGTTTCTTTCAGAAAAATGACTGACTGTGTTTACATTTTTTATGCCTGATAATCTTTACATTCAATAAAGTTGAGTTAGCTATACTGTGGACAAATAATTTTCTTTTCATTTTCATTACAGTATAAGAATAATAGTTTTGCATTTAATGTGTATTGATTAATCATAGACTAATCAATATTGTTCCTCTCTATTTGCTGTAAGTTGTTCATATACCCCATGTTTTCTACTCTTTTAATAACCTTGTGTTGTTTGAATTAACAAGAGAAGGCAACATATAGCCAATTTAAGTCTGGGGTGAACAACGAGTTCCCAGCTTCTTTTTTATGGTGTCATAATCAAAGAATTAGCATCCTTCTTATAGTACCGACAAGTCTGAAGAAACTGACTTGGCTTATGGTGTTTAGTGTCATTTTGAACCATCTGACTAGTGTTGTTTTTTAACCTTTTGGATGTCATGTGGAGTTATGTAATGGTTGTAAGTAGAAATTCTGGAGTGTATTGTTCGGTTGTTGTGTTATTCACAATATTTGAAATATTGCTAGGATTACTTGAATGGATAATTGCCACTGTCATATACTTGACAAAATATTAGCTTCTATGGAAATTTCTGGATCTGTGTGCTGGATCGTGTACTAACTGGACCTTTTAAAGGCCATAGCCCAACAATACTTGAATGGATAATAAACAATAAACTGTAATTTGGTCAATTTTCAAAAACCAAAATGGACTGTGAAAGGGCAAGACCCAGGGCTATAAAGGCCAAGGCCCAATATTGAAATATACAGTAAAAGGCCAAGCCCAAAGGAAAAAGTACATTGAAAAGGCTAAAAGCAAAGAAAAAAAGGATGGATTATTAGGCTTGGCCCATATAAGCGACTAAATTGGATTGGGCTGATTTCACACTACGACGATTTTGTTTCATCATAATTTTTCCACGTCGGATCAGCCACGTAGGATCTGACCTGGCAAGGCTAGACAGCCCATGACGATATTGGATCATCATAACGGTTATGACGATACAATATCGTCATAGACGATTATGACGATTTCGTGAAAAACGTCGTTGTGTGCAATTACTGACGCTCAGTTTTTGACGATCTGTTTTTCGTCATAAGATCGTCATATATTATGGACAATGACGATTCAGTGACAAAAATGGAGGGTCATGTATCAGCATATTCCTTGTAGTGACAGACCTACCGGGAAACTGAACTGTGCAACCCTCGAGGAGGTGGATAATTCGGAGCATGCTGTGATAGGTACGCTCAATATCCTTACCAATCCCCGCAAAGTTCTATTTGATACTGGTGCAACTACTTCATTCATTTCTGAAGAATTCTGTGATAAGTTCGGGATTAGAAGGGGAACGTTAGAAAACCCTATGACCGTAGTTACGGCAGGGGGAAATGTGATTATACGCCATATTAAACAAGATCAGGTTATCTCGATCTGTGGTTGTACATACTTTGCAGACCTTTATGTGATTCCTTTGAAGGGAATTGCAGTAGTGCTGGGGATGGACTGGATGATGGAACATGGAGCTCAGATAAATTGTGAGGAGAAAACCGTCTCAATCAAAACTCCAAGTGGAGCAAGGATAGTTTACCAAGCAGATAAACACAGTCATATCATGGTGGATCTGCAGTTGAACTCGATGAAGGAGGTCAAATTGGAAGATATTCCTATAGTCAATGAATTTCAAGATGTTTTCCAGCAGAACTACCTGGAATGCCACCAGATCGGGAGATAGAATTCACTATTGATCTAATTCCAGGTACAACACCAATAGATCAAGCACCATATAATATGGGACCCAAAGAGTTAAAAGAACTCAAAGAGCAAATTGATGAGTTAGCCAGAAAAGGATTTATTCAGGAAAGTGTATCCCCATGGGGAACACCAGTAATCTTTGTGGATAAGAGGGACGGTGGAAGAACGATGTGTGGAGATTATAGAAATTTGAACAACGTTACTATCAAGAATAAGTATCCTTTACCAAGGATCCAAGATTTGTTTGATCAAGTGAAAGGAGCCGGAGTATTTTCAAAGATCGACTTAAGATCTGGATACCATCAAATAAAAATCAAACCGGAAGATGTTCCAAAGACAACATTTGTCTCAAGGTATGGACACCATGAGTATCTGGTAGTACCATTTGGTTTGACCAATGCACCAGCAATATTCATGAATCTGATGAACAAAATCTTCATGCCATACGGATAAGTTCGTCATAGTCTCGATGATATTCTGATATATTCCAAGGATAAGGAAGAGCATGCTGATCATTTAATAATAGCATTGCAGACACTAAGGGAACATAAACTTTATGCTAAGTTCAGTAAGTGTGAATTTTGGCTAGATGAGGTAGAATTCCTCGGCCATGTGATCAGTAAGGATGGAATTGCTGTAAATCCATCTAAAGTTCAGTCAGTACTAGAGTGGACTGCACCAACGAATGTGAAGCAAATTCGAGGTTTCTTAGGAATGGCTGGTTATTATCGGAGATTCATTGAAGGTTTCTCCAAAATAGCTAGACCAATGACAAAATTGCTAAGAAAGAACACACCATTCAATTGGGATGAGAAGTGTGAAGCAAGTTTTCAGGAGTTGAAGACCAGGTTAACCACAACTCCAATATTAGAAGTTCCTGAAATAGGGAAAGACTTTACAGTATACTGTGATGCATCTAAAGAAGGTTTGGGTTGTGTGTTAATGCAAGATCAGAAAGTGATTGCTTATGGTTCAAGACAACTGAAACCACATGAAGTCAATTATCCAACTCATGATTTAGAGTTAGCAGCAGTAGTCTTTGCGCTGAAAGGATGGAGACATTTTCTTTATGGAGCCAGATGTGAGTTATACACTGACCATAAAAGTCTCAAATATTTATTTACTCAAAAGGAGTTGAATATAAGACAGAAGCGTTGGTTGGAACTAATCAAAGATTATGATTTAACAATCAACTATACTCCAGGGAAAGCAAATGTTGTAGCCGATGCTTTAAGCAGAAAGAGTGTAGATATTCAGCCTAGCAATCGGGGGTTACCAAAAGAGTTACGAATGGACTTGGAAAGATTAGAACTTAAATTCATTAGAACAGAGGTTCTTGGAGGATTATCTACTATGCAGGTAGTTGCAGAGCAGGACAGTGACCTTAAGCACGAAATTTGTAGACATCAAGCAGAAGATCCTTTCATTGCTAAGGAAATTCGGAGGATATCTCAAGGGAAAAAAAATCAGTTTTTCGCCTTGGAGATTATGAGTCTTTATGGTTTCAAGACCGTCTTTGTGTTCCAGATGTGACTGAGATTCGTGATGTCATACTCAGAGAAGCACATGAAACACCATATTCTATACATCCAGGAAGTACTAAGATGTATATGGATTTGAAAGAACTATTCTGGTGGAATAACATGAAAAGTGACATTGCTAAATATGTATCAGAATGCCATACCTGCCAAAGGGTTAAGGCTGAACATCAAAGTCCAACAGGACCATTACAACCTTTGGAAATTACCGAATGAAAGTGGGAGGAAATAGGTATGGACTTCATCACAGGATTGCCCATAACACCTAAACGGAAGGATATGATATGGGTAATTGTGGACATACTCACTAAAAGTGCACATTTTATTCCGGTAAATCAGAAAGATAATGCCGAGAAGTTAGTAGAAGTTTACATCAAAGAGATAGTAAGTAAGCATGGAGTGCCCAAAAAGATCGTAACCGATAGGGGATCAGTGTTTACTTCAGCATTTTGGAAGCAATTACATGAAGCACTTGGTTCAAAATTAGATTTTAGCACAACCTATCATCCAGAGACAGGAGGTCAAACAGAAAGAACAAATCAGATACTAGAAGACATGTTAAGAGCTTGTGCATTAGATTTTGGAGGTACATGGGAAGATCATCTACCATTGGCAGAATTTTCCTACAATAATAGCTATCAGAGTAGTCTGAAGGAAGTTCCATATCAGGTTCTGTATGGAAGGAAGTGTAGATCACCAATATGTTGGTATGAGCCTGGAAGCAGCAAAGAATTTGCGCCAGACTATATTCAGGAAAAACAAGATATCATTGATAAGATCAGGGATAGATTGAAAATAGCTCAGAATAGGCAGAAAAGTTATGCTGATCAAAGTCGAAGATCTTGGCATCCAGAAGTGGGAGACATGGTATATTTGAAAGTAAGTATAATGAAAGGGGTTAAAAGATTCGGAGTTAAAGGAAAGTTGAGTCCAAGATATATTGGACCATTCAAGATATTGAGTCAGAACAGAACTATATCTTATGATTTAGAGTTACCGTCAAGATTGGCTCAAGTGCATAATGTTTTCCATGTGTCACAACTTCGTAAATGTCCGGATGATGCAATCACACATCAGGAGATAGAACTACAAGAAGACTTGACTTATGTTGAAAAGCCCTGTAAAATTTTAGAAGAAAACTGGAAAAGGTTGAGGAATAGGGCAATCAAGTACTGCAAGGTACAGTGGGAACATCAGCCTGAAAGGGAAGCCACTTGGGAAAAAGAAGAGGATTTAAGAAAAGCCTATCCAGAACTATTCAGGTACATCTCAACAAACTTCGGGACGAAGTTTAATTTAAGGGGGAAGTCTGTAACATCCCAGCATTTAGGAACCAACGAAGGGTAGATTTTGGAATTTGTGATATTGCATGCATTCATCTGTAAAAAGGTGGGTAAATTTTTCGCCAAATAAAAACCTTAAGTGATCAAAGTTTCTTTCATACTTTGAGATTAGGTATAGTCTTGAAGGATGATTGTTATAGACTTTGATATGATCTTGTGGATTAGAGTGTTTTGGGAAATAAAATTTGAATTTAAAACTTGAGTGTTTGAATCAAACAAAACCATCAACATAGCCGTGGGAAGCCAATCCCCACACCATTCCATTGATCTTACACACCAAGCACAACAACCACCAGCTAAACCAAGCCAAAGCCAAGTTAGATCACACCAACCAAAACCCTGGATCACATCACCAAAATGGTGACATAAGTAGGGGTAGATCAGGTTGATAGCAAGGACAAGATCAAGCCACCAGGACCAGGAAGTGAAGGGCTAGATCAAGGACAAGCTAGGAGATGGAAATACCAGGAGAGCACCAGATCAAGCCACCACAAGATCAACCACTAGCAACCCCAACATCAAATAAGTGTGGTGAGTAAAATAGACCATCGCATGATCTATATGTCTAAGATTAGACAAGCATTCATGATCTTTGTATTACTCAAATTCTCAGAAAGCACCCAAATGGGGTGAATCCATCACTGAAGTTTTTAAACACTAAAAGCAATCAGAAAAGTATAAGGATCAAACTAAGATCTTAGGACAACATCATTGATCTAAGCAATCAAGCTATATTTCAATTCAAGAATGAACATAGCCAAGATTTAAACTTCTAGGCACATCTCTAAGACAAGAGTAGCACCTTAGAATTTAATCTTATGGATCTATATAAGTTATCAAGACACAATCAATTTTCCCCAACTTTGATTCAAGAAATAGTAGCTGGTATTAGTACCAGAACCCATCCATATGAATCAACAAGATAAAGGCTTAATCCCTAAACCTTAGACCAACATCATGGGTCTTAGGGATTTAAGAAAGGAAGTTTCTACTTATCTTTAATGCCAAACTGATCTTAAGCTTGAACAAAACCAAACCAAGTAATAGAATCTAATCTTGTGTGCCATACAAGGATGGTGTTACAACAACAGTTCTAAACTAAGTAGGTTAAGCATCCAATCTTCACAGATACAACCAACCAACTATAAATCATTTTCCTGACATCACAGGAATCATAATCAGGAGATTCCATATATATATATATCTTCACTTAAGAGACCATTTTTTATCTCAAGCTATATATGAATTGTTAAGCCAACAGTACTAATACAGTGACTTCATCACACAACACTCACTGTCATTAATCAAGAAATGACAGTGGTGAGCTATTAAACCACTAGATTTCCCCAGTATTGCTTCTAGAGCAACTTTACCATCTGAACCATATTAAAATTAATCCATAGAATCATCTGATAAACCACTAGCATCACCATAGCTAACCATCAGCAGTAATCCACAACAAGTCACCACTCAACATATTCAAGGATCATTAATACATGATCCATTTCATCAAATATCTAATCCACAGAGGGGTATGAACCCTAAGTAGAACAAACCCTCTTAATCATGACAGGACAGAAACCAGTAAGGTCACTACCAACATCTATCATGGGATGGCCTAGCACAGAGTGCACGAGAGGGAGAAGAACAACTTACCAAAGGTCCTCGCTATAGAATAGAAGAGGAAGTAGAGGAGGCCGACGAACATGGCGGCATGGGGAGCACCCCCAAGGGGGCACTGCAACCCACACAACGCCATGACGACGACCATAGCCACGCCTGGGGGCTAGGAGCATCCCCACGGCACACGACAGCAGCGGCAGCGTCAACACCAACGCCAACCCCAAACCCTAGGGTTCGGAACAGCATCGATCTGGCCACAGGAGGGCTCCAGGTCCAAATCCAATTGGGCAGGAGGGTAGAGTGGGGCCGACAACCTCATCCTGCACCACGGTGGAGGCCAGGAGGGTCCACGACGGCGTAAATCGCCGGCGGTGACACCGCTGACCAGAGGGTCGGGGAAGGAGAAGGAGAGAGGTGAGCTCGAGAGAGAGACATAGAGTGTTGGGGTGGGTTGGGCCAATACCCCTTCGGGGTGTTGTTTTGACTTTGCCCTACTGGGCCACAAGGGCCCAATAAACCCAAATAGTCAGCCCAAATCCTTTAGAGTCTGTTTTAATAAATAGGAAAAGACCAAAATGCCCCTGAACTTAAATGAATTCTAGAAAATAAAATAAAAGTCCAAAAATTATAAATAAAATATTTTTGGATTCACAATAATCCAAACTATCCAAATAAAATACGAGATACAATTTTAGACATATAAACTTTCTTAAGAATTTTGTAATATATATATTCCTTATGGAATTTTACAAAATTATTGAAAGATGATAAAAATAAATAAAAAACACTTTAGTTATGTATTAATATTGTAGTATTTCAGAAAAATACTAAACAAATATTTAATATCATTTTTTTTATTTAATGATAATTCTTAAATGTATTATTAATTAAATAAAATACAAATAAATTGAAATAAAATAAAAGAACATAATATTCAATAAATATTAAAAAATTAATATTTATAAATTCTTTACTATTAAAGGAATTTTTATAACTTAAATAAATGGGAGAGAATACATATAAAGCTAAATGATGCATTACATTACTTTTCATAATCATTTTGCTTCTTTAAATATTGTCCTTATCGGGCAATAATGATGTTTTTGTAGACATAGAAGCTCAAGGTCCACTGCAAGCATGAGACTTCACTACCTTGCCATCACAAGGCAACTTCATCACTTGCTCATATCCTTTGGAGAGTCTTTACCAAAGTATTTGCAAATTGTGTGTTATCATATATACTCTAAAGAAAGAAAATATTATTTTCACAAATAAAGAAATCATGGATATCATCCTAAGTGATGATATAATGGAGCAATAGAACTTAGGGTTCTATTCGCAACAATGATGATCAATTAGGGACTTAATAACCCCTGACATCAGTGATTCTAGCACCGTATATTACGCGTTAGCCATGAGATTTGGAATGGGACAGAGAATTCAGCTGTATCTTCTACCTCTCGCATGAAGCCGGATGTGCAGGTTGTGGCTGTTATCCTCGTAGCATGCATATTAATTGGTAATTCGTAGAGGATATGCATCATATTGGTGGGAACCCCCATCGTCCCACGATAGTTCTGGCATCTAACGGTTTGTACATTGCCGTAATTCAATATGTGGGCATGGTGTATGCCAAGGAGGCATGCGAGGTCGCGAAGGGGGCAGTGATTGGCTTGGACCAACTACTGGGCCCCACATCATGGAATTGTGGACGGGGAAGTACGCCTGGTTGTGGAACAAGGAGTTGATCTCTCATGGGTAAAGTAACGCACCTTTGCAGAGTGTAAGAATTGTAACTTGTTACTCCCTGTTCCGGGAAGGAGCTGCGAACGCGGCAGGAAAGGAACTCCATGAAAGTTCTGGTCAACCTATGAAGGCTGATGGTCATAGATTTTCATAATAAAATCAATCTTTGAAGAAAGATTTACAAAAAATTGCATAGTGCCAAGGACTTATAGTCTAAGGTGGTAGTTAGAGCATCAAACTTCCCACCTTGCATATAATGAACTTGTTGGGTAACGCTATTACTCATCCTTTCCTTTGATCCCTTGCTTAGACTCTAAGGATCCCAAGGACGTGCCAATGTATGCAGCCGAATGTCAAGAAGATGTGTTCTACGAGGAGCCTGACCTGTCAGGAGGTGTTGAAGGAGTGGATTACGAAATCTTCTATGGTGTCGATGATAACCAGTCCTAGGTAGTAGTAACCAACGGAGCCAAGCAGCATGAGCTCTATAGAATAAGCTGCTGAGCTCAACTCCTAGTTGGAGTTGCCACTTTTAAATTCCGCTGAAACACTTTGTATTTTGGTTTGTAAGTTGAATCCTTTTGAAGTATTGAACTTCTGGTATTGTAATAATAATAATGTGTGTATGTTTGTAATATGGACCCGCAATATTTCTGTTGTACCACTCTGAGGGATGTGATATTTACAGAACGGTGTTCTATAGATGTCATGTCAACGACTATAGTGTACTACACATGCAGTGGTATGCTGGGTCACCGCACTATACATGAAAGCACAAAGGAAAAGATACAACCATATAGCTACTACATGGACCCATAGTCCAAGGTGGAACTACTTACACTTCATACCGGAGAGAAGGCCTCCAGGATGATTTCCCCTCCGGCAGGGTGCCATGAAGAACTTCAGATCCCCCAATCTACGAACGACGGTGGCGGTGGCTACAGAAGGTTTCGTGGAGTTTTGATCCGGTTCCTAGGGTTTCTGCATCGGGGGCTTGTTATAGGCGAAGATGCGAGGCTGGGAGGCGACCGGAGGGGCCACACCCTGCCCAGGCGCGGGTCCACCCTAGCCCGTGCCTGGGGGGGTGTGCTAGCCCTCTGGCACCTCTCCGTCTCCCCTTCTAGCTTCGTGACGCCCATGGTAAAATATTGACTTTGGCTTTTGTCCCATACAATTCCAAGAATATTGATTTTTTGCCTTTATGGAACCAAAAACAGAAGAAAACAGGCAACTGGCACTTTGGAAACTTGTTAATAGGTTAGTTCCAGAAAATATATAAAAACACCTCAAAGTGTAGACAAAGCAAAGGAAAGTAGATACTAAACAAGCATGGAGCATCAAAATTATAGGTACGTTTCCGACGTATCAAGCATCCCCAAGCTTAACTCCTGTTCGTCTTCGAGTAGGTAAGTGATAAAAAGAATAATTTTTGAGGTGACATGCATCATCAAAACCAAGATCAAACCATTTGCAAACATCGAAAGCTGGTATCAAAGAACTCTAAACATGTGCATGAAAGAAGGAGTTCTAACAATAGGACATAGTAACTATGCATGCAACATGGAATGCTACAAACAAAGATCATGAATAACATGCATTGAAAAACGTTTGTTTGTTTCACATACAGAAAACATGGCATAGTGGAAAACAGCTTGTCCCTTATAGAGTAGCAAATAAATGCATATGACACCTTCAAAGTTCACAAGGGTGACTAGAAACAAGTAGCACAAGAACAAGTAATATCACAATATGCATCAATTAATAAGTTTTGGGACACTGCACACAAAATGACAACTATGCTCTCTTAATGGTGCCTAAAGGTATAAGGTGGATACTGAAATAATTGTGGAAGAAAGGGCTTTCATAAAGGAAGCAGGGATTTCAAGTTTCAAAAAGAGCTTCCAAAAATTATGGTACTTGTTAGCTTTCAGCCCTCATTGCCCCTATCATAAGCATCTTGAAGTGGTTAAGGTTAAAGTGTACAAAGATGGAGTATATGCTTGACAAAGTATAAGTTGGCAATCTCAAGTCCCTTGAATACGAGGGCCACACCTCATGCCACTCAACTTCAGTCACCTGTAAGTTCTTGTCATTGTAAGTAGTATATCATAGAGAACCGCCAACGGGGTACCCCTTGCACATGGTACATGAGCTATCCCATAACCAAAATGACAAGGCAAGCAGATAATGATCATATCAACGATCTTTTTGCTTACTATATGCATAGCTTTTTATTGAGGATGCTTGATAGATAGCTCACTATGGTGATGCTGCAAGTTTCCACCATGATTAGGCATGGCTTAGGCTAGCGGCCCAGGCGTTTCTCTAACACAAAATACAAACTCCATGGACTTATAAGTTCCCTCTTTATTTCACATCGGTGACATCCATAGACAAAAGAGCATGATATCAATTGAGTACCAAGTACAAGTGCAATGTTGAAAACGTTCCCCGTGACAGCACGGTTCTGCTATTTCCAACGTATAAGTGCAAGCATATACAACATAGATGACACAATGATTCAAGTTTACTAGGGTCAAAGAAATATAAAAGTGTGCCATCAAGTTTGTGAGGGATTTAATCACTAAGTTTTCACATAACAAAATAGTTTTTAATTGGAAGATAGCTGAAAACATGAATATACTTGGAATGGTGTAAAACACCATGCATAGGAGTTTATAGTGGACACTTTGGAATAACTTGGTTTCTTGGGAGTTAATTGGAAGCATGAGTAGAACTTACTCATACAAGTGGAGGCTAGCAAAAGTCTGGGAGCAACCAACTAAGAGAGAAATAATGGCCATAATCATGCAGAGCAACAAAACATTACAAATCAAAGCATAGAATGGTACTACAAGTCAAGGACTAAATGATCATAGAGGCTATGGTGACTTTTCATATTCATAACATGGTGTGAGCATGTGCCAAGTCAACCCAAACAAAGCATCAAAGGAGAATACCACAATACTATGCTTTTGCATGCTAAAACAACACATAATTTATTCAAGGCACACTAAGCAATCCCAATTGTTTGGAACAATACATGCTACAACAATAATCACTAAGAATAAGGTCAAAACAACACCTAGCATGTCATGCTAAAGTCTAAGTCAAAGTCAATGCAAGCTCCTCTTGCACTTTCAAGCAACTTATTTGAAACAACACAGTGATAACGGGGGTCCAAACTACTTTATTCAAGCAAACTAAACAAACTAAGCAAACTAAGAAAACTAAGACGCTCCAAGAACAACACAACTTGTGCATGAAACAATAAAATCGAAGTGTCTGGATAGACCTGAGCTTTTTATTGATGAAGAAGGGGATGCCTTGGGCATTCCCAAGCTTTGACGCTTGTACCTCTTGGATATTTCTTGGGGTGACACCGGGGTGTCATCCCCAAGCATGAGATTTTGTCCATTCTTCATCTCATTACATCATTCTTTCTCTACACCTGAAATTTTTCCTTCATACAAAACTTCACACAATCTTCATTAGCAACATTAGTGTATTCAAAAGATAATAGACCCTTAGGTAAAGCTTTGGAACAGCAAGACTTTTCACTAAAAACACATGCTACTGTAGCAACTCCTTCAAAAAGCTCAATTCCCCTAAAGATAACTCAAAAAGGAATCAATAAGAAGCAAATGCAAATAATGGCAGAAATCTGTCAAAACAGACCAGCAGGTAGAACTGTTGCTCAAATCAAAAAGTGTTGAACTAACGAAAGTTAGCTAACATACTGGGGGATTTATTTGTAAATTTTCAGCCCACTCCGAGTTACAGAGACTGCTCACGAATCTTTTTGGTGGAGGACAGAAATCTGTTTTGGGACAGCAACTCCCCAAATCTTACTTCCCTCTCATTAGAGGTCATTCTTGGCACAAAAAGCAAACAAAAAGGATAAGGAGAGGTCATTACAGAAGTAATAACTTCCAAGACTCAAGGAAACTCTTGGGTTATCTCCCAACAAGTACTTTTCTTTAACGCCTTTAAGTTAGGCACAAGAAGCAAGAAGAATCAAGTATTTTCAAATGATGAAGCATTAACATCAAACCTTGCTTTCAAAGGAGGAGCAAAAAGCAACTTATCTCTCCTCATAGGGAAGTGTTCAATACCTTTCTTGAATGGAAAATGATATTTAATGGTGCCTTGTTTCATATCAATGATGGCACCAACAGTTCTATGAAAAGGTCTTCCCAAAGTAATAGGACAAGAAGCATTGCATTCAACATCCAAAACATATAAATCCACAGGGACATAAGCATTGTTAACCATAATGAGAACATCATTAATACCCCCCATGAGTTTCTTTTTAGCATTATCATTGAGTGGGACATCCAAATAACAATATTCCAAAGGTGGTAAATCAAGCATTTCATAAATCTTCCTAGGCATAATAGAGACACTAGAACCAAGATCACATGAAGATTTGAGATCAAAGTCATTCACTTGCATATTAATAATGGGTTCCCAACTATCTTCTACTTTCCTAGAAATAGAAGCTTTGTGTTTTAACTTCTCTTCCTTAATCTTAACAAGAGCATCTGTAATATGTTTAGTGAAAGCAACATGCATATCACTAGCATCAGGACTTCTAGCAAGCTTTTGGAAGAACATAATCACTTCAGAAATATTGCAACCATCTATATCAAAATCAAGATTAGCATCACTAGTAGTAGACACAATAGGCTTAGGCATTATAGGAGGAGGAATAGGGACTTCTTGTGGTTTAGTGGTCTCCATTCTAGTGATGGTGCACACACTATTGTTTCTATCAATTTCAGCTTCCCTTTCCCATTTAGCATGAAGTTGAGCCAACAGCCTAACATTTTCATCAATAGTAACTTGTATGGCATGAGAAGTAGCAAAGGTATTTTCCATGGTTTCAGGTTTAGCAGCCATTTTTATTAATCAAGGAGGACAGTGCTTTAGACAAAGAGGATATATTCTTTTCAACAGTTAAAAGCTTTTCCTCCATAGTCTTGTTGAAAGTAGTTTGTTTACTAATAAAGTCTTTGAGCATGACTTCAAGTTTAGAGGGGGCACTTCTAGCATTGTCGTAGGAGTTTCTATAGGAATTGCCATTATTAGGAGGATAAGGCCTATAATTGTTGTTGCTACCAAAATTATTCCTATATGCATTGTTGTTGAAATTATTGTTTCTAATGAAGTTCATATCAACTTGCTCTTCTTGAGCAACCAAATAGGCTAAGGGAACACTATTAGGATCTAAAGGAGCTTTCCCATTAACAAGCATAGCCATAATAACATCAATCTTATCACTTAAAGAGGAGGTTTCTTCAACAGAATTTACCTTCTTACCATGTGGACCTCTCTCAGTATGCCATTCAGAGTAATTAACCATTATATTGTCAAGGAGCTTTGTTGCAGCACCCAAAGTGAGGCCCATGAAGCTACCTCCAGCAGCTGAATCCAACAGGTTTCTTGAGGATAAGTTCAAACCTGCATAAAAAGTCTGTATAATCATCCAAGCAGTGAGTCCATGAGTGGGACAATTCTTAACCAAATGCTTCATTCTTTCCCAAGATTGAGCAACATGTTCATTATCAAGTTGTTTAAATTTCATAATATCACTTCTCATAGATAGCAGGAGGATAGTATTTTCCAATAAAAGCATCTTTGCATTTAGTCCAAGAATCAATACTATTTCTAGGCAAGGATAGCAACCATTCTTTAGCTTTTCCTCTCAAGGAGAAAGGAAACAATTTGAGCTTAATAATATCTCCATCTACATCCTTATACTTCTGCATCTCACAAAGTTCAACAAAGTTATTTAGATGGGCAGCAGCATCATCAGAACTAGCACCAGAAAATTGCTCTCTCATCACAAGATTCAACAAAGCAGGCTTAATTTCATAAAAGGTAGCATTAGGAGCAGGTGGAGCAATAGGAGTGCTAAGGAAATCATTTGTGTTTGTGCTAGTGAAGTCACACAACTTGGTGTTCTCAGCAGAGTTCATTTTGGCAAAGGTGGGCAAGCCGAAAACAGCAGCAGCTAGAGCAGGAACTAATTTTTGTGTGTTTTTGAATAAAGAAAGCAAACCGAGATAGACTAATTTTTTGAGTTTTTGAAAAGAGGCAAACAAAACCAAGAAAAAAACTAAGCAAACTAAAAAAAAGTAAAGAGAAAGGAAGTGGAGGACTCCCCTTGGGAAGACGTCGTTAGCCTCCCCGGCAATGGCGCCAGAAAAAGGCTTGATGAGTGCAGTAGCACTTCGTTGGGGGACCCCAAGAGGAAGGAGTGATGCAGTTCAACAGGCAAGTTTCCCTCAGTAAGAAACCAAGGTTATCAAACCAGTAGGAGGAAGGAAATTCCCCAAAGGTGTTGCAAGCAACGCGGAGATCTGCACAACACAAACTCAAGACTTTGCCCCAACAAATCAGTGAGGTTGTCAAGCTCACCGGTTTGCTATAACAAAGGATTAAATGTATGGTCTGAAAGGTAATGGTTTGTAGCAAGTAAACAAGTAACAGCGAAAGATCTATCAATGGTAAATATTGGACCGGGGTCCATAGTTCACTAGAGGTGCTCTCCTTAGATAAACAACATGGCATGAAGGGTAAACAAATTACAGCGGGGCAATTGACAGGAACTGAGCAAGGCATAACAATGCAATACTAGACAAAAAGATCCTATGAGATTCGATTGGGCAACAATATACATAGACCGCCATCCAACTACATCTGTGACTAGAAGTCCACCTTCAGGTTATCATCCGAACCCCCTCCAGTATTAAGTTGCAAGCAACAGACAACTGCTTTAAGCAAAGTGTGTAAGGTAAACAATCCACTTGTTCTATGAACAAGAGACCGTTGTTTTCTCCCTAGTGGCAACAACACATCTACAACCGAAAAGATTTCTGTCACTTCCCTTGGAAACTAGAGGCATGAACCCACTATCGAGCATAAATACCTCCTCTTGAAGTTACTAGCAACTATTTGTCCAAGATAGCTACTAACAATAGAGAGCATGCAAGATCACAAACAACACATACATGATAGAATCATAAAGACAAAACCATTAATCAATCTGACATAGTAATCTCAATATCCATCGGATCCCCACAAAAACAACATGCATGATTACAAATAGATTAGATCTTGATTATGAACGGAGCTCACAAGATCTATACATGAAAGCACAAAGGAGGAGATATAACCATCCAGCTACTACATGGACCCATAGTCCAAGGTGAAACTACTCACGCTACATGGACCCATAGTCCATCATGCTCTCTGTTGTTACCTGATAATACAATATTTCTAACAGCTCTAACTACGTGATTTTGTATTCTAGTGTGTTTTAGAACGCATGCATATAAACTACGCCCTTGGGTGATATTGGTTTTCTTCTAGTGATAAGAATTCTCCAATGTTCCTATAAGTTCCTTGATATTGTATTATCAGGTAAATGCAGGATATCACAAAGAATAGGATGAAAGTGGAATCGTTGATCGGTGATCCATGTACGGATGGTGTTAGGGAAGAGATTAGGTTGGTCCTCAATGTCACATCCACGACTTTTGATGAGAAGTATCTGGTATTACCAACTCCGTATGGGAGATTTTCCAGAGGTAAACTACACTGGCGTGCTTGGGAGAAGCTCCAGAGACCTAAAAATCAATGGGGTCTTGGTTTCCGTGACTTCCGTGCTTTTAACCAGTCTCTTCTTGCTCGCCAAGCTTGGAGGATGATGGTCAAGCCGGATACCTTATGTGCTCGTGTACTTAAAGCAAAATACTATCCTAATGATAGTTTAGAGGATACTGTTTTCACAGAAAATGTGTTACCAACTTGGCAGACGATTTCTTCTGGTTTGGATCTTCTGAAGAAAGGCCTCATATGGCGCGTTAGCAATGACAATGGTGAGAGCATTAGAATCTGGATAGACCCATGGATTTTACGACCCATGGATTATTGGCCGATCTTTGAAAAAAGAAGGTGTCGTTTATGCATTGTTTCTGAATTAATAGATCAGAACGGTTCATGGAAGAGGGATTTGTTGCATCAATATTTATATCGGTGGATGTGATGGAAATTTTGAAAATATCACCTGGGATCAGCTTGGTTGGACACCCACAAAGCATGGTCTCTTTACTATTCGATCGGCTTGTTTTTTTGCTATGAATGAAAAATGGCAGGAGTCGACGGAGACAACACCTGATGGAAGTAGGAAAATTTGGGAGGTTGTTTGGGATGTACCACCTAAAGTGCAGCACTTTGCATGGCGTCTAGCTACAGATTACTTTTAACGTGGAGAAATAAGTTCATATTCCCTCTATCTCTATCCCAAATTAGGATAAAAGTCAAAAAATTCAAAATTTGACCGATTGTATAAAAAAATACATCTAGGATACCAAATGCACATAATATAAAAATACATTTTGTTAAGGTTCTAACAATACTTGTTTTATACTCCCTCCAACACATATTAGTTGGCATGGATTTATCTAGATTTAGATGTATCTAACACTAAAATATATCTAGATATTCCGAATCTAGACAAATCCAAGTCAACTAATATAGGTCAGAGGGAGTATTATAGATGTTGAAACTTTTTTCTATATTGTTTGTCAATTTTTGAAAAGTTTGACTTTGACTAAGAGCATCTCCACTCGTCGACGGTTCCCAGGCCGAAATATGAACGCATTTTGGGCCGGACGAAACTAGATTTCGGCCTAGGAACGCTGAGTTTTCCACTCGCGTTCTTAGGCCGAGTTCCCGCGTTTGACTAAAATTCAATAAAATTCGACAAACTTTGGGCGAATATATGCGGTTTTCGTTAATAAAGGGCAAATATATATATATATATATATATATATATATATATATATATATATATATATATATATATAGAAACCCTATTTGACACCCAGGATGCAGAATAGTTATTTTGCACCCCACATAACTTTATGTGGTCATGTTTAAATTTATTTTTTGTATACAAATAATTATGTTCATATTCATCCACAACGCAAAAAATTGACATAAAAAAATAATTTATGAGTAATTATAGTGTAAAAAACACTAAAAATACGCATTTTACGTCGTATTTTTATATGGCATGTAAACAAATAAATTTATGACATGTCTATATTTTCTTACGTTCTTCTCAACTCTCGAGGTAAGACAAAATTTACGCGATGTAAAAATAATATACAGTTCTAAAGATAAAGGGTGGGTGTCAAATAGCGCTACCATATATATATATATATATCGACGCGGATTTGCTACTCACAGGCATAGCTGCGCATAGGCAGAGCACCGTTGGATTTAGGGATCAAATGCATGCAACCTCTAGATGAAAGTGGGGTGGAACATGGCTGAGATAACGGTGTTAGTTTTGTGCATGCATGCAAGAATCTAGGGTTTGACATGGGTTCCAATTTAGCACACTGTTTTGGCTACAAAAGTTTTAGCATCTAAAATGAGAATGAGATTGAGAACAAGGATTAAAATAGGTTTTGCATGCAGAAGCTTTAGACTATATGCCATGCAAAAGAGTGCCCTAACAAAGGTTGTTTTGGTATGTGTTTGGTGGCCACATGCATCCATGAGAATGTGAAGAAAAACGAAACAAAGGTTGTTTTGTTTATTGCGGCGGCAATGAAATAAGGCTTAGTTTGGTTAAGTTTTACCGCATGTAGTATATTAGGGTTTGCCTCACCTAAATGAAATTTGATAAGCTTTGTTTTGCTAGGGCTTCATGCATGTAGTATATTAGGGTTTACCATGTAGTATATTAGGGTTAGGGTTTACCGCATGTTGTATATTAGGGTTTGCCTCACCTAAATGAAATTTGATAAGATTTGTTTTGCTAGGGCTTCATGCATGTAGTATATTAGGGTTTAACGTGTAGTATATTAGGGTTAGGGTTTACCGCATGTTGTATATTAGGGTTTGCCTCACCTAAATGAAATTTGATAAGCTTTGTTTTGCTAGGGCTTCATGCATGCATCAAAGGAACACTAACGGCGTTACTATTGAGCCAACATCCTGGGTCTGGATACATGTGCTCCCTATATCAAAAGGAGAGAGAATCAACTGTGGATAGGCTATGCGCAGCTATGCCTGTGTTTAGCTAGCTATTTCCCATATATATATATATATATATATATATATCGACGCGGATTTTCTACTCACGGGCGTAGCTGCGCATAGGCAGAGCACCGTTGGATTTAGGGATCAAATGCATGCAACCTCTAGATGGAAGTGGGGTGGAACATGGATGAGCTAACGGTGTTAGTTTGTGCATGCATGCAAGAATCTAGGATTTGGCATGAGTTCCAAATTAACACACCGTTTTGGCTACAAAAATTTTAGCATCTAAAATGAGAAGGGATTGAGAACAAGGATTAAATAAGTTAGGGTTTCTCAGCATGTTGTCCGTTAGGGTTTGTCTCACCTAAACGAAATTAGATAAGCTTTGTTTTGCATGTTGCTCGTTAGGGTTTGCCTCATGCAAACGAAATTAGACAAGCTTTGTTTTGCTAAGGCTTCATGCATGTAGTATATTAGGGTTAGGGTTTACCTCATGTTGTATATTAGGGTTGCCTAACCAAAACGAAATTAGATAAGCTTTGCTTTGTTAGGACTTCATGCATGTAGTATATTACGGTTTACCGTGTAGTATATTTGGTTTAGTGTTTACCGCATGTTGCTCGTTAGGGTTTGGCTCATGCAAACGAAATTAGATAAGGTTTGTTTTGCTAGAGCTTCATGCATGCATGCCAAATAAACACTAACGACGTTAGTTCTTAGACAAATCTTGGATCTGGATACATGTGCTCCCTATATCAAAAGAGGATAGAATCAACGGTGGATAGGTTGTGCGCAGCTATGCTCGTGTTTAGCAGGCTATTTCCATTATATATATATATATATATATTACATAGAATTTGGGCGAACACCCGAATTTAAAATGCATTTAGGCTAAATAATAACTAAAAAAACTTAAAAAGGTCGCTACCGCCGATGCCGACGCCGCTTCTACATGCCGAAGTTGCTATAGAAGAAGGTGTATCCGGGGTCGGCATTGCCATTGTCGTCGCTCGGCGGCTACGGCGGGCAGGAACTGCCCTGGCCGTCATCGCCGCACCTCTAGGGCTGGTAGGAGGGGCCGTCTTCGTCTTCGTCGTCGTCGAGACAACAAGCGGCGCGCCCTGGTAGGCGAGCTCGCGGCCAGCCCAGGCCTGGCGTTCGGCCTGCTCCTGCTGGCGCTGGACACGGCGCCGCTCCTCCTCCTCCCAGTACGCCCTAGACCAGACGAGGATGTCCGACGACGCAGGCTCCGGCAGGGGCGCGACATCATGGAGGGATTGCTCCATCCCCATTCTCATGGTGAAGGCATCCTCATCGACAGGCATCGCCCATTCCGCCGGCTCCGGCTTCGGCTGGCGAAGGCGGAGACGGCCAGTGGGCGGCGAGGTCGCGCGAGGCTCATTGATGACGATGCCGTGTGACCTTGTCCTCGGCGGCGAGCGGACCGGCGTCTCCGGCTCGCGCTTGACAGGCCGGAGAGGCGGCGACGTCGCTGGCACGGACCCGGAGGAGCGAGAGGCCGATGACGCGGAGGAGGAGGAGTTGAGGCTGGCCATCCTCCTCGGCAGCCAGTTGGCCGGAGGATGGCGCCTCGCCCTTGCCGTCGGCGTCGGGTTGCGGGGAAGCCGAGGCAAGGGTTGTTGCCGGCATGGATGTGCTCCAGCATGGCGGCGAGTGTTCGTCCGGGAGCGCTCCACCATCGGCGTCGCACCACCGCGTTGTTGCGCTTCAGCGGCAACCCTGGCGGGCGAGCTCCTAGAGCCACCTGTTGGCGAAGAACTCCTCCCAGTAATGGAGGTTGCCCGGATCCTCGGCGAGATCCGGGTCCTCCATGGCCGCGATGGCGGCCTAGATCTCGTCGACGATCTCCTCGTCGGCCTGCACTGGCGGAATTGGGATCCCGCCGGCACTAAGCTTCTAGCCGGGCGGGACCCAGGTGTCAGACAGTGCCATGTAGCCCATGCCGTGCAACATGTGGGCCTCCCACAGCTGGAGCGTGCGGCGGCCAAAGCTGTTCGCCGCCACGGGATCGCCGAGAAACCTCTCGGCCATGGGGAAGTCGGGGAGGCTGTGAGCTCGGAGTTCGCTGGAGTTGGGAGAGCGGAGGAGCTGCGAGAGAGTGTGAAAGAAGCCTGCGAGGGGTACAGCTTTTATAGGCTGAGGCGGGCGGCGAGGGTCGGGAGGGGTGTAGCGGCGAGGGCGAGAAAAGGTGGAACCGGCGGGAAGTTATTGCCCGCCGGTCCGTTGCGGGAGCCGAGGCGGCAGTGACGCGCCATTACGGCGATGTGTGGTCGACGACACGTGCGGTTAATGCCCGGTGGTCCTTCGCGGGGTTCCGAATCGGAAGGATGGCGACGACTCGGTTTCTGTCGCTGACTAGGCGGGTCTACGCGCCGAACATTTTGTTTCCCGTCGAATTCGCTTCGTCCGGCGTTCCCAGGAACCTAGGTTCGGCCTAGGAAGTTCGGACCAAAGTTGTCCCAAATTCAGACGAAACTGGGATCCTGAGAATGCGGCTGGGCCATTTTTTTCATCCGAACAAAAAAAAAACGTCCTAGAGATGGCCTGCTGAGTAGATGCTCTAAAAACTATATGTATCCTAACTTAGGATAGAGGGAGTACTTACTCTTCAAGTGAGTAATCAATGCCCCGTGCCCCTAAATAGAAAACGGACATTTGGATTTGGTTAAGGCCATTAGTCCCGGCCGTGGCTGGTTGGGACTAATGGTTCGAACCGGAGTCCAAACTTTCTAAAACCATTTTTCCCGGTCCATTAGATCCCATTTATTTCAGTTTATTAAGTTAATTTAAATATATTTAGATTTGGATGTTTTTAGACATATTTAGTATCAGATACATCTCAATCTCAATCTATAGGTATATCTAGACATATTTTGAGTAGTTTAGATCGGAGGGAGTAGTGAACACAGTTAATATTTTGACTTTAAGTAGTCTTACCGTCTGTGTCAAAGATCCGCAATGGAGCACGCGATCAGACCAGTGTTTTCTTATTTCAGTAATTAAATTTAATGGCGTTGCTTGTACAACAATGCAATCTGGCATCTACTGTGTTACGCAAGTGATCACGCCGGTACATAGACTCAATGTACACGTGTTAAAAAGGCTCATTCAACATGGTTTTGGAATCTGTCATCATAATCCCATCACTGATGAAAGCAACTCAAAACAAAACTGTCCATGTGAACATGGGTATTGGCAGAACGGACCATTTCCTTTAGAATTACACATAAATAATGGATAAACGAGGAACTATCGTTTTCGATGTGGAGCTATACATAATAAAAATAAAACACCAACATAGCCAGCTCCTTTGCATCGGCGGTGGAGATTGGTCCAAGCTCCTCCATCTACCGGCTCACCGCATCGTCGCCGATTTTTCTGTCTTCCACATCTCCGTGAAGGGCATAAAAAATACGTTCGAAAGTGGGAACTTTTCCAAAAAATGCCCAAGGGCATGTACTCTTAATTCCGCCAAATAATCTAGATATAACAATAAAATATGATGTACAATGCATTATTTTTAGTTTTACCTCTGATAACTAGACATCGTAAATGATGAGAGAGATTTCTGCTGGTGTCCATGGTAAAGTATTTAATGGCTATGCCATACTCTACCATAAACACCAGAAAAACAGAAAAAGAAGCATAACAAGACTTATCCGTGCCTCAGACAAGGCAAACTTTCTTAAAGCCGGAGTAATCCTCCTTCACCATTTGTTGCCCTCGGCGTCAACCAAGGAGATGGTCATGGTTGCTTTCGTCTCCCCATCAAACTTCAGCACCTAGGCGACGGCGTTGACTTTGTTATATTTGTTTTGTACATGTTGCTTGCGGTAAGATGGGCTAAGCCAACATTGACACTCCCATTTAGTCTAGGGAAAGGCTTGTTATGAGTACGACTTTTCTTCAGATTTGATGTAGTAATCACATTATTTTAGTTTCTCCGTCTGAAACTACACCATCTATTTCAAAAATTCTCAGCATATTAGCTTTGATCAAAGTCATATTTTACAAAGTTTGGCTAAGTATATGGAAAAAATACCATACAGGAATAAATTGCTAAGCCGAGGGCGTACGCCATATAGCCGTCGGTGTATGCTACGCCGACGGCTGTCCTCGGTGTAGACTCCTCGGCAAAAATCTCCCTCGGCGGAGCGTACGTAGGCCGTCGGCATATCGAAAAGTCGTCGGCGTATGCTACGCCGACGGCTGCCCTTGGCATAGCCTAATGGCTGGTTGCCAAAAAAAATAAAAAAAAATCTCAACTTTTTTTATTCTTTGAATTGTTTGACTTGTTAATCTTTCACTTTGAATATTTTTAGCACTAATTACACTTAATCTTTGATCAAATTGAAATCTTGCTAAAACTTTCCGATCGGTCACCCATCCTCGCTACTCCACCTCTAGCACGCTTAATTTCTCTGTTCCTTCAGAATTGCACAGAGCAATTTATACATTGTTGTCAATACTATGATATCAATCCTATTAACTCTTATATCATCATGTCACATGTTTGTATTTTTTGAAATTACAAACAATTATTTAAATAAACAACAATGAATAAGTAAAAAATATTATTGAATTCAAATAAAAATATAATGATTTTATTTTTTTGTATTTTTCTATTTAATATGGAATAATTAATATCTTTAAATCCGTAAATCGGAATTCGACAAATAATATGTCTAAATTGATCAAAAAAATGAGAGAAATCCAAATATGATATCAATATCAACTTATCATAAACTATGTCGTGATTCTAGCCATAATTTCATTACCCGTTTAAAACGGCACGCATAAAGATTCTTAGCTCGGGGCTGAGACTCACTAAACTTGAAGTGGATCTCTGATGAACCTAAAATGATTTTTATAAAATGATTCTTAGCTCGTGCATATTGTCAACCTAAAATGATTTTTATAAAAAATCATGAGCATCAGGTCATGTACCTATAGTTCATATCTGACCCACTTCCTATCGATTTGGCAGGAATTTGTCTTTTTCACCAGGGATAGATGAAAAGGTTTGAGAACCCTCTGTTAGGAAATTGTATATGTAAGGTGGTCAAATATTTTTGAAAAATGTGGTGCTAGCATTTTGAATTATCCATTTGATGGTTGCTTCACAAAACCGCCCGTTTTTTGCACTCGGAAAATGGAAAATGGCTTTTTGGAGCGAGAAAAAGGAAAACTTCCTCCTGCAACATTGTTCGCCATCCTATGATGCACATGTATGCACAATATGGACACATTATCATAAACTATGTCTTGATTCTAGCCATAGCATTGGTCATTTGACCCGAAAACCAGGAAACCTCAAATGAGATAGGTCATTTTGTGAAGGTTTTTTGAGACATAATCAATATACCAAGTTTTATATTTTTCCTTCTAACTATGTCACATAATATGACACCACGTGAAGGTTTCACATTGTTTTGATCTTTTTGAATTTCTTATGCCCGTTTTAAACTATCGTCAAACTTTGTCGAACGGCGGGCATAAAGATTCTTAGCTCGGGGCTGAGCCTCGATAAACTTGAAGTAGATATCTGATCAAATAACATATTGTGAACCTAAAAATGATTTTTGTAAAAAATGATGGGAATCAGATCATATTCCTATAGTTCATATCTGACCCACTTCCTACCGATTCAACAGAAATTTGTATTTTTCACCAGGGATAGACGGAAAGGCTTGAGATCCCCTATTAGGACATTGTCCATGTAAGGTGGTCTATTATTTTTGAAAAATGTGGTGGTAGCATTTTTAATTAGCCATTTGGTGGTTTCTTCACAAAACCGCCCGTTTTTTGCACTCGGAAAATGGAAAATGGCTTTTTGGCACGACGAAAAGGAAAACTTCCTGCTACAACATTGTTCACCATCCCATGATGCACATGTATGAACAATATAGACACATTATCACAAACTATTCCTTGATTCTAGCCATAACATCTCAGAAGGTAATCAATCCAATATCTCAGAAGCTGTGTGCATTCCTCAATGCAATATCTTAGAAGGTAATCAATCCAGATATTCTGCCAAGGTTACAGAAGGATGTGGTACAATGTCTTGTTAGTTTTGAGTTGATGTTCCCACCATCCTTCTTCAATATTATGACGCATCTCCTGGTTCACCTAGTGGGAGAGATTGCCATTCTCGGTCCGGTATATCTGCACAATATGTTCCCCTGTGAGAGGTTCATGGGAGTCTTAAAGAAATATGTTCATAACCGTGCTAGACCAGAAGGAAGCATCTCCAAGGGATATGGAACAGACGAGGTCATTGAGTTTTGTGTTGACTTTATTCCTGACCTTAAGCCGATTGGTGTTTCTGACTCGCGGCATGAGGGAAGACTAAGTGGAAAAGGCACGCTGGGAAAGAAAGCAATGATATGTAGGGACGGGGATTCTTTCACTAAAGCACACTACACAGTTCTACATAATTTCACCTTGGCAGCTCCGTATATCGAGGAACACAAGAATATTGTACGCTCCAAAAACCTGGGGAAGCCTGAATCATGGATTAAAGATGAACACATGAAGTCTTTCGGTGGTTGGATGCGAACACATCTATTGAATGACACCACTGTTGGAGATCAGCTATACTTGTTGGCCGCGTCACCATCTTCTACTGTATTGAATTTCCAAGGGTACGAAATAAATGGAAATACATTCTACACGATCGCCCAAGATAAAAAGAGCACCAACCAAAATAGTGGTGTCCGCTTTGATGCAATAGACGAGAATGGACAAAAGGACACGTACTATGATTACATAGAGGAGATATGGGAACTAGACTATGGAGTCTCTTTTAAGGTCCCTTTGTTTCACTGCAAATGGGTCAACCTGAATGGGGAAAGGGTAAAGATAGACCAGTTGTACGGAATGACAATAGTGGATCTCAACAATCTTGGTTATAGAGATGAACCATTCGTCCTAGCCAATGATGTGTCTCAGGTTTTCTATGTGAAGGACATGTCCTTTAGACCGAAAAAGAAAAAATATGCAAACGAATACATCATATGATGAGCCAAAGCGTCACATAGTTCTTTCAGGGAAAAGAAACATCGTGGGAATCGAGGACAAGACAGACATGTCAGAAGATTATAATAAGTTTGATGAAATTCCGCCCTTCACAATGAAAATTGACCCAAGCATTCCGTTAAGTAAACAAGATGCTCCATGGTTACGTCTGAAGCGATCATAAGGAAGGACATATGCCAAGAAGTTCATGCTCATATTATGTAACTCTAGTTCAAATCTTTCGCGGTTTGTGGCTTAACCGAAGGATATCTTTCGCGGTTTGTGGCTTGACCGGGACTATATATAGGGGGCCTTTAGTCCCGGTTTTGTAGTATCAATTTTTAATATTAATAAATGTCTTGAGTGTTAGTCTCGTTTTGTGGCTGGACCGGGACTATGAAGAAGTTGTCCCGATTCGTACTTACCATTAAGATCTGATCTCCAAACGCGCGCGGTCACATATTAGGGAGTGCCTCTATGACCAGTTTCTTGGAGATCTTGGGAGGACTGGGATCCCGGCATCTCCTCAAACTGGTCGTAGTGGTGTCCCCGCCTCAAAACCATCTTGCAGCTTGTAACTTCTCTAACTAGATCAATACACAGGAGATAACTAATTTCACATATTAGGAGTGCCTCTATGACCAGTTTCTTGGAGATGCCGGAAGGCGGGATCCGGCATCTCCGAACTGGTCGAGTGGTGTCCTGCTCTCGAAAATCATCTTGCAGCTTGTAACTTCTCTAACTAGATCAATACACCTGGGAGCTAACTAATTTCACATATTAGGGAGTGCCTCTATGACCAGTTTCTTGGAGATGCCGGAGGACTGGATCCGGCATCTCCTCAAACTGGTCGAGTGGTGTCCCTGCTCGAAAACTATCTTGCAGCTTGTAACTTCTCTAATTAGATCAATACACACAGGAGCTAACTAATTTCACATATTAGGAGTGCCTCTATGACCAGTTTCTTGGAGATGCCGGAGGCGGGATCGGCGGCATCTCCAAAGCGGTCGTAGTAGTGTCCTGCTCTCAAAACAATATTGGAGATGCCTCAATCTGGCTGGAGGACTGGACTCACAAGGATGCCTATTTATAGTACAAGCAGCTCGGCATAGTGTCGACACTTACGACATAATGTCGACACTCACCCCTATTATTAGTGCTGACTCGTGTTTTGTCCCGGTTGGTGTCTCCAACCGGGACTAAAGGTTCATCTTTAGTCCCGGTTGATGACACCATCCGGGACAAGGTACACGCCGCATGACATAATGTCGACACTCACCCCTATCATTAGTGTTGCCTGGCCCAGCCTGCCGAAATCCCTCCAACCGGGACTAAAGATGAACCTTTAGTATATTGAAAATCTGAACAATGAATTCCTTCGCGTGGTGTCATATTATGTGACATAGTTGAAAGGAAAAATACCAGACTTGGTATATTGATCATGTCTCGAAAAAATCTTCACAAAATGACCTATCATGTTCGAGGTTTCATGCCTTTCGGTCCAAATGACCGATGTTAAATCACGGTATAGTTTGTGATGTTGTGCCCATATTATGCATGTATGTGGTCATTGGTATGGAGAACAATGTTGTAGGAGGAATTTTTCATGTTTGTCGCACAGAAAATCCCTTTTCCATTTTTCGAGTGCAAAAAACGGGTCGTTTTGTGAAGTAACCACCAAAATGCTGTTTCATAATGCTACCTTCCCATTTTCTTAAAATACTAGACCACCTTACATGGACTATCTCCCAACCGGGACATCTCAAACCTTTTCGTCCTTTCCGGGTAAAAAGGACAAATGTCTGCCGAATCGGTAGGAACTGGGTCCGGTTTGTACTACATGTACATGATCTATCGCCCGTGATTTTTTGAAAAATAATTTTTAGACTCGCAATATGTGGTTTATTCAGAGATCCAATGCAAGTTCTAATGATGCCCGTCCCCTATCTTCATGCACGCCGGTTCGACCATAGTTAGAAATTCAAAAAATTCAAAACGGGCATAAGAAATTCAAAAAAAATCCGAAGAATGAAAATCCTTCGCGTGGTGTCATATTATGTGACATAGTTGAAAGGAAAAATACCAGACTTGGTATATTGATCATGTCTCGAAAAAACCTTCACAAAATGACCTATCATGTTCGAGATTTCATGGCTTTCGGTCCAAATGACCGATGTTATGTGTTGAATCACGACATAGTTTGTGATGCTGTGCCCATATTATGCATGCATGTGGACATTGGTATGGAGAACAATGTTGCAGGAGGAAGTTTTCCTTTTGTGCATACGGAAAAGCCCTTTTCCATTTCGGCGCAAAAAAAGCGGGTCGTTTGTGAAGTAACCACCAAAATGGTGTTTCAGAATGCTACCGTCCCATTTTCCTAAAATACTAGACCACCTTACATGGACTATCTCCCCGGGACATCTCAAACCTTTTCGTCCATCCGGGTAAAAGGACAAATGTTTAGAATCGGAGGGAAGTGGGTCCGGTTTGTACTACAGGTACATGATCTATCGCCCGTGATTTTTTGAAAAAATCATTTTTAGACTCGCAATATGTGGTTTCTTCAGAGATCCAATGCAAGTTCTAACGATGCACGTCCCCTATCTTCATGCACGCCGGTTCGATCATAGTTAGAAATTCAAAACGGACATAAGAAATTCAAAAAAAATCCGAACAATGAAAATCCTTCGTGGTGTCATATTATGTGACATAGTTGAAAGGAAAAATACCAGACTTGGTATATTGATCATGTCTCGAAAAAACCTTCACAAAATGTCCCGCCATTTTTCTTCCCGCCATTTCTTCTCGCCATTTCTTCCCGCCATTTTTCTACACGCCATTTTTCCCTTGATTCTTCCGCCATTTCTTCCACTTGATTTTTCCTTGATTCTTCCCTCTAGTTATCTTCCTGCCATTTCTCACTATATATATGTAGGGTTGGCCTCCATTGTCATTGCACATCTCTAGACTCATATCTGCAACCTCGAACTACCCCTCATTGGCTATTGTATCCCCGTCGGTTGGGATCTTTGGCCTTGAGGCGTCTGGTTCCTCCTGTCCCTCTAGGTGTGGCGCGCCGGATGGCCATCCCGAACCACTACTACTTCGAGCTCACGCCGGAGCAGCGGAGGAATCCTAGATGGCATCCCGACTATTTTCCGACTTGGGAAGCCTTCTTCGTGGATCGGCGTGAGAGGGCGCTCGCCAGGCATGAGGAGGACGACCCATCTCCTTCGAACTTCAATGAGGCCGGCCGTCGGCTGTGGTGGCGCGGCCGGACTCTCTAGAGCGTCATGGCCTACGACATGGCCACCGACTCTAGCCCCCGCCTGTGGTACCCTCAAGTCCAGCCCACTCGTACTCAGCCTTCAAGGTTCAACTACGGCGACTCGACGACGACGGCGGCCGCGGGTACGAATCAGCATTCTGATGGGCAGTATTACAGGTGTAGGCAGGAGCATGACTGAATCACTCCAACATTGCAAAACTAGTTCGGCCGATTGTGGCTTAATCTGGACATGTATCTTAATTTTCAGTTCTTCTATGTAACTTTGTGTTAGTTGCGTTATGTAATTTAATTCTAGTTCTATCCTAATAAAATTTTCTTTCCGCCCATTATTTCCCGTCCCTTTTTTCCCGCCCATTAATATATAAAAAATATAAGTTAATTCAAATCCAAATTAAAAACAGAAAATGGTTTTGAATTGGTTATTCAAATCCAAACACTTTTTATGTTTAAAGTTTTTCTAAATTCCAAATTAATATTCAAAAAATATAAGTTAATTCATTTTTAATTTTAAATGGTTACATTAATTATTTTTTAAAACAGAAAATGGTTTTGAATTATTTATTCAAATTCAAATACTTTTTATGTTTAAAGTTTTTCTAAATTTCAAATTAATATTCAAAAAATATAAGTTAATTCATTTTTAATTTTAAATGGTTCATATTTTAAATGGTTACATTAATTATTTTTAGAAAACAGAAAATGGTTTTGAATTAGTTATTCAAATCCAAACACTTTTTATGTTTAAAGTTTTTCTAAATTCCAAATTAATATTCAAAAAATATAAGTTAATTCATTTTTAATTTTAAATGGTTCATATTTTAAATGGTTACATTAATTATTTTTTAAAATAGAAAATGGTTTTGAATTATTTATTCAAATTCAAACACTTTTTATGTTTAAAGTTTTTCTAAATTCCAAATTAATATTCAAAAAATATAAGTTAATTCATTTTTAATTTTAAATGGTTCATATTTTAAATGGTTACATTAATTATTTTTAAAAAACAGAAAATGGTTTTGAATTAGTTATTCAAATCCAAACACTTTTTATGTTTAAATTTTTTCTAAATTCCAAATTAATATTCAAAAAATATAAGTTAATTCATTTTTAATTTTAAATGGTTCATATTTTAAATGGTTACATTAATTATTTTTTAAAAACAAAAAATGGTTTTGAATTAGTTATTCAAATCCAAACACTTTTTATGTTTAAAGTTTTTCTAAATTCCAAATTAATATTCAAAAAATATAAGTTAATTCATTTTTAATTTTAAATGGTTCATAGTTTAAATGGTTACGTTAATTATTTTTAAAATCAGAAAATTGTTTTGAATTAGTTATTGAAATTCAAACACTTTTTATGTTTAAAGTTTTTCTAAATTCCAAAGTAATTATCATTTAAAAAACATTACAAATTTAAACCCCAAAATAAAAAATAAGGAGGGAACAAAGAGAAAATTTCTGAAAAAATATGAAAACAGGGTCATATGTCCCGGTTGGATCCACCAACCGGGACTAAAGATCCCTGCGCGCGACAACCCTTGGTCTGCTAAAAAAAGTGGAATATACGTCCCGGTTGGTGGCACCAACCGGGACGTATGACCATTTAGTCCCGGTTGGAGCCACCAACCGGGACAAAAGGTCCTTTGGTTAATAACTGGGTGCCCTTCCTCTTCTTCTTCCCTATCTCACAATCACTTCTCGCGCACAGGGATTGAAGCGACGCGTCGAACTTCCCGTGCCTACCTGCCGCCCTACTCGCCGCCTCCGCCTTCGCTTGAGGAACCTCCTCCTTCGCTTCTTGCATTCTTGCCCTCTCCCGCCGGAATCGAGCACGTCCTCTCCGTCACCGACGCCGGCTGGAATCGAGCTCGCCGTAGCCCCACTGTCTCCGGCCTCCCCTCTTTCATCCGAGGACGCCTCGAGCTTCGCCTCCCTATGCCGGTATTCCCCTCCAACGAAATCGACGAAGGGCGCCAGTAACCAGCGCAATCGGGAGCTCCTCCCTGAAGTCCGGCCACCGCTGTTCTCGACGATTTCGGCCGCGTCCGAGCTTGCTTGGTCGAGCTGACCCCTCCACCGCCTCTGTGGTGAGCCCCTCCACCTCACAGTCCTCTCCATTCTTCCTCTTCCTCTCTGTATCGCTGCCGCGTCAAGTACCTGAAGCCACCGCCGTCCGCCGCCGTCGTGCTTCCTGTTCCGGCGACCAATCCGGAGCGGCGCCGCCACTAAACGGCTCGGTACGCTAGCCCGCATCCATCGCACCCGCTCCTGCTTGTCCGCCCGCGCTCCAGCGCCCTCCCGTTCGACGATCTAGGGCTGATCCCCGGTGCATGACGTCACGCTGACGTCCTCGTGACATCGTGGCGGTCGGTCGTCTTGATCAAACATGCGGTGGTTCCTGCTTGCTTGCGTGGAGGCTGAGTTGGCACTGGGGCCCTTCTGTCAGTCTCACTGGCTAGGGGTCGTCCCGGTGTAAAAACTATTTGCCTTTTTGTTTTTAATTCCAGAAAATGATTTAATATTGTAAAATCAATAACTTATTTTTTATAAGTCAGAAAAATACAAATAATATATCAAATTGTTCAGAAAAATGAAACCTATCTATTTAACCTATAATCATGCATTGTTCAACAACTTAAATGACACATATAATTAGAAGAACAAATGCACCCCTCTTATATGTTCTGGAGTTTCCCCGAGTTAGGGTTTTCACCCCTCGGAACCCCGATTAAATCGTCGAACATGTCTTAGGGATACATTCTAATGCAAATTAACTTGTCATATCATCATACTTGCTTGAGCATTGCATCGATGCCATGTGTTGATTGTTTCCCTTTCTTTCCGGTGTTTGGTTCTTCCCTGTAGAATACGATATCGAGATCGAGTTCGAAGCCAGAGATCAACACCGTCGAAGCTCGAAGACAAATACTTGACCAACTGTAATCAATTCAAGTACAAGGATCCCGAAGCTCTGCTTTCGGCTACCAACAGGCAAAGGCAAGCATAGCCCTACCATGATATAATCCTATGATTTCAAAACCATTTCAATTCTTGCCATGATGCATACAATTCTACTATGGTCTTTTATCGATAGATAGAGTGTCCTATCTGTTGCATTACTCCCTTTGAGCTTATATTACCTGATCCACTGCTCCTAGCATATTAGGTTTATTAGTTTGGATTATTAGGTTTATTATTAGTTAGGTATTATTAGGTTTATTAATTAGTTAGGTATTATTAGTCTTCGGCCCCACTGGTCAGTCACTGTGGGTAGCCCCAGACCCGATGAAAAACTACCCCCTGTGGTGATGTACATATTGATTGCGCATTGTATTATGCCATGTATTGATTGCCTCCTTTCTTTTCGGTATTGGTTCTTCGCGATAGGATCCGTGCCCGAGGGTTTCTCCAAATTAGGGTTTCTGATATTGTAAATTCATTTTTATTATTGTGTATGTATATATTAGGGTTTCTCTGAATTAGGGTTTATATCTCTCAACACCGTACCTAACATTCTCCCTTAGCCGCTTTGACTTATCCGTTCTTCCACCTATGTAGGAAATATGGACCCACACGACAGATACGAAGAAAAGGAAGAGTTGATCCAAGGTGTGATCCGCGGGGAAGAAAATTTAGATGCATCGACGTTTCTGAACAACTCCGGTGAGGGTGATCCTCTTTTTGCCGGAAGGGACGACTTGTTTGAGGTTGAAGGTGATGCCTTCCGTGAGGGAGAAGGCGATGCCTTGTGTGATCGAGAAGACGACCGCTCCGGCGAGGTGCATGTAATATAATTAATTCATTAATTAACCATCTGCTATCTATATAGAAATAGTAATGACAATCTTTCTTGTTTTAGCCCTCCGGATCGAAGAAATCTACTGAAAATACCGGACGAGGCCCAACCAAAACGTTGGAAGACCATGAGAGGTTCAGGATCAAAGATATCGGTGAAGACGGCAAACCGATTGCTCCCGAAGTTGTCGCAAACAAATTTGTGGCACAATGCGGAGTAATTGTTAGGGACTTCATCCCGATCACCGTTTGAAATTGGAATAGGCCTGCTGATGCGGAAGAAGAGGGAACGTCTTTATTTCTCCCTACCGTGGCCAAATATTTACTGTGGAAGAGGCCCATGGTTAATTTCAAACTACCGAAGATAGAGCTGGATCCAAATGCGGAGGATCTAGTTGATGACGCCTTAGAACATGCGCGAGCCATGGAGGCTAAGGTCAGGGAGTGGGCTAAAAGAAGATGGCCCAGTGTTTCACCAACTGGAAGAAAATATTGCACCTTGACTATGTCGTGAAAGAGAAGACTCCGGATTTCAAGAAGATTCAGTTTCAGAAGATAGAACCATTCTGGGCTGAGTTTGTGAATTACAAGACATCAGCAAAAGCTAAGAAAAATGTCTGCAACGAATAAGCTGAATGCTGCTAACAAGAAGTATCACCATACTATGGGGCAAGGTGGCTACAGGGTTAGCATTCCTAAGTGGGAGAAACTTGAGCAGGAACTGCGTGCTAAAAAGATCATCCCAGAGACAGACGATTAGATCGAACGTGCAAGGAATTGGTTTTACAGGCATGGGGGCAAGTTGGACTCGGAAGGGAAGTGTATATATAACATACGACATAAAGAAGACCCCTTGCCAATCGAGAAGATGAGAAAAGCAGTAAAGGCTGTTAAAGATGGGGACTTCATTCCTGATAGAGAGAATGATGATCTCACACTTGCCCTTGGAAATAAGGAACATGATGGACGAACACGAGGCACAATAGGCTCCAAACCATGGAGGACTGGGTTTCCCGAAGAGAGGAAGAAATATCTTGATAGAAGCCGTCAGAGGAGAAAGGACAAGACGGAAGTTGAAGCAGATATTCAGAAAAAGCGAATGCGTATAATTGAAGAACAAATAAAGCAACAACAAGATGAAATTAACGCACTTAAAGAGCAAAGTACTACCGGCCCATCTCAGCAGCACACTGCATTCGATGCTACAGGCCTATCAAATAATCGAAAAAAGCAGTGTGGCTTCCACCGAGGTCCCGGGTGATGACAATGATGATGACGATGGTGCACCGGCGATAGCTCCTATTGGCTACCCAGTGGATGATATCACACAGATGACACACTGCGAGCTACATGTCAAAGTTGTGAACATATCAATGAAGGTGGCGGTCGTCTATGCCTTACCAATTGGACCCACACCAACTTACCACTGTCGTCCGGTTCCAGAGGGCTACGCTGTTGTCGGGGTGGATGAAATCATGCCCACCTTTGAAGTTTTAGATCTTGACTACCCTGCAGGTGAAGGGGATGTGACTATACTGGGAGACGCAACAAACGTCACCATTCTATGGCCAAAGGAATGTATCGTGCTTCGAAATCACACGCCAAGGCCATCTTCACCGTCGCCTCACCCGTCTCCGGAAATTAAATGCGTCGCCGCGCCTGGCAGCCGCTTCGTCGCCTCACCAATCTCCGGCGCATCCATCGTCGGCGCCTCAGGATAAAAAGCGTAAGCGTACCGCTACTCTGCGTCGTGGTAAGCGATCACCGAAACGTAAACAAGAGCCTCTTCCAAAAGTACCAAAGGTTCCTCCCAAGAGAGCTTATAACTGTACTGAAGAGGACACTACGGCTATCGTTGATGCGGAAACGATAGCGTTTTTTGCTAAGCTGAGGCGGCCGAAAGAGCCAGAGTTCCCCAGCACCAAAGAAGAAAAAGCCAGAGTGTTCAAAATGCTAAAGACTCTTGATCAACCCGAGCCAAAGCTGTCATCAGACTATGAGCGTTCTATTCTCAAGTCACATGCGGCACAACAAGCCTCGAAGAGCAGTACTGATGCAAGCGAGAAATCTGTTGCCCAGCTCGGAGAACAAGCAAAACAGTCTTGCGCCCCTCTCAAGGTGATTTCCCATACCAATGTGGGATCGAGCAAATATGGGGCCGAAGAGCAGTATGATCCAGAGGTAGTTGTACAATACGGAGAAGCTGC
The DNA here is from genome assembly GCA_023614405.1 of Avena insularis. Classification (NCBI taxonomy): domain Eukaryota; kingdom Viridiplantae; phylum Streptophyta; class Magnoliopsida; order Poales; family Poaceae; genus Avena; species Avena insularis. The sequence continues at coordinate 4,630,547 of CM042689.1, forward strand.
CGCTGCTCAAGGTATGAGTATTTCCCAGTACTTATCCCAGTTAGAGTACTTCCCCGTGAGTGAAGTAGCATAAAAATACCAGTACGACAAACCTCTCGTCAAACCTGAGGAGGTAAATAATCTTTCAACAAAAATACGAAGATTGCATAACTGGTACATGCATGCCACAAAGGTCGAGGCTAACTGGATAGTGCTGAGGGTTACAAAAAAGCATTATGGGAAAGAAATAGATGACATGATATCCATTGAATTTGATGAACTATTTCACTTATTAAATCAAGACGCCTTGGACAAATCGATCATCAGTGCCTATTGTCTGTAAGTACTAATTCTGTCATTAATTTAGTCTCTAGCTATCTCACCTCGTTTATTTCATGTATATAATCATACTATAATATGCAGAATGAAGATTCTCGAATGCAGCGGATAACAAATCTATGACATTGGCTTCATTGACCCATATTGGGTTCATCAACCTAATCTCAAAACAAGCCCCCAGGATACGGAGGATAATATCATACACGCGTTAAGGTTTCAAGAAACCAGAAGGGAAATACTATTTCCTTACAACTTCGAGTGAGTGTTATTGTCTTGTATACACTTTCTATTTCACTTACTCGATGTTAAGTATATAATTGATTAGTTATGCATTCGCAGCTTCCACTATATTTTGTTAATCATTCAACTTGAAAAAGGCGTGTACTAGTCATGGACTCGAAACATAAACCCCTTGAGCAGTGGAAGGACATGCAGATGCGTCTCCAGCGGTAATTCTAATCATTACGACACTATATCGGCAACGTTCGTGAATTTTATGATATCAAGTAATTAATAACTTCTTTTATTCGTTTTCTTTGCCGGGCAGCACTTGGAAACTGTTCACCAACAAGGCTAGGGGTGTTTGGAAAGAGGATCTTACATTTCAAACACTAGATATAAGCACCACTAGCTATATCCGCGCATCTCTTTGATTCTAGTTTTGATATCGTTATTATCATGTTTGATTATTATTTTGATTGAACTATGTTCTCGTAAAGTGCATGACGCAGGGACCAGGTAACAATCTATGTGGATACTATGTTTGCGAGTTCATCCGGCAGACGTGCTCTGAGAAGGGCAGAAATTTAGAACAACTCCACGTACGTAAACAATTTCTATAGTTTTTAATTACCATCAAATTGTGTTTAGTTTCATTCATATAGGCTGACTCCTTTTTTAAATCAGATCGAACGTCTGCGGGACGGTCTTCTGCCAAAGTATCGCGTACGAGCAATTCAGGAGGAATTGGCGGGATTCTTGGATGCAGAAGTCCTAAACCCCAAAGGGGAATACTATTCGGGTGTGTATAAACAATAGGGATTGTATAAAGAGCAACTTTTGTATATAGTGCATGAACTCGATCCATGTATCGAATATAATATTGTCATGATGATCTTGTGTAATATAATGGTTCCTTCATTGATGAGTGCAAAATACTAAATAAACAATAAAACAACATAAATTAATTTTTTATCGCGGCACAAAAAGTGACCAAAATGATGTCGCGGCAACAAAAGTTGCCAAAATGAATTCTCTACCGCGACAGAGAAATGTGTCAAATCTCTGCCGCGGCAGAGGGTTATTTGCCCCGGTTCGTGTTACGAACCGGGACGGTTGCTCCACCCCCCCCCCTCGCCCTCTGCCGCGGCCACGTGTACCCCCTTTTGTCCCGGTTGGTGGGGCAACCGGGACTAAAGGTTGGGGCTTTAGTCCCGATTGTCCCGTCCCGGTTGGGTAACCGGGACTAAAGCCCCTTACTAACCAGGACCAATGGGGCTGTTCCCACTAGTGCACATGAAGGTTTCGCATTGCTTGGATCGTTTTTGAATTTCTTATGCCCGTTTTAAACTATATATGATGTTTTATGTTTCACTTAATTTTTGTTTGCAAATGTGTATTATTTGAGTGTAGATAGATATATCTTGTTTTTATGCAAATTTTGATGTATTATTTGTATTTTTCTGAATTTGAATGATTTAGTTATGATTTTTCAAAGATTAAAGAGGTAAAAATAAAAAGAGCTATGCCAAGGACAGTCGTAGGGGTAGCTATTGTACGCCGACGGCAATTTTACGCCGACGGCTACTTTGGGGGCTGGCCTGGTCGGGACGTCGGCCATCGGCGTCTCCGCCTAGTCCTATAGTGCAACATCTACGATATCAAATCAGTCTATTGAAACCGTCATGAAACATACTTTCTTATTTGCAGGCATTTTGTACTATACATTTTGATTTTCTATTATATAATGTTGTTAGAAATTCTAAAAGTTTGAACAAAGATATTATGTGAAGTATGAGACAGAGGGAGTAAATGATAAGTAATAACTTGCTGAACTGATATAAAGATAACTGCTGAACTGCAATTTTAAGTAAAACAAACTGCTGATTAACATTGGTTTCTGCAATCTTGTTTTCCTTCCTCAATTCCAACAAATATGCTTGATTGATGTAACATAGTCACGTCGCATCTTTAGAAGAAATCCCAAGAGGATACATGATTATTATATTGCTTAAATAGTCAACACAACCACATGGTATAGTCCTCCCTGACAACATCAAAGCGTTTATATAAACTGGGTTACTACTAGTCAACCTGTTCTTCACGATATGAGTGCCTGGTCAACTTGACTAGGATCTTTCCACGAAGGATCCTTCTCTATCATCGAGAGCTCGTCATCATGTCAGATTCTCACATCGATTAAATTTATATATGTATCGGTCTTGATTGTGTGGCATGGAAAAAATTTATTCATGGCCTATCATTTGGCACGTGTCCCTCGCGATAGTGCTAGTTTCTTTACTAGTTGGATTCGCATATATATATATATATATATATAGGCGGAAGATTTATGTTTCTATTGGCTCAAAACCTCTTAATAAGATTTCTAACTTGTGGAGTACTAGAATTCTACTGGATTAAATTTGCACCAATAAAAAAAGAAATCTTATTAAAAGGTTTGAGTCCATAGAAACTTAAAAGTGCCCCGGAACAAAATAGAAACTTAAAAGTTCACAAGTAACACAATCCCAGGAAACCGAATCTTTTTAGTATATAAAGGGAGATGTCGAGTACAACGAAAGAAACGAAAACTCCTCGTCCTTTTAGGATTTCAATTTTTCGTTATTTCACGAAATACGATCTGGGGTTCATTTTTATTTTCTTGCTGCACTGCACCATGAAAGTAGTACAAAATGATTATAAATGTGGGCGATGAGGAAGGCAAGAAATAAGCGAGCACGAGGCTAGAAGAGTCTAAATATTTTCCTAGCCAGAAGTATTGTGTCTTTAGTCAAATATGCAACTCTAACCCAAGTTAAAATATCAAACAATCGTGGTACTGAAGAAAAGAGGTTAGAACAACTCTAGTAGATCCCGTAAATTTGTACCCTAAATTGGTACTTTAAAAATCACCACATGGGGCCAACCTGTTGTGGGTTCTCCTGTTTTTTCTCTCTTTGTCTTCTCCCCCATGATCGGATCTCTCCAAGCGGCGGTGTAGATTTTTACTTCCTGCTCTACACCATGATTCGTATTGCCCATTCTTGCTCCACCTCCTGAACCATGACTGCTCCAACTGCGGGCCGCCAACCCCGTGAACTCCTCCAACGAGCCACGATCAGTATACAACGCTGTTGCCGAAAACAACTAACCAGTTGACGCGTGGACGCATATTGTTAACACCCAGATGTGGCGGGCGCACCAGCCCCATGACCCGTGACACACCCTCACTAATTGGGTGACCAGGAACCAGATCCCAGAGGCTCCCTAAGCCGAATTAGCCTGCAGTGCTTCAGACCAATGATCCGAGGTGAACACTATCCCTCCAACTAGAGCAATAGCTCAGTGAATTTCTGACTAGAGCTGATAATCGGTAGCGGCCTCTAGCAAGACTTGCTGACTTCCGATTTACGCAAGTTCCCTTAATGTGACGATCTGTCCTAGTCCCTTTGCCTCACGATATTGGTGATAAACCGTAAGGGAGATTCTGTCATCCTAGGTGCCGGTTTAACTCTCTTCTTGTTGCAGCGATAACTGATTCTCTCCGGCTTCACTAAGTCGGACTACCACGATCAATACTTGATCGAGTAGCCCATGGCCGTGCTTGTGAATCATATCACACGAGAGGGTACAGAGAATATATCTCCGAGTTAGAGGGGAAAATTCCGTCTTGGCTGATCCACGTCACGCAGCTTTCTTCGAAGTCAGCCCAGGACTACCCTTATGACTTTCAGTTACGGTGAGCGTTAGATGGAGTCAAAGTAGGCTTTTCCCACAACTCTGATCGTGCGATCCCCTCGGGTCTAAGGATTCTATTGTGTTAGTCGGAGCATATAACGTTGTGCTCACGTCCTACTAACCTTTGGATCGGTCTATCTATCGTACCTCTTCTGACTAGCCAATGTAAGATGGACAACATCTCCATGCTCATGACACGTGAAACATTGTCATTTTCCTACTTACAAATTAGTCTCGGAAGTGGGTTTTCCTCCCAACCTCAAACGACTAAGGACAAATTGGCTAGATCTAGATACAAGTATATGGTTTCACACCTGCAACAATTGCAGTGACATATACAACTAGCTCTATGCCGGATTCCGGATTCACAAATACAAGACGGAATGTGAGCCTCTAGGACAGCATTCCTAACAGACGGCCCCGATATATCACCGTCGGCGTCGTGGCATGTTCCTATAGTGAATGGTATTTTTTACAGCCACTAGTGGAAAAAGGGCCATCCGTTCGCGACCCCTCAGAGCATTAGTCCCGTTGCTGGGACTAATCTGGCTGCACGTCCGGTTGGAGCAGGCGGGGCAGGGGCATGCGCCCGGTTGATAGAATCGTCGGTTGGAGCCACCAACCGGGACTAAAGGTTTGGCCACAGCCACGTGGCGTGCACGCATTTTAGTCCCGGTTGGTGGCTCCAACCGGACGATTCTCCCTCTATAAATGCAACGCCCCAGCCCCCTCTGCCTCCACTCTGTTTTTTCGAATGGTGGAAGGTGTGAGGGGTGTGCTAGTTTTTTCTCTTCTATGCATGCATTGAAGGTGTTTGATAAAATGTTTGAGTGAAAAATCCCGTTGAATTTCTCATAGAACAAAAATATAGAAGGTGTCCGAGACGCACTTGAGCTTTCTCCTCTTTATTTCCCTCGATCGAGGTTAGCAATCTTATCTTTTCTAGGTCATTGATACAATTCATGTGTCGGTGTGAATTGGTTATTTCACTATTTATGATGTCCTGTTTTTTGATAAACTTACTTATATGATGCAGTTGAACGGTCAGGAATGGATGTACGATGACCGGCGCATAGCCGGGTATATCAAAGGCGTGGATAAATTTATCGATGTGGCTACGGCAAACAAAGAGAATGGATTTATACGTTGTCCATGTGTTCAATGTCGGAACAACAAGGAGTACTCTTCCTCGAAAATCATTCGCGCCACCGATTATGAAAGGTTTCGTGCCCAACTATAATTGCTGGACCAAGCACGGGAAAGAGGGTTATGATGGAAGATGGTGAAGAAGAAGATGATGATAACAACTATCATCATATGTTTCCTGAATACTGTTGATACCGCAATGGAAGACAATGGAGAGGAAAGAGGTGAAGAACGGGCATCGATGAGCGGTGATGAACTTGGTAGGGTCATTTCTGATGCAAAGTGAGACTGTGAAACAGAAAATGAGAAGTTGAAGTTAGAGGGCATGTTAGAAGATCACAAGAAATTGTTGTACCCAAATTGTGAATATGGCAGCACAAAGCTCGGTACCACACTGGAATTGTTGCGATGGAAGGCAGAGTGTGGTCTAACTGACTCCTCATTTGAAAAGATGCTGAAAATAATGAAGCCGAAGTTTCCAAAACATAACGAACTTCCCGAGAGTACCTATGAAGCAAAGAAGACTCTCTGTCCTCTGGGATTAGATGTGCAAAAGATACATGCATGCATTAATGACTGCATCCTCTACCGCGGTAAGGAGTATGAGAATTTAGATAAATGTCCGGTATGCAATGCGTTGCGGTATAAGATCAGACGAGATGACCCTTGTGATGTTGAGGGAGAGCCCCTCCGGAAGAGGGTTCCTTCTAAGGTTATGTGGTATGCTCCTATAATACCAAGGTTGAAACGCATGTTCATAAACAAAGAGCATGCCAGGTTGTTGCGATGGCACAAAGAAGACCGTAAGAAAGACGGGAAGTTGAGACACCCTGCTGATGGGTCACAGTGGATAAAAATCGAGAGAGACTTCCCAGACTTTGCAGGTGATGCAATGAACTTATGGTTTGGTCTAAGTACGGATGGCATGAATCCTTTTGTGGAGCAGAGCTGCAGTCACAGCACCTGGACCGTGACTCTATGTATCTACAACCTGCCTCCTTGGTTGTGCATGAAGCGTAAGTTCATTATGATGCCAGTGCTCATCCAAGGCCCGAAGCAACCGGGCAACGACATTGATGTGTACCTTATGCCATTAGTTGAAGTACTCTTATAGTTGTGGGGCAAACCAGGTGTACGTGCGTGGGATGAGAACAAACAGGAGCCATTAGATCTACGAGGGTTGTTATTCGTAACCATCAATGATTGGCCTGCTCTTAGTAACCTTTTAGGACAGACAAACAAGGGATATAAGGCATGCACCCACTATTTAGATAAGACCGAAGGTACATATTTGCATAAATGCAAGAAGGTTGTATACCTGGCGAATCGACGATTTCTTCCGACCAATCATCCCGTAAGAAAGAAAGGCAAGCATTTCAAAGGTGAGGCAGATCACCGGAAGAAGCCTGAACTCCCTGCTGGTGATGATGTATTTGGTATGGTCAAGGACATAGAAGTAATCTTTGGAAAGGGTCCCGGCGGTCAATCAGTTCCGAACGACGTCGCTACAGGACACGCACCCATGTGGAAGAAGAAATCTATATTTTGGGAGCTGCCATATTGGAAAGTCCTGCGTGTCCGCTCTTCAATCAACGTGATGCACGTGACGAAGAATCTCTGCGTGAACCTGCTAGGATTCCTAGGCGTGTATGGGAAGACAAAAGATACACCTGAAGCATGGGAGGACCAACAAATTATGAAAGACCCAAAGAACATGCATACACATAACAAGACGGATAAAGGGCGTCACTTAAGTCGTGCCAACTATGCTCTTACCAAAGAAGAGAAGGAAATCTTTTTTGAAGTCCTTTACAGTATCAAGGTGCCGTCGGGCTTCTCATCTAATATAAAGGGGATAATAAATATGGCAGAGAAAAAGTTCCAAAACCTGAAGTCTCATAGTATCACGTGATTATGACGCAGTGATTGCTTCCGATTGCATTGAGGGGCTTCTAGGAAATTGTTCGAGTACCCATTGTGAAGCTGTGTTCATTCCTCAATGCAATATCTCGAAGTTAATCAATCCAGATATTACGCCAAGGTTCTGAGAAGGATGTGGTACAATGTCTTGTTAGTTTTGAATTGGTGTTCCCACCATCCTTCTTCAATATTATGACGCATCTCTGGTTCATCTAGTGGAAGAGATTGCCATTCTCGGTCGGTATTTACGCACAATATGTTCCCCTTTGAGAGGTTCATGGGAGTCTTAAAGAAATATGTTCATAACCGTGCTAGACCAGAAGGAAGCATCTCCAAGGGATATGGAACAAAGGAGGTCATTGAGTTTTGTGTTGACTTTATTCGACCTTAAGCCGATTGGTGTTTCGACTCATGCATGAGGAAGACTAAGTGGAAAAGGCACGCTGGGAAAGAAAGCAATGATATGTAGGGACAGGATTCTTTCACTAAAGCACACTACAGTTCTACATAATTCCACCTTGGCAGCTCCAGTATATCGAGGAACACAAGAATATTGTATGCGCTCCAAAAACCGGGGAAGCTGAATCATGGATTACAGATGAACACATGAAGTCTTTGGTGGTTGGATGCAGACACATCTCTTGAATGACACCCTTGTTGGAGATCAGCTATACTTGTTGGCGTCACCATCTTCTCTTGTATTGAATTTCCAAAGGGTCGAAATAAATGGGAATACATTCTACACGATCGCCCAAGATAAAAGAGCACCAACCAAAATAGTGGTGTCCGCTTTGATGCAATAGACGAGAATGGACAAAAGGACACATATTATGGTTACATAGAGGAGATATGGGAACTAGACTATGGAGTCTCTTTTAAGGTCCCTTTGTTTCGCTGCAAATGGGTCAACCTGAATGGGGAAGGGGTAAAGATAGACCAGTTGTACGGAATGACAACAGTGGATCTCAACAATCTTGGTTATAGAGATGAACCATTTGTCCTAGCCAATGATGTGTCTCAAGTTTTCTATGTGAAGGACATGTCCTCCAGACCGAAAAAAAATATGCAAACGAATACATCATATGATGAGCCAAAGCGTCACATAGTTCTTTCAGGGAAAAGAAACATCGTGGGAATCGAGGACAAGACAGACATGTCAGAAGATTATAATAAGTTTGATGAAATTCCGCCCTTCACGGTGAAAACTGACCCAAGCATTCCGTTAAGTAAAGAAGATGCTCCATGGTTACGTGCAAGCGGTCATAAGGAATGACATATGCCAAGAAGTTCATGCTCATATTATGTAACTCTAGTTCATGTCTTTCGCGGTTTGTGGCTTGACCGAAGGATATCTTTCACGGTTTGTGGCCTTTAGTCCCGGTTTTGTAGTCTCAGTTTTTCATATTAATAAATGTCTTGAGTGTTAGTCCCGTTTTGTGGCTGGACCGGGAGTGCCTCTATGACCAGTTTCTTGGAGATGCTGAGGAGGGATCCGCGGCATCTCCCCAAACTGGTCAGAGGGTGTCCTCGCTCTCGAAAACCATCTTGCAGCTTGTAACTTCTCTAACTAGATCAATACGCCTCAGCTAACTAATTTCACATATTAGGAGTGCCTCTATGACCAGTTTCTCGAGATGCCGAGGACTGGCTCCGCTCGTCGACATCTCCACAGCGCAGATGGTGTCCTGCTCTCAAAAACCATCTTGCATCTTGTAACTTCTCTAACTAGATCAATATGCCTCGGATCTAACTAATTTCACATATTAGGGAGTGTCTCTATGACTAGTTTCTCGGAGATGCCGGAGGACTGGCTCCGTCGGCATCTCCCTGAAAGCCGCATGATGGTGTCCCTGCTCTCGAAAACCATCTTGCAGCTTGTAACTTCTCTAACTAGATCAATATGCCTCGGAGCTAACTAATTTCACATATTAGGGAGTGCCTCTATGACTAGTTTCTCGGAGATGCCGGAGGACTGGGCTCCATCGGCATCTCCCTGAAACTGGCCGCAGTGGTTTCCCTGCTCTCGAAAACTGGCTGGAGGACTGGACTCGCAAGGATGCCTATTTATAGTACAAGCAGCTCGGCATAGTGTCGACACTTACGAAATAATGTCGACACTCACCCCTATCATTAGTGCTAACTCGTGTTTTGTCCCGGTTGGTGTCTCCAACCAGGACTACAGGTTGATCTTTAGTCCCGGTTGGTGACACCATCCGGGACAAGGTACACGCTGCACGACATAATGTCGACACTCACCCCTATCATTAGTGCTGTCTGGCCTAGCCTGCCGAAATCGCCCATCCCGGGTAAAAAGGACAAATGTGTGCCGAATCGGCAGGAAGTTATGTGCTGAATCACGGCATAGTTTGTGATGTTGTGCCCATATTATGCATGTGTATGGACATTGGTATGGAGAACAATGTTGTAGGAGGAAGTTTTCCTTTTTGTCGCACGGAAAATCTCTTTTCCATTTTCCGAGCGCAAAAAACGGGTCCTTTTGTGAAGTAACAACCAAAATGCCGTTTTAGAATGCTACCGTCCCATTTTCCTAAAATACTAGACCACCTTACATGGACTATCTCCCAACCGGTACATCTCAAACCTTTTTGTTCATCCCGGGTAAAAAGAACAAATGTCTGCCGAATCGGAAGGAAGTGGGTCCGGTTTGTACTACAGGTACATGATCTATCGCCTGTGATTTTTTGAAAAAAATCATTTTTAGACTCGCAATATGTGGTTTCTTCAGAGATCCAATGCAAGTTCTAACGATGCTCGTCCCCTATCTTCATGCACACCAGTTCGACCATAGTGAGAAATTCAGATAATTCAAAACGGGCATAATAAATTAAAAAAAATCCGAACAATGAAAATCCTTCGCATGGTGTCATATTATGTCACATAGTTGAAAGGAAAAATACCAGACTTGGTATATTGACCATGTTTCGAAAAAACCTTCACAAAATGACCTATCATGTTCGAGGTTTCATGGCTTTCGGTCCAAATGACCGATGTTATGTGCTGAATCACGGCATAGTTTGTGATGTTGTGCCCATATTATGCATGTGTGTGGACATTGGTATGGAGAACAATGTTACAGGAGGAAGTTTTCCTTTTTGTCGCATGGAAAAGCCCTTTTCCATTTCCGAGCGCAAAAAACGGGTCGTTTTGTGAAGTAACCACCAAAATGCCGTTTCAGAATGCTACCGTCCCATTTTCCTAAAATACTAGACCACCTTACATGGACTATCTCCCAACCGGTACATCTCAAACCTTTTCGTCCATCCCGGGTAAAAAGGACAAATGTCTGCCGAATCGGTAGGAAGTGGGTCTGGTTTGTACTACAGGTACATGATCTATCGCCCGTGATTTTTTGAAAAAATCATTTTTAGACTCGCAATATGTGGTTTCTTCAGAGATCCAATGCAAGTTCTAACGATGCTCGTCCCCTATCTTCATGCACACCGGTTCGACCATAGTGAGAAATTCAGATAATTCAAAACGGGCATAATAAATTCAAAAAAAATCCGAACAATGAAAATCCTTCGCGTGGTGTCATATTATGTTATATAGTTGAAAGGAAAAATACCAGACTTGGTATATTGACCATGTTTCGAAAAAACCTTCACAAAATGACCTATCATGTTCGAGGTTTCATGGCTTTCGGTCCAAATGACCGATGTTATGTGCTGAATCACGGCATAGTTTGTGATGTTGTGCCCATATTATATATGTGCGTGGACATTGGTATGGAGAACAATGTTGCAGGAGGAAGTTTTCCTTTTTGTCGCACGGAAAATCTCTTTTCCATTTTCCGAGCGCAAAAACGGGTCGTTTTGTGAAGTAACCACCAAAATGCTATTTCAGAATGCTACCGTCCCATTTTCCTAAAATACTAGACCACCTTACATGGACTATCTCCCAACCGGTACATCTCAAACCTTTTCGTCCATCCCGGGTAAAAAGGACAAATGTCTGCCGAATCGGTAGGAAGTGGGTCCGGTTTGTACTACAGGTACATGATCTATTGACCGTGATTTTTTGAAAAAATCATTTTTAGACTCGCAATATATGGTTTCTTTAGAGATCCAATGCAAGTTCTAACGATGCTCGTCCCCTATCTTCATGCACACCGGTTCGACCATAGTTAGAAATTCAGATAATTCAAAACGGGCATAATAAATTCAAAAAAATCCGAGCAATGAAAATCCTTTGAGTGGTGGCATATTATGTTACATAGTTGAAAGGAAAAATACCAGACTTGGTATATTGACCATGTTTCGAAAAAACCTTCACAAAATGACCTATCATGTTCGAGGTTTCATGGCTTTCGTTCCAAATGACCAATGTTATGTGTTGAATCACGGCATAGTTTGTGATGTTGTGCCCATATTATGCATGTGTGTGGACGCGCCATTTTTCATCTTTAGTCCCGATTGGTGACACCATCCGGGACAAGGTACACTCCGCACGACATAATATCGACACGCCATTTTTTCCCGCCAGTTCTTCACTATATATATGTAGGGTTGGCCTCCATTGTCATTGCACATCTCTAGACTCATATCCGCAACCTCATCACTCTTTCCCATGGCTTCCACCGTAGCACTAACTCCCAGGGAGGCGGAGGCGCTTTGCGCCTCGAACTACCCGGGCTAACTCTTGTGTCCCCGTCGGCCGGATCTTTGGCCGAGGCGTGCGTTCCTCTGTCCCTCTAGGTGTGGCGCGTCGGATGGCCATCACAAACCACTACTACTTGAGCTCACGCCGAGCAGGAGGAATCCATGGCATCCCGACTATTTCCCGACTTCGGAAGCCTTCTCCGTGGATCGGCGGGAGAGGGCACGCGCCAGTCACGACTAGGAGGGCCCACCTCCTCCGAACTTCAACGAGGCCGGCCGTGGTGTGTGGCGCGGACTCTCTAGGCGTCATGGCCTACGACACGGCCGCCGACTCTAGCCCCCGCCTGCGCTACCCTCAAGTCCAGCCCACTCGTACTCAACCTTCAAGGTTCAACTACTGACGATGGCGGCAGCTTCTGACGACTACGATGGCGCGAGTATTACAGGTGTAGGTAGGAGCATGACTGAATTATTCCAACATTGCAAAACAAGTTCGACCGATTGTGGCTTAATCTGGCCATGTATCTTAATTTTCAGTTCTTCTATGTAACTTTGTGTTAGTTGTGTTATGTACTTTAATTCCAGTTCTATCCTAATCAAATTTTCTTTCCGCCCATTATTTTCCGTCCTCTTTTTTCCGCCCATTAAAAACAGAAAATAGTTTTGAATTACTTATAAGTTAATTCATTTTTAATTGTAAATGATTCATATTTTAAATGGTTACATTAATTATTTTTTAAAACAGAAAATGGTTTTGAATTATTTATTCAAATCCAAACACTTTTTATGTTTAAAGTTTTTCTAAATTCCAAATTAATATTTAAAAAATATAAGTTAATTCATTTTTAATTTTAAATGGTTACATTAATTATTTTTTAAAAATAGAAAATGGTTTTGGATTATTTATTCAAATCCATACACTTTTTATGTTTAAAGTTTTTCTAAATTCCAAATTAATATTTAAAAAATATAAGTTAATTCATTTTTAATTTTAAATGGTTACATTAATTATTTTTTAAAAATAGAAAATGGTTTTGGATTATTTATTCAAATCCATACACTTTTTATGTTTAAAGTTTTTCTAAATTCCAAATTAATATTTAAAAAATATAAGTTAATTCATTATTAATTTTAAATGGTTACATTAATTATTTTTTATAAATAAAAAATGGTTTTGGATTATTTATTCAAATCCATACACTTTTTATGTTTAAAGTTTTTCTAAATTCCAAATTAATATTTTAAAAATATAAGTTATTTCATTATTAATTTTAAATGGTTCATAGTTTAAATGGTTACATTAATTATTTTTCAAAACAGAAAATTGTTTCGAATTAGTTATTCAAATTCAAACACTTTTTATGTTTAAAGTTTTTCTAAATTCTAAAGTAATTATCATTTAAAAAACATTACAAATTTAAACCCCACAATAAAAAATAAGGCGGAAACAGAGAGAAAATACCTTAAAAAATTTAAAAATAGGGGAATATGTCCCGGTTGGAGCCACCAACCGGGACTAAAGACCCTCACGCCGCTTCTTGCTGAAATTTGGAGTATCCGTCCCGGTTGGTGGCGCCAACCGGGACGTAGGCCCTTTTAGTCCCGGTTGGAGCCACCAACCGGGACGTATACTCCCTCCCCTTTATATAACTTCTCTTCTTCTTCTACCTTCTCTCTTTCTTTCTCTGTTTCATCGACGACGCCAGTCGCGCCCTCGCGCGCCGTCGCCTCCGCCTCCACGCCCGCCCGGCGTCTCCTCCTCAGCTCTCCTCCGTCGCCACCGCCAAGGCTCCTCCTCCTCCCGCGCGCGTCTCCTTCCCCGACGACCGCCGCCCGCGTCTCTTCCCGCTGACGATCAGCGCCGCGCTTTTCCACCGCCATGGCCAGTACGCCCTCGCCTCTGTCCTCCCCCTCCCTCTGCTGCTGCTGGTGGGCGGCGGCGGCTGCTGCTACTATGTGCTGTTGCATGGTGGGCTTCGAGTGTGGTGGGCGGCGGCTGCTGCTAGTGGGCTTCGATCGGGTGGTGGGCGGCGGCTTCGGGTGATGTGTGTTGTCTGCGTGCATGGCCCGCGTGGACGTGTGGTTAGTCATATGATTATTAGGGCATGTACTATGGCAAGCTCTTGTACAAACGCTTATGTTTAAAAAAATAATGCCAGAAAATTGGATTATGGACTAAACGCCTCGTCTCACGGCACGAAACGCTAATTTGGGTAGCTAGAAACAGCTAGGAGCGCTAATCAAACTCCTGTGCGCTGAAAAAAAGTAGTCCTAGCGACCGACGCTTCCTCGTACGTCGACGCTAGAGAAAATCCCCGGATCGGACAGGATGGAGGCCTAACCGCAAGTAAAATCAGCCTAGCGTCTGCTTTAAACGTCTGCGTTAAACATGCTCTTAGGGATAGGATTAAGGCTTAGAGCGGGTCTGCGGGTATGGGTTTGCCACCCCCATACCCGCCCCATTAAACTTGGAGGGTCTAACTTTTTACCAAACCCTCCCCATTTAAGGCGGGTATCCATCGGGTTTGTGGGTTTCGGGGCCCCATTGCCATCCCTAATCGCATCCTTATCATCGGACTATCCTCGTTTGCTATAGGAGTATCACATTTACTCAATGATAGATTTATACTCCCTCATGTCGGGTTTGTAAGGCTCGGGAAAAGGGGATGTCGGTGGCAGTTCCTTGAGACATGGAGGCGTCAGGGGGACGCGTGGGGCGGGTGTATTGTGGCAAGAGAGAGGCAGAAGCTCTGTTTGCTCGGGGAAGGTGAGGAGAGGGGGGAGGAGGCGGCGCCGATGGGAGTTCCCCTGTTCGCTCACGCGTGGGCGAGACATGGGCGAAGGGGTCGCGCGGTCAAAACCATTGTGTTCGGAGAAAAGCTCGATGCAGCTCGATTGTAGCGTAAATCTTCCCATGAAATTGCATGCCCCTTAGGTGCATGTGGGTTCGACGATGTGCCTTCGCCAGGGCATTCCGAACCCTCTTAAATCGATTCCAATATGGTATTTTGTTAGTATCTAGTGTTACCTATCTGCTGGATAGTTTCCCTTTTGTAGCTTTATACTCATGTTCCCCTCTCATATGCATCCGAGGTTTCTCCGAACTAGGTTTTACACCCCTCGGAACTCCGGAATATTGATTTTAGTTGATTTTAGCTAGAGTTACCTATCTACTACACGGTTTCCTTTTTATAGCTAGGTTTAGGGTTTAGGGTTTCTCTTCATTTTTATTATTGTGTATGTATATATTAGGGTTTCTCTGAATTAGGGTTTATATCTCTCAACACCGTACCTAACTTTCTCCTTTAGCCGCTTTGACTTATTCGTTTTTCCACCTATGCAGAAAATATGGACCCACACGTCAGAGACGAAGAAAAGGAAGAGTTGATCCAAGGTGTGATCCGTGGGGAAGATAATTTAGACGTATCAACGTTTCTGAACAACTCCGGTGAGGGTGATCCTCTTTTTACCGGAATAGACGACTTGTTTGAGGTTGAAGGTGTTGCCTTCCGCGAGGGAGAAGGCGATGCCTTGTGTAATCGAGAAGACGACCGCTCCGGCGAGGTGCATGTAATATAATTAATTCATTAATTAATCATCTGCTATCTATATAGAAATAGTAACGACGATCTTTCTTCTTTTAGCCCTCCGGATCGAAGGAATCTACTGAAAAGACCAGACGAGGCCCAACCAAAAAGTTGCAAGACCATGAGAGGTTCAGGATCGAAGATGTCGCTGAAGACGGCAAACCGACGGCTCCCGAAGTTGTCGCAACCAAATTTGTGGCACAATGCGGAGTAATCGTTAGGGACTTAATCCCGATCACCATTAGAAATTGGAATAGGCCTGCTAATGCGGATGAAGAGGGAACATGTTTATTTGTCCCTAACCATGCCAAAGATTTACTGTGGAAGAGGCTCATGGTTAATTTCAAACTACCGGAGATAGAGCTGGATCCAAATGGAGGATCCAGAGGACGCCACAACATGGGAGAGCCATGGAGGCTAAGGTCAGGGAGTGGGCTTTGAAGAAGATGGCCCAGTGTTTCACCAACTGGAAGAAAATATTGCACCTTGACTATGTCGTGAAAAAGAAGACTCCCGATTTCAAGAATATTCAGTTTGAGAAGATAAAACCATTCTGGGCTGAGTTTGTGGAATACAAGACATCAGAAAAAGCTAAGAAAATGTCTAAAACGAATAAGCTGAATGCTGCTAACAAGAAGTATCACCATACTATGGGGCAAGGTGGCTACAGGGCTGGCATTCCTAAGTGGGAGAAACTTGAGAATGAACTGCGTGCTAAAAAGATCACCCCAGAGACAGACGATTGGGTAGAATGTGCAAGGAATTGGTTTTACGGGCATGGGGGCACGTTGGACTCGGAAGGGAGGTGTATATATAACATACGACATAAAGAAGACCCCTTGCCAATCGAGAGGATGAGAAAAGCAAGAAGGCTGTTAAAGATGGGGACTTCATTCCCGATAGAGAATGATGAGCTCACTCGCCCTTGGAAATAAGGAACATGATGGACGAACACGAGGCACAAGAGGCTCCCAACCATGGAGGACTGGGTTTCCCGAAGAGAGGAAGAAATATCCTGATAGAAGCCGTCAGAGGAGAAAGGACAGGGAGGAAGTTGAAGCAAATAGTTAGAAAGAGCGAATGCGTTTAATTGAAGAACGATTAAAGCAACAACAAGATGAAATTGACGCACTTAAAGAGCAAAGTACTACTGGCCCATCTCAGCAGCACATGCATTCGATGCTACCGGCCTATCGAATAATCGAAAAAGCAGTGTGGCTTCCACCGAGGTCCCGGGTGATGACAATGGCGATGGCGATGATGCACCGACGATGGCTCTGTTGGCTACCGTGGATGATATCACAGAGATGACACACTGCGAGCTACATGTCAAAGTTGTGAACATATCAATGAAGGTGGCGGTCGGCTATGCCTTACCAATTGGACCCACACCAACTTACCACTGTCGTCCGGTTCCAGAGGGCTATGTTGTTGTCGGCGTGGATGAAATCATGCCCACCTTTGAGGTTTTGGATCTTCACTACCCTGCAGGTGAAGGGGATGTGACTGTACTGGGAGACGCAAAAAACGTCACCATTCTATGGCCGAAGGAATGTATCGCTTCAAATCACACGCCAAGGCCATCTTCACCGCCTCACCCGTCTCAGCGAAATTAATCGCCGCTTGGGCAGCCGTCTTCGTCGCCTCACCCGGCCCGTCGCCTCACCAATCTCCGTGCAGCCATCGCCATGGAGCCATCACCGACGCCTCGGGATAAAAGCGTAAGCGCACTGCCATCGCAAGGTCGTTGTAAGAGATCGCCAAACGTAAACAAGAGCCTCTTCCAAAAGTACCAAAGGTTCCTCCCAAGAGAGCTTATGACTGTACTGAAGAGGAGACTGCGGCGATCGTTGATGCGAAACGACAGTTTCGCTAAGCTGAGGCGGCCGAAAGAGCCAGAGTTCCCCAGCACCAAAGAAGAAAAAGCCAAAGTGTTGAAAATGCTAAAGACTCTTCATCAACCCGAGCCAAAGCTGTCATCAGACTATGAGCGTTCTATTCTCAAGTCACATGCACAAAAAGCCTCAAGAGCGATCTTGATCAAGCGAGAAATTTGTTGCCCAGCTTGGAGAACAAGCAAAACAGACTGCGCCTCTCAAGGTGATTTCCCAAACCAATGTGGGGTCGAGCAAATATGGGGCGAAGAGCGGTATGATCCGAGGTAGTTGCTGTCACGGAGAAGCTGCCGCTGCTCAAGGTATGAGTATTGCCCGATACTTATCCAGATTAGAGTTCTTCCCGTGAGTGAAGTAGCATACAAATACCGACGCAAACCTTTCGTCAAACCTGAGGAGGTAAACAATCTTCCAACAAAAATGCGAAGATTGCATAACTGGTACATGCATGCCACAAAGGCCAGGGCTAACTGGATAGTGCTGAGGGTTACAAAAAAGCATCATGGGAAAGAAAAGGATGACATGATATCCATTGAATTTGATGAACTATTTCAATTATTCAATCAAGACGCCTTGGACAAATCGATCATCAGTGCCTATTGTCTGTAAGTACTAATTCTGTAATTAATTTAGTCTCCAGCTATCTCACCTTGTTTATTGCATGTATATAATCATACTGTAATATGCAGAATGAAGATTCTCGAATGCAGCAGAGGACAAATCTATGACATTGGCTTCATTGACCCATATTGGGTTCATGAAGCTAATCTCAAAATAAGCCCCCAGGATACGGAGGATAATATAGTACACGCGTTAAGGTTTCAAGAAACCAGAAGGGAAATACTTTTTCCTTACAACTTCGAGTGAGTGTTATTGTCTTGTATACACTTTCTATTTCGCTTACTCGATGTTAAGTATATAATTGATTAGTTATGCATTCGCAGCTTCCACTATATTCTGTTAATCATTCAACTTGACAAAGGGCGTGTACTAGTCATGGACTCGAAACATAAACCCCTTGAGACGTGGAAGGACATGCAGATGCTTCTCCAGCGGTAATTCTAATCATTACGACACTATATCGGCAACGTTCGTGAATTTTATGATATCAAGTAATTAGTAACTTCTTTTATTCGTTTTCTTCGCCGGGCAGCGCTTGGAAACGGTTCACCAACAAGGCTAGGGGTGTTTGGAAAGAGGAGCTTACATTTCAACCACTAAATGTAAGCACCACTAGCTATATCCGCGCATCTCTTTGATTCTAGTTTTGATACAGTTATTATCATGCTTGATTATTATTTTTGATTGAACTCTGTTCTCGTAAAGTGCCTGATGCAGGGACCAGGTAACAATCTTTGTGGATACTATGTTTGCGAGTTCATCCGGCAGACGTGCGATGAGAAGGGCAGAAATTTAGAGCAACTCCACGTACGTAAACAATTTCTATAGTTTTTAATTACAATCAAATTGTGTTTAGTTTCATTCATATAGGCTGACTCCTTTTTAATCAGATCGAACGTCTACGGGACGGTCTTCTGCCAAAGGATCGCGTACGAGCAATTCATGAGGAATTGGCGGGATTCTTGGATGCATAAGTCCTCAACCCAAAAGGGGAATACTATTCGGCTGTGTATAGACAATAGGAATTGGCCGATAGCATCGAATAACAACTTTTGTATGTAGTGCATGAACTCGATCCGTGTATTGAATGTAATATTGTCATGATGATCTTGTGTAATATAAGGTTCCTTCATTGATAAGTGCAAAACACTAAATAAACAATAAAACAACCTAAATGAATTTTCTGCCGCGACGCAAAAAGTGGCGAAAATGCTGCCGCGGCAACAAAATGTGCCAAAATGAATTCTCTGCCGCGGCAGAGAAATGGGCCAAATCTCTGCCGCGGCAGAAGGTTATTAGTCCCGGTTCGTGTTACGAACCGGGACTAATGCCCCACCCCCCTCGCCCTCTGCCGCTGCCACGTGTGCACCCTTTTGTCCCGGTTGGTGGGGCAACCGGGACTAAAGGTTAGGGCTTTAGTCCCGATTGCCCCGTCCCGGTTGGGCAACCGGGACTAAAGCCCCGTACCAACCGGGACCAATAGCCCCGTTTCCACCAGTGAGCTCCGTCTTTGAGTTCTACAATAGTTCTATGTTTGAACCCAATACAAAAGCTATGCACTCGAGGCATTACTATAGTAACTACACAACATCAACAAGAGTATCAACACCAACATTTCAGGGAAAAGCAACCAGGCTGACTTATTGATGTCGCTAGGGAGTCATGGGTACGAACCACCATTGTCGAAGATGTAGCAGTCGGAACAAATAATGCGAGAACCATCCTACAACATCGAGCCAGCGTAGGAAATTCTAGAGAAACAAAAGGCACTTATTATTGATGATGTTGTGCTTAATGCCCATCTAACGCTTGTTCTTCTTTTTTCCTGCGGGGTAGGGTAAAATTGAGCGCTTGTTGGCTATAGCCTCGCTATTGGATGTAAGCTTGCACTAATTTTAGGCGTCTGAACAAAAAAAAAGTCCTAAAAACGGCCTGCCGAAAACCCGAGTGGAGATGCTCTAAGCTTGCACTAATTTCCATTTTAAGGAACTGCTCTGTACGTCAAGCTGAGATGGACATTTGTACATTCAAGCAGCCATGGCAGAGAAAACGTCTGCATAGCGGCACAGGAGTTCTCCCTCCTTGACCAACAGCATACAGGCGCCGGTTGGTCCACCATGGGCTAGATCGACAGCAGGGGTTTGACCGGAGCGAGCAGCATCACCCCTTCGACTACCGATGCTGCATGGGTAGGGAGGGAACCGTCAAATTGCTGCAGTGCAGCGTTGGTTCCGCCGCGCGCGCGAGATCTACGTATCCAGCACTCGTTTTCCGACTTCGACAGCAATGGTTGCGGACTTGGGACTAGTCTAGTTTTTTTCGAAGCAGCCAGGAACGTTCTTTTTTTCCAGCTCTCGGCACCGGACATGTCAAGGAGTGTGAAGCCACGGCCTCGTAGGCTCGTACGTCACGCCGGCGATTAATGTGTGAACCCCCGGCCTTTCTTCTTCGCGCGCCATTTTTTCAGATCGTGGTGCACGTGCGTGACGCGCGCTCTCTGCTCGCGCATCATACTCGGCGGCTGGAGTGTGGAGACCCACCACAGACGGCGAAGGAACAATCATTTGGAAGGCGATGATAGGGATCTTGCGACCTCGCCGCCGATAAGCCTGCAGCTATCATCAGGAATATATGCAATGTTGGCATCCAACGGGGCTCTCATCGAACTGTATCCCGTGGATATCCAGGTGACGCAGGGTGCCGCAAAACGGGACATCCGGAACATGAACATCGGTGTGCATGCATGCAGCCGAGGGTTGTGACATTTTGTCAATTCTCAAGTTAGCCGTATATATACATCAGTCATATCATTATTTGATTTCGTCTTTGTCAAAGAAAAATCAATTGTTGATTTCGTAGCTGCATTATATATATATTTGCGGGCGGAAGAACATACTCTTTTCTTTCCGTACATTGAGTTTTCAACATCTTTATTTCATGGACAGTTGTTGCGTGGCTCAACTCTCCACGTATTCGGGTCCGGCCGTAGCATCAGAGCTACCTAAACCATTTTAGCAAGATCATACTAGGCTAATAATTAGAACCATCCCTAGCTAGGACATTAATGTTACAAATATGCCAAATCAAACATGGATGGCTTTTCACACGTGTTCTAGAAGGAACCGTATAATTAAGGTGAATGTTGTTAATTATCATGTGAATCGGAGACTGAGACACATGCATGAGATCCAGCGGCGATTTGTGAAACCGTTTTGTCATGGCTGCTAACATGTTGCGGTTCAGCGAGTGCACATGCCCTATGACATGGACCAAGAGATATTTAAACCTCTCACGCAAGAAAAAACGGCAAGAATGACTGTGCAATTCTCTGTTACGAGTCTTTGATGTTTCTTCAGATTGATGGGCACGCTTGAGTGTCCGATCTGGTCTTCCCAGAACGAGGACATGGCCGATTGACTTGGCCAAGTTCTTCGACAGTAGGCTGCTCTTGCACAGTGTCACGGATATATAAGCTCTTGTTTTGGGAAGATGCTTCTGACTTATTAGCGAAGTGGATGAAGGTGTTTTTGTAGAATAGGTAGACTTCCACAATTTGCCCAAAATCTGAATCCAGGGTACTGCGCTGCGCTGCGTTACGAGGGGAATTCATCAGGGTGGCGCGGTGGTTCGAGCGACGGCGTCTCAAGACTTCCACGGTTCACGTCGGCACATGGAATCTTGAATCGAGGGTACTAGGCTGCGCTACGATGGCAGCAATGTGGAACATAGTCTCCTATGGCCATGTTTGGAAGCCATCTAAATGTAAGCACCGGCGATGAAGTTTACAATTCATACTAAATCAATGACACTTATTATGGATCGAGGAAGTAGTTGTGAACAAAACACGTGAAATGAAGGTGTTCCTCTGAGAAAAGAACTACATTTTCTTTTCTCCCTCCCAGGTTGCCTTGCACGGGCGGCTCCGGAGGCGCCCCTGCCCTACCCCTTGAAGCCATCCCGATCTCCTCCCCCTAGCCGATGATCTCCTCCCCTAGTATATACTATGAGGCAACATTCTCTCTTTAACCTTTACATCTTGCCAATGATTAAATACGTAGCACCATGTTTTGGGGGAATGAATATGTATTACCTTGAATTGTTCACAAAAAACATTGTTCTGTATTGTTTTTGGTAGTACAGATTCATCTCCCTGGTCTTCATATGCTCATCATATATGAGGCTTCAAAATCTTGTTGTGGTACCCAACTAATGATTAAACTATAGTACATGCTCATCACGTAACTAATGCGATTGTGACCCATTGGTATGTACAGCCAAGTTTCTTGTTCTGTATTGTTTTGGGGGAATGACCCATTGGTCTTCATATGCTCATCCTATGGATTCTGGTCACACTAGCTCTGCAAATCGTGTGCCAGTTATTCTCAATATCTCAATATGTGATATTTCTATGTGTGTACTGAGCTTTGATCTACTACCGATGATTGCAATTTGTCCCAACATAGGACCAAGGGATGCCCTTTAGTACCTAGTACTATGTATGCACTGAAATCGTGTTCTGCATGACCCCTGGTACTAAGGAATCATCTATTGGGTGATGTTTATGAGGCATTATATATTGATGAAAAACATGTTGTATGCACACTGTGCCTTGTTCATTGGCCGATGATTGAAGTGTGGCACAATGTAATACTTACAGATTCTCTCCATGACTAATTAATCTTATGTGCAAACACATTTATTTGTTCAGATGTCTTGGTCTTGGGGAGAATCTCTCTGCATTTGTGTCATTACATATAAGGCCATATTTGTTAGCCACAATGTATGTGCTAACATGCTACCAATTCTTGATGGCTTTCGCTCCTCCCTTGGCACTATCCGGAGGATGATTGTTATGAAGACTAACACTAGATGTAGCTGGATGGCGAAGCTCAAGGATATGAATGACAGGGTTTGCCTTGACCAAGGTTGGTCTGGATTCACCATTGGCCACAAGATCAAGATCTGGTACTTCCTTAACTTCAAGATGCGTCTTCAAGGTCACCATCTTCGACTACATCGTGACTGTAAGTGGACAAGAAGTGCCTGGAGCATGACCGACCCTTACTACGATTGGCGAGTGAAGGGTTTAGTTGACCTTGTTATGTTGGTATGGGTGTCTGGAACTAAGTACTATCATGCTGTGAACTTGATCATAATGTCGTGATGCTATATATTGCAATTTGGTAGAATATGCTATCAATCTTACATGGCTTACTTGTTCACATATACTCCCTCTGTTTCATAATATAACAAATGAGTGAATCTAGATCTTTCTAGTTTGTAGGTTCAGAGTGAATCTACACTAAAACAGGTCTAGATACACTCTTTTCACGAAGCTAAAACATCTTATATTATAAAACATAGGAAGTAGCTGGTAACTTCACCGTCTAAGAAAGAGGTTATCACACCACACTATTAGCCCGCAACCGAACATAGCGTTCAATTTCTCCCAACCATAATATAGCTCACTAACACGAGCATCGGTTTCGGCCGGCCTCCCCAACAATGCTTGTGTGGGCAACCAATCCACTTAGAAAAATTTGGTTCATGGCCTGATCCGTGTCGTGCAGTCCCCGAAAATGTAAGAGTCCCCGGATGCAACTTGCATGCGTGGGAAAACCCCGCCCGAGTTACCAAACACACCCTTAACACCTTAGAGTGGTTTTATCAGA
Organism: Avena insularis; assembly: GCA_023614405.1. Taxonomy (NCBI): domain Eukaryota; kingdom Viridiplantae; phylum Streptophyta; class Magnoliopsida; order Poales; family Poaceae; genus Avena; species Avena insularis. Next base: position 4,654,282 of record CM042689.1, read on the forward strand.
AATATTAACATACATATGTTGATCTAGGCGGAAACGATGCCCTCGATGGAGGGCTCGGGTACGTGTTATATAGGGGGTGGAACAGCCCCACCGTAGCATTACATGGGTTATCCGTATAGGGTGGTATACTATACCGTACCTATACGGATGGAGGGTGTTAACGGTTCTAACAATCCCCTTAATCTAAACTTGTACAAAGATTTAGATTACGCCTAAACTCATGAAGGTTCCTAATAGGAAGATCTTTAGTGAAGACATCTGCAACTTGATCTTTGCTGGAGACAAACTTGATAACTAGTTGTTTCTTTGCAACTTGTTCTCAAACAAAATGGAAGTCAATCTCAATGTGTTTAATGCGAGCATGAAAAACTGGATTTGCAGATAAGTATGTAGCACCCAGATTATCACACCAAAGACATGGTTTTTCTGTGAGTAAAATACCAAGTTCACTCAAAAGAGCTTCAACCCATATAATTTCTGTTGTAGCATTTGCTAAGGACTTGTATTCTGCCTCAGTACTAGAGGGTGAGACAATGGCTTGTTTTCTGGCACTCCAGGAGACCAAGTTAGGTCCAATGAAGATTGCAAATCCTACCATGGAGCGTCTATCATTAATACATCCTGCCCAATCTGTATCTGAGAAGGCACTCAACAATGTAGAAAGAGATTTCTGAAAAGTAATACCAAGTGTGATGGTGTCCTTGACATATCTGAGGATCCTCTTGACTGTTGTCCAGTGAGTTGTAGTAGGAGCATGAAGAAACTAACACACCTTATTAACTGAGAAAGATAAATCAGGCCATGTCAAAGTGAGATACTGCAAGGCACCAACTATACTGCGATATCGAGTGCTGTCTTCAGAGGCAAGTGGCTCCCCCACGACAAGGGAGAGAGGATCCGAAGGAGATAGGGGGTCGGTGCCCCTTTGCAGTCCTGCATACCAAATTTAGCAAGAATATCTTTGGCATGTTTTTTTTGAGTCAAGAGCAAACCATCATTTAACTGTTGTACTTCCATTCCCAAAAAATAGTGTAAATCACCAAGATCCTTGATGACAAAATGAGCATGGAGATCATGTAGTAAAACAGAGATGACATTGTTGGAGGAGCTTGTCACAATAATGTCATCGACATAGATCAGAACAAAGGTAGTGATACCTGCCTTGTTATACAGAAACAAGGATGTGTCAGCCTTGGAGGGAAGGAAGCCAAGATCTTGAAGCTTCAAGCTGAGCCTAGAGTACCAAGCTTGGGGTGCATGTTTCAGGCCATACAAAGATTTGTCCAACTTGCAAACATGATGGGGTGCATTAGGGTCCTCAAAACCTGGGGGTTGACGCATATAAACCTCCTCTTTCAGAACACCATGCAAAAAACGCGTTCTTTACATCTAGCTGCCGCAATTTCCAACCCCTGGAGACAGAAATAGCAAGAACAACTCAGATAGTAGCTGCTTTAACAACAGGACTAAAGGTATCTTAATAATCTATACCATAACGTTGCTTGAATCCTTTTACAAAAAGACGAGCTTTGTACCTGTCAACAGTACCATCTGCAAATCTTTTGATTCTATAGACCCACTTACAATCTATTAGATTTTTACCATGACTGGAGGGAACAAGATGCCACGTCTTGTTTTGAAGAAGATCATTGTGTTCATCATCCATAGCTTGACGCCAATTTTTATCATTAAGAGCATCCGAGAGAGATCTTGGTTCCCCTGTGGACGTGAGTAAACCATAGCGAATAGTACCATCCTTATATATTTTTGGGTGTTTAATACCTTTCATTAACTGTGTGCGCACACCAAGTGCAGGAGGTGCTGCAGGAATGGGCGACGCATACAATCCTGGCAGGGAGGCACTGCCCGTTGTAGAGCCAGCAGCAGAATCGGCCGCAGAAGATCCCTGCGAAGAGGGCGTCAGCGGCGACCGATGACGGGCTGGCGTGATCATTCGTGGCAGGGACCATCACATGGGCCGGCCGCACGCGATCAACAGGTGGCAAGGACCGCGCGGGGGTGCGTGCTGGTGATGGAGACCGCGCAGGGGCACGTGTCGTCGTCGGAGTGGCGCTGGAGCACCTGGTCGGGGAGAGGGCCTGGGACATCGACCGACAGGCGAACGGGAGCGTCTCCTGCCCTCGGGAGCAGGCGTGGCGTCAGCAGGATCAGCTCCAGGATCCGTGCGCGCCTGATCCGAGGTAGATCACGGATCTGCATGGGATTCGGCGCCAGTTTGGCCTATTTGACCTGAATTTGAGTGAATTTCACTCATTTCTTCACTGTTTTGCACCAGATTTTCTTCTGTATCTTCAGAGTCACTTGTATTTTCAGCATTGTTATCATGAGCACCTTATTCCTGGCCAGGGTTAGTGACAATGGGAACAATGGGCAAAGGCATATGGTCATTATTTTGTGTATCCCCATTAGTATCATGCATGGAAATTGTATGAGAGGGTAGCAAAAGAATTTCTTTGCAAAGTTGAGGACCAGCATTTGGATTTAGAGATGCAAAAAGGAACACATTTTCATCGAACACTACATCTCTAGAAATGTAAACTCGACCACTTGAAACATCTAAGCACTTGACACCTTTATGGAGAGGGCTATACCCCAAGAAAAAACATCTAGTGGAACGAAACGCAAGCTTCCTCTTATTATAGTGGCGCAAATTTGGCCAACTGATTACCCACAAGTATAGGGGATCGCAACAGTCTTCACGGGTAGTATTACCCAATTTATTGATTCAACACAAGGGGAGACAAAGAATACTTGCAAGCCTTAACAATTGAGTTGTCAGTTTAGCTGCATCTGGAAATAGTTCTTGCTCACAGAAGTTTATCAGTAGCAACAGTTTGTAGTAGCAACAGCAACAACAACAGCAACAGTGAAACATGAGCAATAGTAACAATAACGGTAAACAGTGGGATTCGAGTGCGGTAGGCATAGGGATGGATGGACGGGCGTTGCATGGACAAGTCTAAACATGTAACTTTAAGATCTAGGGCATTGTAGATAAATAATAACAAGCATCTAAGTAATAAACAATCCTAGGCATGTGCTCCAAATATAGTCACACGTGCTCGCAATGAGAACTTGCACAACATCTTCTGTCCAGCCACCCCGTGGCAGCGGGGCCTCTAGGGACCTATTGGCAATTAAGGTGCTCCTTTTAATAGAGCACCGGAGCAAAACATTAACACTCCATGAATACATGTGATCCTCACACCATAGCCATCCCCTCCGGTTGTCCCAATTATTTTCACTTTGGGGCCTTTGGATCCGGACAATGATATGTGTACATAACTTGCAGATAAGATCACAAACAATACTATCATAATGATTCAATAATAAGTTCAGATCTGAGATCATGGCACTCGGGCCCTAGTGACAAGCATTAAGCACAACAAGTTGCAACAAAGTCAAATAGCACAAGAGATACTAGGCACTATGCCCTAACAAATCTTATTCGATTACATGATAGAACTCATCCAATCTCTACCATCCCCAAGCCTACAGCGGGGGATTACTCACTCATGGATGAGGGAAACATCGGTGGTTGATGGAGATGTGTTGGTGATGACGATGGCGATGATCCTCTCCAAATTCCCCATCCCGGCAGGGTTTCAGAACGGAGTTTCTGGATCCGAATCTTGGTTTCTAGTGGCGGCGGAGCGGAACTCTTTCTGGAAAACTATTGAACTTCCCTCGGTTTTTAGGTCGAAAGGCAACTTATAAGCGCAGAGGGAGGCCGAGGGGGTGCCTGCACCCCCTCCAAGCGCGGTCAGTGGTGGGCCCGTGACTGGGGTGGGTGTGGGCCCACTGGGCCTCCTCTCCGTCTTGTCTTCTGGCTTCGTGGATCTTCTGGTGAAATATAATTTTTGTCATATTTTCCGGGATTTTTCCTAATAGTTCATTTTCTGCACAAAAACAAGACACCAAGGTAATTCTGCTGAAAACAGCGTCAGTCTGTGTTAGTTGTATCCAAATCACACAAGTTTAGAGGAGAAACAATAGCAAAGTGTTCGAGAAAGTAGATACATTTTGGACATATCAACTCCCCCAAGCTTAGCTTATTGCTTGTCCTCAAGCAATTCAGTTGAAAACCGAGTGCGATAAAAGAAGTTTCACGAACACATTGCTTCATATGATGTAAATATTCTCAGCACAGGAGTAGATGCTTAGACAATTCATAATAAAGAGTATGCAACTAAGTCTGCTCAGCAGTCATTGCAATCTATGAAGAGAAACCAACTCAATGATAATAAGTAGCATGGAACATAAACATAAGCAACATTGCAATGCTCGTAGTAAGGTATGATAGAGTGGTATCTCCCTTGCCTTTGTTTGAAGAGCACAATATAAATGCCAAGGCACCTCTGAAGTTCACATGAAGACTAGAAGTAAAGATATTAGAGATACAAGCATCAAAGTCATGACATAATTAACCAAGTTTTGAGACAAACACAAGAATGACAACTATGCTCTCAAGAAGGTGCTCATAGAATAAGTGGTGACTCAACAAGGTTGTGAAAACGGTTTTGTGAAGTTTGAAAGGCTTCCAAATGCTGAAAGGAAGGTACTCATTAGCTTTGAGCTCTCATTGCCCCTATCATAGGCATCTTCATGTGGTTAAGGTAAAAGTGAGGTCCACTCTGAATCATATGCTTGACAGACCATAAACTAGAAATCCCAAGTCCCTTGAGTACGAGGGCCGCTCCGCATGCTACTCAACGTTAGTCACCTGAAAGTTCTTGTCATTGTAAATACATGCATATCATCGAGAACCGCCAACAGGGTACCCCTTGCACATGGTACATGAGCTTTCCCATAACCAAAATGATAAGGCAAGTAGATAATGAGCATCTCAGTAATCTTTTTATTTGCCATGTGCATAGCTTTTTATTGAGGATTCTTCATAGACGCTCATTATGGTGTTGCTGCAAGTTTCCACCATGATTAGGCATGGCTTAGGCTAGCGGCCTAGGCGTTTCTCTAACACAATGTATAAACTCCATGAACTCACAACCTCCCCTTTTATTTCATATCATCGACATCCGTAAACAAAAGAGCAAGGAATCAACTGGATGAGATATCCAAAAAGTGTCGAAAGCATTCCCCGTGACAGCACGATTCTGCTGACTCCCAGCATATAACTTTCATGTACAGGTCACAATGGTTCAAGATTATTAAGCGCAAGGAATAAAGTGTGCCATCAAGTTCGTGAGAGCTTTACTAACTAACTTTCTCAAAACAGACAAACATTTTATTTTGGAAGAAAACATGGCATATTGAATATGCACTGAAGGAGCAAATGATGCTAATAGGTAGGTATAGTGGACACAACTGGCAATATTGGTTTTGTGGAGTTGGAAGCACAGGTAGAGCATATACTCAGTGCAAGTGAAGGCTAGCAACAGAGAGGGAGCGACAAACGAGAGAGAAATAGCTGTCATAACCATGCTTGCAACAAAATAGGACTAACTATGGCATGAAAATGATACAAGAACTCTGAGGCAAAATAAATCATCGAGGCTTACTGACTATTGATTAGTCATATGCATGCGTGAGCATGTGCCAAGTCAATTCACATGAACAGTCAGAGGAGGATACCACAATATCATACCAAAGTATGAATAAAACAATGCAAGCAAACATTCATATTACATGCTACAAACTATTAGCCAGCTGGAGCTAATCATAGACAAGCAAGAACTACTAAGCATCCATAATGACATACACCTTACGCAAACAGGCTAAGCATGCTCACGATGATGAGTATATATAAAAAATGAAACAAATAGGGTTCGTTACCAGCCTCTTACCACTCCTCGAGTTGTCTTAATCTTCATTATTGCTCTTCACTTGTGTGACTTGAATAATTAACATGAAACCAAAATCCACTGAGTATGGCTAAACCCTGCAAAGAACTCATAAAACCAAAGAAGAACAACAAATATTTTTGGTGTTTTCGATTTTTTAAAGAAAGCAAACAAAGAAAAAGCAAACCAAACAAGGAGCAAACAATGCAAAATCTTTTTGGATTTTTATCTTTTAAGGCAAACCAAAACAAAGAAACAAACCAAGAGAAACAAAAAAAATATTTTTGGTATTTTTGTGTTTTTGAGAAAGAAGCAACAAGAACCAAAAAGAAAGCGAAATAATGGATATACAAAGAACCGACCGAATATGATATAAAGATGAGTGCGACATCGGTATGCCTCCCCCCAAGCTTAGACTTTTGGCCTAAGTGGGGATCAATAGCGTGGATAGTACCCCCATGCTGGTGGGTCAACATAGGAATGATCATAGTCAGGCACGCACGATGAAGAAGAAGACGCGCCCAAATCAAATGAGGTCTGCTGGTATGAAGACTCTCCAAAGTTGGAGGGCTGAACCGAATTGTCTTTGGCATCCTCTTCAACATTCTCCTCTTGCTGGGAGAGCTCCGCCACATGTGTGTCAACCTCCTCCTCCGTAAGCGACCATCCTTGTCTGTTATCAAAATTAAACAAAGCAGGTGCAGGCAAATAAACTATTTTCTCAGTCCTACCCTTTCTTCGACCTTGCTGGGCAAAAGATAATTCAAATGGCAAATTTCTCACATTAGCCCCCAAGGAAACAAAACCATGCTGAATCATGGATTCAATATCAAGCCTCTCTATGGGGAACTGAAAATCTGAAAAGTGAGGCTCTAAACCATGGAAAGCTAGCAACCTAGAAGCAATGAGACCTCCACAAATTCCACCCTTCTCACGGTTGGTGGTGAGACGGTGAGCTATCAAAGCACCCAGGCTATAGGATCTATTCCTATTCAGAGTAGTTGCAATAAAAGCTAGATCAAAATAAGACAACTTTCTAGCAATCTTTCTAGCAAGAACACACTTGGTAATGAAATAGGCAAAGTATCTAATAGTTGGGAGCTGAATGTTCCGAATTTTACCACTTTCCTTTGAGAAGTCGAAACCTTGGAAAATCTCAGTATACAAATCAATAAGTGACTTGGGCCTCTCCTTGATCTTCTCACAAGATCCCCACTGAGGTACTCTAATTGTTGCACAGAAATCAGCAAAAGGCAGGTCGATAGGTATATTATATATTTTATAATGGACCATGGGATTAGAAGTAGACCAAGTGAACCGGAAGTCCTGCACAAAAGCCATGGTTAGATTAACATATTGGATTGGTTCATCTTCAACAAAGTGTTCCAATCCTGCATTTGTGACCATAGTTTGGAAATCATGGAGGATCCCCGCAGTTCTCATAAATCCATGGCATGGATATATGGAAGTAAAAACTACCTCCTCACGATGAACCTTCATTGGCTCATGCACCATCAAGTCATATTGGTTCAGTGGATAATCCCTCATCTTCCTTGCTGAAATTTTTAGACAACCATCAAACCAAGTGATTTCTAAGTTGATAAATGATGAGCAACTACTATAGAAACTTGCTAGAGGACTACACATGCATCAAAATAAAGTTTCTAAGCATAGAACAAGCATGAAAGCTCAAACAACCTATCACCTATAGCAGCAAAATACTCAAGATATAATCTACCAATCACAAATCTAATTGGACAAGTGGAGGAGGCACATACCAAGGAACAATCTCTCCAAAAATCAGCACTTGAGATGGGCTGAACAAGGAGATCAAAAATCGCGAGCAAGAACAGCAAGAACTCGAGATTGAGCAAGTTTTCCGGTGTTTTTCGGGAGAGAGAAAGAAGATGGCTTTAAGGAGGCAGCCTGGAGGGGGCCAGGTGGCCCCCCCAGGCGCCGCGCCTACCAGGGGTGTGGTGGCCTGGGGTGGCCCTCCTGGGTCACCTCAGGTGCCAATCTGCCCCTTTTTTCGAGAGAAAAAATATTTTGAATTTTCTGGGATTTTTCGGGAAACTTTATTGTTGGCCAATTTTCAGGGTATGAAAATTGATTTTCTCGCAGAAACAGTTTTTCAGAAGAAGCAAAAGCAAACCAAAAGCCAAACTACAGGAGCTCTAAGAAACTCAAACAAACAAACAACTAGCAAAACTAAAGCTAAAGCAAAGACTAGGAAGGAGGAGAGTAAAAGAAAGCGAGAATAACCATAGTGGAAACATTATTTTGTTCATTAAAATCCTTTTGTTAACAAGGTTGATCAAGTCTTGTTACCAAAACAATCTTATATGAAACAAAACTTTGCATTTCACAAGGTGATTATGTTGCCTCATACTTGATAGCAATGGTCCCAATCATAATAGTTTCAAAATTTTCTTGTGGAATGAGACAATATATTTCTCCAACCTTGATGCTCTCAATATTTTCAATGGAATTCAGGCAATAGCTCTTAGCAACCTTCTTGGGGAAATAGACAGTGTGCTCTTTGTCATTAATATTGAATGTTACTTTCCCTTGATTACAATTGATGACAGCACCTGCAGTATTAAGAAAAGGTCTCCCAAGAATAATAGACATATTATCATCTTCAGGCATTTCAAGCACGACAAAATCAGTTAGAACCATGCAATTATGAGCTACTTGAACAGGAACATCCTCACATATACCAACAGGAATAGTAGTTGACTTATCAGCCATTTGCAAAGATATATCAGTTGGTATCAACTTTTCCAGCTGGAGCCTCTTGTAGAGAGAAAAAGGGCATAACACTAACTCCAACTCCCAAGTCACATAAAGCAGTTCTAACATAATTATTCTTAATGGAGCAAGGAATAGTTGGTATACCTGGATCACCAAGTTTCTTTGGAACCTTACCATTAAAGGAATAATTATCAAGCAAAGTAGAATTCTCCTCATTAGGAATCTTCCTTTTATTAGAGACAATATCCTTCATATACTTTGAATAAGGAGGCAACTTAATAGCATCAGTCAAAGGAATTTGCAAGAATAAAGGCTTCATCCACTCACAAAACTTGTTGTAGTGTTCTTCCTCCTTTGACTTGTGTTTCTTACCTAGAAAAGGCATAGGTTTCTGCACCCAAGGTTCTCTCTATTTACCATGTTTATTAGCAATAAAATCTTCCTTTGTGTACCTGGTGTTCTTAGTGTGCTTCTCAGGTTCTTCCTCACCTTCCTCCTTATCAGGAGACTCATTTTTATCATTACCACTCTCAGTTTCAGCATCAGAGACAAATATACTATTAGGATCTACAGCAGGTTCAAGTGGTTCCTCAACTATCTTGTGTTTCTTTTTCTTTCTCTTACGAGGACTACCACTACTCTCATCTTGTTGAGAATCCTGCTCAATTATTTTGGGGTGTCCTTCAGGATATAAAGGATCTTGAGTAGCTATACCACTCCTAGTTCTAATTCCATAAGCATGTTTATCTCCTGAAGTATTAACTAGCATATCTTTTTGTACCTTAGCAAGTTGATCAAGTTGGGTTTGAACCATTTGAAAGTGTTTACAAAGCATTTTAATATCATTAGAAGTTCTTTCCACAATATCTTTCAACTCATGGATAGCTCTAGAGTTTTCCGATAAATAATCCTAAACTTGTTTATTAAAATGACCTTGTTTAACAATAAAAATGTCAAGTTCCTCTAAGCATTGATCAGGAGACTTACCATAAGGAATATCACCTTCATCAAAGTGTTGGAGAGAGTGTACCTCAATAGTGGATGAGTGGGGAATTGGCTTACATAGTTCTTCTATAGGAGGTAGATTCTTCACATCTTCAGCTCTAATACCTTTCTCCTTTAGACATTTCTTAGCTTCCTTCATCACTTCATCATTTAATGCAATAATTCCCCTCTTATTTGGTGTTGGTGTTGGAACTGGTTCAGGCATAACTGGTTCAGGAGTAATAGGCTCGGGTGTATTCAACTCAGTTGAAGTCCAATCATCATAATTCTTGCTTATTTTAGCCATTAATTCTTCAACATCTGTAGGAGTCCTTTTCCTAAAAACACAATCAGAAAAGCTATCTAGGTAGGTCCTAGAATCATCAGTGAGTCCATTATAATAAATATCGAGAAGCACATTCTTAGGTAATGGACATCCAGGATGTGCATTAATCAAGGCACAGAACCTTGTCCATGGCTCAGGCAATTTCTCTTCTTCTCCCTGTTTAAAATCAAAAAGTCTCTGCAAAGTAGCTGTCTAGCACTGGGAGGAAAATATTTCTAGAAGAAAGAAGCAATCAGGGCTATCAATGGAACCAGGAGGTAATCTATTAAACCAAGCCCTAGCTTTTCCTTTTAGTGAAAAAGGGAAGATCTTAGTAACAAAGTACTTGCGCATCTTAAAATCATCAAAGAATAAAGCACTCATAGTAGAAAGCTCATTCATATGAGCCACAACACTCTCATTTTCAGTCCCACAAAAAGGTTCTTTCTCAACAATATCTAAATAAGAGAAATCAAGAGAGAAATCATAATCTTTATCTTTAATATCTATGGGAGAAGTGGGGCAAACTTAGGATCAGAGGACAATTTAGGCATAATAGTACGTCTAGCAAGGAGATTCTTAATAGCACTAGTACCATGTGTGTTTCGGCACTCTTCAACAAAATCATCAGTGAACTCAATGTAACCATCATTAAAATCATAACTCTCACTAGGCTCAGGTGAGCTAACAGGTGTAACAATGTCTTCACTAGGAGTTTCGGTATTTCCTAGACTAGCCATAGTAGCATATAGAACAGGACCTAATGAACCACTCGCATCAAGCACAGTAGAAGTAACATCATGAGTATCAAAAGCAGTTTCAGACTCAACAGTGTGTGTAGCATGTGTATGTGGTGGTAGTGTAACAAGCTTACTTATAACAGACAGTGAATCAAGAGAAGCAGAGGTGTTTAGGACTGTACCTCTTCTTGTAGTGGATGGTAAAATAGGGAATTTTCCATCACGAGACTTCCCCATGACGAAAGGAGTAGCAGTGAACAATAATAGTACCAAGTGAACTTACAAATAAAGCTATGCTCCCCGGCAACGGCACCAGAAAATAGTCTTGATGACCCACAAGTATAGGGGATCGCAACAGTCTTCGCGGGTAGTATTACCCAATTTATTGATTCGACACAAGGGGAGCCAAAGAATACTTGCAAGCCTTCACAACTGAGTTGTCAATTCAGCTGCACCTAGAAATAGTTCTTGCTCACAGAAGTTTATCAGTAGCAACAGTTTATAGTAGCAACAACAAAGCAACAGCAACAGTGAAACAGGAGCAATAGTAATGCGATAACGGTAAGTGGGATTGGTCACGAAAAGGGTAGGCATAGGGATGGATGGACGGGCGTTGCATGGACAAGTCTAAACATGTAACTTCAAGATCTAGGGCATTGTAGATAAATAATAACAAGCATCCAAGTACTAAACAATCCTAGGCATGTGCTCCAAATATAGTCATACGTGCTCGCAATGAGAACTTGCACAACATCTTCTGTCCAGCCAACCCGTGGCAACAGGGCCTCTAGGGAACTAATGGCAGTTAAGATGCTCCTTTTAATAGAGCACCAGAGCAAAGCATTAACACCCCGTTAACACATGTGATCCTCACACCATATCCATCCCCTCCGGTTGTCCCAATTATTATCACTTCGGGGCCTTTGGATCCGGACAACGATATGTGTACACAACTTGCAGATAAGATCACAAACAATACTATCATAATGATTCAATAATAAGTTCAGATCTGAGATCATGGCACTCGGGCCCTAGTGACAAGCATTAAGCACAACAAGTTGCAACAAAGTCAAATAGCACAAGAGATACTAGGCACTATGCCCTAACAAATCTTATTCGATTACATGATAGAACTCATCCAATCCCTACCATCCCCAAGCCTACAGCGGGAGATTACTCACTCATGGATGAGGGAAACATCGGTGGTTGATGGAGATGCGTTGGTGATGACGATGGCGATGATCCTCTCCAAATTCCCCATCCCGGCAGGGTGCCAGAACAGAGTTTCTCGATCTGAATCTTGGTTTCTGGTGGCAGCGGTGGAGCGGAGCTCTTTCTGGAAAACTATCGAACCCCCTCGGTTTTTAGGTCGAAAGGCAACTTATAGGCGCAGAGGGAGGCCGAGGGGGTGCCTGGGGTGGCTGCACCCCCTCCAGGCGTGGCTAGTGGTGGGCCCGCGCCTGGGGTGGGTGTGGGCCCCCCATGCCTCATCTCTATATCGTCTTGTAGCTTCCTGGATCTTCTGGTGAAATATAATTTTTGGCATATTTTCCGGGATTTTTCTTGATAGTTCATTTTCTGCACAAAAACAAGACACCAAGGTAATTCTGCTGAAAACAACGTCAGTCGGTGTTAGTTGTATCCAAATCACACAAGTTCAGAGGAGAATAATAACGAAGTGTTCAAGAAAGTAGATACGTTTTGGACGTATCACCAACAAGCACAACCAAAGGTGCAAAGAGACTCATAATTGGGTGTAGTGTGTAGGAGACGTTCTACGGGAGTTTCATGATTAATTACCTTGCTAGGGAGCAACTTAATGATAAAAGTGGCTGTAAGAAAGGCTTCATCCCATAACTTAAGAGGCATGGATGTATTGGAGAGTAAAGACATGCCTACTTCAACAATATGCCTATGTTTGCGTTCAGCTGAACCATTTTGTTGGTGTGTATGTGGACAAGATACAAGATAATAGATTGCAACCTTTTGAAAGAAACTATTGAGTTTTTCGTATTCACCACTCCAATCAGTTTGCATGGTTTTGATTTTTCTTTCAAATTTACGCTCAACAAATTGTTGCAAATTAAGAAAGGCTCGATAGACATCAGAACGAGCCTTGAGCAAAGTGATCCATGTAAATTTTCTATAATCATCAATGAAGCTTACATAATATAAATGTTTGCCAACAGAGGCAGGTGGTGGACCCCATACATCAGATAATATTTGCTCCAAAGGAGCTGTAGAAACACTAGAGGAAACAGGGTATGGCAACTGGTGTCTCTTGCCACATTGACATGCATCACAATTGTAGGGATTTATTTCTGGAGAGTGAGAAAGTTTATGTTTCCTAATAATTTGTTGAACAACAAATGAAGAGGGATGTCCTAAACGGCAATGCCATGTGGAGGACGTCGGCTTTATTGTGAGAAAAGCATGCTTGGATGACCCAGTAGAGAATGGCACTAGCGGGTAGAGACCACCATGACATGGCCCCTTAAACAGTATCTTCCTTGATCCTTAATCAAAAAGAAAAGGGCATGAAACTCAATGAGTACATGATTATCAAGGGCAAGTTTGTGAATGGACAAAAGATTTTTTGAAGAACTAGGAACATGCAACATATTATTGAGATGCAATGAACTAGTTGGGGCGCGTAAAATAGAATGACCAATATGTTGAATTTGCATACCATTTCCACTGGCAGTGTGGACACGCTCGCATCCGTTGTACTTCTCATGGGTGGAAATCTTGTTCATCTCCCCGGTGATGTGGTTGGTGGCGCCCGTGTCGGAGTACCAATTGGTGTACACTCCATAAGACGCCATGTTTGCATTCTTCTCATTGCGGTGATCATTGTCATCATCAGAGTCATCGTTCTTGTAGCGCCACCAACATTCAGAGGCTGGGTGGACATGGATCTTGCAGATCTGGCACGTGACGTCGATGAAGGGAGTAGGCGCACGGCCACGTCTGCCATGCCCATTATCGCGTCCACGGCAGTCCTCCTGGCGACGTCCTTCATCACGTTGGGGGCGGTCATCATGACACGGTGCGCGGTCACCGCGATCATCGCGACGGCCACGGTGGTCATCATAGCGGACACCCTCCCGGCAGCCACGATCATCATAGCGGTGGTCCTGGCAACCGCGTGTATCATCGCGATGTTCTGGCGCCCGCGGTCATCATCACGGCGCTCTTGGCGCCCACGATCATCGGAGCGACACTCCTGGCGCTCTTGGCGGCCACCCTCCTGGTGGCCATGATGAGCAAGGTTGGCGGAGGACGAGAACCTAGCGTCCTGGCCGGTGGAGGCGAGCATCCTCTGGCGCATGTCGTGGTCGCATAGCTGGCCATATAGATCGTCGAGGGTGGTGGTTGGATTGGCACGGACTGCCGAAACCAGGTCGTTGTAGGTTGCGTCGAGTCCGTTGAGGATGTACGCGATCAGTTCGTCTTCATCCACCACCTTGCCGACCGCTGCAAGTTCTGAAGCAAAGTTTTTCATCTTTGCAAAGAACTCAGCGGCCGAGAGATCATTCTTCTTTTCGCTGTTGAGAGCGCCACGCAGGTAGGAGATCCTGGACTTGGACTGAGCATAAAACATTGACGTGATAACAGTCCAAACAACAGAACATGATTTCAGAGCTACCAGGTGTGCCACGATCTCGGGCAACAGGGTTTGGATGAGCCAGCCCAGCACGATCTGATCACGAGAGATCCAGGGAGTGTAAGCAGGTTTCACCTTCTTCTTCTCATCGGGGTCGAGGAACGTCGGTGGAGCAGCGTCGGTGCCATCAAGCAGATCGAAAACCTGAGCCCCACGGAGACAGGGAAGACGATGGTCTGCCAGAACAGGAAGTTCGAGCGTGTCAGCTTCGTTGATGGAGGAGATCCGAGAGCAGCATGGAGGGTTGATCTCAATGTTGAGGAAGACATGGTCGTGTTGTGGAGGCAGCGGCCGAGATCGGCGGTGGCGTTGTAGGGTTTTGGTGTTTTTGGTCGTGTGATTTTGGCGGCGGCGGCAGCAGATCAAGGAAGAGGGGGGATCGCTGCGGCGGCGGCTTGAGTGTGTCGTGGGTTTTAGTTGTAGGTCGTGGTTTGTGGCGGCGATGGACCAGGTAGATCGGCGGCGGCAGTGTTTAGGGTTTTACGTCGTTGTGTGGAGGGCGGCGGCTGACCAGGTAAATCGGCGGCGGCGGCTCTTAGGTTTTGTTTGGGATCGGCGGCTAGTGTATGGGAGAGAAGGGCTCTGGTACCATATTGATCTAGGTGGAAACGATGCCCTCGATGGAGGGCTCGAGTACGTGTTATATAGTGGGTGGAACAGCCCCACCGTAGCATTACATGGGGTATCCGTATAGAGCGATATACTATACCATACCTATACGGATTGAGGGTGTTAGCCAAACGATGCCTAATTAATACTTGTATTTAGTTTTGAGCAGATGTCTAATTGAGAAGTTACTGGGAAAAGTTAAGGTCCATTAATTATGTATATGGTCATTAAGACCGTGTCCTCCGCGATACGCCTATCCAAAACGCTGAAAAGTTGTACCCAGCGCTAATGGTCAGGTCTAGAGCTATTCATGACTCAGCCCCACCGTACGTCATCTGCTAGAGTGTATAGTCCCAACTCCCAAGTCATGATCGCATACTTATTCGGTGCGCTAGCTCTATATATCCCGCGCGCGTGTGCCCTATATATAGTGCTAGCAGCTCGATCGCGTCCATCAGAGAGCACCACACATCGGCTTCTTCGTGTACGGCCAGCTGATAGTAGCTAGCTGCTGCAGCTAGCTCGAACACTATCATCGATCCAGCTAAAATATCCACTACGACTACCGGCCCCTCATGGTCTAAACACTACAACGGTTTGATACCTAGAACACCAAATCCCTGACCAAGACCCGCCGGTCGAATTCATCATCATCGGCGCCAGTCATGGATAACAGCAGCTGGAGCTACGCGGCCAACAGCAACGGCGGCGGCGGCTTCATGTGCGGCTACGCTGCAAGGTGCATTCACAGCGCCCATGCATATATATATGATTATCCATGGATCAGTGCGGATTTTTTTGGAGCTCTTTGTTTTTGGTTAATTAACTAAGTGCAATAGTGCATACGGCATGCATGAATGCATGGCGCATATGATCGAACAACTCATCTCATCAACTGCGTATGTGCTCTTGATTCCTACGTGCAGCGGCATCGTCCCTTCGGTGTTGCAGTACAAGGAGCAGCAGCAGCAGCATGAACTGCTCCTCGACTCGCAGTTTCAGCAACACCTCGACGAGGCAAGAATGACTTCATATATATGATTAACTAGCTAGAGCCTCCTGGATATTAGAGGCTTACTAATTGATTGAAGGATTAACTTTGGTATATATGGTTCGTACTTGCAGATCAGCATGCACATGAGCATGGACGACGTCGAGCCAACAGTGTACGGCGGCGCCGTCCCTTCCTGCGATATCAGCTCCGTCGTCATCGACGACTTCGACTTCCTTCCAAATTCGCTCTCCGCCGCCGGTGGCTGCAGCTTCCCCTCCTCGTCCTCCACCTCCTCCTCGTTCCGTTCCGCCTCGCTCTCCTGCAGCCCGGAGATCAGCTCCACGGCGGCGCATGTCCTCGCGGCGCCCGGGGTCCCCGAGGTCTCCTCGCAAGTACCCTTGGTGCTCCCCTACGACGACCACCACCAGCACCAGTACGCGGTGAACTTCCACGAGACGCCGGCGGAAGTGGCGCCTTGTGAGATGTCGAGGAGCGCGAGCGCGTTCGGTCGGTACGACCGGCACCTCGCCCCTCGTCGGAGGCTGACCAAGCCGGCATGCGGGCAGAGGATGTTCAAGACGGCCATGTCGGTCCTTGACAAGATGCACACGGCGATGAGGTACAGCCAGCAGCAGTACTACTACCAACAGCAGCAACAGCAGCAGGCGTTGGCGGCCGAGCCAACGGGAAACCAGCTGCAGCACATGATCTCCGAACGCAAGCGCCGGGAGAAGCTCAACGACAGCTTCCATGGCCTCAGGACCGTCCTCCCTCCTGGCTCCAAGGTATACTACTAGCTAGATTATAGTACTAGTTGTATACATACATATGCATATGCATATGCATGATATGTTCTTCAAAAGTAGTAATGGTGCTTATTATTAATTTGTTGCCTCGTGTGGCCGCAGAAAGACAAGACGTCGATACTGATCATTGCGAGGGAGTACGTGAAGTCTCTCAAGTCCAAGGTGTGCGAGCTCGAGGAGAAGAACCAGGAGCTCCAGGCGCAGCTGGCCCTGCGGCCCACCAGCGGCGCCGCCGCCGAGGAAGAGTCGGGTGACAAGGTCGAGATCGAGATAAGTGCGGCAGAGGGGGATGAAAGCGGGGAGGTTTGCACGGTAAATATATCAACGCCGGCGCGCGGCAACACGACGAACGTGGTGCTCAGGACCCTGGAGTGCCTGAAAGATCAGGTTGGAGAAGACGTCCACCTGGTGTCGATGAGCACCGGCGACGACGGCCGTCGTCATCGAGCAAGCCTGACATTGCACCTCAAGGTAGATCCCGGTTTTTTTTTCTTCTAACAGCCATCTCAATAGACTAGCTACTCTAGTACGACTTTATTAGCACTTAGTTGTTTGATCTTATGCTAGTGCTGTATGGTTACAGCTGGCTTCATTTCACTAATTAAACTAGTATAAGTACTAGTCAATACTGTCGCCTACATGAACGAACGTTTCAAGTTTCAACATGCATGAAGAGTAGTGCAGTAAGCTGAAAGCTAAGTTTTGTTTGTACCAATAGCTACTCCTGAGAACTGGCAAGTGTAAAAAGAAACTTTTAGTTGACCACCGGAACGCACAGCAGCTCCGTTACGTACGTTGACCGCCAGATTTTCAATGATGTCACTCGCTACTGAATTATACTACGGCTGGACATATTAGTCATTTTAACCCCTGATTTGATCTTTTTGCAGTCGGCTACGGGCGCCAAGTGGGAGGAGAAGGCCGTCAGGGAAGCCGTGACGAAGGCCGTGGCGAGTCCGTCGCCGGCCGGCCTCGCCGCCGGTGCCGAGTGATGAAGATGGTGGACTATGCATGCGCTCGATCAGCTCCTCGTCATCATCGTGACAGCTCGTCCGCGCCTCAGGAGACCCGCCGCTAGCTAGCTAGGCACCCCACACACACACACTCGTCGACGCTGTTGTAGTAGTCAGAACAATATACTAGTAGTAGTACTGTAAGAAGAGTACGTAGGATTAGATTTACTTTAATTATAGTACTACTATATACTATCCGTGCATGGACAATTCCATTACACACCCATCATGATCGTGAATGGTCGATGTAATTTATTCGTGGTGACAAAACCTGGTGACAGTAGACATTGGCGACTCGCTGAAAGATAGTCGTCATATTGACCGTGCGACCGGACTAGTAGAAGCTAAGCTTGTTATGTCTAAGTCGATGTAGTATATCCAAGTCCACTGGGATTTTGGTATGTCTCTTTCAAGAAACTGTAACTCTTGGTATAATTAGTCGGAGTATTGACTTAGATGACTTTTATTTATCAAATGGTTCTAGTTTTACTAAGAGCATCTCCACTTGGCCTTCCTATACGGGCTTCGATGGCAGCAATTTTTAGCCCATATGAGGACGCCGGCTATTTTCTTAGTTTGGGAGGGAGGGAGTGTTTTTCTAGCGATGCTCCCTCCCAATAGGATCATCTATTTACATATTCATTATAGATAAATGAACGTCGATTATCTGGGTCGCCAACTCCGCACCAACCTAATCAACTATGCCGCTTCCACTACCGATGTCGCCGTCTTCGTCATCGACGCCATCCGCCGCGTCGCCCTCCTCCTCCTCTGTGTCGGAATCGAGGTCGAGGATCCCGGTGGCCTCCGCCCTCCTCATGAATTCTTCATGGAGAGCCGCGTTGGCTTAACGGTGCACCGTGTCGACAATGGTGTAGAATGTATGCCAGCGCACTGCCTAGAAGTGATGCCTCCCTTTGGGGTTGCGCAGATCCGGGTGGAGCTGCCGCCGATGAGATCAGCACAGCGCAAGCTCCTTCGCCTGCTCCTTCTTGAACCGCTTTCGCCAGTACGCGCCCATGGGCGCGTACCGGGCCATCGTCCTCTTCCGCTCCGGCAACTTGCGGCGGCGCTCTTCAATCCGCATCGCCAACTCGGCCCCACGCAAGGGAAGCGCTACGGGCACACCGGCGTAGCTGAGCTCGAAGCTGGGCGGAAGCCTCGTGCGCGACGGCGCAAGGATGTCGTAGTGGGCGAACATCACAACCTCGTAGAAATTGAGGTTGGGCTTCTCCATGGCGGCGGCGGGAGGTGGAGCGAGGAAGGGTGGGGCGCCTAGATATAGCGGGGAAAAGGGCAGGAACAAAGCTTTCTCCCACTATCAGGGCTGGCCCACGTCGTTTTTAGCTCCATCCGGCGCCCCTACTTGCCCCCCTCCCATGGGTTGGGTTCGGCCTGGCGGCACCGGATAATAAAATAGGCCGCGCCGACGAGAAAAAAGATTGGGGGAGGGAGGGCTAGGCGTGATTTTGAGCGTCAGCACCCCACCCCATAGCCCTTTAGGGGGCTTTAGGGCCCCCGGGTGAAGATGCTCTAACCAAATCAAAAAACCATGTCACCTTTTAATCACAACAATTTATCGGGGCGGCGGCTGGCTGGTACCACAAGGATATTACCACTGGTTGGTGAAATGGATATCCATCAGCACCGACATCCTCATATGCCCGTTCTCTCGCGTGGTTCGACAACTTCCCCTCCTCTTCTCCTACCATGCCTTCGGCGTCCTCCTCTTTATCGGGACGACGCATCCCCTGACGGCCTCAAACTATCTTCTCATTGTCGCCTCACTCCTCCTCCTCAGTGTCAGATAGATGTGGAGTTACATCCTAAGTAGAGCATGGGCAGAGTACACTGACACCTGGCCGACTGTTATTTTTCCCATGAAGATTCTAGCTCGATCTTCTCATTCCTGCTACAGTTTTATAGAGTTTTCTTTACATAGCCTGGGCATCTTCCTAGGCTAGCAGGGCATTGGCTCTATCATTGGTGCCAAATCAAGCCAACATGAGATCAAGGAGTTGGCATGGCTAGCCCTTCACACGTTGGACCATATGCTATCACCAGAGAGGTGCAAGAGAGCGAGGGATTGCACCGCCACCACATCATGTCTAGGGCGGAGTGAGGAAGAGAGTGGGAGGATGTGGTCATGGCGTGAAGGAAGGAGGGATCGATCTTGGGTATTGGTTTTGTGTGGTTTTTTTGGGTTGTAGATCAGCGGCGTCTAGGTCATGGAAAGAGCCAAGTTCTGATACCATGTGGAAAACCCTAGGCAGAAACGATAGCCTATTGAGACTTCTTGTTACGTGTTATATTGGGGATCGGAAACAACCTCCGAAGGCTTACATCGTAGCATGAAAGAGAAAGGGTACAGAGGGGTATAGAGAGAGGGATCGGTGTACTTCCATCGTATCTAGTACATCATGACAGGTACATAAAACACCTTGTACAATATTTCTAACAGATCTAACTAAGTGATTTTCTATTCTGGTGTGTTTGAGAACACATGCATATAGACTACGCAGGCTGGCTGGTTTTTTTTCTTCAACCGGGCTTTCACCCCTTTCCATTTATATTAAACGAAAATAACCAAAGTCATAGTCGTTATTACAATCCGGGAGGAAAGGGGGGTAGGGGGAAATAAAATCGAGTTGGTGCAGTATCAGGAAACCTACTGTCAACGCTCGCCGTCGAGACGTCACCGTAGGGCAAAAACCTGGTACCACAACAAACGCAGCCTGGGTGGTGATATTGGTTTTCTGCTAGTGATAAGAATCCTCCAATATTCCTATAAGTCGATCTCTTGATATCGTATTATTAGGTAAATGCAGGATAGCACAAAGAATAGAATGAAAGTGGAATCGTATGTAAATATATAAATGGCCGGCGAGGGTGACACCCAATTGTGTAAGGCTTCCCCGCAAAAACAAAAGTTGCATATAGGACCAATATATGTAGCACGTGGATTCTCAAATTAGCCTTAACACACATATTATTTTGCGTAAGGCCACACTGCGTACTATCAAATACTAGTATCATGTATATGATATCGGTACATAATATTATCTCTATAATACATGATATTATATAGCTTGGGCATATTATCATGCAGAAGCATGAAAGTGTCGTCAAAAATCAGTGTAAAGGCTCTGGATTGCACGCATCTGACATCGCAGCGGCTAGGTACACATTTTTAGCAAGGCATGCATGTATTCTTTTGAATAACCATACTATGTATGCTACTTCATCTGTTTCTTAATATAAAATAAAATGATTTAACAAGCTAAATTAGTTTGCCAGAACTTTTTATATTTGGGAATGGAGGGAGTACTGTAAAGCGTGTCTGTGGCAAGATAATTCTATATCATGCATTTGTGTACCAGCTGGATTTTTATTGGTCCGGTCGGCAATCACGACGTATATACTGCCACAAGTCCTCCCTCAGCAAATTTTATAGATAAGGACAAATATCTCGAATAAGATATACTTTTCACATTTAATATTTTGGCTTAAAGCAAAGTCTTACCGTCAGTGTCAAAGATTCGCAATGGAGCACGCGATCAGACCAGCGTTTTTCCTATTTCAGTAATTTAATTTAATGGCTTTGCTTGTACAACAATGCAATCTGGCATCTACTGTGTTACGCAAGTGATCACGCCAGTACACAAACTCAACGTACACGTGTTAAAGGCTCATTCCACATGGTTTTGGAATCTGTCATCATAATACCATCACTAATGAAAGCAACTCAAAACAATTACTCCCTCGGCTCCGGTATAAAGGGCCCCTAGCGTTTTTCTGTGTGTTCCGATTTGTGGAGGAAACAAGGCCGAAACCGTGCGGCCGCATGAGACCGACGTGATGCACATGGTTCGCCGAAGGAAAGAAGGAGCGAACTGGCGGTATATCACCGATCGGCGGAGTGTAGGAGGTTGCTCGAAACCCAACTAACCGAAGGGGTGGAGGTCGTCGGGAAGAGCTTCGTGGCTCTGGGTCCATTGCTGGAAGATGAGCTTCGGGATGAGGTTCGTCGGTCTGGCTCCGATGGGAATATGAAGTGGAATCGAACCTGCAGCTCGCCGCCTATTTAACTATGGATTCTGATTGCCAAATTCACGCGCGTAGATGAAAGAATTGGAGGGAGAAAATACCGGGAGGGAGCCAATTCCCGCGCGACATTGCTGGAAGGTTTGGAGGGAGAAGTCCTAACCGCTAGGGAGAAGTCCCGCGAGAGATTTTCGGATCGCATGCAAATCGCCTGTTTTTTTTCAAACGTGGCCCGAGGTGCCATTTTGACTGCCTAATCAACATACGCTGGTTGGCTCTCTCGTCGATCTCCTTTCTTCCTCTGAAGCCAATCAACGTACGTCTTGGTCCTGCCGATGTGTGCTAGGGGCCCTTTATACCGAAGCGGGGAGAGTAGTCCATCTAAACATGGGTAGTGGAAGAACAGACCGTTTCCTTTAGAACTACACATAACTAATGGATAAACCAGGAACAATCGTTTTCAATGTGAAACTATACATAATAAAACTAAAACACCAACATAACCAGATCCCTTGCATCTGGGGTGGAGCAATCCAAGCTCCTCCATCTACCAGCTCACCGCATCGTCGCCGACTGCTCCGTCTTCTACATCTCCCTAAAGAACATAAAAGAAAATGCATACAAAAGCAGAAACTTTTCTAGAAATGCCAAAGGACACGTACAATGGTTGATAAGACCATCTTATCATAATTCCGCTACATAATCTAGATATAATAATAAGATATGATATACAATAGGTTATTTTTAGTCTTATATCTCATAACTAGACATCCTAAATATGTGGTGAGAGTTTTTTCTGGTGTCTATGGAAGAGTATATCATAGCTATGCCCACCAACACAACAGAAAAAAGAAGCATGCCAAGACTTACCAGACAAGGCGAACTTCCTTAAAGTCAGAAGAGAAGGAGAGGCTGGAGTAATCCTCCTTCACCATCTGTTGCCCTTGGCGTTGGCCAAGGAGACGTTCATGGCGGCTCACGTTTCCCCCATCAAACTTCAGCGCCTAGGCGACGACATCAAATTTGTTTTATTTGTTTTGCATAGGGTGCTTGCGGTAAAATGGGCTAAGCCAACATTGACACTACCATTTAGTCTAGGGAAAGACTAGCTTTGAGTATGGCTTTTCTTCGGATTTGCCGCAGCATTCTTTTAGTTTCTCCATCTGAAACTACACCATCTATTTAAAATTACTCAACATATTAGTTTTGATCAAAGTCCTATTTTATAAAGTTTGACCAAGTATATGAAAAAATACCATCATTTACAATATCAAATCAGTGTATTTGAACCATCATGAAACATACTTTTTTATTGCATGCATTTGGTACTATAAACTTTGATTTTTTTATTCTATATGGTTGTTAGAACTTTTAAAAGTTTGACAAACATATTATGCGAAGTATGAGACAAAGGGAGTAAATGATACTATCTCTGTTTTAAAATGTAATATTTTTTAGCAGTTCAATTTAAACTGCTAAAAAGGGTTATATCATGAAAGAGATTGGAGGTGCTTCCTCCGTTTCAAAATATAAGATGATTTAGCTTTGTGAAGAAAATGTATCTAGACTATTTTTAATGCGTAGGTTCGAAGTGAACCTCTATGAACATACATACTAAAAATAGTCTAGATACATTTCCTTTACAAAGCTAAAATATCTTATATTATAAAACGGAGGGAGTAGTAAGTAATAACTTGCTAAACTAACATAGAGTTGTATGGGTGCTGATTCAAGCGGAGCACCCTATTAACATCAGTTTCTACAATCTTTGTTTTTTCCTTCCTTGATCCCAACAAATATGCTTGATTGATACTCCCTTCGTTTAGAAATATAAGATGTTTTAGTTTGTGAAGGAAATGTATCTAGATATATTTTAGTGTTTAGATCGTTTGAACCTACACACTAAAAGATGTCTAGATTCATCTCCTTCACAAATCTAAAACATTTTATATTTACAGACGGAAGGAGTATAACATAGTCACGTCGCATCTTTGGAAGAAACTAAATCCCAAGAGGAAAGATGATTACTACTACATGGTACAGTCCTCCCCGACAACATCAAAGCGCTTATATAAACTGGGTTAGTACTAATCAACCTCTTCTCCACCGTATGAGTGCCTGGTCAACTTGACTACGATCTTTCCGCGAAGATCCTCCACTATCGTGGAGAGCTTGTCATCATGTCAGATTCTCACATCGATTAAATCCATATATATCAGTCTTGATCTTGTGGCAATCAAAAGAATTATTCATGGCCCATCCTTTGGCACTCGTGTCCCTCGTGACAGTGCTAGTTTTATTTAGGGCAGTACTACGCGTTCCTGGGAGATTTGTGTTTTTTATCTTCCGGGTTCCCAGCCAACCACGTGTTCTCTTTTTAGTTTAAAATTTCACTTTTGCTACAGACGTACTCGTTTTTGCTACAAATAGTCCCGCTTTTGCTACAACGTAGCAAAAAACGGTTCGACCCAGAAAATAGAAAATTAGACTGGACCTCACCGGAGAGTTCGCCGGAGACATCGCCGGCGACCGTGTAGCAAAAAAGTTGTGCTAATGTAGCAAACCCAACCTCGCCGGAGATCTCACCGAAGACTTTCGCCTGTAGACCTCCGGACACCGTGTAGCAAAAATTTTATGCTATTGTAGCAAAACCACAAAACTGTGGTAGCAAAAAAAAAGTGCTAATATAGAAAAAACAATGTAGCAAAAAAACAATTTCACCAGAGACATTGCCAGAGACTTTCACCGGACCCGTAGCAAAACCTATACACTATTGTAGCAAAACCAGTACAAGATTGTAGCAAAAAAATCTATTAATTTAGCAAACCCGACCTCACCGGAGACTTTCGATAGAGACCTCGCCGGAGATTTTCGCCGGAGACCGTGTAGCAAAAAATTTACTCTATTATAGCAAAATCACAAAAGGTATGTAGCAGAAAAATTAGTAATTGTAGCAAAAAACAACTTCGCCGGAGACCTTGTAGCAAAACTCATGGCCGTTTATAGCACCTCCGCCTGCCGTAAGTAGCAAAACCCGTGGCTGTTTGTAGCACCGTCGTTCGATCGCAGTAGCACCACCGCTGGCCGCATGTAGCAAGCATCAACACTGCAAATAGCAACAGCGGACACCGTACGTAGCAACGTCGTCATCGAGGCCATGGCCACTCCATCTACACGAGCACTTCCATGCCAAAAAAAAGTCCATCTCCGTAAAGACGCCGACCGGTGGACGACAGGATGCCGGAGCTCGCGTGCACCCAGATGGAGGCGCACCTCCATGACACAAGGGGCTTCCCAGCGAGGGTGCGCAGGGAGTCGCTGGGTGCGCAGTGAGTCGCTGTGGAGGTCGCCGGCCTCCATGGCGCACGGGGCTTCCCGGCGAGGGTGCTCGAGCTTTGCCATTGAACGGAGGAGCAAAGTGAGGCGTCCCTCCTCCTGATCTCACTCCCTGCCGGCGGTGGAGGCGAGGCTGCTGTGGCAGCAGCGCACGGCAAGGACGGCGGCAGCGCGTAGGCTTCATGGCTGTGTTTAGAAGAGAAATTGGGGATAAAAAAGACGGTGGGAGACGTCCTTAGTCTGTACACGGACCTACCACGATAACCAGGTCCACCACGATCTGGTACGTACGAACAGAGCAACAGGCAGCGACCCGGGGGATAGAATCACCCGATCCCCCGGGGGAATACTATTATTTCCCTTTTATTTACCAGTTGGACTCAAATACACATAAATAGGAATACATAGTTAATAAAATCATGCTTACTAGAATTCTACTGTACTAAATTTGCACCAAATAAAAACACAAATTTTATTAAGAAGTTTGAGTCAATAGAAACTTAAAAGTTCACAAGTAACACAATCCAAGTAATTGACGTAAGGATTTTTTTTTAGTATGAAAGGGGATGCCGCATTCAACGAAGGATGATGGGGATATTGCCAATCGGGGTATCCTAGAGACTGGAATCAATTGGCCCAAGACAATGTCAAGTGGATCTGTTTTGACGGTGACTGAAAAGAAGACTTCAATGAAAACTGTCGACTGGACGCTGAAGGCCCAAGACCGTAGCTAGGGCCAGTCGGATTAGGTCAAAACCTCCGAAACCCTTACCGACTCGGTTGTAATCTTGTAAACCCTAGCAAGGTACCACTATATAAACCTCCTTAGGGTCCCCATTGTACTCACGAGCTATTAGCTGCCCTATCCTTGCGACTTGCTACCAATACGCCGAGCTCGCCCACCTTGTAAACTCACTCGCCATTAATACAATCAAGCATGAAGTAGGTCTTTACCTCACGGAGGGCCAAACCCGAGTAAACCCTTGTTTCTGTCCTCAATCTCGATCCATGGATGGCGACTCGCTCTTGCCCCCTTCCGACTCGATCGCTACCCCTGGTAGCGAATGACATGGCCATTCCCACGACAAAGGAAATGAAAACTCATGGTCCTTGAAGGACTTCATTTTTTTTGGTATTTCACAAAATAGGATCTAGGGTTTTATTTCTATTTTCCCACTGCTATGTACCATGAAAGTAGTACTGATTATAAGCATGGGGGATGAGGAAGGCAAGAAATAGACGAGCACTGGTAGGGGCGGATCTGCACCGAGGGCAGCCCGTGCTGCAGCCCTGGGCTTAGAGTCAAAACTGCACTAGAATTCGTTCAAAAAATGGTAAAATTTGTGTAAAAAAGTAGTTCAATACTTAAACACAGGGGCCTCCCAATATACTCCTATGGGACCGATTGAGTAACAAGAAAAATGTTGGGAGTATATTGGAAGGCCAATATTATTACAGCTTACTAACTCGGTCCCATAGGAGTATATTGGGAGGCCACAAGTAGTTCTCAACAGTCTTGCCATCCCACCATGTTAAGATTAATTCCCAAGGGAAACGCAAGTGGGTAATTTTTCAGAAATTTCAGAAAACCTGCAAATAATGGATGGACGTTTCCGAAGCCGCAATAAGTAACTGCAACTTTTGAGTGAACTATATTATTCTTATCAAATCCAAACTAATCACTTGCACGTGTTTGAAGTGGACCACCACTCGCAGCCGCCTTGCCTCCAATTGCTGGATCCATATTCATCTCCCCAAGTCCGGTGAACCATCATTATGCTCGATCTCCCAGCTGATGAGCCACGCCCATTGGCCCCGGCTTCTTGTGTACCGGAATGTCATCATCAAGCCCACACATCCTCCACTTGTTATGGTTAAGTTATTTCCATTTTTTCAAAGTTGTGGTCATGTAAAACTATTCTTTTTCTTCAAAAGTTGACGACTGCACCAATTGCTCTGATTTTCTAATATTTACTCAACTTTCATACCTGGGAAATCAGAGGACAAAGTTTATTGCTTTTATAATTAAGATTGAGGACTAAGCATTTAGACCTGTATCTTAACGTATTATATACAGGCGCACACGACTTATGCAGTTTTGACTTATTTTAGGTTTACTTCTCCCAATAATTAACTTCCTAACGACGACTGAAAGAAACTGGACAAAAGGAACCTACCTGGAAACCATCCTTCCCATAGATTGCGTCAGCAAGCTGAATGAACCATTGTTAATGCTGATCCGCGCCTATTCCCCTATAATACTGACAAGTGACAACTGAGAACGTCTGTACGCAGTATGAAACAACTGGCCACAAGAACACCAACGTTGACAAGGACAGCAGAAGGATCAGAGCAAGGAGTGCATGCTTACCTTTATTTTGTTTGTTCTTTGAGAGGAAAGGAAGTGAATACGTGGAACTGGAAGTCTTGCGTTGTGAGCTTGGTGGAAAATACTCTTCTATCCTCCCAAATAAACTTTCTTTAGGAAGAGAACGTGCAAAGGGACAGGTGGGCATGACCAAGACTGTTCATTAGATATTTCCATGTATGCAGGATAGGAATGTTGACTAGCCACAGAGTGGAGGGACTGGAGAGTAATTAACTGGGAGTAGTGGAAGCTAATCACCTTTCATCAAAGGAAAGTAACAACAACGCATCATTGTCTAGATTTCTCTTTCTTTTTGGTCTTTGGATAGTTTACCTTGCAAACTTTCGCGCTTTCTTGGCGTCCTCCTTCTTATACAGAACCAGCACGTGTCTGAGGAAAACAAGGCACCAGTTTTCTTACGTGAGTATAAAGTAGAAACAAGACCGCACTAGAGAATAGACTGCAATGCAAAGAATGGATGTCAAAAATATCAACTCGATCGTAGTACTGTCCTCAAGTTTAACATAGACAAACAACTATATATGCATGGTTGCTGCTTATCGAGAATAGTAGGCTGGAGTGACAGGGTCCTCAAGTTTTACAACTCGTCTCTACCTTGACTATGAGTTCTTTCACGGCTAGTTGCTGTTTTGCCAGTCAACACAACCTATTCACGTCGGTTACAAGACTTACTATATAGGGACTTAGGGAGACAATTCAATGTGACTTGTCTGAAACAAAAAAAATCCGTAACATAGGTAATACCGAATCTGCTACGTAGGTTGCAAGACTTACTATATAGGGACTCAGGCTAGGGAGACAATTCAATGTGACTTGTCTGAGACAAAAAAATCTTAACATTGGTAATACTGAATCAGCGGGTGTGCGTTCAGTTGTAATAGAACTACACAGCTATAAAGGAGCAGCGCCATCTGACCTAGCTCTCCCGGTTCACAAATGAGTAAAAGCTTTAGAAGCAGCATTAATTCTACAATGGTCTAAGTATGTTGGCTCCTGAGTTAAGGAGGAAGGGAGACAAGTCACCTCTTGACCTTGACCACCATATATACTTACAGTTCACCATAGACGACTAGTTGCCATTAGATTGAATAGACATGAGAAAAGAAGCAGCTACCAAAAAGACTTGCAAAGAAACAATCCATCCTGGAAAAATAGCTAGATATTTAAAAGCGAAAAGGAAACGTGCAAGCTATTCAAAGTCAGTGGATCACATGAGTTCTATACATCTACTGCATTAGTCAAGGATAATGAATGTATCACTAAAGAAATTAATAGACGACATGGTGATAATCTCACTAAATCTCTAGATCCAGTCATGATACGTCACATGGACACAACACTGTTCACTACTTCCTTGTTTTTCAACTTTGATTTCTAGGTAATATTCTTAGCCATTTGACCTTGGGACAAAAATATGTATAAATTGTACTTCAGTTGCAAAATGGTAACATGTTTCCAACTAGTAACTGGTTGCTAGTTAGTCTCAATGGTGTGTGGGTAGCATCACAAACAGATATCACCGTCCTTTACGGGAAAAAGGTAAACCTCCCATGACTTCTTTCTATTGAAGCTTTGAAGTTCAACAATTTCGTCTTATTCAGTGACCTGTTATATCTCTTCAACTTGCTTCATTTTCTACTTGCTGATTACACGAGACACAGCTAGCTGAAACTCTTTTCAGTTACATACACTAAAAAGACTCGTACAAAGGTCTGGACATTTTCTTCTTGTCACTCATTGAACATCTTATCGTATCACACGTAACACGTGGGACAATATTGGCTTTCTTAATTACGCTGCTGCTGATCTTCAGCAACCATCATCAGGGGACAAATCCAAATGCCTGGTACCATTTACAATGCAAAAAACATCCATCTGCACATGCAAGCCAGCTGCTACAAGTCTAAGTGTTTGATAGTTCTGCTTATGGACTTTCTAATTAATCTTTCATTAGGAGCTGCACGCATCGATAAGATTCTAACCTCTATATTGCACATTGACTAATGGTGTATTGATTACTTACGCAAGGAACGTTTCAAGGGCTCAGTTTGAAACAGCATGTAGTTTGTTTTACATGCAACATATCGATTCCATTACCTAACTGGATCAGCCATACCGCTGTCCACAAACACAAGTACAGAGTTCGGCAGATCGTCCTCCCGCCATACTAGCCTGGGATCGTTCCCACTAGCCCCTATCGCCAAAAGAGCTTGTGCAACTTTATTGCAGTCACGAGGCCGAAACGAATAACTAATACTTGAGAAATTTAGGCGAAAAATGCTCTGATATCATGATAGATGACTGCTTCTGGTGCCAGGTCTAGCTCCTCCGACGGGATAGGGCGGATCAGATTCAGAAAATTGCTTTCGATGACAACTTTTGATATTCCCCATGTGTAGTTATAAGATTAGGTATATACATCTGGACAATTTTTTTAAAGAGCAGTAGTTAGAAGAGTCGGTTTGAAAGAGCTCGGTCTGAATGTCACCAGAATTTTCTCGTCTCGCTTTCATTCACTATAATTAAAATAGTAGTACTAGGTATATGCCTAAGACAATTTTCTCATAAACAGACAGAATTGATAGAGATCGTGATGATTTCAGCCGATATCCACATTCCACTATTCTGACTGCCTGATTGCCTTACCATCGCAAAAATCGCCGACTGATTGGATTCCGAAAGGCGTAAGACATGCATTGTCCGTATCCACAGCCACGCAATCAGAACCCTAGCGAAAGCGAGGATGCGAAAGTACCTTGAGCGGAGCCACAGCCTGATGGCTCGGAAGGCGACAGAGGCCTCTAAGTCGACTGAAACGAGGAGGGAGGACGGGATCGCCGCATTGCAGAATTCCTCCATCTCTCGGTCTAGCAAGACTCCGGCGAGAGATGGAGGGTTTCAAGGAAATCGTCAATGAGGCTTGGAACAAGGTCATTCAGGATTTGGACCCCATCAAGCTTTCCCGCACTGCAAAGGCTCTAAAGAAATGGCAACGCCAATGTACGGGTGTCCTTCGGCAACAGATTGCTTTGGCAAAAGAGATCATATGGAGGTTTGACCTTGCAGAGGAAACTAGGGCACTGTCGGATGACGAGCGAGAGCTGCGTAGACGACTAAAAGCTTCTTACATCGGTCTCCTCGCTATCCAGAAAATAAAGCTCTGGCAGAGATCGAGACTTACTTGGATCCGCTTGGGAGACGCAAACACGAAGCTTTTCCATGCAAGGGCAAATGGACGTAGAAGAAAGGTCTATATTCAATCCCTAACCACGAGTGGAGGCTTGGCTATCACGACCAAGGACAAAGAGGAGGTGCTTCTCAGTCACTTTAATGACCTGCTTGGGACCAGAGCTAGCCGGCAGGTTTGCCTCGGCTGGGACGGCCTCGACTACACAGCACATGACCTGGCTGACCTCGATACCCCTTTCGACGATGCTGAGATAAAGGAGGTGGTGTTCTCCTTGCCATCGGTCAAGGCCCCGGGCCCTGACGGCTTCATTGGAGCGTTCTTCAAATCTTGCTGGGATATTATAAAAGACGACGTCATCGGTGCCATCTCCCATATGTCCAAGCTCCGGGCAAATTGTGTCAACCTTGTGAACTCCGCCAACATCATTCTAATTCCGAAGAAGTCGGACGCCGCGTCCGTGGGTGACTACAGGCCAATCAGCCTTATCCATAGCATATCCAAGATTTTCTCCAAGCTGCTCGCCAACAGGTTGGCCCCTAGGCTTCCGGACATCGTCTCCAAATGCCAAAGCGCTTTTGTCAAGAAAAGAAGTATCCACGACAATTTCTTGCACGTGCAGAACCTCATTAGAGAACTTCACTCCTCGAAGACCATTTTCATGAAACTGGACATTTCCAAAGCTTTCGACTCAGTAGGATGGGCGTACCTCATCGAGGTGATGACTGTTTTAGCGCATCCTGGCAAAAGCTACCTCAAGCGGGATTCTCAGCCCCATCCGCTCCAGATCAACTACCTGTAGAATCTCCCTTTATGCCGACGATGCCGGAATCTTTGTCAACCCGGTAAAAGAGGAGTTGGACGCCATCTCCGAGATCCCCAAGTGTTTTGGAAGGGCAAGTGGCCTCGTCACCAATATGGCCAAGACCGAGGTCTTCCCGGTGCAATGCGGGCAAATCAACATCGAAGATCTGCTGTCATCTTTTCCCGCCAAGCTTGCCACTTTCCCTGGGAAGTACTTGGGCCTCCCACTGCACATCCGTCGCCTGCTCAAAGTGGACCTCCAGCCCCTTTTCGACAAAATCGCCGGGAAACTTCCGGGATGGTATGGAAAAAACATCGCGCGACCGGGGAGAATAATCCTTGCAAAATCCGTCCTCATGGCCACCGCAACATACCACGCCACCGCCATCCCACTCTCTAAATGGGCGCGCAAGAAGATCATAAAGATCGTCCGGAACTTCGTCTGGGCGGGCGACGAGGGGGAGCACGCGGCAAAGGGAAAGGCGCTTGTCAACTGGAAGACGGTTTGCAGACCAAAAGACTTGGGAGGACTTGGCATGCCTCACCTCGAGCGTACCGGAAGAGCCCTTAGACTTCGTTGGCCTTGGTTTCAATGGACCGACCCTGAGCGCACCTGGGCGGGATCAAAACTTCCCTGCAACTCGGCCGATATGGCGCTTTTCAGAGCATCCACGAAGATCACCTTAGGAAACGGCGAAAAGGCCTCTTTTTGGCACGACAACTGGAGCACCAAGGGTCCAATCCGGCTATGGGCCCCAGACCTTTACATGATTGCCACTAGGAAAAACAGGACCATTGCAAAAGAATTTAGCAATAGCAATTGGATACGCTCCATTGCTCGCCTAGACACTCCCATCCAATTGGCCCAGTATCTCCAACTATGGGACCTCATTCAAGACACTACATTGATTGCCCTACAACACGACTCCATCAGATGGACGCTCACGGCCGACGGCACATATGGTGCTGCCTCCGCCTATCATGCACAATTTTATGGGTGTTTCTCCAAGTTCAAGGCCGAGAAAATTTGGTCCGCTCACGCGGAGCCGAAATGCAAACTCTTTTCCTGGCTTGCCCTACATGGCAAGCTCCTCACTGCTGACATGATCGCCGTCAGGGGATGGCCCCATGACCCAACATGCGCACTATGTGGCTCTGCCCCTGAATCTGCTGCCCACCTTTGCAAAGAC
The DNA here is from genome assembly GCA_023614405.1 of Avena insularis. Lineage (NCBI taxonomy): Eukaryota > Viridiplantae > Streptophyta > Magnoliopsida > Poales > Poaceae > Avena > Avena insularis. The sequence goes on from CM042689.1 coordinate 4,686,946, forward strand.
TGCCCCTTCACGACGACGGTTTGGGTCACCACTCAAACTTGGGACGACGAGTTTGTGGGCAATCGGGGCCAATCTTTCGCCTCCATCACCGATTGGTGGGAGGACATGATCGAAAGGAAGACCAAAGACGCCCAACGGCGTATTAGCGGCCGACTACTCTACGTTCTCTGGAATGCCTGGAAGGAAAGAAATCGTAGAATCTTTACCGGAAAACGCCTTACCTACATTGAGGTGGCTTCTATTGCTCGGGACGACATCCAACAGAGGGAACAGGCCTTCGGCACCTTTGTGCCGGCTATCCCTGCCGAGCCGGATTAGGTTTTTCTCCCTCTTTTGTTTTATTGAGGGGGGTTTTCTGGCTATTTCCCGCCTTTAATAATAATTAAAAAAAAAGGCATCATGTACAGTGTTCATGTTTGTTTTTCCCTCTTCTAATAGAAAAGGCAGTGCTCCTGCCGATTTGCTCCAAAAAAAAGACTCCGGCGAGAGCCCCTTCGACGGCGGTGCCCCTTCGCCGCGGCCACCGCCGTTGCCGCCGGGGAGTATAAGAGACGTGGGAGCGAAGAGCAGGCGCGCGTGCGGCCCCGCCCATTGGAAGTTGTGGACGATGTGGACTGGTCGACCTCAACCAATTTTTCCCGGGCCGTTCTATGATGGGCCAAGACCAAAATGTTGATGACAATGGAAAACGATAGGATCCTCCACGGAGAAAATTGCACATAATACCATTTCTTAGAGCATTTGTTGCAACAAACCATAACTCTAGCTTTTTTCCATGGAGCAACAACAATAATTAACTTACAACGATGACTGAAACAAACTGGACAAAAGGAACTTACCTGGAAACCATCCTTCCCATATATTTCTGTAGGCAGCCTGAAACAACTGACCACAAGAGCACCAACATTGACAAGGACAGCAGAAGGATCAAATCAAGGAGTGCATGCTTACCTTTATTTTGTTTCTTCTTTGAGAGAAAAGGAAGTGAATACGTGGAACTGGAAGTCTTGCATTGTGAGCTTGGTGGAAAATACTCTTCTATCCTCCCAAATAAACTTTCTCTAGGAAGAGAACATGCAAAGGGACAGGTGGGCATGACCAAGACTCTTCATCAGACAGATACTTCCATGTATGCAGGATAGGAATGTTGACTAGCCACGGAGTGGAGAGACTGGAGAGTAATTAACTGGGAGTAGTGGAAGCTAATCACCTTTCATCAAAGGAAAGTAACAACAACGCATCATTGCCAAGATTTCTCTTTCTTTTTAGTCTTTGGATAGTTTACCTTGCAAACTTTCGCGCTTTCTTGGCGTCCTCATACAGAACTAGCACGTGTGTCTGAGGAAAACAAGGCACCAGTCTTCTTACGTGAGTACAAAATAGAAACAATACCGCACTAGAGAACGGACTGCAATGCAAAGAATGGATGTATATCAACTCGAGCATATATAGTAGTACTGTCCCAGCCCCTAGATAGATGGTTGCATGGCAGCTACCAGGAAGATCTCTCGATCGGCTCCATAGCCACACAACTGGAGTCGAACATTGACAAACAAATATATATGCATGGTTTCTGCTTATCAAGAATAGTAGGCTAGAGTGACAGGGTCCTCAAGTTTTACAACTTGTCTCTACCTTAATTATGAGTTCTTTCTACGTAGGTTGCAAGACTTACTATATAGGGACTTAGGGAGACAATTCAATGTGACTTGTCTGAAACAAAAAAATTCCGTAACATTGGTAATACTGAATCAGCTACGTAGGTTGCAAGACTTACTATACAGGGACTTAGGGAGACAATTCAATGTGACTTGTCTGAGACGGTTTTTTTTCTTAACATTGGTAATACTGAATCAGAGGGTGTACTTGTTCTCCGCAAGTGTGCGTTCAATTGTAATAGAACTACACAACTATAAAGAAGCAACGCCATCTGACCTAGCTCCCCCGGTTCACAAATGAGTAAAAGCTTTAGAAACAGCATTAATTCTACAATGGTCTAAGTATGTTGGCTCCTGAGTTAAGGAAGAAGGGAGACAAGTCATCTCTTGACCTTGACCACCGTATATACTTACAGTTCACCATAGATGACTAGTTGGCATTAGATTGAATAGACATGAGAAAAGAAGCAGCTATCAAAAAGACGTGGAAAAGAAACAACCCATCCAGGAAAAATAGCTAGATATTAAAAGCGAAAAGGAAACGTGCAAGCTTTTCGAAGTAAGTGGATCACATGAGTTCTATACATCTACTGCATTAGTCAAGGATAATGAATGTATCACTAAAGAAATTAATAGACGACAAGGTGATAATCTCACTAAATCTCCAGATCCAGTCATGATACATCACATGGACACAACACTGTTCACTACTTCCATGTTTTTCAACTTTGATTTCTAGGTAATATTGGTAGCCATTTGACCTTGGGACAAAAATATGTATAAAGTGTACTTCAGTTGCAAAATGGTACGTTCCCAACTAGTAACTGGTTGCTAACTGATCTCAATGGTGTGTGGGTAGCATCACAAACAGGAAAAAGAAAGTAATCCTCCCATGACTTATTTCTATTGAAGCTTTGAAGTTCAACAATTTCGTCTTATTCAGTGTCCTGTTATATCTCTTCAACTTACTTCATTTTCTACTTGCTGATTACACGAGACACAGCTTAGCTGAAACTCTTTTCAGTTACATACACTAAAAATACTCGTACAAAGGCCTGGACATCTTATTCTTGTCACTCATTGAACATCTTATCGTATCACACGTAACACGTGGAACAATACTGGCTTGCTTAATTACGCTGCTACTGACCTTCAGCAACCACCATAAGGGGACAAATTCAAACGCCTGGCACCATTTACAATGCAAAAAAACATCCATCTGCACATGCAAGCCGGCTGCTACAAGTCTAAGTGTTTGATAATTTTGCTTATGGACTTTCTAATTAATCTTTCAGGAGCTGCACGCATTGATGAGATTTTAACCTCTATATTGCACATTGACTAATGGTGTATTGATTACTTACGCAAGGAACGTTTTAAGGGCTCAGTTTGAAACAGCATGTAGTTTGTTTTACATGCAACATATCGATTCCATTACCTAACTGGATCAGCCATACCGCTGTCCACAAACACAAGTACAAAGTTCGGCAGATCGTCCTCCCGCCATACTAGCCTGGGATCGTTCCCACTAGCCCCTATCGCCACAAGAGCGTGTGCAACTTTATTGCAATCACGAGGCCGAAACGAATAACTAATACTTAGAGAAATTTAGGCGAAAAATGCTCTGATATCATGATAGATGACTGCTTCTGGTGCCAGGTCTAGCTCCTCCAACGGGATAGGGCGGATCAGATTCAGAAAATCACTTTCGATGACAACTTTTGATATTCCCCATGTGTAGTTATAAGAGTAGGTATATACATCTGGACAATTTTTTTAAAGAGCAGTAGTTAGAAGAGTCGGTTTGAAAGAGCTCGGTCTGAATGTCACCAGAATTTTCTCGTCTCGCTTTCATTCACTATATTTAAAATAGTAGTACTAGGTATATGTCTAAGACATTTTTCTCATAAACGGACAGAATTGATAGAGATCGTGATGATTTCAGCCGATATCCACATTCCACTATTCTGACTGCCTGATTGCCTTACCTTCGCAAAAATCGCCGACTGATTGGATTCCGAAAGGCGTAAGACATGCATTGTCCGTATCCACAGCCATGCAATCAGAACCCTAGCGAAAGCGAGGTTGCGAAAGTACCTTGAGCGGATCCACAGCCTGATGGCTCGGAAGGCGACAGAGGCCTCTAAGTCGACTGAAACGAGGAGGGAGAACGGGATCGCCGCATTGCAGAATTCCTCCATCTCTCGGTCCAGCAAGACTCCGGTGAGAGCCCCTTCGCCGCGGCCACCGCCGTCGCCGCCAGGGAGTATAAGAGACGTGGGAGCGAGGAGCAGGCGCGCGTGCGGCCCCGCCCGTTGGAAGTTGTGGACGACGTGGACTGGTCGACCTCAACCAATTTTTCCCGGGCCGTTCTATGATGGGCCAAGACCAAAATGCTGATGACAATGGAAAACGATAGGATCCTCCACGGAGAAAATTGCACATAATACCATTTCTTAGAGCATTTGTTGCAATAAACCATAACTCTAGCTTTTTTCCACGGAGCACCAACAATAATTAACTTACAACGATGACTGAAACAAACTGGACAAAAGGAACTTACCTGGAAACCATCCTTCCCATAGATTTCGTCAGCAAGCTGAATGAACCATTGTTAATGCTGATCCGCGCCTATTCCCTGATGATACTGACAAGTGATAACTGAGAGCGTCTGTAGGCAGCCTGAAACAACTGACCACAAGAGCACCAACGTTGACAAGGACAGCAGAAGGATCAAAGCAAGGAGTGCATGCTTACCTTTATTTTGTTTGTTCTTTTTTTTTTTGAGAAAACGCAAAGGGAATCTTTGCGTTTCATTATATTGAAAAGGTAGAGTTTTTGGTACAGCCTCCTAGGAGGCACACACACACAATTACATCAGCGAGCTAACTAGTGTACATCTCATGTCGTCGGTAGGATGCCCTCTAGTCCTTTTGCCCCGGCAAGCACCCACTGCCCTACTTCGCCCTTGATGCGCGCGAGAAGCGAGCTCACTGAGGGTCGAGCCCTGTCGAAGACGCAGTCATTGCGGTGCTTCATCAGATACGTGGAACTGGAAGTCTTGCGTTGTGAGCATGGTGGAAAATACTCTTCTATCCTTCCAAATAAACTTTCTCTAGGAAGAGAACGTGCAAAGGGACAGGTGGGCCTGACCAAGACTCTTCATCAGATACTTCCATTTTATGCAGGATAGGAATGTTGACTAGCCACGGAGTGGAGAGACTGGAGAGTAATTAACTGCGAGTAGTGGAAGCTAATCACCTTTCATCAAAGGAAAATAACAACAACGCATCATTGCCAAGATTTCTCTTTCTTTTTAGTCTTTGGATAGTTTGCCTTGCAAACTTTCGCGCTTTCTTGGCGTCCTCTTTATATAGAGGAAAACAAGGCACCAGTTTTCTTACATGAGTACAAAGTAGAAACAAGACCGCACTAGAGAACAGACTGCAATGCTAAGAATGGATGTCAAAAATATCAACTAGATCGTAGTACTGTCCTAGCCCCTATGTAGATGGTTGCATGGCAGCTGCCAGGAAGATCTCTCGATCAGCTCCAACATAGCCACGCAACTGGAGTCTAACATAGACAAACAAATATATATGCATGGTTGCTGCTTATCGAGAATAGTAGGCTGGAGTGACAGGGTCCTCAAGTTTTACAACTTGCCTATACCTTGACCATGAGTTCTTTCACGGCTAGTTGCTCTTTTGCCAGTCAGTACGCAACATATTCACTACGTAGTTTACAATACTTACTATATAGGGATTTAGGGAGACAATTCAATATGACTTGTCTGAAACAACAAAAATCCGTAACATTGGTAATAATGAATCAGCTATGTAGGTTGCAAAACTTACTATATAGGGACTCAGGGAGACAATTCAATGTGACTTGTCTGGGACAAAAAAAATCTTAACTTTGGTAATACTGAATCAGCCGGTGTACTTGTTCTCCGCAAGTGTGCGTTCAGTTGTAATAGAACTACACAGCTATAAAGGAGCAGCGCCATCTGACCTAGCTCTCCCGGTTCACAAATGAGTAAAAGCTTTAGAAGCAGCATTAATTCTACAATGGTCTAAGTATGTTGGCTCCTGAGTTAAGGAGGAAGGGAGACAAGTCACCTCTTGACCTTGACCACCATATATACTTACAGTTCACCATAGACGACTAGTTGCCATTAGATTGAATAGACATGAGAAAAGAAGCAGCTACCAAAAAGACTTGCAAAGAAACAATCCATCCTGGAAAAATAGCTAGATATTTAAAAGCGAAAAGGAAACGTGCAAGCTATTCAAAGTCAGTGGATCACATGAGTTCTATACATCTACTGCATTAGTCAAGGATAATGAATGTATCACTAAAGAAATTAATAGACGACATGGTGATAATCTCACTAAATCTCTAGATCCAGTCATGATACGTCACATGGACACAACACTGTTCACTACTTCCTTGTTTTTCAACTTTGATTTCTAGGTAATATTCTTAGCCATTTGACCTTGGGACAAAAATATGTATAAATTGTACTTCAGTTGCAAAATGGTAACATGTTTCCAACTAGTAACTGGTTGCTAGTTAGTCTCAATGGTGTGTGGGTAGCATCACAAACAGATATCACCGTCCTTTACGGGAAAAAGGTAAACCTCCCATGACTTCTTTCTATTGAAGCTTTGAAGTTCAACAATTTCGTCTTATTCAGTGACCTGTTATATCTCTTCAACTTGCTTCATTTTCTACTTGCTGATTACACGAGACACAGCTAGCTGAAACTCTTTTCAGTTACATACACTAAAAAGACTCGTACAAAGGACTGGACATCTTCTTGTCACTCATTGAACATCTTATCGTATCACACGTAACACGTGGAACAATACTGGCTTGCTTAATTACGCTGCTATTGACCTTCAGCAACTACCATAAGGGGACAAATTCAAACTCCTGGTACCATTTACAATGCAAAAAACATCCATCTGCACATGCAAGCCGGCTGCTACAAGTCTAAGTTTGATAGTTCTGCTTATGGACTTTCTAGTTTTGCTTATGGACTTCCTAATTAATCTTTCATTAGGAGCTGCACGCATTTATGATATTCTAACCTTCGTACTGCGCATTGACTAATGGTGTATTGCTTACTTACGCAAGGAACGTTTCAAGGGCTCGGTTTGACACTGCATGTAGTTTGTCTTACATGGAACATATCAATTCCATTACCGAATTGGATCAGCCATACCGCTGTCCACAAACACACGTACAGAGTTCGGCAGATCCTCCCGCTATACTAACCTGGAATCGTTCCCACTAGCCCCTATCACCACAAGAGCGTGTGCAACTTTATTACAATCACAAGGTCGAAATGAATAACTAATACTTGAGAAATGTAGGCGAATAAATGCTCTGATAGCGCGATAGATGACTCCTTCTGGTGCCAGATCTAGCTCCTCCAACGGGATAGCATGGATATTCAGAGAATCGCCTTCGATGACAACTTTTGATACTCCCCATGTAGTTATAAGGGTAGGTATAAACATCTCGACAATTTTTTAAAGAGCATGTAGCTAAAAGAGTCGGTTTGAAAGAGCTCGGTCTGAATGTCACCAGAATTTTCTCTGCTCGCTTTCATTCAGTATATTTAAAATAGTAGGTATATGTCTAAGCCAATTTTCTGATAAACGGACAGAATTGATAGAGATCGTGAAGATTTCAGCCGATATGCCTACGTATTCGTATCCACATTCCAGCATTCTGACTGCCTAATTGCCGTGCCATCGCAAAAAATCGCCGACGGATTGGAATCTGGAACTGGTCAACGTTGTCCCTAGCCACAGCCACGCAAGAAGAACCCTAGCGAAAGCGAGGTTGCGAACGTACCTTGAGCGGAGCCACAGCCTGATGGCGCCGAAGCCCACCGGGCGCGGGGGGCGACAGAGGCCTCTAAGTCGACTGAAACGAGGAGGGGGGACGGGATCGCCGCATTGCAGAGTGCGGCTCGCTCTCGATCCAGCAAGACTCCGGCGAGAGCCCCTGCTCCGCGGCCACCGCCGTCGCCGCCGGGGAGTATACGAGACGTGGGTGCGAGGAGTAGGCGCGCGTGCGGCGCCGTTGGAAGTTGTGGGCGACGTGGACTGGAGAGCCTCAACCAATTTGTCCCGGCTTCCCGGGCCGTCCGTACGATGGGCCTAACGGAAATGGCCGATGGCATAGCCATCGCACTGTGCTTCTGAATGGGCCGTGGCCTATAAAATGAAGCAAAAAGGAACAAGGGAGTCGCAGGAGAACTGATTACTGAAGTCGTCTTCAGAATTAAAAAAGTAAAGTCAAAATTATTTAGCTTATTTTTTTAATTTTAATGGACCACTGCTGTGATTTAGTATATCTAATATGAATTGACGATCAGAAACATGTATAGATAGAACACCATCTTTCAGTAAAAAGAAGTGTTCCCCTAAAAAAAACTAAAAAAAATGTTGTACTACCATCATCAAACTTACTCTCACTGTTTTATAATATAAAACATTTTAGCTTTATAAAGATAATATATTTAGATATATTTTAATGTGTAGGTTCGAAAAAAATTACTCCAAATCTACACACTAAAAGGTGTCTAAATATATTACATTCACAAAGCTAAAACATCTTATATTTTAGAACAAAGAGAGTACAAGGAATAAAAGTGGCGAGCACCACTCCAGCGGTTAATCACGTATCGTACTCTTTGTGGCTGATAGCATGGTGTTCGTGAAAACGAGCGTGAAGGTGCTAGGGAAGTGGCAGAGGTTCTTGAGCATTATTGTCAAACCTAGAGGATGATTAATCTTGATAAATCCTTAATATTCTTCAGCAAAGGATGTCCAAATTCTGTTCGAGATGTAATGAAAGACATGTTGAATTTTTAGAATGAATCTCTAAGTGAGAAGTACTTGGGTATGCCATCTGATATTGGCTGATCTTTGAATGACGCATTCAAATACATGAGGGATTGAATATGGGAGTATGTTCAGGGTGGATCGAAAAATTTATCTCGGTGGGAGAAATTGAAACTCTAATAAAATATGTGGCTCAAGCTATATCAACGTACTCACATGGCATGTTTTAAGCTTCCGAGAGCCCTTTATCAACACTTGTTGTGTGTCATGGGAGGAGATGACATCACCAAAGTATGTTGGGTGTTTGGGTTTCTATGAAATCAAGCATTTCAACCTTTTTTCGCAAAAAAAGAGCATTTCAACCTTGCTCTCCTTGCAAGGCAGCCAGGCAAGCGTGGAGGATACTCCAAAACCCGAATACCCTAAGCTCAATGATTCTTAAGTAAAGAGGTGTTGCAGTAGGCCTCATACGCCATACAGACCAGGAGAAGGAATGCACGCATGGAACAACAACTGGATACCAGGAGATCACGCAATGCGCCCTATTGTGTGTCTGAAGGATTGTCCGCCAATGTCTGTGGCAACATTCATTAATGGTACATTGGCATAATGCGCAACATTCATTAATGGTACATTGGCATAATGCGATTTACATCGGCTGCAAGATTATTTCCTACTGATAGATATGGCAATAATTCAAACTATATAAATCTCTATACACAGAGATGTGTGACGTGCATGGCACTTCTGTTGGAGATATGCCCTAGAGGCAATAATAGAAGTAGTTATTATTATATATTTATGTTTATGATAAATGTTTACATTCATGCTATAATAGTATTAACCGGAAACATTAATACTTGTGTGATTTGTAAACTCATTAGAGTCCCTAGTAAAGCCTCTTTATAATACTAGTTTATTGGTTCATAGATGCGGTGACCTAGCATACCACTCCATGTGTAGTACACTATAGTCGTTTACATGACATTCACAGAACACCGTTCGTAAATATCACATCCCTCAGAATGGTACAACAGAAACATTGCGGTACCAAAAGTTCAAGACTTCAAAATATTTAAGTTACAGACCAAATATAAATGTTTCAGCGTAAGTTTTAGAGTGAAAACTTCAACTCTAAATTGAGCTCAACAACTTATTATTATATAATGTTCATGTTGCTCGTCTCAATTGGTTCCTAGTACTACGGTAATTATTCTGACTCATGGTGCTCTCCTCCATAGACGACATCGTAGTCCACCCCTTCTACGGCACCGTACAGATCGGGCTCTTCATAGAGACCTCCTCTTGGCTTTCAGCTGCATACATTGGGGTATCTTCTGGATCCTCGGAGTCTAAGCAGGGGATCAAAGGAAAAGGTGAGTAACAGTGTTACCCAACAAGTTCATTATATGCAAGGTGGGAAGTTTGATGCTCTATCTACCACCTCGGACTATAATTCCTTGGCACTATGCAGTTTTCATAAATCTTTCTTCAAAGATTGATTTTATTGTTAAAAAACTATGTCCATCAGCCTTCATAGGTTTACCAGAACTTTTATTGAGTTCCTTTCCTGCCGCGTTCATAGCTCCTTCCCAAAACATGGAGTAACAAGTTACAATTCTTACAATCTACAGAGGTGTGTTACTTTACCCATGAGAGATCAACTCCTTGTTGTACAACCGAGTGTACTTTCCCGTCCACATTTCCATGATGTGGGTCCTAGTAGGTGATTCAAGCCAATCACTGCCCTTTCTGTGACCCCATATGTCTGCACGATCCTTCGGGGCTGGCTCACCTCCGTTAAGCCCCCTTTCGGGCAGGCTACAACCCTGATGAGTTCCCGAAGACTCTATGAGCTAGTGATGCCCCTGGCAAGTACCTTATAGGTCCGGCTAAACCTCCGGCATCCACTCATAGATAATCTAGACACCAAAAACGTGGAACCTAAGGGTGCCCACCCATATGTTGGATCCACACAAGGAATCACAACGTCACGTTAAGGTCGTCTTGTCTCCATAAGAAAGAAGAAGGATACAACTGACTTCTCTGTCCCATTTCAAATATCATGGCTAACGCGTTATATATGGCGCTAGAATCACTGATGTCATTGAAGGGAATATGCCCGAGAGGCAATAATAAAGTGGTTATTATCGTATTCCTTGTTTATGATAAATGTTTGTTTTACATGCTACGGAAACGTTAATACATGTGTGTTTAATAAACAAAAAGAAGTTCCTAGTTATGCCTCTTTTATAAACTAGCTTGTTGATTAACAAGATGATCAAAGGTTTCCTGATCATGGACATTGGATGTTGTTAAAAACAGGGTCACAACATTATTGGAATGGTGTGATGAACATTCATCCAAAGTATAGCATTACGATCAAGGTTATTGTGTTTATATTTCTATAACAACTTACGAAGTGATCCTAATCCTTAGACCATGAGATCATGTCAATCACTAACACCGGAAGAGTTTCTTAATAACATCAAATGTCATACCGTAACAGGGTGATTATAAAGATGGGTTCAGAACTACTAAAGTGTTATGTTGAGGCCCATGGATCGAGAGTGGAATTTGTTCATCCCAATGACGAATAGATATGCTCTGGGCCCTCTCGGTGATATCACATTGATTAGATTGCAAGCAAGTGATTTGATCACTAGAATGTTATATCACGGGAATGAGAAAAGAGTGCATGTCAGTAACGAGATCAAACTAGGTATGGAGATACCGATGATCGAATATCGGACACGTAATATATCGCGAAACAAAAGGATTAAGATACTAGCGTAAAAGGTTCAGACGATCACAAGAAAGTCATCGTTGAATGTGTGGGAGTCAGTATGGGTCTCCAGATCCCACTTCTGATTATTGATCGGAGAAGGGTCTCGATCATGTCCGCATTATTCGTGAACCGTAGGGTGGCACACTTAAGAGACACCGACATCCATTTGGAGCAAAAGTTTCATGCCAAAAAGAATAACAAGCGTAGGAATTTATTTCACTAGATACTGAAACGGGTTTTCGGGTGAAATTGCAGAAAGTATTTCTGCATGTGAAATGAAATACTAGCAAGGGTTTATATGTGAATGTTTGTCATTAAAGTAATTGACAAAATTCTGAATAAATAAAAGGAGTTTTATTTAATGAGAGTTTGCATTAAATTTGGTGGAAATTTAATGGAAATTTGAGTGGAGGGAATTGAAAGGCATTTGAGTGAGTGGAGTGTCCACCCACATGAATGTGGAAGAGGTGGGGGAAGCCCCCATGGCTGGGCGCCATGCCCCTTGGGTGCCCCCCCCTCTCCCCTATAAAAGGCCCCCTATCATCCTCTCAAAGAACACCTCCTCGTGAAGGATCTCTCTCCCCCTCTAGTATTTATTCCCCATGGTCTCGGACTAGCGAGATACATGTTCCTGGTGGCTTTTCGGCAAGAAAGAGTTGTTCTTCCGCTGCATCGCTGGAGCGAGGAGGCGGAGGTTGCTCGGTGCCTCATACGTGTGTGCGATCACGGATGCGCCGATGTTTTGTGGCGCTAGGACTTCCTCCCGATCTTGAGATAGGCAAGAGATCGTCTACGTCAACCACGAGTTTGAACTCTTTAAGATTTGTCGGTCTTCAAGGGTATGTTCTCTACGGATATACATCCGCCCATTGCTTGTATCTAGTAGATAGATCTTGGTACATAGGTGTTCCCATCGTAGGAAAAAATTTGTTTTCTATGCTGCAAACCCTATAGTCATGGGTTGTTAAATTCCTAGATGCTTATCATTGTTGCAAATATAAACCTAAGTTATATTGCTCCATTATATCATCACTTAGGATGATATCAAAAATTTATTTAATTGAGAAAATAATATTTTCTTTCCTTGAAACATAGATGATAACATAAAATTTGCAAATACTTTGGTAAAGACTCTTCAAAGGACATGAGCAAGTGATGAACTTGCCTTGTGATTGCAAGGTAGTGAAGTCGGATGCTTGCACTGGACCTTGAGCTTCTATGTCTATAAAACATCATTATTGCCCGGTAAGGACAATATTTAAAGAAGCAAAAATGAATATGCATAGTAATGAAATGCATTATTTATTATTTATCTTCTTTGTGTGTTTTACCCAATATTTTAGTTTCTAGAATTTCCTTAAGTAATAAATAAATTCATTTTAAAAAATAACCTTTAATATTTTATAAATGTTACATTTACTATTTTTATCATGTAATATATTATTAATAGAGTTAGAGGCTAAATTTTTAATATAAATTCTTGTTTTTATTTATTTAATAATTCTTTTAAGAATTAGGTTTTGAATAAAAGAGAATTTCTTTTGGTAACTCTAAATATTTATTTAGTATTTTTCTAAAATACTATAATAATAAAATATAATAAAAGTGATTTTTATTTATTTTTTATCCTTTTTCTTCAATTTTATAAAATTCCATAAGGATTATATACATTTCAAAATTATTAATCAAAATTTTTGTTTATTAAAAATAGTTTCTTAATTTAATTAAATAGGTTGGATAATTATGAATCTAAAAATATACTCCCTCTGGCCCATATTAATTGACTCAAATTTGTCTAGATTTGAATGAATCTAGACACTATTTAGTACATAGATTCATACAAATTTTGAAAAATCAAAGTCAATTAATATGGATCGGAGGGAGTATTATTTTTATTGTTTGGACTTCTATTTTATTTTCTAGAATTTATTGAGTTTTAGGGGTATTTTGGTCTTTTATTAATTGTTAAAATTTCTTTTAGGATTTTTGGGCCAACCCATTGGGCTTATTGGGCCAAACTTGGCCCAAGTGGCCTAGTCAAAAGCCCTCCCCAAAGGGGTTCTAGCCCTATCGGCCCAACTCTCTGCCTCTACTTCTCTCAACCTTATCTCTTCTCCTCCTCGACCCCGTGGTTGCTGGCGCAGCCGTCTTGCGATGCCCGCCGCCGTGGTCCTCCCTTGCCACCGTCGTGGTGCATGGCGAGGTTGTTGACCATGCTCCTTCTTATCCTCCAACTTGATTTGGCTCTAGAGCACTCCTGCGGCCAGGCTAGCCCTGTCCCGAACCCTAGGGTTTAGGGTGGTGCTGGTGACGCCTCCACTGATGCTCTCGTGGTGCGGTAAGGTGTTCGTGTGTTGCTGTGGTGACGATGTTCGTCCTTCTGCGCTGTTGTGGCCGCCGCTGCGACCCGGTGGGGATTGCAGCGCCCTTTGGGATCTCCCCGTGCCTCCGTGCACTCGTCGGCCCCTCTTCTTCCTCTTATATTCTCTAGCGAGGACCACAGGTGAATTGGTTATTGGTTATCACCCATGCTTCTATCTCCTCTGAGTTCATCTGTGTGTAACTAGTGGCCATCCCTAATTTAGGGTTCATACTTGTTCTAGGTTTCTTCCCTGGTTCTAGGGTTCAACCCTTTGTGTGCTTGTAAGATGGTGATTTTGATCTGGTAGTGATGCCTAGTGAGGATTGTGCTTACTGCACTTCAGTGCTTGCTGTCATGCTTTGATTATCTGATACTATTGTTGATCTGATGCTGGTTAAATAGTGTTGTCTCTAATTGGTGATTAAGCTTGGTTAACCTGATGGCATAATTGTGAAATCGGATTGGTGAGATTGATGCTTAGTTTGTTCATGTACTGTCAGTACTACTGACAGTAACACTGTCAGTGGTTATTCACTGCATTAGTGGATGTTGGCTTGTATGGTTATCAATAGACTGAACTTAATCATTGGAGTCTAATGATGCTTTGAAGATATATGGATATGTTAGATGATCTCTAAGTGTAATCTCAGGGAAATGATATCAATATCTTGCCACTTTCTTATGGTAACCTGTTAATGGTTTGATTTGGTTGATAGAGTCTGCTCCTGTGACACCATTTTGCTATGACACACAAGTTGTGATTCTATTACTAGCCTTACTTTGGTCAGTGCTTAAGATTGGATAAATGCAAAAATAAGTTGAAAGCTTCTCTTGATATTTATGCCTATGATGTTGGTCTAAGGCTCTAGGAACTAGATTCCTATCTTGCTATCCCTTTCAAATATGCTAAAGTATCATGGTTGCTCACTGGATCTTGGATCCTAGTTGGCTAAGATGATTGGTTTGCTTATAGCTTAATATTGGTGTATAGTGTTTATGAAATCTGAGGTGCTACTCCATTAGGAGATGTGCCTAGATTTTATAAGCTATATAAGAACATATTGGATTATATGAGTTGTTTATTATCACCAGCATCTATGATGTTGGCCTGAGATCCTGGTTGCTTTGGTAGATTTACTGTTGGATTTTGTATTACCAAAACCTCTAGGATAGATTCACCCCACTTGGGTGATTACTGAGAGGTTAATTCTAAAACAACACATTCTTTTCTGTTTATATAAGATGAATAGCTTATGTGGATGTTTTATGATACTCACCACAACAGTTGTTGATTGTGGTCGTTGTTGATTGATTTGTGGCTTGATCTTGTTGATTATGTTGGTGGCCTGATCTTGTCCTTCACCTCCTAGTGCTGCTCCTGCTACTTCTGGTTCCTGTGCTTGGACTTGATCAGCCCTGCACCTCCTAGCTCCTGCAACTTGACCTTGCTATCCACCTGATCCACCCCCTTCTTATGTCACCATCTGGTGATGCTAGGATGATTTTGGTATGTGGTTTGGCTGGTGGTTTGCTGGGCTTTGCTAAGCTGAGTGTGTTCTTGGTGTGGTGTTTGAGATGCAAAGAGGAACTAGTGAGGCTGCCCATGGCTGTGCTTGCTCCTTTTACTAGTGTGAGCTTTTGTTGCTGTGTCGATAATACTCACCATGCATTCGGTGATTGTGCTGCCTGTGTGCCTGGTACATGATTGTGGATCATATCAGTGAGGTGTCTCACCCTTTGATCTTTTTACTGTTAACCTTCCTGCTGAAACTTTCCCCTTTTTACTTGTTGTGATGATTTGACTTATGGCTTATTTATTATGAAAGATCAAATTCTTTCATATTGGTGAAACTTGCGCCCATAAAAATTACTCAAGGATGTAATTTTGAGCAGTGCAACTCATTGCTCTCTACTGAGAGTGAAACTAACACTTAAACTTTTATTTTTATTTTGTTTGCTTTGTATTTTGCAGGTATAAGATCTGAACCGTCAAGATTTAGTTTTAGGATTACTTAGATAGATTCTTTTTATAATTTTTATTATGTTCTTTTGTAAAAAAAATAATAGTTTATTCATATAAGAATTTATCTTTTTGTAATATCTTTACTACAATGAACCTTTATTGACTCCATGAGTCATTCTTTGTAATTTATTTATGGAATAAAGATAATGAGTAAAGATTTCTTTCTTGTTTTGAGTTTCTTATTATTGAATTCTTAATATCTCTTGATTAGATTATATATTATTATTAAATCATTTTGGAAACTCATTATAAAATACCAAATCCTAACTTTAAAAATATAAACTCAAATTGCAAGTTTGGATTCAAATTCTTTTCCCCCAAAACACATTAATTCAAAAAGATCATGTCAAAGTTTATAACGATCACTCCCTAGAGCTATTCCTATACCTAGAGAGTGAAAGAAACTCTGATCCCTTTAGGTTTTTACTTGGCAAAAAATTTACCCACATTTTACAGATGAATGAATGCATATGCACAAATTCCTATATCTACCCTTCATTGATTCCTAAATGCTAGGATGTTACAGACTTCCCCCCTTAAATTAAACTTCGTCCTGAAGTTTGCTGAAGTGTACCTGAATAATTCTGGATAGGCTTCCCTTAAGTCATCCTCTTTCTCCCATGTGGCTTCTCTCTCGGGGTGATGATCCCACTGTACCTTACAATACTTGATTGCCCTATTTCTCAACCTTTTCTAGTTCTCTTCCAGAATTTTACAGGGTTTCTCAACATATGTCAGATCTACTTGTAATTCCACCTCTTGATGTGTAATTGCATCACCTGGAACCTTAAGACATTTCTGGAGTTGTGATACATGGAAAATATTGTAAACTTGAGCCAATCTTGGTGGTAACTCTAAAGCATAGGCTATGGTCCTGTTCTGACTCAGTACTTTGAATGAACCTATATATCTAGGACTCAATTTTCCTTTAACTCTGAATCTCTTAACTCCTTTCATTGGGATTACTTTGAGATATACCATATCTCCTACTTCAGGATGCCATGATCTTTGACTTAGATCAGCATAACTTTTCTGTCTACTTTGGGCTATTTTCAATCTATCCTTGATTATATCGATGATATCTTGCCTTTCCTTGATATAGTTTGGCGCAAATTCTTTGCTACTAACAGGCTCATACCAACATATTGGTGATCTACACTTTCTCCCATAGAGTACTTGATATGGAGCTGCTTTCAGACTACTCTGATAACTGTTGTTGTAGGAAAATTCTGCCAATGGTAGATGATCTTCCCACGAACCTCCAAAATCTAATACACAAGCCCTAAGCATGTCTTCCAATATTTGATTGGTTCTTTCAGTATGACCCCCAGTTTCTGGATGATAGGCTGTGCTAAAATCCAACTTTGAACCAAGTGCTTCATGTAATTGTTTCCAAAATGCTGAAGTAAACACAGATCCTCTATCATTTACGATCTTCTTGGGCACTCCGTGCTTACTTACTATCTCCTTGATATAAACTTCTACTAACTTCTCGTCATTATCTTTCTGATTTACCGGAATAAAATGTGCACTCTTAGAGAGTCTATCAACAATCACCCATATCATATCTTTCCGTTTTGGTGTCATGGGTAATCCTGTGATGAAATCCATACCAATTTCCTCCCATTGCCACTCAGGAATTTCCAAGGGTTGTAATGGTCCTGCTGGACTTTGATGTTCAGCTTTTACCCTTTGGCAAGTATGGCATTCCAACACATATTTTGCAATGTCTCTCTTCATGTTATTCCACCAGAATAATTCTTTCAAATCCATGTACATCTTGGTACTTCCTGGATGAATGGAATATGGTGTCTCATGTGCCTCTCGAAGTATTACTTCACGAATTTCTGACACATCTGGAACACAAAGACGATCTTGGAACCATAAAGATCCATAATCTCCTAAGCGAAAAACTGATGCTGTCCTTGAGATATTCTCCGAATTTCTTCAGCAATAAAGGATCTTCTGCTTGATGTCTAAAATTTTTGTGCTTGAGATCGCTATTCTATTCTGCAACTACCTGCATAGTAGCTAGTCCTCCAAGAGTCTCTGTTCTTATAAATTGAAGTTCTAATCTTTCCAAATCCATCTGTAACTCTTTTGGTAGCTCCCAATTGCTAGGCTGAATATCTACACTCTTATGACTTAAAGTATCTGCTACAACATTTGCTTTTCTAGGGGTATAATTGATTGTCAGATCATAATCTTTGATTAGCTCTAACCAATGCTTCTATCTCATATTAAATTCCTTTTGAGTGAAGAAATATTTGAGTCTTTTGTGGTCAGTGTATATGTAAGATCCCTCCTTTGTAAAGGAAAGGATCCCTGTGATTGCAATGCTAGTCCCTGGATCAATGCTAGCATCCACAGTTTAAGAAGAAGTACACAGAAACAAAGGTCATTATTACATATCATTCTAGAGACAAACATAGTCTTTTACAACTCCATGGCCACAAGCCTAATACAAGAGTTCAAATATATAATAAGGTAAATAATTCTTCATCTTCATGTGCCACAGGCAAGCATGTTGAGTGTAGACTCATGACTCCTAATCATCATCAGAATATCCTGCAACATCACAAGTTATAGCCACAGTGGGTCAATACATTGGAATAGTATTGGCAAGTGATACCTTAGTAGAATATTGGTGGACTAAATACTATATGCATTTTGGCTAAGTGTAGCTTAGGCTTGCTTTGCTCAAAATAGGTTTTTCTTATCAGTTGAAAACACTAAGTTTTTCTTTGTCAAAATATTTCCCAAGGAACCACCAATAGACATTGGGGCCCTTCACCCTTGTTCAACCACAAGTTTTAACTTAGAAATTGGGATGAGGATATTCTTGATAGCTTCCATGTCTTGATGCTCAAATTGTCCAATACCAGGGACATGGCTAAGTACTTAGATTCTTCCATCTGCAGAGGTTGTGCACTTCCCCCACAAGACTTGATTTTCACCAAGACAGGACCTTTCAGAATCCTTCCCTTAGACCAAATGGACGCGTTCCAACCTATCATCCCACTACCACCAACTGTCCAAATGGCTAAGTTATTGCAACCTATATGATCCAGGCGGAGCCCATATTGCCAAGTGGCTGCACTAGAAGCTTCTTAACATTTGGCCTCTCAAATCCCTTTGTTCCTGGGTGGCTTTCCACAAGTGAGATACACAAGGTAAACCATAGAAATGGGCCTTGTGTAACCACTCAACATAAACCATTCCTTCCATTCCACCTAGGTGTTTCATTCACTTAGTTGTTTTATTAAGCAAAACACAAGTCCAAAGACTTAGAAATATTTTATCTTAGCATGAATATTTTACCACCCTTGGTTTCTACTAGCTAGGCTAAGCATGGCATAGATAAACATCTTAACTTAGAAATTTCTAGCAATTCTACAACTACTAGGATTTCCCAAGCATAGCATATAAAGACCAAAATTTATCCATGCAAGTCTAGCAAAAATATTTCTAATGCATATTTGAAAAACATAGGAATAAAATCTTGAAGCACCACTTGCCTTGGTAGTTTGGAGAGTAGCTACAATCCTCACAATCACAATCACTATTAGCACCAAAATCTACACATAAAATGATAGCACCAAATCACATACAACATAAATACAAGAAAAAATATATGGATGCATGCAATATGATATGTGATGATTTTCTATACTCAACAAGACAAGTGCACATTACTGATTCATAAATAAGTTCAAAACTTGCCAAACAACCTTTATTTGAACATTAAAAATAATTCCAAATTAATTGTTATATACAAAATAGGCCTACACATGTTTCTGTAAAAATAACCATTTTAACATAAACAAAACATTAAACACATTGCATATATGGAAAGGGATTTCTCTCCTGATTCCATTGATATAAAATTCATCAAATTTGGACGTGGGAATCAAAAGTTATGAATTAAACAAGTTTTAATATCTAATAGATCTAATCCAGTTTTTAAATACAAATCCTAGCCACGCGGCGTGTTCCTATTGGTTAGTACCGGTTCGGGCGGTTCGATCAACGAGAGCCACACGATCTAAATGAAAACGCACGGCCAGATCTAACGCGTACCCCTTCGCTAAATGAATCTAACGCAGCCGATGGATCCAGATCTAACGGTCGCTAGTCAAGCGACCACTAACTGGCGGCGCGTGGCGACGGTGAGCGGCGACGCGCTCGGTCTACGGCGTCGCAGCGGCTACATGAAGCGAGGAAGTGATTGGAGATGCTTACCAGACTCGCAGAGGTGTGCTGGAGGTCAACGTGGCACTGGCTTGTCAAGGGGCGCACGGACACAGTAGGGATTCCTCGTCCGAGTAGAGCCTGTCGTCGGGCACGGCTGTTCATCGTCGTTGCCGACATTGTAGATCAATCCAGAGTCAAACAAGTGGTGCGTTAGATGTGGGGAGTGATACTGGTCATGTGAGTATCAGAGAGAGGGCAAGGCGCGCTCCAAACTAACCAGATTTGCTCGCCGGAGTTGAGTGCCTCGTCGGGTTTGCTCAGTCGTCGACGTTGCCGACGCTCGGGGTTGTCCTAGCATACAGCAGCGGTGTCAAACGAAGCGCAAAGATGCAGTGGTTGTTCTGGAGAAGCTAGGAGTCAGGGGGCACGGGGAGCTCACCGGAATTTACTGCCAGAGTTCGTCGGTACCGCGGCAGAGTTCGGCGAAATATGGGCAGCCTGGTGGCGGAGCGAGCAAGTGGTGTGAGGGGAAATGAGCGGCGAGGGGAGAGGTTTAAGTAGCCAGAGCGAGGGCGGAAATCACTCGCCGAATCAATGCAATTAAGCGCGGCATCAGTGCGGGGAAACGGCAGCGGCGAGGTGGTCGTCGGTGTTGATTGAGGACGAAGGGGTGACGTGGTCGCAGGGTCCACTTGCCAGCGAGAGAAATGGAGTGGGGATGGGTCCAGTGTCACGACTCAAGTAAAAGTGGGTGATTAAAGAAAACGGTTCATGGGTGATGTCATGGGCTAGTCTTTCGAATTGGGATGGGTTGGGCCAGGATGGCTGTCTGTTTGTTTTTTTCCACTTAATCCTTTTCTTTTTCTATTTGGTTTTCTAGAATTGGTTTTCAAACTTCATTTCAATTCAGTTTGAATTCAAACCTTCTCAAGATTTTTGTACAGTGAAACTTGCACTCAAATATGATTCAAACACTATTGTAAACACAAACACCCTTGGGTTATTTGAAAATGAAAATAAAACCAAGCCTTTATGAGATGTGATAAAAGGCATAGATTTGGTTTTATTTCATATTTTGTTTTGAAACTTTGCTTAAGCTTTTGAAACCACTTAAGTTAGGATCCTAAACAATACTGAGAGAATATTAGTACCTTTCTCAATAGCAAGTAGCACAAAGGCTAGAACATTCATACATAAAATAATGAGCACATATGCTCCTGTTTTGAAATGATTTTGAAAAGAAATCCTACATGATCATGGATGCATGGATGATATGCATGAGTTTTTGAAACATGATTTTAGGGATGTTACAAATCTAACCCCCTTAAGGTGAATCTCGCCCTCGAGATTCGGATTGGCTAGCAAATAGGTGAGGGTGGTCTTTCCGAAGATCCTCTTCTCTTTCCCAAGTTGCTTCTTCTTCAGAATGATGATTCCATTGAACCTTGCAGAATTTGATAGTCTTAGTCCGTGTAACTATTTCTGCAGTCTCAAGAATCTTGATAGGTTTCTCTTCATAGGTGAGATCACTTTCCAATTGGACCTCTTACAAAGGTATAGTATCCTTCAAAGAAGTCTCTTCCATTTCTGGATGACATTTCTTAAGTTGACTCACATGGAACACATTATGAACAACAGACAAAGACTCTGGCAATTCTATCTCATAAGCGACTTCTCCTTTATGACTCAGAATCTTGAATGGTCCAACAAATCTTGGGGCCAATTTACCTTTAACACCAAATCTCTTCACTCCACGAAGTGGTGACACTCTAAGATAAGCTCTATCACCTACTTCATAGGTGACTTCTCTACGCTTAGGATCTGCGTAGCTCTTTTGTCGGGGCTGTGCTATCTTCAACCTATCCTTAACCAACTTGACTTTCTCTTCAGCCTCTTTGATAAGTTCTGGTCCGAACAAACTTCTTTCTCCCACACCATTCCATAGCAATGGGGTGGTACACTTTCTCCCATAGAGAAACTCAAATGGTTCCATCTCAATACTGGCTTGATAGCTGTTGTTGTAAGAAAATTCTGCGTAAGGCAGACTTTCATCCCAACTGGCTCCATAGTCTAGAGCACATGCTCTCAACATATCTTCAAGAATCTGATTAGTCCTTTCTGTCTGTCCATCAGTTTGAGGATGAAATGCAGTGCTGAATTCCAACCTCGTTCCCAATGACTCATGTAGTTGCCTCCAAAAATGAGAAGTGAATTGGGTTCCCCTATCCGACATAATACTCTTGGGTACTCCATGCAGACATACAATTCTGCTCATATAGATCTTGTCTAACTTAGCACTTGTATAAGTTGTCTTCACGGGTATAAAATGAGCCACTTTAGTTAGGCGATCCACTACTACCCAAATAGAATCATATACTGACCTGGTCCTTGGTAATCCGGTAATGAAATCCATACCAATCTTGTCCCACTTCCAATCAGGAATAGGTAATGGTTGTAACAATCCTGCTGGTTTCTGATGTTCCGCTTTCACTCTACTACATACATCACACAAAGCAATATGTTCGGCGATGTCCTTTTTGAGATTATTCCACCAAAATCTTTCCTTCATATCCATGTACATTTTGGTGTTACCCGGATGAATAGAATATGGTGAGTTATGTGCTTCCTGTAATATCAGTTTCTGAAGTTCCGGATCTTGTGGAACACAGATACGTTTTCCATGCCATAAAGTACCCTATTCGTCTTCATGGAATCCTTTGGCTTTTCCTTTGCTAATCTTTTCCTTAATCTCTTCAATTTCCTTATCAGTCTTCTGGGCTTCTTTAATCTTGTCCAACAAAGTAGGTTGAACATCCAAGGTCATGAGATGTCCTTTAGGCACAATCTCCAATCTAAGGTCTCTAAATTGGGCACACAGATCATCTGGAAATTCTCCCTTAGTAATGCCATTCACAAAAACCTTACGGCTTAGAGCATCCGCTACAACATTTGCTTTACCGGGGTGGTATTGCAAACTCAAGTCATAGTCCTTGATGAGTTCTATCCATCTTCTTTGTCTCATGTTAATTTCTTTCTGGGTGAAGATATACTTCAAACTTTTGTGATCTGTGAACACTTCACATCGCTTTCCCAAAAGATAATGTCTCCATGTTTTGAGTGCATGGACAACAGAGGCTAACTCTAAATCATGAGTAGGGTAGTTCACTTCATGAGTTTTGAGTTGTCTCGAGGCATAAGCCACAACTTTTCCTTCTTGCATAAGTACTGCACCTAATCCATGATGAGATGCATCGCAATACACTTGGAAATCCTTCTCCAAATCTGGCAGACATAAGACTGGTGTTGTCACTAGCCTCTTCTTCAATTCTTGAAAGCTGAGTTCACAACCTTCTGACCAAGCAAATTTCTTGTCTTTCTTTAGCAATTCTGTCATAGGTTTTGCTACCTTGGAGAAATTCTCAATAAATCTTCTGTAGTATCCTGCCAAGCCAAGGAAACTACTTAACCTCCTTCTTGACTTAGGAGATTCCCATTCTTCATACTGAAACTTTAGCAAGATCAACTGCTACACCATCTCCTGACACGTGTCCAAGAAATCCAACTTCATTTAACCAAAATTCACACTTGCTGAATTTGGCATACAACTTATTCTCTCTAAGCTTCTTAAGAATCAACCGTAAATGTCCTTCATGCTCTTCCTTGCTCTTGGAGTAGATTAAAATGTCATCGATGAATACGACAACAAACTTGTCAAGGAACTCCATGAACACTTTGTTCATCATATTCATGAAGTATGCTGGTGCATTGGTCAAACCAAATGGCATCATGGTATACTCATACAACCCATACCTTGTGGTGAAAGTTGTCTTAGGTATGTCTTGTTCCCTTATCTTGAGCTAGAAATAACCTGACCGGAGATCAATTTTTGAGAACACACAAGCTCCTTCTAACTGATCAAACAAGTCATTGATTCTAGGAAAAGGGTATTTGTTCTTGATAGTCACCTCATTGAGTGAATGGTAATCTATGCATAACCTTTGACTTCTATCTTTCTTTTCCACAAACAAAACTGGTGCTCCCCAAGATGAAGAACTTGGTTGGATAAATCCTTTCTGTAACTGTTCTCCAAGTTGTTTCTTGAGTTCTTTCAACTCATCCAATGACATCTTGTACGGTCTCTTTGCTATTGGTCTAGATCCTGGTAGCAAATCAATAAGAAATTCCACATCTCTATCTGATGGCATTCCTGGCAATTCTTCTAGAAACACATCCGGATATTCACTCACAATTGGCACATTGTCTATGCTAACCCCCTTAAGAGAGTTTAGCTTACTCCTTTTTGCCTCAAAGTTGGTCTTGAATCTGATCCTCTTATTTTCTGGAGTTGTGAGTGAGACAGTATGGTTGGCACAATCTATCACTCCCTTGTGTTTAGTCATCCAGTCCATTCCCAAGATAACATCCAATCCTTTGGAATTTAGGATTATCAGGTTAACGGGAAACTTATACTTTCCAAACTCTATGACTAGATCATGACATCCTGAATTCACTAACATTTCTCCTCCAGGAGAACTTACTTTTATAGGACACCCAATAGTTTCTACTGGTAGTTCATTTATTTCAACAAATGCTCTTGATATGAATGAATGAGATGCACCAGTATCAAAGAGAACAAATGCTGGAACAGAATTGAGTTTGAACTTACCAGCAACAGCATCAGGCTCCTCATAAATTTCCTCCACATTGATGTGGTTCACTTGTCCCTTCTGAAAAGGGTTGGGCTTGTTGGGTCCTTCAATTTTCTTTTCTGGGCATTCATTTGCATAATGCCCCATCTTCTTGCACTTGAAACACTCAACCTGACTAAGATCCTTCTTGACAGGCTGGCTTCCACTGCCACTTCCACTGTGGTGGTTCTTGTATCCACCCTTATGATTCTTGTACTTGTCATTGTCATGACTATGGTGACTCTTGTTGTCATGATGACGGTTGTGGTTGTGGTGCTTGTTGAACTTCCCATGCTTGTGGGATCCAGAACTCCCACTGTCATCATAATGGGAATGCTTGTGAGACGATCCCGAGCTGTGCTTGTCAGAGTGCTTTCTCTTCCTACTTTTGACTTGCTTCATCTTGTTCTCCAAAATAGCAGCCTTGTCACAAAGAGACTGGTATGTGGGAACATAGGCCACAGATAACTGCAGGTTCAGTTCATCATTCAACCCTTCAAGGAACTTTTCCTTCCTCTTAGCATCAGTGTCAACTTCATCCGGTGCATAACGCGCCAGATTGTTGAACTCTTCAATATATTCAGCCACGCAGCGGTGGCGCTGCTTCAGGTTATGGAACTCTCTCTTCTTCAAACTCATCACTCCGGATGAGATGTGAGCAGTATGGAAACCGTCTTCGAAGATAGCCCATGTCACATCTGCAATGGGAGTGGTGATCTGGAAGTTATCCCACCAAGTGGCTGCTGGTCCTTCCAAAAAGTGAGCTGCAAATCTGACTTTCTCTTCATCAGTACAGCCAACTGTTACCAAGTCCTTGTTCACCGAGCATAGCCAATCATTGGCCACCATAGGATCAGTAGTTCCTGAGAACTTTGCTGGCCTTAGTCTCAAAAACCTAGTAAGCATGTCAAAACCCGGTGGGTTGTTCTGATTGTTGTTGTTGTTATTATTGTTGTTGTTGTTGTTCTGATTTTGGATGAAAGTAGTCATCATTTGCATCAGCTGACTCTGATCTATCATCATTTGCTGCATCTCAGGAGTGATGTTGTTGTTGTTGGGGTTGGGATTGGCACGTCGGGGAGGCATCTGTGGTTTGTTCAATAGAGATAAGAATGAGATACCCATAGATGCTAACATGCACAATACATCACATAATCATTCACCAAACATGCATCAAAATAATAATAGTTCAACAACATAAACGACAAGTTTGCAAAGTAAACACACCAATAGCAAGCCATCCACATGTTGGATGGTCATTGCGACTCATTAAAAAGCATGATAAATAAATGATAAATGAGTAGTCATCACTACTCCTCGGCATCAACCTCCTCCTCAACAAAGGTGAGACCTGCATTCTCCATAGCGGTCTTGTATTCCTCGACATTGGTGGTCAAGGTCTCTACTTTGGCTTTGAGAGCCCTCTTCTGAGAACGAAGCCTCTCAATCACAGTCTGCTGATGCTCGAGCTCGAAGTCCTTGGCCTCCAGTTCTGCAGTCATGTCTCGAATCCTCTTGTTCCTATCTTGGACTCGCTTCTCTTGACTCTTGAACTTTCTGTCCTGACTCTCGAACTTAGCCTCCATCTCCTTGACTATCTCATCTTGCTCCGCGAAGAGCTTGTCCTTCTCACGAAGCTGCACCTGGAGTTCGTCATTGCTGAGCATGATGTTGGTCCTATCAGTGTCCACGTGCCTAAGAAGAACCTCTAAGTCCTGGAGGTATAGACGAATTGGCTCTGATGTCTCCCTCGAAGTATCCTCGAAGTCAACGGCCTCACCATCCTCATCACGTCTACCGAAGGTGTGGAAGTGAGTACCTCTAACCTGTCGAGAGTGTCTCCCAACAGTCGTCCAATCAAGTCCTGCATGACTACCTCTAGGCCTCTCTCCTTGTCATCGTGCATGAGCTTGAAGATGATTGCCTCCGTGGTAGGCTCAGTCTGGCGTCCGAGCTGATTAACCTTGAAGCCCCAAAGGTCTTTCCTCTCAAACTTGGTGAGGGGAAGCACCATGATGGTAGGAAGAGGGAGAATGAGCAAACTAGTGAGCTCAATAATACGAGGGCCAAAACGAGTTCCTTGGAACTCTTCAACCGTGCTGATAGTAACATTAGGCATCTGTTTAATAAGATAGAAAAAGTTAGAATCAACACAATTCAAGACAAATCACAAGTCAAGGCATCACATGCATAACTTTTGGAAATCAAAACACACAAGTCATGGCATACATGGATCCATTACAAACAACCAAGGTTCAACTTATTTTAAACAACATTTGGGAAAAATAAAATGATAAGTGTGGTGGTCCAACTAATGTGGTACATTACAATCCCATCTCA
The DNA here is from genome assembly GCA_023614405.1 of Avena insularis. Classification (NCBI taxonomy): domain Eukaryota; kingdom Viridiplantae; phylum Streptophyta; class Magnoliopsida; order Poales; family Poaceae; genus Avena; species Avena insularis. The sequence goes on from CM042689.1 coordinate 4,713,862, forward strand.
CTTGCCAAGTTGGCTAACAGGGCATCCCTAGAGGCAATCTGTTTGTCTAGATCACAAGACTCCATTGCTAAGTCTATGATGTCCTTCCTTAGGCTTTGGTTGGTAGCCTCTAACTCTTGGGCATGCTTCTTTTCTTCCCTAAGGTCATTTTGGGTGTTAAGCATTCTGCACTTGATTCTATCACCAAGTTCTTTGATGGCCCTCCAAGCTGCATCCCTTGCTGAATCAAAGAATGTAGTGTGCATCATTGTGTTGGTGACCATGCAGAATCCTGAGTCCTTGTGGTTGTCTTCCTTGTTTTTATACAAGTGAAGTTGCACCCACCAGTACTCAACTCCTTCATCCATCACAGGAAAACCTTTGTACACAGCTGCACCATGTATTCCCATGGCAACCATGAGGTCCTTGAGAGCCTTGGGGAACTCTGTCTCACATTCCAAAGTCATAGTCATGAGTGGTCCCTTCTTCACGGCTTCGTTGATGGAGTTCATCTACAAATAGAGATGAGAGAGAAGATTAGAAAAGTTTACGAGAAGAAAAGACAAGTGTGGAAGTTGTTGAAAATTTTTCCTTAGTGGTTTCCAATCCTAGGGTCATAATCCTACAGGCAACACAGTGCTCTGATACCATCTGTAAGATCCCTCCTTTGTAAAGGAAAGGATCCCTGTGATTGCAATGCTAGTCCCTGGATCAATGCTAGCATCTACAGTTTAAGATGAAGTACACAGAAACAAAGGTCATTATTACATATCATTCCAGAGACAAACATAGTGTTTTACAACTCCATGGCCACAGCCAAATACAAGAGTTCAAATATATAATAAGGTAAATAAGTCTTCATCTTCATGTGCCACAGGCAAGCATGTTGAGTGTAGACTCATGACTCCTAATCATCATCAGAATATCCTGCAACATCACAAGTTATAGCCACAGTGGGTCGATACATTGTAATAGTATTGGCAAGTGATACCTTAGTAGAATATTGGTGGACTAAATACTATATGCATTTTGGCTAAGTGTAGCTTAGGCTTGCTTTGCTCAAAATAGGTTTTTCTTATCAGTTGAAAACACTAAGTTTTTCTTTGTCAAAATATTTCCCAAGGAACCACCAATAGACATTGGGGCCCTTCACCCTTGTTCAACCACAAGTTTTAACTTAGAAATTGGGATGAGGATATTCTTGATAGCTTCCATGTCTTGATGCTCAAATTGTCCAATACCAGGGACATGGCTAAGTACTTAGATTCTTCCATCTGCAGAGGTTGTGCACTTCCCCCACAAGACTTGATTTTCACCAAGACAGGACCTTTCGTAATCCTTCCTTAGACCAAATGGACGTTGCTCCAACCTATCATCCCACTACCACCAACTGTCCAAATGGCTAAGTTATTGCAACCTATATGATCCAGGCGGAGCCCATATTGCCAAGTGGCTGCACTAGAAGCTTCTTAACATTTGGCCTCTCAAATCCCTTTGTTCCTGGGTGGCTTTCCACAAGTGAGATACACAAGGTAAACCATAGAAATGGGCCTTGTGTAACCACTCAACATAAACCATTCCTTCCATTCCACCCAGGTGTTTCATTCACTTAGTTGTTTTATTAAGCAAAACACAAGTCCAAAGACTTAGAAATATTTTATCTTAGCATGAATATTTTACCACCCTTGGTTGCTACTAGCTAGGCTAAGCATGGCATAGATAAACATCTTAACTTAGAAATTTCTAGCAATTCTACAACTACTAGGATTTCCCAAGCATAGCATATAAAGACCAAAATTTATCCATGCAAGTCTAGCAAAAATATTTCTAATGCATATTTGAAAAACATAGGAATAAAATCATGAAGCACCACTTGCCTTGGTAGTTTGGAGAGTAGCTACGATCCTCACAATCACAATCACTATTAGCACCAAAATCTACACATAAAATGATAGCACCAAATCACATACAACATAAATACAAGCAAAAATATATGGATGCATGCGATATGATATGTGATGATTTTCTATACTCAATAAGACAAGTGCACAGTACTGATTCATAAATAAGTTCAAAACTTGCCAAACAACCTTTATTTGAACATTAAAAATAATTCCAAATTAATTGTTATATACAAAATAGGGCTACACATTTTTCTGTAAAAATAACCATTTTAACAGAAACAAAACATTAAACACATTGCATATATGGAAAGGGCTTTCTCTCCTGATTCCATTGATATAAAATTCATCAAATTTGGACGTGGGAATCAAAAGTTATGAATTAAACAAGTTTTAATATCTAATAGATCTAATCCAGTTTTTAAATACAAATCCTAGCCACGCGGCGTGTTCCTATTGGTTAGTACCGGTTCGGGCGGATCGATCAATGAGAGCCACACGATCTAAATGAAAACGCACGGCCAGATCTAACGCGTACCCCTTCCCTAAATGAATCTAACGCAGCCGATGGATCCAGATCTAACGATTGCTGGTCAAGCGACCACTAACTGGCGGCGCGTGGCGACGGTAAGCGGCGGCGCGCTCGGTCTACGGTGTCGCGGCGGCTACAGGAAGCGAGGAAGTGATTGGAGATGCTTACCAGAATCGCAGAGGTGTGCTGGAGGTCAACGTGGCAGTGGCTTGTCAAGGGGCGCACGGACACGGTGGGGATTCCTCGTCGGAGTAGAGCCTGTCGTCGGGCACGGCTGTTCATCGTCGTTGCCGATGTTGTAGATCAAGCCAGAGTCAAACAAGTGGTGCGTTAGATGTGGGGAGTGATACTGGTCATGTGAGTATCAGAGAGAGGGCAAGACGCGCTCCAGACTAACCAGATTTGCTCGCCGGAGTTGAGTGTCTCGTCGGGTTTGCTCAGTCGTCGATGTTGCTGACGCTCGGGGTTGTCCTAGCATACAGCAGCGGTGTCAAACGAAGCGCAAAGATGCAGTGGTTGTTCTGGAGAAGCTAGGAGTCAAGGGGCGCGAGGAGCTCACCGGAATTTACTGCCGGAGTTCGTCGGTACCGCGGCAGAGTTCGACGAAATATGGGCAGCCTGGTGGCGGAGCGAGCAAGTGGTGTGAGGGGAAATGAGCGGCGAGGGGAGAGGTTTAAGTAGCCAGAGCGGGGGCGGAAATCACTCGCCGAATCAATGCAATTAAGCGCGGAATCAGTGCGGGGAAATGGCAGCGGCGAGGTGGCCGTCGGCGTTGATTGAGGACGAAGGGGTGACGTGGTCGCAGGGTCCACTTACCAGCGAGAGAAATGGAGTGGGGATGGGTCCAGGCAGTCAGCGACTCTGTGGGTGCGGGGGTGAGTAAAGAAAACGGTTCGCGGGGTGATGCCGCTGGGCTAGCTAGGTCGAATTGGGCTGGGTTGGGCCAGAATGGCTGTCTGTTTATTTTTTTCCACTTAATCCTTTTCTTTTTCTGTTTGGTTTTCTAGAATTTGTTTTCAAACTTCATTTCAATTCAGTTTGAATTCAAACCTTCTCAAGGTTTTTGTACAGTGAAACTTGCACTCAAATATGAGTCAAACACTACTGTAAACACAAACACCCTTGGGTTATTTGAAAATGAAAATAAAACCAAGCCTTTATGAGATGTGATAAAAGGCATAGATTTGGTTTTATTTCATATTTTGTTTTGAAACTTTGCTTAAGCTTTTGAAACCACTTAAGTTAGGATCCTAAATAATACTGAGAGAATATTAGTACCTTTCTCAATAGCAAGTAGCACAAAGGCTAGAACATTCATACATAAAATAATGAGCAAATATGCTCTTGTTTTGAAATGATTTTGAAAAGAAATCCTACATGATCATGGATGCATGGATGATATGCATGAGTTTTTGAAACATGATTTTAGGGATGTTACAGTATAACTCACACCTTGCTCCATAGAGAAAATGCCTCCATCCTTTCAAAGCAAAGACTACTGCTGTTAATTCTAAATCATGGGTTGGATAATTGACTTCATGTGGTTTTAGTTGTCTTGATCCATAAGCAATTACTTTACGATCTTGCATTAACACACAACCCAAACCTTCTTTAGATGCATCATAGTATATTGTAAAGTCCTTTCCTATTTTAGGAACTGCTAGAATTGGAGCGGTAGTTAATCTAGTCTTTAACTCCTGAAATCTTGCTTCACACTTCTCATCCCAGATGAACGGTGTGTTCTTCCTTAACAGTTTGGTCATTGGTCCAACTATCTTGGAGAATCCTTCAATGAACCTCCGATAATAACCAACCATAGCCAAGAAACCTCAAATTTGTTTCACATTGGTTGGTGCAGTCCATTATAATACTGATTGAACTTTGGATGGATTTACAGCAATCCTATCCTTAATAATCACATGACCAAGAAATTCTACCTCATCTAACCAGAATTCAGACTTGCTGAACTTAGCACAAAGCTTGTGTTCTCTTAGGATCTGCAATGCTATTCTCAAATGATCAGCATGCTCTTCCTTATCCTTGGAATATATCAAAATATCATCTATAAACACTATGATAAACTTGTCCAAGTATGACATGAAGATTTTGTTCATCAGATTCATGAATATTGCTAGTGCATTGGTCAAACCAAATGGTACGACAAGATACTCATGGTGTCCATACCTTGAGACAAACGATGTCTTTGGAACATCTTATGGTTTTATTTTTATCTGATGATATCAGGATCTTAGATCAATCTTGGAAAATACTCCAGCTCCTTTAACTTGATCAAACAGATCTTGAATTCTTGGCAATGGGTACTTATTCTTGATGGTAACATTGTTGAGATTTCTATAGTGCCCACACATCCTTCTTCCTCCATCTCTTTTATCTACAAAGATCACCAGAGTTCCCCATGAAGATACACTTTCTTGAATGAATCCTTTCCTGGCTAACTCATCAATTTGTTCTTTAAGTTCTTTTAATTCTTTAGGACCCATCTTGTATGGTGCTTGAGCAATTGGTGTTGTACCTGAAATTAGATCAATGGTGAACTCTATTTCCCGATCTGGTGGCATTTCTGGTAACTCTGCTGGAAAAACATCTTGAAACTCATTTACTACAGGAATATCCTCCAACTTGACCTCCTTCATTGAGTTCAACTGAAGATCCACCATGATATGACTGTGTTTATCTGCTTGATAAACTATCATTGCTCCACTTGGAGTCTTTATTGAGACATTTTTGTCCTCACAATTAATCTGAGCCCCATGTTCAGTCATCCAATCCATTCTCAGCACTACTGCAATTCCCTTCAAAGGAATCACATAAAGGTCCGCAAAGTATGTATAGCCACAGATTGAGATAACCTGATCTTATTTAGTGTGGTGTACAACTACATTTCCCCCTGTCGTCACTACTGTCATAGGGTTTTCTAACGCTGCCCTTCTAATCCCAAATTTATCACAGAATTTTTCAGAAATGAATGAAGTAGTTGCACTAGTATCAAATAAAACTTTCCAGGATTGGTAAGGATATTGAGCGTACCTATCATTGCATGCTCGGAGTTATCCACCTCCTCCAAGGTTGCACAATTTAGCTTCTCGGTAGGTCTGCTCCTCTTGCCATTGTTGTTCTTGACATAATTTCCTCCTTCATTGGGTTGTCCATTACCTCCACTGGTTTGTCCTCCACCTTTAACAGGCCAACCACCTTATGGTTTGCTCGAACAATTTGGCTTTATATGACCCCTCTGGCCACAAGCATGGCAAATTATCACTGGTTTCTGGCAATCCCTACTCATATGCCCCAGAAGTTTGCAATTATGTTAGATGATATTCCTTCCGGTTGGATTTGCATTCCGATTGGAATTTTTGTTGTTGTAGGGTTTATTCCTTGGCTTGAACTCTAGATTGGGCTTGGGTTTACTTGCCTGAATCCTCTTAGTTTCCTTCTTGGATCTCTTCCTTCTATCCTCTTGGACATTCTTATAATCATCCTCAAAAGTGATGGCTACATCCAGTAACTGCTGATAAGTTTGTTTATTGGCCAACCTCAACTGCATCTTCACGAATGGATTTAACCCTCGCAGAAAAGCTTCTTTCTCTTCTCTTTCGTACTCACTTCATCCTCGGCATAACGAGACAGTTGGCTAAACTCTCGGATGTACTTCATGTCACTAGTATAACCTTGTTGAATCTCCTCAAACTCTCTACGCTTCAACTCCATCACACTTTCAGGAACATGATACTCACGGAACCTCTGTTTAAACTCTTACCAAGTATACTCTCTTCTTGGATGTTGCATGGCTAACTGATTTTCCCACCATGATGATGCAGGTCCTATGAAAAGATGAGTTGCATACCTCAACTGTTCCTCATCATTGCAACCTACAGTCTTCAGCTTTCTCTCCGTATCTGCTAGCCAATCTTCTGCATCCATTGGTTCAAGAGCTGATGCAAAAGGTAACGGCCTTGCATTCTGGAAGTCGGAAAGACTCACTCCTCCACCTTCAGGTGCTCTCTGGTTTCCTGCTCGCCCCAACAATTCTTCCATGAACTTGTTTTGGTTTTCTTTCATCATTTGCATGTACTGTATAAAGTTTTGCTCCATTAGCGGCTTCATTGGTGGTGGTGGTGGTGGTAATGCTCCCTGATTTCCAGTGTCAGCATCTGCTTTATCCTTAGCCTTGTGCTCCATGCGTTGATGCTTAGATTCAGTTTCTACAACTAATTCCATGACCCCCTAGTCCTCCAACATAAAGCGAATACTCATAATTACATCATGCACATGTTTTCTGAGCAACTTTACACACAGAACTAGTCACACAATGGAAATCAAAACCCAAATAAAATCCAAATATGCATTTCACATATTATACATTACAAACCACTTAGTGAATACAAATTCATTACAACATGTACCATATAGGTACACTAACAAATTAACAACACTTCCTCACTTATTTAGCTACATCATTCTCTAGGATTACAATATGCAATACCCGATACTTCCTAATAAGTAGCCTGCTTCTAGTATCCGCGACGCTCATCATACATGCCTGAAGTCCAACCGTGATGACGTAACGTCTGTCGCACAGTTTGTGAAACAAATGGCCTTCTAGAAGGAACATAATTAGTATCTGAAGTATCAGGACTTCAGTCATTACTCAGCCTTAGTGCATTGACTCCCTCCAGCTCAGCTGAAAAGTCTTCAGAAACCTGTTCGACATTCTCACCCACTTGCATCTCCTGAGCTTCATTCCTAGAGTTGTCAACAGAATACTTAGATTCTGCTGCTCCCCAGGTGCTTTGTTGGGCAAGATAGTTAAACACTAGATAATGTATATTCCCTGGGTTTTGAGAAGATGTTGATGATTCAAACACTCTCTCTTCAGGATCTTCTTCCTCATCCTGATCATCTACAAATATGGCATTTCTACTACTGTTATTAGGATTGGTTCTCGCACCCATCCAACTGGATTGTCCAACATCTATGTCAGACCCATCTATAGACATCTGATTCTCTTGGGATCCTTCAATTGACCCTATTCTCCATCCATCAGAATTCTCAATAGGAAGTTCTAAATCAGACTCTTCCTCAGAACCTTGTGGTGCGGGATACCTCATATCTAAAGTAGGATCATAGGTAGGTTCTGATCTGGGTGAATAAGGATATGGTGTAAAAGATTCGGGATCTATAGGTATATCCTTAAAGATTGGTTTTGAACTACTACTTGCTTATTTCTCCAACTAGAATGCTAACTGTTTCCTTCTTTCTGGATCCGTTAGATCCTCTAACATGTCATTTTTATCTTCAACAATAACTTGATGTGTCTTATAAAAAGACGCAACAAGTGTTCGATATCGATTCATAAACTTGGAAGCTAACTTAGGATGCTTCTTTACCAAGGTAAGATGATCCGGTACTGGATCCGAGTCTATAGAATCATGAGGAATCACATAAAATGTGCTCCCTTCTAACTCCTTGGCTTTATGCTCCCGAATATTGGCTATCGCCTCCACAACAACAACATGATATGCTGCTAAATGACTCCTACATTCACCTATGGGTAAATCGTGATATAATCCAAGCTCCTCTGGAAGTTGGATACTCACACGATACTTGGATAACATACGACCATCATAATAGGTTATGGTATTCACCAGAATTTTAGTTGGACAACTAAAAATTCTTAAATGTTGGCGAAGCTGATCAGTGAATGATCCTTGATAGTCATCTAGAGTCTCCTCTTTCCTTACCAAAGTTTGTTTTGGAAACCTTGGTGCCATAACTCTGTATAACAAAAATATTTTTTTATTAGTAATCAATAATATATTACATCATAACAAAGAATTACTGCACTAAAATATATAACAGAATATTCTCATTTGAATATCCATTATACCCTTTTAGAGAATTCTTTATCGTTTCTATACACTCCTACAGGTAATACCCTTTACTAGGTGTCCAACCTAAGGTTAAAGCAATTTGCTCTGATACCAACTGTGGTGACCCAGCATACCACTGCATGTGTAGTACACTATAGTCGTTGACATGACATTCATAGAACACCATTCCATAAATATCACATCCCTCAGAGTGGTACAACAGAAAAATTGTGGGTCCATATTACAAACATACACACATTAATATCATTACAATACCAGAAGTTCAAGACTTGAAAAGATTCAAGTTACAAACCAAATATAAGTGTTTCAGTGGAAGTTTTAGAGTGACAACTTCAACTCCAAACTGAGCTCAACAACTTATTATTATATAATGTTCATGTTGCTCGGCTCAATTGGTTCCTAGTACTACGGTAATTATTCTGACTCATGGTGCTCTCCTCCATAGACGACATCGTAGTCCACCCCTTCTACGGCACCGTACAGATCGGGCTCTTCATAGAAGACCTCCTCTTGGCTGTCAGCTGCATACATTGGGGTATCTTCTGGATCCTCAGAGACTAAGCAAGGGATCAAAGGAAAAGGTGAGTAACAATGTTACCCAACAAGTTCATTATATGCAAGGTGGGAAGTTTGATGCTCTAGCTACCACCCCGGACTATAAGTCCTTGGCACTATGCAGTTTTCGTAAATCTTTTTTCAAAGATTGATTTTATTTAAAAAAAACTATGCCCATCAGCCTTCACAGGTTTACCAGAACTTTCATGGAGTTCCTTTCCTACCTATGAGAGATCAACTCCTTGTTGCACAATCGAGCGTACTTTCCCGTCCACATTTCCATGATGTGGGGCCCAGTAGGTGATCTAAGCCAATCACTTCCCTTTCCGCGACCCCATATGTCTGCACGATCCTTCGGGGCTGGCTCACCTCCATTAAGCCCCCTTTCGGGCAGGCTACAACCCTGATGAGTTCCCGAAGATTCTATGAGTTGGTGATGCCCCTACAAGTACCTTATAGGTCTGGCTAAACCTTCGGCAGCCACTCATAGATAGTCTAGACACCAAAAACGTGGAGCCTAAGGGTGCCCACCCATATGTTGGATCTTCACAAGGAATCACAACATCACGTTAAGGTCGTCTTGCCTCCATATGAAAGGAAAAGGATACAGCTGACTTCTCTGTCCCATTCCAAATCTCATGGCTAACGCGTTATATACGGTGCTAGAATCACTGATGTCATGGGTTGTTAAATTCCTAGATGTTTATCATTGTTGCAAATAGAAATCTAAGTTCTATTGATCCATTATATCATCACTTAGGATGATGTCAACAATTTATTTATTTGAGAAAATAATATTTTCTTTCCTAGAAACATAGATGATAACATACAATTTGCAAATACTTTGGTAAAGACTCTTCAAAGGACATGAGCAAGTGATGAACTTGCCTTGTGATTGCAAGGTAGTGAAGTCGGATGCTTGCATTGGACCTTGAGCTTCTATGTATACAAAACATCATTATTGCCCGGTAAGGACAATATTTAAAGAAGCAAAAATGAATATGCATAGTAATGTAATGCATTATTTATTATTTATCTTCTTTGTGTGTTTTACCCAATATTTTAGTTTCAGGAATTTCCTTAAGTAATAAAGAAATTCATTTTAAAGAATAACCTTTAATATTTTATAAATGTTACATTTACTATTTTTATCATGTAATATATTATTAATAGAGTTAGAGGCTAAATTTTTAATATAAATTCTTTTTTAATTTCATTTAATAATTCTTTTAAGAATTAGCTTTTGAATAAAAGAGAATTTCTTTTGGTAACTCTATATATTTATTTAGTATTTTTTAAAATATAATAAAAGTGATTTTTATTTATTTTTTATCCTTTTTCTTTAATTTTATAAAATTCCATAACGATTATATATATTTCAAAATTCGTAATCAATTTTTTTGTTTATTAAAAATAGTTTCTTAATTGAATTAAACAGGTTGGATTATTATGAATCTAAAAATATATTATTTGTATTTTTCAGACTTTTATTTTATTTTCTAGAATTTATTGAGTTTTAGGGGTATTTTGGTCTTTTATTAATTGTTATAATTCCTTTTAGGATTTTTGGGCCAACCCATTGGGCTTATTGGGCCAAACTTGGCCCAAGTGGCCTAGTCAAAAGCCCTCCCCGAAGGGGTTCTGGCCCTATCGGCCCAACTCTCTGCCTCTCCTTCTCTCGACCTTATCTCTTCTCCTCCTCGACCCCGTGGTCGCTGGCGTTGCCGTCTTGTGATGCCCGCCGCCATGGTCCTCCCTTGTCGCCGCGGTGGTGCATGGCAAGGTTGTTGACCACGCTCCTTCTTCTCCTCTAACTTGATTTGGATCTGGAGCACTCCTGTGGCCAGGATAGCCCTGTCCCGAACCCTAGGGTATGGGGTGATGCTGGTGACGCCTCCGCCGATGCTCTTGTGGTGCGGTGAGGTGTTCGTGTGTTGTTGTGGTGACGATGTTCATCCTTCTGCGCTGTTGTGGCCACCGCCGCGGCTCAGTGCGGGTTGCAGCGCCCTTGGGTGCTCCTCGTGCCACCGTGTGCTCGTCGGCCCCTCTGCTTCCTCTTATATTCTCCAGCGAGGACCACAGGTGAGTTGGTTTTTGGTTATCACCCATGCTTCTATCTCCTCTGAGTTCATCTGTGTGTAACTAGTGGCCATCCCTAATTTAGGGTTCATACTTGTTCTAGGTTTCTTCCCTGGTTCTAGGGTTCAACCCTTTGTGTGCTTGTAAGATGGTGATTTTGATCTGGTAGTGATGCCTAGTGAGGATTGTGCTTACTGCACTTCAGTGCTTGCTGTCATGCTTTGATTATCTGATACTATTGTTGATCTGATGCTAATGGTTAAATAGTGTTGCCTCTAATTGGTGATTAAGCTTGGTTAACCTGATGGCATAATTGTGAAATCGGATTGGTAATATTGATGCTTAGTTTGTTCATCTACTATCAGTACTTTGAGACTGACAGTAACACTATCAATGGTTATTCGCTGCATCAGTGGATGTTGGATTGTATGGTTATCAATAGACTGAACTTAATCATTGGATTCTAATGATGCTTTGAAGATATATGGATATTTTAGATGATCTCTGAGTGTAATCTTAGGGAAATTATATCAATAGCTTGGCACTTTCGTATGGTAACCTGTTAATGGTTAGTTTTGGGTGATAGAGTCTGCTCTTGTGACACCATTTTGCTATGGCACACAAGTTGTGATTCTATTACTAGCCTTACTTTGGTCAGTGCTTAGGATTGGATAAATGCAAAAATAAGTTGAAAGCTTCTCTTTATATTTATGCCTATGATGTTGGTCTAAGGCTCTAGGAACTAGATTCCTATCTTGCTGTCCCTTTCAAATATGCTAAAGTATCATGGTTGCTCACTAGATCTTGGATCCTAGTTGGCTAAGATGATTGGTTTGCTTATAGCTTAATATTGGTGTATAGTGTTTATGAAATCTGAGGTGCTACTCCATTAGGAGATGTGCCTAGATTTTATAAGCTATATAAGAACTTATTGGATTATATGAGTTATTTGTTATCACTAGGATCTATGATGTTGGCCTGAGATCCTGGTTGCTTTGGTAGATTTAGTGTTGGCTTTTGTATTACCAAAACCTCTACGATAGATTCACCCCACTTAGGTGATTACTGAGAGGTTAATTCTAAAACAACACATGCTTTTCTGTTTATATAAGATGAACAGATTATGTGGATGTTTTATGATACTCACCACAACAGTTGATGATTGTGGTGGTTATTGATTGATCTGTGGCTTGATCTTGTTGATTATGTTGCTGGCCTGATCTTGACCTTCACCTCCTGGTGTTGCCCCTGCTACTTCTGGTTCCTGTGCTTCGCCTTGATCAGCCCTGCACCTCCTAGCTCCTGCAACTTGACCTTGCTATCCACCTGATCCACCCCCTTCTTATGTCACCATCTGGTGATGCTAGGATGATTTTGGTATGTGGTTTGGCTGGTGGTTTGCTGGGCTTTGCTAAGCTGAGTGTGTTCTTGGTGTGATGTTTGAGATGCAAAGAGGAACTAGTGAGGCTGCCCACGGTTGTGCTTGCTCCTTTTACTTCTGTGAGCTTCTGTTGCTGTGTCGATAACACTCACCATGCATTTGGTGATTGTGATGCATGTGTGCCCGGTACATGATTGTGGATCAGATCAGTCAGGTGTCTCACCCTTTGATCTTTTTACTGTTAACCTTCCTGGTGAAACTTGCCCCTTTTTACTTGCTGTGATGATTTGACTTATGGCTTATTTATTATGAAAGATAAAATTCTTTCATATTGGTGAAACTTGCCCCTATAAAAATTACTCAAGGATGTAATTTTTAGCAGTACAACTCACTTCTCTCTACTGAGAGTGAAACTAACACTTAAACTTTTATTTTTATTTTGTTTGCTTTGTATTTTGCAGGTACAAGATTTGAACCCTCAAGATTTAGTTTTAGGATTACTTAGATAGATTCTTTTTATAATTTTTTATTATATTCTTTTGTAAGAATTTGTAATAGTTTATTCATATAAGAATTTATCTTTGTGTAATATCTTTACTGTAATGAACCTTTATTAAATCCATGAGTCATTCTTTGTAATTTATTTATGGAATAAAGATAATGAGTAAAGATTTCTTTCTTTTTTTGAGTTTCTTATTATTGAATTCTTAATATCTCTTGATTAGATTATATATTATTATTAAATCATTTTGGAAACTCATTATAAAATACCAAATCCTAACTTAAAAAATATAAACTCAAATTGCAAGTTTGAATACAAATTCCGTTCCCCCAAAACACATTAATTCAAAAAGATCATGTCAAAGTTTATAACGATCACTCCCCAGAGCTATTCTTATACCTAGAGAGTGAAAGAAACTCTGATCCCTTTAGGATTTTACTTGGCAAAAAATTTACCCACATTTTACAGATGAATGCATGCAGATGCACAAATTCCTATATCTACCCTTCGTTGATTCCTAAATGCTAGGATGTTACAGACTTCCCCCCTTAAATTAAACTTCATCCCGAAGTTTGCTGAAGTGTACCTGAATAATTCTGGATAGGCTTCCCTTAAGTGGGAGTTCACCTAGGTTAATTTAACTATTAATTAGAACTCATTTTGTCATAAACTTAGTCTAAACTATTGCAAATATGTTGTAGATCAATGGTGGCCCCTACCATCAATTTTAATGCGTTCCTTGAGAAAGAAAAGTCGAAAAACAATGGAAGCAACTTCGCGGATTGGTTCCGCAATTTGAGGATTGTCCTCAATGCTGGTCAGTTGACATATGTGATGGATGCACCGCTAGGTGACCCACCTGCAGAAGATGCTACCGATGATGAGAAAAATGTTTTCCGTACTCAGAAGAATCAGTACTCCACAATTCAGTGTGCTATCTTCTATGGTTTGGAATCAGAGCTTCAAAATAGGATTGAGAACTTTAACCCACATGATATTGGCCGTGAACTTAAAATGATATTTGAGGCTCATGCGGTAGTTGAGAGTTATGAAGCTTCTGGAAAGTTCTTTAACTACAAGATGGAAGAGGGCAGCTCCGTTAGTGAGCATGTGCTTAAGATGTCTGGGCACGCTAATAAGCTCCATAGCTTGGGCATAATAATTCCCAATGCGTTGGGGATTCACCGTGTCCTCCAATCACTACCACCAAGTTACAAGAACTTTGTGCTGAACTACAACATGCAGCGCATGGATAAGACGTTGCCAGAACTCTTCTCTATGTTGAAGTCCACGGAAGTGGAGATCAAGAAAGAGCAAGAAGTGTTGATGGTCAATAAGACCACCAATTTCAAGAATCAAGGCAAGCCTAAGAAAATGGGTAACTTCAAGAAGGGCAGTAAGAAAGCTACCGCATCGAAGAAGAAGACCAAGGCATGGCCTAAGCCTGATACTGAGTGCTTTTACTGCAAGGGAGAAGGTCACTGGAAGCGGATTTTCCCTAAGTACTTGGCGGATCTGAAGAATGGCAACATCAAGAAGAAAGGTATATCCGTTATACATGTTATTGATGTGTATCTTACCAGTAGTCATAGTAGTGCCTGGGTATTGATACTAGTTCGATTGCTCATATTTGTAACTCGAAACAGGTGCTGCTGAATAGATGGAAACTAGCAAAGAACGAGGTGACGATGCGCATTGGAAATGGATCAAAGGTTGATGTGATCGCGGTAGGCACACTACCTCTTCATCTACCATCGAGATTAGTTTAATAATTGTTATTTGGTGCATGTTTTGAGCATGAACATCATATCCGGATCATGTTCATTGCGAGACGGTTACTTGTTTAAGTCCGAGAATAATGGTTGTTCGATTTATAAGAGTAATATGTTTTATGCACATGCACCTTTGTTAGATGGTCTATTCTTGTTGAATCTCGATTGTAGTAATACACATGTTAATAACATTGAAGCTAAACGTTTGAAATTAAGCGATAACTCGACCTATATGTGGCACTGTCGTCTTGGTCACATCGGAGTGGAGCATATGAAGAAACTCCATTCTGATGGACTTCTTGAATCACTTGATTTCGAATCACTTGAAAGATGCGAAGCATATCTGATGGGTAAAATGATCAAGACTCCATTTTCTGGTATGATGGAGCGAGCTACGGACTTGTTGGAAATCATACATACCAATGTGTGTGGCCCGATGAGTGTAGCATCGCGCGGTGGTTATCGTTATGTTCTTACTTTCACGGATGACTTGAGTAGATATGGGTATATCTATTTCATGAAACATAAGTCCGAAACTTTCGAAAAGTTTAAGGAATTTCAAAGTGAAGTGGAGAATCAACATAACAAGAAGATTAAGTTTCTACGATCTGATCGTGGAGGTGAATATCTAAGTTACGAGTTCGGCGAGCATTCAAAGAAATGTGTAATACTTTCACAAATAACACCGCCGGGAACACCACAACATAATGGTGTGTTCGAACTTTTTAATCGAACTCTCTTAGATATGGTTCGTTCTATGATGTCACTTATAGATTTACCTTTGTCATTTTGGGGTTATGCATTAGAAACCGCCGCATTCACTTTAAATAGGGCACCATCTAAATCCGTTGAAATGACACCGTATGAATTATGGTTTGGGAAGAAACCTAAATTGGCGTTCCTTAAAGTTTGGGGTTGTGAAGCTTATGTAAAGAAGTTACAGCCCGACAAGCTTGAATCCAAAGCGTAAAAATGCGTCTTCATAGGATACCGGAAGGAAACTACTGGGTATATCTTCTATCATAGATCCGAAGGCAAAATCTTCGTTGCCAAGAATGGATCCTTTCTAGAGAAGGAGTTTCTCTCGAAAGAAGTGACTATAAGGAAAGTAGAACTTGACGAGGTTGTCGAACCTTCTCTCGGATTTGAGAGTAGCGCAGCACCGAAAGAAGTTCATGTGGCGCCTACACCAATAGGAGAGGAAGCTAATGATAAAGATCATATAACTTCGGTTGAATTTACTATGAAACCTCGTAGGTCGACGAGGACTCGTACCACTCCCGATTGGTACGATCCAGTTATCAGTGTCATGTTGGTGGACGACACCGACGACCCTGCGACATATGAGGAAGCAATGATGAGCCCAGATTCCAATAAATGGCAATAAGCCATGAAATCTGAGATTGGATCCATGTACGAAAACCAAGTATGGACTTTGGTGGACTTACCGGATGGCCGGAAGGCTGTCGAGAACAAATGGATTTTCAAGAAGAAAACAGATGCTAATGGTAATGTAACCTTCTATAAAGCTCTACTTGTCGCAAAAGGGTTTCGACAAATTCAAGGAGTTGACTACGATGAGATTTTCTCACCGGTAGAGAAGCTAAAGTCTGTGAGGATTTTGTTAGCAATCGCTGCATATTATGATTACGAGATATGGCAGATGGATGTCAAAACAACGTTCCTCGATGGAGACATTGATGAAGAGTTGTATATGGTACAACCCAAAGGTTTTGTCGATCCTAAACATGCTAACAGGGTATGAAAACTTCAACGGTCCATTTATGGATTGAATCAAGCATCACGAAGTTGGAATCAACGTTTTGATAAGGTGATCAAAAGTTTTGGTTTTATACAAACTTATGGAGAAGCTTGTATTTACAAGAAAGTGAGTGGGATCTCTATAGCATTCATAGTACTATATGTGGATGACATATTGTTGATTGGGAATGATATAAACCTTCTTAAAAGTGTCAAGGATTATTTGAATAATAGTTTTTCAATGAAGGATCTTGGCGAAGCTTCTTACATATTAGGCATAAAGATTTATAGAGATAGATCAAGACGCCTAATATCATTGTCACAGAGTACATATTTGGACAAAATTATAAAGAGGTTTGGAATGGAAGATAGCAAGAAAGGGTTCTTGCCCATGTTGCCCAATACGACCTTGAGTAAAACTCAAAGTCCTGCTACGACAGAAGATAGAGAGAGAATGGGTAAGACTCCCTATACCTCAGCCATAGGATCTATCATGTATGCCATGCTATGTACTAGACCCGACATTGCATATGATGTTAGTTTGACTAGCAGATATCAAAGTTATCCTGGGGTGGATCATTGGACAGTGGTCAAAAACATCCTTAAGTACTTGAGAAGAACTAAGGATGTGGTTCTTTCTTATGGAGGTGATGAACAGCTCATTGTTAATGGTTACACCGATGCTAGTTGAAATACCGATCCGGATGATTCTAAATCTCAATCTGGATACGTATTGACTTTGAATGGTGCAACAATGAACTGGAGGAGTGCAAAGCAAAGCGTTGTGGAGAGATTTTCAACTGAATCGGAATACATAGTTGCTTTGGAGGCTTCACAAGAGACAATATGTATGAAGGAGTTCATTGCAGAGCTCGGTGTGGTTCCCAGTGCGCTGGACCCAATGTCTATCTACTGTGATAACATGGGCGACATAGCCAATGCGCAAGAACCAAGGTCACACAAGAAGCTGAAGCATATCAAGCTGTGTTTTCATGCTATTCAAGAGCATATCCAAGATGGTGACATAAAGATTTGCAAAGTACATACAGATCTGAATGTGGTGGATCCGTTGACTAAACCTCTCCCGAGGGCAAAACATGACCAGCACCAAACCGCCATGGGTGTTCGGTATATTACCATGTAATCTAGATTAGTTGACTCTAGTGCAAGTGGGAGACTGTTGGAGATATGCCCTAGAGGCAATAATAAAAGTAGTTATTATTATATCTTTGTGTTTATGATAAATGTTTACATTCATGCTATAATAGTATTAACCGGAAACATTAATACTTGTGTGATTTGTAAACACATTAGAGTCCCTAGTAAAGCCTCTTTATAATACTAGCTTGTTGGTTGATAGATGATCATGGTTTTCTGATCATGAACATTGAGATGTTATTAACAACAAGATCATATCATTAGGAGAATGGTGTGATGGACATACTCCTATAGATAAGCGTAGCATAACGATTAAGTCATTTCATTAGTTTGTTTGCTATAAGATTTCTGATACATAGTAACCTGATTCCTTCGACCATGAGATCATGCTAATCACCATCACCAGATGGATGCTTTGATGACATCAAACACCACTTCATAACTAGGTGGCTATAAAGATGGCATTGAGTATTCGGGAAGTATGTGTTGAGGCACATGGATCAAGAGTGGGATTTGTCCATCCATATGACAGATAGATATACTCTGGGCCCTCTCGGTGGAATGTCATCAAATTAGCTTGCAAGCATGTGACTGTCTCACAAGGGATCACATATCACAGTAACGAGTAAAGAGTACTTATCGGTAACGAGGTTGAACTAGGTATGCAGAGATACCGACGACCAGACCTCGAATAAGTAAAATATCGCAAGACAAAGGGAAATTGGTATCGTATGTAAATGGTTCATTCGATCGCAAAGTAATCGTAGAAATATGTGGGAACCATATGAATTTCTAGATTCGTCTATTGGTTATTGATCGGAGAAGAGTCTCGGTCATGTCTGCATATTTCACGAACCGTAGGGAGACACACTTAAGGATTCGATGTCGTTTAGTAGATATGGAATGTAAT
The DNA here is from genome assembly GCA_023614405.1 of Avena insularis. NCBI lineage: Eukaryota > Viridiplantae > Streptophyta > Magnoliopsida > Poales > Poaceae > Avena > Avena insularis. Next base: position 4,732,304 of record CM042689.1, read on the forward strand.
TAGGAAGACCAAATGTTGTTCGGAGTCTCGGATGGGATCCAGGATATCATGAGGAGATCCGAAATGGTCCGAAGAATAAGATTCATATAAGGAAAGTCCAATTCCGGAGTTCAGGAATGATTCCAGTGATTTCACTGGAATGATCTAGAAGGGTCAGATGAACCACAAGTATAGGGGGTGTATCGTAGTACTTTCGATAAATAGGAGTGTCGATCCCAACGAGGAGCAGAAGGTGTTGACTAGTGGTATGGAGCAGGAAATCTCTGTAAATACTTAGCAAACGGATTTTTAGGGGTTTTCTGATAAAGCAAAGAAATAAAGTGCAAGTAATAAAGACAACGAACAATTGCAGCAAGTGGCCCAATCCTTTCTTAGCAAGGACAAGCCGGTGGAAATACTTATAAGGACCAAACGTTCTCGAGGACACATGGAAATCTTGTCAAGTGCTTTCGCTTCAAATAGCTGAGTAGTCTTCTTTGGTGTTGTAAGTGTTGTATGGGTGAACCTGTAGTAATGTACCGACCTTACTTGGACTAATACAAACTTGTGATTAAACCCCCTGCAAGCATCCGCAACTACAGGAAAGAAATTAACATACAAACCTAACCATAACCTTAAACTCTGAGATCCTACGCTCCCTTGTGCAATGGTGTCCTAACGGGGGTTCAGGTTTCTGTCACTCCGGCAACCCCACAATTAGTAGCCAAATACACAATGCATTCCCCTAGGCCCATAAATGGTGAAGTATCATGTAGTCGATGTTCACATGACACCACTAGAAGAATAGCACCACAACTTAAATACTAAACCATTGAATAATATCTCAACACAAATCCACTACTAACAACATGACTGCTCCCATGTCCTCAAGAACTAAACGAACTACTCACAAGACATCATATGGATCAAGATCAAAGATGATATGGTGATGGATAACAATCTGAACATAAACAATAATCCAATGGTTCCACTCCCAAGCATCAACTACAATAGTAAACAACACCGGGAACTATGCAAGTATTCAACACAATTGTTACATCGGGGTGGAGTGGTGATGATGGTGCTGGTGGAGATGATGGTGTGGATGATGATGATCCCGATGAAGTCTAGCTTGATGATGGTGTTGATGGCGACGATCTCCCCTCTCCGGGAAGGAATTTCCCCGACAGAAATCTGTCTTTTGGAGAGCTCTTTCTCTCTCGGTGTTTTCCGCCCTGCAGAGGCGGTGGAATCTTTCTGTGGTTGCTCCCCGTGTGTTAGGGTTTCGAGGAGAAGATGTAGGCAAGAGGGCGGATCCAGAGGTGGGCCAGGTGGGCCACACCCCCTATAGGCATGGCCTAGGGGTGGCCCACGCCTAGGGGGAGGGGGTGGGCCCCCTGTGACCCATCTCCGCCTCCCCTTCGGGCTTTCTTCGTCTTCTGGGAAAATATGATTTTCCATAGTTTTTCTAGTATTTTTCTAATCTTCACGAAATTGCATCAAAACGCCTCTTTTTCCATCAAAATCCAGACTCTGGCAGTTCATCCTCCAAGAATCATCCAACATGCAAAAACAGATGAAAAGACATAAGTAACACCTCTTAATATTAAATATATCAAAGAATAGAGGAAAATTATGATATAGAATGGTGATGCAAATTGGACGTATCAACTCCCCACAAGCTTAGACCTTTGCTTGTCCCCAAGTGAAAACTGAGATCAGTAAACATGTCCGAGGTTTATGGAGTGAAGTGACGATAAAAGAATACGGACAAGAAGCATCACACTTACAATTACACAACTCATAGAAGAAAGCAACTCACCATTATATAACTTAGATTGCAACAAGTAGAGGAGTCACTATAGAGATGCATAAATATAAATCATAATTGGAATTGGCAAACTTTATTCTTGGTCAGAGAACAACTGGCAAATAGTTTCACAAAAAGCTTTTGTAAAAGTTTTCACAACAAGTGTACTCTTTGCTCAAACATAAAAGGTTTTTCACAATGATGGCTTTCAAAGTAATACTCAATAGATAAGAGTCTTGTGCAAACAAGGAAGATAAAGACCATGATTGAATAAATCATCATATGAATGCTTGAAACACAACAACTCAAATTCTTGCTAGAGATAGAGAGGAAATAGGTTTACTGACTCAACTTAGAAATAGGATAAAGGCCCTTCATAGAGGGAATAGGGATTTCAAGTTCATAAAGAGCTTCCAAAAGATTATGGTACTTACTAGCTTTGAGCCCTCATTGCCCCTATCATAAGCATCTTGAGGTGATTAAGGTTAAAGTGAACAAAAATGGAGTATATGCTTGACGAAATATAAGTTGGCAATCTCATGTCCCTTGAGTACGAGGGCCGCTCCTCATGCTACTCAACTTTAGTTACCGGTAAGTTCTTGTCATTGTAAGTACATGTGTATCATAAAGAACCACCAACAGGGTACCCCTTGCACATGATACATGAGCTATCCCGTAATCAAAATGACAAGGCAAGCAGACAGTGAGTGATAGCGCTTGACTAGGTGGAAGAGTTGAAGTAGATTCCCCAGTAACAACACCATAAAGCTTGATGGAGCCTGGTGTTTGACGTGGAAGCGCTTCGTTGGAAACCCCAAGAGCAAGGTGTGAAGCAGCAAGCAGCAAGTCTTCCCTCAGTAGAGACCGACGTTATCGAACTAGAAGGAGGAAGGAAACGTCACACAGGTGTTGCAAACAACGTGGAGACCTGCATAACACAAACTCAAGACTTTGCCCCAACGAATCAGTGAGGTTGTCAAGCTCACCGGTTTGCTGTAACAAAGGATTAAACGTATGGTGTGGAAGGTAATGGTTTGCAGCAAGTAAACAAGTAACAGTGGAAGACGTATCAATGGTAAATATTGGACCGGGGTCCATAGTTCACTAGAGGTGCTCTCCTTAGATAAACAACATGGCATGAAGGGTAAACAAATTACAGCGGGGCAATTGACAGGAACTGAGCAAGGCATAACAATGCAATTACTAGCCAGAAAGATCATATGAAGTTGATTGGGCAATACAACAATATACATAGATCGTAATCCAACTGCATCTATGACTAGAAGTCCACCTTCAGGTTATCATCCGAACCCCCTCCAGTATTAAGTTGCAAGCAACAGACAACTGCTTTAAGCAAAGTGTGTAAGGTAAACAGTCCACATGTTCCATGAACAAGAGACCATTGTTTTCTCCCTAGTAGCAACAACACATCTACAACCTAAGAGATTATTGTCACTTCCCTTGGAAACTAGAGGCATGAACCCACTATCGAGCATAAATACTCCCTCTTGGAGTCACTAGCAACTACTTGGCCAAGATAACCACTAGCAACGGAGAGCATGCAAGATCACAAACAACACAGACATGATAGAATCATAAAGATAGAACCATTAATCAAACTAACATAATAATCTCAATATCCATCAGATCCTCACAAACACAACATGCATGATTACAAACAGATCAGATCTTGATCATGAACGGAGCTCACAAGATCTATACATGAAAGCACAAAGGAGGAGATACAACCATCTAGCTACTACATGGACCCATAGTCCACGGTGGAACTACTCACAAATCATATCGGAGAGAAGGCCTCCGGGATGATCTCCCCTCCGGCAGGGTGCCAGGAAGAGCTTCAGATCCCCCGATCTAGGGACGATGGTGGCGGCGGCTACAGACGGTTATAGGCGAAGGGGGAGACCGAGGCAGCCGCCAGAGCGGCGAAACCCTAGCCAGACGCGGGGTAGGGCCCACCCGCGCCTGGGGGGGTCTGGCCCCTCTGGCCGGCCCCTCGGGCTCTCCACTGGACTTCTTGTTCCCCACGGAAAGATATTGACTTTGTCCTTCGTCCCGTCCAATTCCGAGAATATTTCTTTACTAACTTTTCTGAAACCAAAAACAGCAGAAAACAGGCATCTGACACTGTTGCAACTTGTTAATAGGTTAGTAACAGAAAACATATAAAAATCACCTCAAAGTGTGGACAAGTAAAGCAAAGTAGATACTAAACAAGCATGGAGCATCAAAAATTATAGATACGTTTCCAACGTATCAGCATCCCCAATCTTAACTCATGCTCGTCCTCGAGTAGGTAAGTGATAAAAGAATAATTTTTGAGGTGACATGCACCCTCACAATAAAGATCCAACCATTTGCAAGTATTAAAAGCTTGGATCAAAGAACTCTAAACATGTGCATGAAAGATGGAGTTCTAACAATATGACATAGTAACTATGCATGCAACATGACAAGATACAAACAAAGATCATGAATAATATGCATTGAAAAACGTTTGTTTGTTTCACATGCAGAAAACATAGCATAGTGGCAATCAGCTTGTCCCTCATAGAGTAGCAATATAATGTATAGGACACCTGCAAAGTTCACAAGGGTGACTAGAAACAAGTAGCACAAGAACAAGTAATAACATAATATGCATCAATTAATAAGCTTTGGAACACTGCACACAGAACGACAACTATGCTCTCTTAATGGTGACTAAAGGTAGAAGGTGGAGACTCAATAGTGGTGGAAGAAAGGCCTTTTTTTAAAGGAAGCATGGATTTCAAGTTTCAAAAAGAGCTTCCAAAAATCATGGTACTTGTTAGCTTTCAGCCCTCATTGCCCGTATCATAAGCATCTTGAAGTGATTAAGGTTAAAGTGAACAAACTAGGGAGTATATGCTTGACGAAGTATAAGCTGGCAATCTCAAGTCCCTTGAATATGAGGGCCACACCTCATGCTACTCAACTTAGGGCCCAGGTGTAACATCCCAGCAATAGAGCTTAAAAATAACCTGAACCCAGATGTGTGCATTGCATTCATGCATAGAAAATCCGAATAGTTTTCGCGCTTTTAAAACAGAACTTGTCAAATTGAATGAAGCTTCTCTTAGCTTGATGGAATTGAAGTAGATCATCAAGTTGACTGCAATAAGTTTCAATAAGACCTTTGTTAAAACCTTATTTTGGGTAAGGGATATTTGATCTAAGGGTAGATCAAATGTACTATAAGTTAAACCTTAATACAATGTGAATTATACTTGATCATTAGGTGATCATATTATAGTATTCATTATAATCACTCATGAGTACCAAGTTAGAGGATATAACACCAAATATGAATTTAACAACTATATCTTAATCTCATCTGCATATACCCTGAGTATCATGGTAATATTTAACCCTACTTCTTAAGTAAGATTGAGTAGGAAAGAAACTAAGTTTAGATCATGCACCTATACCTTTCTTTCCATATCAATCCTTATCATCCCTATTGAGTTATATTTCAATATCTGTTGTTCATTAATGTTGAGGAATCAACTACACCAGATCTCAATCTATCAACTCTTGACCATATCATAGTTTATACTTAAAGTGCCTATACATAAACAATTAAGAAGAGGTAGATAGTGATGTTAGCTTTAGAAATCATCTATAGGATGGGAAATATTGAAAAGAATCCAATCAACAGGATAATTGATAAAGTTAAATTCCTCCTAGATAAATATAAGAACTATTTATATTATCTAATCCTATGGTAGTAAAGAAGCTTACAAAGATGAATACTAAAGATAGTTACCAGGAGTAGTCCTATTGGATCAAGTAGGTATAGTCAATGAATTATATCTCTTAATCCAATAGAACTAAACAAAAGATAATTATCATACAACTGCAATGTTGTATGGATGGAAGCCTTGATTAGCTAACTGGAAACCTAAACCATAAAGGATCACAAGATTATAATGATCAATCCTTACTCACCAAGATTGAGTACTTATGTCACGTATAAGTGGTATTGGTGGATAAAACATGATTGAAACCCTAGTAGAGATAAGTTATCCTAGAGAAGTCATTACAAACCATGTAAATATGATTTAGGATTGGAGTGTGAGTTATTGGAGTAAAGTGAAACTAAGATGATATTATTCAATTAAAGCTAGTATAGCATAGAGTTATAGAAGTAGTGTTATTCATCTTAAGGGATAGTCAACTTTAGAGAAAGGTAGTTGGATGCATACAACTATTAGAGAAATATTAGTTATGGAGGATTAAGGAAGGTTATGAGTGGAGTTTGAAAGAACTACTTGCTAGATTGAAGATTTTCAATAGTAGTATAGTGGGTATAATCAAGCAAGGATATAAGAAAACTATGAAATGCTTTAGTATCAAACTCATTGGATTCATCCATGAGTTTAGAAGGTTAATCAGTGATTGAGAATAGTACTATGAAGTAAAACTCATCATGTTAATCATGATGATAGATAGAAAAAGGTAGTATATCTAGGAAAGGAATTCTTTAATAAGAAGTCTAGAATTATGAATTATGGAAGATAGTAATTATTGGTAAACAACCAACTTTAAATCTTAAGCCAAACATAATATCCATTTCATGTGATTGATCTATCATCTTATATTCATCTCACTTTATAGAAATATTTTTCAAGAGCAAATCACATAAGCACATCTCTGTTAATTCCAACCATCATAACTATATGTGCTTAAGTATATCTTTATCAATTCCTTTCTATAAAACATTCAAGAAATAACTTTCAAGTACTAAAGGTGATGTCAACAAATATCCCAAACAGAAAACAATATGTTTAGTTATTGAATATTTAACCACATGCATAAAGGAGTCTAAGTATATTAAGAAAAACCCTAAACCCAAAGGTAAATAATCATAATTTAAAATCCCAAACCTCTTTATTTATCATAATAAAATAGATACATTGTCATTTTCCAAATTAATGGAAGTAGTAAGAACCATATTAATTTATTTCATATTTCATGCAACAAATAATGATATAGGATCATTATACATATAAAAAATTATATTCAAACTCTGAGCCAACTAGAGTCAAGTCTTATAAACAAATAAGAATACATCATTCAAGAAATCCATAATTAAAAGAAGAGAGAAAAATAATAAGAAAAGTTTCTACAAATTATTAAAAAGGGGTCCATATTGAGTAAATAAAATAAATACAAAAATATTATATAATAAAAGTTCACAAATGATACTAAATATACTTTAGTATTATTGCAATTATCCAGCAAATAAATCCTACCAAGAAAAGTTCAAAATATAAATCAAATTCAAATCTGAAAAGGAAAACAGAAAATAGGAAAAGGTAAAACAAATAAAAAACCAAATCTGGCCATAGCCCAACCTTACCTGCTTACCTAACGCCCCTGTGCAGCCCACAATAGCCCAACAACCAGCCCAACTCGTTTCCATCTGTGACTGACAAGTGGGACCAAAGGAGGACCGCGGGTTGAGCTGAAAGAATTGCCAGGGGGTTATCCGCAAAAGTTACATCATCGTCATCCTCACGCACATAGGCAACATTGAGGAGCTCGCCATTGATGTCTTGCCATTGTCACCAGGGCGCCAAGATGCTCGCCGTCGTTCCAGAGGGGGATAAGAAGGCCACCGCAACGCCCTGCCTCAATCCCTATCCCCAATTCCTCCTTATCCTCTCAGATGCGAATGGGACCAAAACCCTAGCTCACCGGAGCCACCCCTCGTCGTCAAACCACATCTCCCCACACCCTTCCAATCAGCCATGGAGAAGCGCCGTCCTCCGTAGATCCTTTGAGAGAAATCCGGCATCAAGGGGAGCACTGGAGTGGACGAATTTAGCCGTTATTCTTCGCGACAGTTTGTCGGAAATCTTGTCAGGAAGCTCGCCTCCGACCGCGCTTGTCCTCACCGACCCCTCTATCATCATCAGTGTGAGTTCCTGAACCTTCCAGTATCCTTGAATCGCCTTATCTCAATGTAAATCGTCATCTCACCGTGTGCCATCGTCAGCCACCGTCGGAGCTCGTCGGAGCTGAGGCTCCGATGACCATTTCCGAGCGGCGCCGCCACTTTAGGACTCAGCACGTTGCACCGATTCGAACTAGGTTCATTTCGTTTGCTAGGACGTAGTAGATCATCGCCGGCGACCAACCATTGATGGCGGTGGTGGTGCTGACGCCATCGCTACATCACGCCGACGTCACCCTGGACCCAGTCAGCTAGTTTGACTAGTCTTTGTCTCGCGTAGCTGATGACATGGCCTTGGGCCCATGTGTCATCCACTAGGAGTAGAGAGAAGGTCAGTAACAAATGCATTTTCTTTAACCAGTGTGCTGAGGTGGCCACTGGCTCACTAGTCATTGACCGAGGCTAGATTGAGATGCGGTGTAAAAAGTATTTCCTGTTTAAGAAATAGATAAAATGTTATAAACTTAATTATTAATATTCCAGAAATCAAATAAATGCTTAAATCTTGTTTAATTAATAACTTTTGATTTATAATTTAGAAAAATGTGTATAATATATGAAAATTTTCAGAAAAATAAAATCTACAACTTAAAATTATTATCCAAAATTATTATGATGATTATTTAAATAAATATTATTTAATAAAAGTCTAAAAGTAATAAAACTTGTTAATTCATTTTTTAATAATGGAAAATTTTAATAATATAAATAAAATACCAAAAATCTTAGAAAAATAAAAAATTATAATGTGAAACCATAATCATGTATTATTATTTCACTTAATTAAGTATTCATTATTTATTAAGTAATTATAAAGTAATAAGAATTATAAAAATCATATCTTATTATTTATAAATCACAAAAATAAATGTAATATACCAAAATGATCACAAAAATAGTATCTACATGTTAAAAATCTAATAATATCCTTTTGAGTTAAATAAAAATTTAAATATTTTAATAACTCAAATTTAAACTTATTTACTTCATTAATAATTCATATAAGTATAAATAAAATTTATTAATATTTCTAAAATGAGTCAAATAAGTCTAATAAATACTATTAGTCTTAGATATTAATAATATAAGGCCATAATGGTTTAGAACATTATAAATACCCTTTTATTTAAATTATCCTCAACCTTGAGGGAAGATTATATTCTCCAAGGATTCCAATTCATGATAAAAACCTTAAAGAATAACTTGTGAATAAGTCAGATCATTCCTATCTACTTTAACCACCAGATTACAAAAACTACCACCACACTATAATAAATCCATAAGTAGTTAAGTAATATTATATTTTGGTTTATAAACTATAACCACTCATTGATAAAAGGTAAATGATACCACTCCATTATAAAAATCAAGAAAACACTACCCTAAGTAAAAGGATAACCAATTTAAGGAAACATTCCAAATACACAAGATACGAATGTTATAGGTATTATACTTTCAAAATTATCTATAATTTAAAGTTAACTTTAGTCTCCAAAAATCTAAATATAACACAATAAACATTACTATATGTTTTATAGTTAACTTTGGTCTGAAGTAGTTAAGTTATAAAAACATCTCAAAACTAAACCATTCGAGCAAACATAAATAACAGCTACCCAACTCAACTAACCCCAAAGCTTGTTTAAACCCTGGAAGAAAAGCCTTTTCTTCGAAGGTTATTCTTTTTGCCACTTCAAACAAGAACTCTTATATGAGCAATTTTTACTAGTAATTCATAAGTATATATTTTATTGCTACATATGTGTTGCTCACAACCACTTATAAGCTCTAATAGAAGCACAAATGTGAAACTTATCTAAAAGGACCACACATTCCAAAGTAACCATTTCTGGAATCCAAACCCTAGGACAACGTTATTCCTGGGATTTGTGTTTAGAACATGCATCACATTACTTATGCATAAAAGCATATTGCTTCTTTAAACATTAGTCCTTACCGGACCAATGATGCTGATTTCAGATTTTGGATCTTATACTGACTCGAAGACCGTGAGTGCATAGTCTTGCAATCACAAAAGGCAAGTTCACACTTGCTCATGTCCTTTGTTTATTTTCTGTAAAGTATTTTACAAATCCAGTGTTTTCATCACCTGCATTTGAAAAAGGTCAGAAAACATTATTTTCAATAATAATGTGAACTATTGGTTACTGATCCAGGGTGATCAGTTAATCTATTAAATCTAACAGTTGGAATACCACTGTTCAGAACTATATCACCTAGGACTTAACAACCAATGTCGCCAGTGATTCTTGCGACGTATATTACGTGTTGACCATGAGATTTGGAATGGGACGGAGAAGTCAGCTGTATATTCTTCCTCTCGCATGAAACCAGATGTGCAGGTCGTGGCTGTTATCCTCGAAGCATGCATATTAATTGGTAATTTGTAGAGGATATGCAGCATATGGGTGGGAACCCTCATCGCCCCACGATAGTTCTGGCATCTAACGGTTTGTACAAACCATTGCCGTAATACATTATGTGGGCATGGTGTACACCAAGGAGGCATGCGAGGTCGCGAAGGGGGTAGTGATTCGCTTGGATCATCTTCTGGGCCCCACATCATGGAATTATGGACGGGAAAAAGCTGCCCGGTTGTGCAACAAAGAGTTGATCTCTCAGGGGTAAAGTAACGCACCTCTGCGGAGTGTAAGAACTGTAACTTGTTACTCCCTGTTCCAGGAAGGAGCTGTGAACGCGGCGGGAAAGGAACTCCATGAAAGTTCTGGTAAACCCGTGAAGGCTGATGGACATAGCTTTTCAGAATAAAAGCAACCTTTGAAGAAATGTTTATGAAAACTTGTATTGCCTACAACCTATGGTCTGTGGTTGTAGTTATAGTGCATCAAACACTCCTTTTCTAGTGAATTTGCTGAGTACGCTCGTACTCAAAGTATCTTCTTAACCCTTGCTAGATTCTGAAGTTGGAATAGAAAACAACCACATCAAGTTATGCTCCAGGACTTATCATGCCCAGCTAAAGCTCTTCAATGAAGACAAGGAAGTCAACATATACCTCAACTCAAGTGAAGACGAATTTACTGATTAGATAGGAATATAATCTCTAGCCAAAGCACCTATTTCTATAGTGCGTTGCAATAGTAGCAATGCCAACCTCTTAGCCAGAGTACTAGACTTAATAGTATACTAGTTCTTGCGTTGTTTATCTTTGATTCTTCTCAGTATGAAGTTCTTTCTCTCTCTTTAACCTAGAGTGTTCTCTGGATCTTATGTAAAGAGTGAGTTATAACCTTTAGCCATGTATTGGACCCGCTGTGTTTCTATTGTGCCATTCTGAGGGATGTAATACTAGTGAACGATGTTTCATTGGTGTTATGTCTATGACTATAGTATACTACATCATGCAGTGGTATGCTGGGTCACCACACTAGGCAAGTTCTTGTCACTATAAGTATTTTCATATCATTGAGAACCGCCAACGGGGTACAGGAGCTTTCCCATAACCAAAATGACAAGGCAAGCAGACAATGAGCATCTCAGCAATTCTTCTTATGTACCATGGGAATATGGTGCTTTTTTCTCTCTTTTCTCTTTTCTCAATGTGTCTCTCTTTTTTTATAAGAACAATGCTTCATAGATGTCACTATGGTGCTGCTGCTGAAAGGAATATGCCCGAGAGGCAATAATAAATTGGTTATTATTGTATTCCTTATTTATGATAAATGTTTATTTTGCATGCTATAATTGTATTAATACAGAAACATTAATACATGTGTGTTTAATAAACAAACATGAAGTTCCTAGTTATGCCTCTCTCATAAACTAGCTCGTTGATTAACAAGATGATCAAGGTTTCCTGATCATGGACATTGGATGTTGTTAATAACGAGGTCACAACATTAGTGTAATGGTGTGATGAACATTCATCCGAAGTATAGCATTACGATCAAAGTCATTGAGTTTATATTGATATAACAACTTACGAAGTGATCCTAAACCTTAGACCATGAGATCATGTCAATCACTAACACCGGAAGAGTTTCTTGATAACATCAAACGTCACACCGTAACTGGGTGATTATAAAGATGGGTTCAGAACTACTAAAGTGTTATGTTGAGGCCCATGGATCGATAGTGGAATTTCTTCATCCCGATGACGGATAGATATGCTCTGGGCCCTCTCGGTGATATCACATTGATTAGCTTGCAAGCAAGTGATTTGATCACTAGAATGTTATATCACGGGAACAAGAAAAGATTACATGTCGGTAACGAGATCAAACTAGGTATGGGGATACCGATGATCGAATCTCGTACATGTAATATATCGCGAGACAAAGGGATTGAGTTACATGCGTATCAAAAGTATAGCATTACGATCAAAGTCATTGAGTTTATATTGCTATAACAACTTATGAAGTGATCCTAATCCTTAGACCATGATATCATGTCAATCACTAACACCGGAAGAGTTTCTTGATAACATCAAACGTCACACCGTAACTGGGTGATTATAAAGATGGGTTCAGAACTGCTAAAGTGTTATGTTGAGGCCCATGGATCGAGAGTGGAATTTGTTCATCCCGATGACGGATAGATATGCTATGGGCCCTCTCGGTGATATCGCATTGATTAGCTTGCAAGCAAGTGATTTGATCACTAGAATGTTATATCACGGGATTGAGAAAAGATTACATGTCGGTAACGAGATCAAACTAGGTATGGGGATACCGATGATCTAATCTCGTACATGTCATATATCGTGAGACAAAGGGATTGAGTTACATGCGTATAAGGTTCACACGATCACATGGTCTCGGATCAGCGAGATACATGTTCTCAGTGGCTTTTTCTAGAAGGATTTGTTTCTTCCGCTGCTTCGCTGGAGCAAGGGCGCGGAGGTTGTCGGGGTACCCGGACGTGTGTGCGATCACGGATGCACCACTGCTTTGCGGTGCTGTACTTGATGGTGCTGGACCGGTTGGACCAGATGGACTTCATCATGATCTTGAGATCAGCAAGCGTTCATCTACATCATCCACGAGTACAACCTCGTTAACACTATTAGGTCTTCAAGGGTATGTATTCTATGGATGTATATCCACCCGTTGCTTGTATCTAGTATATAGATCTTGGTACGTAGTTGTTCCCATCGTAGGAATTTTTTTGTTTTCTATGCTGTGAACCCTACAGTGGTATTAGAGCCGGATCTATGTGTAGATGCTTTGCACGGGTAGTACACATATGAGTATGTGGGCGATGATGATCATTTTCTTGCTTCTTAGTTGTACTTTGGATATTGGTGGCATAGTGGGATGAAGCGGTCCGGACAAACTTTACATGTCCTCACACATGAGACCTGTTCCACGCTTGACATGCAACTGGTTTTGCATAAGTGGCTAGCGGGTGTCTGTCTCTCCTACTATAGTCAATATCTAATTTGCAACGAGTTGTCAACAATTTGGTTATCCTTGTTGTGGTTCATGTTCGTATGTAAGAACGGTTCTATCTTCGAAAGCCCTAATCCATGTAAAACTTGCAATGGATAAATTAGAGGCGTCTAGTTTAGATTGTTGCTGGGCTAGTTTTATGATATGGTGATGTTGTAAGTAGAAGTATGAGATGATACTCTTACAACACACAAAACGTGTAGCTTCCATAGACCTTGGCCTTACACATAGAGGTATGATAGAGATCATACCACGGTGCACATGATGGAGATCATACGCGGGAACCATATCATTTCACTTACAAACATGTGATGTTTGATTGCATCTTATATTGCTTGTTTGGCGTTTTATTAGCATAATAAGATGATCACTCATTTAGATATCAAGATAAAAATATGTTCTTCCTTAAGTATGCACCGACAATGTTTCGTCGCTTCAAGACATCACGTGATGATCGGGTGTACTTGAATCCACGAGCATATCTTGGGTGTAAGACAGTTACACACGCAAATACTAAGGTTCTTACTTGGCGAGCCTAGCATGTACAAACATGGCCTCGGAACACGGACCGAAAGGTTAAGCATGAGTCATATGTTTTGATATGATGACCATATGGATGCTCGCCTTTGAAGCTACACCGACTCACGTGATGATCGGACTTGGTGTAGTGGATTTGCTTCATGTAATCACCAAAAAGGCACGAGGGATGTCGTTTTTGAGTGGGAATTCATTTCTAATTTGGATTAGTAGAACTCAATTTATCATAAATTAAATCAAAGTGAATTTTCATAATTTGTTGTAGTCATTGGCATTCGTTCACCACCTTATGATTAGTTGTAATTGAGATAATAGAACTATAGAATTCTGGATATTTATTTTACAAACTGGTATCGTATTGTGTTGAGTGTCAATCTAGAGTTTAAAGTCCTAATGCAAACTTTCAGCAAACTCTATTTACTCTGTGAAATTTAATAATTGGTATTAAATCGAGAGTAACAATTCCAGTTTTAGTATCTTAAGTATCATGTTTGCCTCCATGATTCTTGATTGTTTTAATATCAAGTTTATCTAGGAGCTGAAAGAATTGTTTCAGAAACCATCATGTGTGACAGATATAACAATATCTGAAACAATGTTTTGGTTGCAATATGATAGAGTATAATGTATATTCTCATATTGGATGAGAATTTACAAAGGTTGGAGATGCTAGACATCCTAATCATCCAAAATGGTTTTGGAAAGTAACGTTATACTCACGATTCGTCTTTAAAAGCTACATTAGCTTGATCATGAAAGTTGTCATGATAAGGATGAATAGAAGATGTATGTAAAGTGTTTACTACACTAAAAGATTACTAAAGAATGGATTTTGAAAGAATGCCAATCATTTTGATGACGGTGATCTACTTCAAAGTGCAAGTCCAAAGGTATTATTATTTGAATATACACGCTTTGGACTATGTGTCATGTATATGGCGCCACTGTTGATGTTGATAGATTCTTTTAAAAGGAAAAAGAAATACTAAAAGAGAATCTATAAAATATATTTGGCAAAAAAGAAAAGATTGGAAATATCCAATTTAGGTATATGGATGATATACATGTTATGGTTGTATTCTTTGCTTGTTAAACAATGTGGTTCTTGGGTATTGGATACCGAATTGGTTGGTATGAAATTTCATACGGAATGACGCAATTCATAAACCACAATGTCCTAAGTAACTAGCAAGAGAATATGTGATGATGTTCATCGAAAACAAACAAACCGTTGCTTGTATTTCTCGTTTTCATCAAAGCTTGCCTTCAAGATTTTTTTTAATAACTGTTATTTAAATCAGGTATTATGAGAACAAAGATTGTTCAAATAATTACCGTATTCCATATAAGATGGATGATTTACAAATCTAGTTGGAGAAATCACATCCATAAAAACTAATGCTAAAATGTCACAAGACAAATGATTGAAAGATCACTTACAAAGTGACATCGCTGTTTAAATTATATTGGAAAGACAACATGAATAAACTCCATTTTCATGGATTTTTGGAGTCTTTGATTTGATCAAATGACGCTTGTGAGACTTTCCTCGGGATAATTAAAAATTCGTTCAAAGGCCAAAGAAGAACGAACGACTAAAATATTGGAATTTATACATATCGATGTATGTAGTCCATTATATGTAGTCGTAAGCGATGGATTTCAAATTCATATGCTTTCTCCAGAAATTTGAGTGAATATTCACTTAATGAGAAAGAAGTATGAAATATTTGAAAACGTTTCAAAGACTTTCAAGATGAAGTGGAAAATCATTATAACAAGAAAATAAATGGTTTATGATTTTATCATAAGGGATTTATTTGAGTTGCAAGTGTAACAAGAAAATAAATGATTTATGATTTTATCATAAAAGGATTTATTTGAGTTACAAGTTTAGCAAAAACACCTAGATTTGCATCTCCCGAAACACCATAGGAGTATGAAGTGTTTGAGATTTGTAATGAAACCTTGTTTTGACATGGTTGGATCAAAGGTATTATTTATAAAACTGCCATCATGTTTTAAAAGATTAAATCTTTAGAGACTACCGCTTTTACACTGAAAAGAGCTCCATCTTGATTCGTTGAAATGACACCATATGGGTTATGGTTTGGGGTAAAACCCAAGTTGTCATTTATTAATTTTTGGTATGCTAAACATAAGTAAGATGTTTACAACCGAAGTCGGATGAGCATGTCTTTGTAGGTTATTTCAAATAACAATTGGGTATTCCTCCATAACACCAAGGACAAAAGGGTTTGTCGCTTGAAACGTGAAGTTTCTTGAAAAAGAAGTTTTTCATAAAAGGTTAAGTGGAAGGACAATAGAACTTTAATAAGGTTAACGAACCTTAGCTATATGTGCTGAGTTGCGCAGCGCCAGAAAATGTTCCGGAGGCAACCAGAATGCTCATGGATCACGTGCCTCAAAGGTTGCGGTCACGGAGGTCTAAATTTCCTATTGAACCAAGAAGGTCGGATAAACAATCAAATGATTGAGATTTGAGAGTAAATCATTATTGTTTGACAATGATGAACGACTACAAAGAAACGATGATGGGCCCTGACTCCGTCAAATGGCTTGAAGCCATAAAATCCGTGATAGTTCCATACACGAGAAATCAAGTTTTGAACCTATCGGTCGTTTTTGGATCTATAGAGAAACAGACATGGATGTTTCACATCTATGAAATAGTCGAAATGTCGTAAAGTATTTTACGACTATGTTCAAGGAGTGGACTATGACAAGATTTGATCTTTCATAGCGATATTTAGTCTGGACGGATTAATGTAGCAACCACTACATATAATTTGGTATATGGTAGATGAATAAACAAAACAAAATTCTTCTAATAGAATGGTTACCTAGGACGTGTACAAGACACGGTCCAAAGGGTTTTGTTAAATTCAAAGGATGCTAAAAGGGCATGCAAACTTTAATGGTTGAAGTAAGCATCACGGAATTGGAATCTTCACCGTGATGAAAAATGAGTTTTTCATCAGGAGATGATGAAGATGCTTGCATTTGCAAGAAATTAAGTGGGAGCGCTGAGACATATTTCTAATACATTATATGGAGGACATCTTATTGATTAGAAATGATGTATCTTTTATTGACAAAGGTTAAGAATTTCATTTTGATGAAAGACTTAGGCAAAACCCGAATATTTAGCATCAATGTCTATAGTGGATAGACTGTGATGCTAATATGGTTGTGCCAAATGTACATATATGAGATATTGAAGGAGTTCAATATAGAAACGACAAGAAACAGTTCTTGTCGCATGGAAAGGAATTGAATCAAGATTCAAGTGCATCGACACTTGATAAGTGAAACAAGATTCAAGTGCTTTGACACTTGATGAGTGAAATCACAAGGATGTTTTGATCAATCATACCATGATATGTACACATCCAGATATGTCATATGCTCTAAGTGTTATGAGAATATACCAGAATGAATCATGGAGATATTCTTATGATCTTTTGGAAGAACTAAGAATATATTTGTGTAGAGGTGACAAACAATTACAAATAGTTCATTGTAAAGCGTTACATTGATACTAGTTTTGTCACAAGATACAAAATTAAGTTTATCTCAATTTAAACTATGGGTGTCACAATGTAATGGAAAGGAGATTCCATGAAGGATTTGGATGAATTCCAAAGTTAAGACATTGTGACGGATACTACAACAAAAGGGCTAAGTATATGACTGCTATAGTAGCAGCAAAGGAGGGCATTTGTGTCAAGTAGTTTGTTATCAAACTAAGGTGTGGTTCGCAATGGGCTAACACTAAATATATATTGTACGACAAGTATTGACATGATTTAACCCCAAGGAACTAAAGGTCTCACCAAAAGACCAAATTAATACAATGCCATCTCATTAGAGAATGAGTGATGCGTGGAGACGCAAAGACATGCAAATACACACGGACCTAAAAGCGTCAGATCCGTAGATTATGTTAACCACTTGTAGTTGCGTATATGGAACACCAGAAAGCCATAGGTGTTCAATACGCAAAGTTTCTAAACTGTATTATTGTCTCTAGTGCAAGTGGAAGACTGAAAGGAATATGCCTGAGAGGCAATAATAAAGTGGTTATTATTGTATTCCTTATTTATGATAAATGTTTATTTTGCATGCTATAATTGTATTAACATGGAAACATTAATACATGTGTGTTTAATAAATAAACATAAAGTTCCTAGTTATGCCTCTCTCATAAACTAGCTCGTTGATTAACAAGATGATCAAGGTTTCCTGATCATGGACATTGGATGTTGTTAATAACAAGGTCACAACATTAGTGTAATGGTGTGATGAACATCCATCCAAAGTATAGCATTACGATCAAAGTCATTGAGTTTATATTGCTATAACAACTTACGAAGTGATCCTAATCCTTATACCATGAGATCATGTCAATCACTAACACCGGAAGAGTTTCTTGATAACATCAAACGTCACACCGTAACTGGGTGATTATAAAGATGGGCTCAAAACTACTAAAGTGTTATGTTGAGGCCCATGGATCGAGAGTGGAATTATTCATCCCGATGACGGATAGATATGCTCTAGGCCCTCTCGGTAATATCACATTGATTAGCTTGCAAGCAAGTGATTTGATCACTAGAATGTTATATCACGGGAACGAGAAAAGAGTACATGTCGGTAACGAGATCAAACTAGGTATGGGGATACCGATGATCGAATCTCGTACATGTAATATATCGCGAGACAAAGGGATTGAGTTACATGCGTATAAGGTTCACACGATCATAGAAGTCATCGTTGAATATGTGGGAGTCAGTACGGATCTCCAGGTCCCGCTGCCGATTATTGATCTGAGAGGGGTCTCGATCTTGTCTACATTATTCGCGAACCGTAGGGTGACACACTTAAGGGATACCGACACCATTCAGAGCAAATAATATGCCAGAGAAATAAATAGGAAAGCACATGAATTTATTTCACTAGACACCGAAACTGTTTTGGTTGAAATTGCTGAAACTGGTTCTGCATGTGAAATTGAAATGTTGTAAGGGGTTTTATATGAATGTTTGTTAATTAAAGTAATTAACAAAATTCTGAATAAATAAATAAAAGAGTTTTATTTAAATGAGAGCTTGCATTAAATTTGGTGGAAATTTAATGCATGTGAGTGGATTTTTGAGTGGAGGCTTTTCATTTTGAGTGGGAGCTCTGTTGGGGATATGCTATATGGGTATCCTCATAGCATGTCACCTATCCGGATAACTCGGCGTATTGCCCTTATAGTGATTTATAGTAGGAGCAGGATTCCGCCACCGTCGTGGGATCTGAACCTGGGTAAGCTGTGTTACCTCGTACGCGTCAACCGTCCGCCTTCCCCCACGTCTCTAAACACGCACTGTGAGGACCCCTCCATGGCGTACTCGTCGGAAATACCACGACAGTTGGCGCCCACCGTGGGGCAAGAGGCGCTTCAGGCTCTTCAGCGGGCGAGGACCAAGATCTTCGCGGGAATCGGCAAAACCGTAGCCATCGGTCACGTTCTCTTCTCCGGCAACGTTCCGATCATCCCTCCCGATGAGTTCTGGATCCCGGCAAAGACGAACCCTACGTGGTGTTCGATCGTTCCTATCAGAGACATCCACCTCTTCATCGGTGAAACCGACTCGGGCACTAGTTCCCTGGGAGTCGGAGGAGCATCAAGGCCCGCACGGACCGCCTATGGGCAGGATACGTTCGTGAAAGTATCAATGTCGGATCTCTCTTCGGAGGTTGCCGGCAAAGATCGGAAAAATTCAAGGCCCACCCAAACCGCCCCTGTGCAGGATATAAAGGTGGAAGATCGCTGCAAATCCGCCGGCTTCGCCCGTGCGTCTAGACAACAGAGATCCAAGTTTGTCGGAGTGGTTACCATCTTTGATCTGGCGCGTTGCGTTCAGAGAGAGGGCAAAAAACCCCGCAATTACCTGGCCAAGTGGCTCCGTACACGAGCCGATCTGGACCACTATCCCGATGATAACGCTTTGTATCACTTCGTGGAAGGACTGCACCGTGGCACGCTTCTCCGACATTCTTTAAGACGGCAGCAAGCAATAGGGCGCCTTACCCTTGAAGAGATGGTGAGCACCATCAACAACTACGCGGAGGCTGACGCAGCAGCCCAGAAAGCACTTGCGCTCATCGACGGAGAACCTCTGATTCAGCCACCACCACCACCGCCTCCGGCCGCCATCGTTGCAGCTGCACCGCGACCTCCAGTCATCGTCGCTGCTGTTGCACCTCCACCGCCCGTCATCGAGGAAGTCCTGGCACCCTCTGACTCTGTCATTGACGCGCTTTATGCTGACTTCAGTGTAGATTCAGAGGAGATAGATTTTAGTCCAGAAGAGCTAGACTCTGCCATGCAGGAGATGGAGGAGGAGTACACGCGTGACGAGCAAGCCAACAATGTCGTCACGTCTCGAGGGGTGTTCATCACCATTGGGACGGCGATGGATGAAGATCATCCAGGACGAGCTCCGCCTAAAACGCTGGAGAAGGGGAAGGGGCCACTTATTGCTGCTGACGATGATCGCGCAAAGGTCACGCCTCCTCCGCCTAACCCAGTGCAGCAGCCGCAGGAACTCGGCACCGGCCCGAGCAACAACAACACCACAAACTTGCCGCCTCCGACATCTACGTCTGCAGCATCCCAAGTTACTCCAGCTGATAGAGTGATGTACGTCAATCTCCTCGTCGAGCCACTGACTGTTGCTCATATCCTGAACGTGACCCAGCTTGACGAGAAGCGCCAGAAGCTGCTGGAGGAAGCGCAGGCCATCACGGAGCAAGGCGCTAAGCTAGATCGAGATCTGGTCAACGCGTATAAATCCATAGAGAAAGCTAGAGCAATGGAGGCCGAGTACAAAACTTTGTTGCAGCAGCACAAGGTCAAGAAAGCTCCGGCTCGCGTCAGCAATGATCCTGGTGTGCGGCGCAACCTAGGATGGGCTCCCTCGAAGCTGGCACAAGCCAAGCCATACATTGACAGTGAAGGCAAACAGGTGATGCCCACCCCACTCCTTAACCTCGCCGTCACCAAGACCCTTCTAGAGCATGATAGATCGCCCGAGGCAGTGGAACAGGTCTATGACCTAGTAGCCAAGGCGGTGAAGCAGCAGGAAAAGGCCACCTTTCAGAGGCTTGAGTCCGACCCAGCACTTTGCCAGTCTAGCAAGTATAAGCCGCAAAGGGACAGATCTCCTATTGATGTCGGGTCCCAGACGGGTTCATCAGAACGAAGACGGAGGGATGCACGCAATAGGAAGGATGTCATCCCCATATCCTCCGACCATGGAGAAAAGGCCCGACCTCGTCGCCCATCGCCACCGCCCCGGTCCCCCCGACATCGCGAAGATTACAAGGCTCACCATCGTACGGATATGCCCCCACCAAAGCAGTGCGGCATCGTCATCCGCGACAACACGGAGCAGACCCGTCATGACGGAGAGCGCAACCAGGGACACAGGAGCAGGTCACACCATGACCCTCCACGTCCGACAAGCAACCGTGATAGGCGTGAGGCGTCACAGGAGGGTAACAGCAAGAAGGTTAATCCACCGCCACCTCCGCTTCCGTCACCACCAAGCAGTCACCATGGCAGAGGAGGCCCGCATCGTTCACGCAACCCATCCCCTGTTGACAAGAAGAAGAAGAACCCGGAGCCGTACGATGCACATTCGCGGATCGATAAGATCCACGAGGCCCGGGAAGGACCATACCTAGGACCATGTTGCTTTGGACCTGCAATACGGTCCGCAGCTTACCCCAAAGGTTTCAGGATTGACAAGACCATCAAGCCCTATGACGGCACCGCCAAGCTAGCCACATGGTTGCAGGACTACGACAACGCAGTGGAGATTGCCGGAGGCAACCCCAACGTCGCCGTCAAGTACCTCCCGTTAATGTTGGCGGGCACGGCTTGTCAATGGATCGACGACTTGCCGGAGATATCTATCTACAACTGGCTGGACATGCAAGAAGCGTTCACCAAGAACTTTGAGGGTACATACAAGCGTCCCTGCACTATGGGCGATCTACAGCGGTGTGTGCAAGAGAAAGATGAGACATTTCGCGCCTAACTCTCCCGCTGGCTAGACAAGAATAATTTCTGCGCAGGAGTGCACGCTCAGACCGCCATGGCCGCCTTCATCGATGGGTTGGAAAGGGGAACGTTGCTCCGACATAAGCTGAAGCTCTTGTAGGAAAATCACCAGCTCGACTTGAACCAGATGATTCAGTTGGCTAGTGAGTTCGCAGCTGCCGACAACGATGCTCACGGCTCCTTGCCGGCAACAGCCGTTCCAACTCAAGCTCGGAGGAACAGCAGTACAAAGAGGAAAACCTCTCCAGAAGAAAAGCAATCTACCGACATGGTCGCTATGACTTTTGTAGGACGAGGTGATGGCGGACAACATGGCTGAGGAAGAGGAGCTGGTCGTGGGCAGAAACGAGGAAGTGAAACTACCTCGGCGCCGCTCCGCGTTCCCCAAACCTACAAGGAGTACCGCGATATGCCGTGCCTCGTACACCTCAACGTCAATGGCAAGGCCACCCATACCAATCGACACTGCAAGTTCATCAACGACCTCAAGGAAGACCCGGAGTCCGGTTACAAGCAAAGTCGGAAGAACAGACCGTGAGGCAAGGGCAAGGGGAAGAAGGAGGAGGAGTCCAAGGATTCAAGTGACATGGACGAGGACGTTGACCCCAAGAACGTCGCGAAGAGCGACGACAAGGGAAAGAACCCCTTCGCAAAGAAGGCTCTAGTCTACCACACTTTCCTTGGCACCCCCACCGTCTGACAACAGAAGACCTCTCTGAGGATCCTGATGGCTACTCTCCCCCAGTTCCCCAGTACCTGCGCTGGTCGGAGGTTCCAATCACTTGGGACAGGACGGACCACCCAGACCTTATACCTACGGAGAACTAGTACGCCATGGTCATCAACCCCTTGATTGGCGGATAGTGGAAGCAGCATCAACATCATGTACCTGGATACACTGCAAAAGATGAACTTGACGGAGGCAAACCTAAGGCGGACCAACACCATCTTCCACGACGTAGTTTCTAGTCGGGAGGCTCGGTCCCTTGGGTGCATTACACTTCAGGTTGCCTTTGGCGATGTTAACAATTACCGCCAAGAGCGCATGACCTTTGAGGTGGTCCCTTTCAAGAGTGTGTACCACGTCATATTCGGCCGCGACATATTCCACACCGAGAAGTCCTTCACACCCGATGGGTGGCCAATCCTGTACTTGTCCCCAAAAAGGGAACAAATGAATTAAGAATGTGCATTGATTACACCGGCTTGAACAAAGCATGTCCCAAAGATCCGTTTGCTTTTCCTCGCATTAACCAAGTCATTGACTCGACGGCTGGCTCGGAGCTTTTGTGTTTTCTCGATGCATATTCAGGATACCACCAGATCAAGATGAGGAAGTCGGACCAATTTGCCACTTCGTTCACTACCCCATACGGCATGTTTTGCTATGTTACGATGCCCTTTGGGCTGAAAAACGCAGGTGCTACGTACCAGCGGACAATGCAACATTGCCTTCACGATCAAATTGGTCGGAACATTCACGCCTATGTGGACGATATCGCGGTGATGTCTAAAAAGTCAAATGACTTAATCTCCGACTTAAAAGAAACCTTTGATAATCTCCGGAAATACAACATGATGCTCAACCCTAAGAAGTGCGTCTTCGGGGTTCCAACTGGCAAATTGTTGGGTTTCATTGTTTCCCAGCGAGGAATCGAGGTCAACCCGGAGAAAATCAAGGCCATCTTAAACATAAACCGTCTGACATGCCTAAAGGACATACAACGACTAACAGGTTGCATTGCAGCAGTTAGTCGGTTCGTCAGCCGACTTCGTGAGAAGGCTCTGCCGCTGTACAAGATGCTAAAGAAGGCGGACAAATTCACGTGGACGGACGAAGCAGATGCGGCATTGAAGCAGCTCAAGGAGATACTTTCCTCAGCGCCTATCCTTGCAGCACCCGGGCCTGGTGAGCCCCTGTTAATCTACATGGCGGCAACCAACCGGGTAATCAGCATCGTCGTCATGGTAAAGCGGAAGGAACCAGGCTATGAGAATGGAGTTCAACGACTAGTTTACTATGTGAGCGAGGTCTTGACGGAGTCCAAGCAGCGTTACCCGCACTACCAAAAGATAGCTTATGGAGTATTCCTTGCTTCTCGGAAGCTGAGGCATTACTTCCAGGAGCACCCAATCACAGTGGTGAGCAAGACTCCACTGTCCGACATAATCAACAACATCGACGCTACAGGAAGGGTCACGAAGTGGGGCATTGAACTTTCCGCCTTCGAGATCACTTACAAGAGACGCGACGCTATCAAGTCACAAGCCTTGGCGGATTTTGTTGCAGATTGGACGGAGATGCCAGATGCTACTCTGTTGCCAGAACCAGAGTACTGGGTGATGCACTTTGACGGATCAAAGCTGCTCAATGGCTCGGGGGCTGGTGTATTGCTACAGTCACCAACAGGAGACAAGCTACACTACGTTCTGCAGATCCACTTCGAGGCTACAAACAACATGGCGGAGTATGAAGCACTCATTCACAGACTACGTGTAGCCAAGGATATTGGCATCAAGCGCATAGTTTGCTGTGGAGATTCTGATTTGGTTGCCCAGCAGGTGGCTGGCACCTGGAATGCGCGGAACCCTATGATGGCGGCATATCGATACGAAGTGGACGAGATAGCCAAGAGCTTCTTGGGCTACGAAGTCAAGTAATGCCTAGGGAGCAAAATGAGGCGGCTGTTCTGCTATCTAAGCTTGGATCAGGGCGCAAGCAAATTCCGCCATGAGTTTTCCTAGAGCACCTGCGTACACCATCTGTGAAAGGAGCCGACATCGACAACCCGGATAGAGCTGACTCTTTCGTCAGCATGGTGACTAAGGTCCCTCCGGCTTGGACAAAACCGTTCATGGAATATCTCGAACACAGAACTTTGCCCGACGACGAAGTCGAACGACGGCAAATAGTACGACAAGCAAAGGGTTATACCATAATCAATGGGCAACTCTACAAAAGGAGCACTACTGGTGTATACCTAAAGTGTGTTTCCCAGCTAGAAGGCATGGAAATCCTACGCGAAATCCATCTCGGAGATTGCGGGCATCACGCCGCTCCTCGATCGTTGGTCGCGAAAGCCTTCCGGCAAGGATTCTACTGGCTAACCGCGAAGGCGGATGCCGACAAGCTGGTTGAGACATGCATGGGGTGCCAGTATTATGCCCGACAACCACATGTTCCTGCTGAAGAATTGCGAACAATACCAATAACTTGGCCGTTTGTAGTCTGGGGGCTAGACATGGTGGGACCGTTACAAATGGCACCCTGTGGGTTTACGCATCTGCTTGTAGCAGTTGATAAATTCACTAAATGGATAGAAGCTAAACCGATTAGAAAGCTTGATGGGGCAACTGCCCTCAGGTTTGTCCGGGATCTAGTGGTGAGATTTGGTCTCCCACATAGAATTATCACCGACAACGACAGCAATTTGTCACTTGGAGAAGTGGAAGCTTATTGTTGGGAGAAAGGCATCCGACTTGACCTTGCATCTGTGGCACACCCACAATCCAACGGTCAGGTTGAGCGAGCCAATGGATTAATTCTGCAGAGAATCAAGCCACGTCTGGAGGCACCGCTACATAGAGCAGCTAGAGCCTGGGAGGAATAATTGCCATCTGTGCTGTGGAGTTTACGAACTACACCCAATAGATCCACCGGCTACACCCCTTACTTCATGGTATATGGAGCAGAAGCCATCCTGCCTTCCGACATCCTTCACGATGCACCAAGAGTTGCCTCCTACGACGAATATGACGCTGAAGAATCCAGACACCTAGATGTGGACCTTCTCGAGGAGGAGCGCGTTTTGGCATGCCAAAGATCCGCCATCTACCAGCAGACGCTACGCAGCTACCATAGTCGCCGTGTTCGGCATCGCTCGTTTAAAGAGGGGGATTTGGTGCTCCGACTTAAGCAGAAGAAGTCACACAAATTATCCCCGCCATGGGAAGGACCGTTCATCATAAGCAAGGCGCTACTCAATGGGTCTTACTACCTCGTTGAAAATCATGAACTGAAGGATAGACCCAACGAGGATCATAAGCGTAAGCGACGTGACCCGGATGATGACTACGCGGAGCTTAATCGGCCATGGAACATAGCACAGCTACGCCCTTTTTACACTTAGCATTTTTTATCTAATTGTGTACCTATTATATGATCAATGAAATAAAGCTCTCTGGTTCACTAATATTTCTGAGTCTTTTACCTCCTTTAGTGTTCATTTTTGGATCATGTAAAACCTTTATGCACCAGCTTTGTGATTGCACTTGTGAAAATTCTGCCTATGGGCGTTAGCTTAAGTTTTATGGTCTACACGTTCTTTGTCGTTTTTATGTGGGTTCTGGAGTAGTGACTTTTGGCACTTATTGTCAGTGATTTTGTGCTTAGGTTATTGACGGTGCCATTGGGCATCATCACCTGAGTGCATGGTTCCAACAACGAGTCTTCCGACTCACGAAAGGTCAAGCATAAGAACCAAAGTAATGGTAAGCCAGCACTTGCTTAAAACAATATATACATGCTGGAAACTAGTCCTTGAGCAGCAGGAAATAACAACCATTGTTTTCCGCCTTAAGTTACATAAACAAGTTTTTTCCGCATATGCACCAAAGATGAAACAAATATTACAAAGTTGTTCTTCATTCCTTTGGCGCAGGTGACTTGGAAGCAGCGTCATCACCAGCCGGAGAACCACCCTCGAAATCGGCGATGTGGAGGGACTCAGAGGAACCTTGGTTGCCGCTGTCGATGGTGTTCATTGGCACAAAGACGTTAACGTCTACCAACTCGGCAACTCTGGTGTCATAGCCCGCGAGCGACGACAAGATGGATTCATGGTTAATCTCTTTGCCATCATCGTCTACATCGGGAATGCCAGAGGTCACCGTGTCGATGTCGGCATCTTCATAGTGTGCCTTCACCACTGACAGCGCCATCCTTGCGCCAGCCCATGCACATGAAGCTTTCCAGCTTGCGATATGCTCGGGGGCTCGGCGCAGAATCTCCGAGTACTTCACCACAGAGTCTGATGCCTTGATATTTATCTGGAGGGGCTTGGCGATCTCCTTGGCTTGCGTGATGGCGGTGTTGATGAAGTTGCCGGCAAGAACCATGCATTCCTTGGCTGGAGGAGGCGATCGGGTTAAACCCATAGGAGCTGCAAATTCCGACAAGGAGTGCATGAGTTCAACAATTCAAAGTACCCAGACTACAGAAATACAAGACGGAGAAAACTTACTGAAGATGCTGGCCTCAGCTTGCCAGAGGGTGTCCGCCAAGGATTCTTTCTCTTGTTGGAGGAGCTTATACGCCTCATGATGGCGTTGATTCTGCTCATCGGCAGCTTGCTTCTAATCTCTTAAGATCGAGATCTCCTCCTTCAAGCAGTTGATTTCCTCGGTGGCAGAGTCCTGCAGGGCCTTCATCGAATCCTCATGCATTTTCAGCATGTCATTCCTCTCCTGCTTAACAATTTTGTTCTCGCTATCCAGCTCTTGAATGTGCTTGGATTACTCCACAATATTCTTGGCCTTGGCAATGGTTTCTGCAAAGTCGGAGAAAGTAAAGTACATAGTGAGTACTCGAAGAATACGGGCACAAAACCAAGTCGGAATGCGAAAAAGAAAACAGACACTTGCTCTTGGTGATATGTTCCTTCAAGAAGGCAGTTTTACCCTTTTTAGCTTCCAAGTCTGCGCGCATCTTCTGGTACTTGTCATTGGCCATGCCCCTCCGAGCACTCTCATTCTATGGAAAAAAGGTCAAAGTTAAAGTGTTGTTTGGTCTGCTTGGAGCATCTAGCCGGAAATTTTCCACCTAGACCCTCGGGGGCTACAGCGAGAGTTTTTGACTTAGTAATATGCTTAGCTTTTCTTTAAGCATCTAGTCGGAACTTACTCAGTTTTTGATTAGAAGCTTGGGGGATACAGTACAAAGTTTTTAACTCGGATATATGCTTAGCTTTTCTTTAAGCATCTAGTCAGAACTAATTCAGTTACAACTAGAAGCTTGGGGGCTATAGTATTGAAAATTATAAACACTGCGTATGCTACTCTTACAGCATCTAGTTGGAACATTTCATTCCACCTACATGCTTGGGGGCTACAGTGAGAGTTTTTCTAACTTAGTCACTCTTAGAGCATATAGATGCGAAAACCTATGGTTTTAAGTCTACATCCTCGGGAACTCATGGGATACTCATATGAAATGCAAAAGGCAAATAAAACTTACAAGTGCGATGATCTTGAGGTTTGTAGCACTCTCGGCAAGCAGCTTGCCAAAGGATTCGCTGTTTCCTTGCAAGATTTCTGCTTGTCGGCGGAGCTCCTCTAGACCGCACGTCAGAGATGTCGGTGTCGTACCAGGGACCAAATCAGTGCTACCCAGTGTAAGTACCGGATAGACTATCTTCGGATAGGCTATGGTTTTCTTGGAGTCTTGGCCGCCAGGTACCTCCTCACCACCGCCTTACCGCTACCGATGGCATCCTTAGCGAGCTTCAGCCATTTGGTGGGCGGCACTCTCTGCGTCACGACTTCCTCATCGGTAGAGGCACCCGAGTCCACTTCCATGGCAGAAGGGCCAGATGCCTCCTTAGCTTGTGAGCTTGTCAGGGCATACGAAGGCTTGACGGAGGGAGTGGTAGGGGCGATGGCGGGAGATGCGTCGTGATGCAGCATGTCCTTGATGGTTCTAGAAGCCCCCAATTTGGAGGTCATCTTGAGGCTGGTCGTGGCTTTCTTCCTGAAACGTGTGAAATGCATAAGTACAGGAGCAAGACAGATAAATAGACAATGTCGGAGGAAGAGAATCTTACACAAGTGGGGGTGCTTTGGCAAAGGGGATCCCAGTAACTTTTCTCTTTTCCGCGTCCAGGGCGGCGGTAGTCTTCTTGGAGGCTCCACCCTCCGTCTTCTTCTTCTTGCCTCCGTTGGCAGCGTCAGAGGTGGAGCTCTTCCGCTTTCGCGCCAACGGAGCATCGTCACCGGACACGACCGTGACTTCCTTCATCTTTGGATCATAGATTTGAGGAGCCATGTTGTCCTCATCTATGTCGCTAAGCTATTAAGTGAGAAGTCGCCGTGTTAGATGAGATGCCATTTGCAAGACGGAAGAACTGGAGTACATGTCATACACGGAAGATAAATACCTACCTTTGGGCACTTGCCGTCTACGAACATGTCGTAGGTGATGGTGAATCCACGCTTCTTGTCCTTCACCTTGACGATGTCCTTAAGGCGGAGCTTGATGGAGTCGCTCGAGAAGTTGTCCACGGAGATGTGGAGGCTATCCCTTCTATCGCTGGTATACTCGTGCATGAGCTTCGCTCGGTGCTGCAGAGGTTGGATTTGCCTGATGAACCAGCACATGGCTAGGTCCAAGCCGGTCAAACCCGTCTCTACGAACCATTCTATCCGCCTTATGGCGCGGGAAGCATCAAGGTCGGAAGGAAGGGAGGCCTGGGATCTCTATGACGAGGCTTCAGCGGCGGCTCCATCAACAAAGTCCGGGTACGTTACTTGTCGGCCAGCCAGAGGGATATCTGGGCCGTAGAAGTACGTTCGTTGCCAATTTTTGCAGGACTCGTGGCCAACGATGTCGGGGAACCGCCGGCCAGGTCAAATCTTGAATCTTATGGTGCCGCAGTTCCTAAGTTCTTCCTTACTAGCTCTGGCTTCACGTTTGACGGTGAAGAAGTACACAAAGAGGTCTAACCTAGGCTTTATCCTAAGTAACCCTCGCAGAGCGCCGCGTAGTTGCTAAGCGCTAAGATACTGTTGGGAGAAAGATTCTGGGGCTGGACTCTATAGTGGTTTAAGATGGAGAGTAAGAAGTTGGAGATGGGGAGGGAGACGCCGCGTACCAGTTGGGCTTTGAGGTACACCTTTTATCCGGCTTGGGGAGAAGGTGTCACCTCGCCGGCCGGCGCCGCCCGCCAGGCAAGCCCCTCCGTCACAGGGAGGTAGCCCTCGGCGATCAGCTCTTGGATGTCACGGTCGGTGATATCTGAGCCACGCCAGTCGCCCTTGTGTAAATCCAGTTCCTCCTCCAACGGCTCCAGCGCCGCTAGATTAAGGTCGCCGCCGGTGGACTCGATCACCGCCGATGCAGGGATGACCAGGCCCTCTAGGGCCACGACAATGGATCTCGCCGGCTTCGCCGCGGCTTCGCTCGACGTTGCCATGGAAGGAGAGGTGCTGCTGCTGGCCATGGAGCGAGGTTGGATGTGACTGGTGCGGATTTGAGGTTAGGGTTTTTCGCAAGTTAGGCGCGGAGAGCTCGAGGGGGCACGCGCTGGAGGAAGAAGATGATGCGAGGAGAGAATAAGGAAAAAAGTGGAAATTCCACCACGGTTACTATTTATCATCTCCAGCGTCAAGATTCGTGCAGCTTGATCGGACGGTTGCCGCGTAGACGACGTGTTCGCGAACATGCGCGGAAATTTCGCCACGTCTCCAACCGTCACCGCCAACGGTTCGTATCGCTCGCGCGGGAAAATCGGACATGATTACGTTCTCTGCATGTGTGAGTTACGAGGCGTCGCTGAACAAAGCCTACGTCGTCCTAGCTAACATAGGCAGATGAGCCGTCACATCAGAAGATTCCGGCATGGACGGATCCAGTCCGGCTACGGAAGAGTACGATGGTGAAGGGTTTTGCAGCATAGTAAATCAAAATTTTCTACGGATGTGAACGGGGAAAGCCAAGATCTAATCTAGGAGATGCAAACAACGAGGGGGGATAGATGAGATCTTCATACCCTTGAATATTCAAGACGCATGGAACGCTCGACCGGGCGTGGGTGATGTAGTCGTACTCGCTTCTCCTCCTCACGATCCGATCCGATCTAACACCGCAAGTGGCGATGCCTCCGAGAGATGCACACGTGCGGCACCTCCACGTCTCCTCCTTCCTCGGTCCATCAAGTGGGGTGGATAGATGGATTGGATCTACAACGCAACGGCGTGGTGCAAGCGGTGGAGAGTTTCTGCGGCAGGGCTTCGCCTACGCGCAGTCGGGAGGGAGAGAGAGAGGAGGGGCAGCAGGGCGGCTAGGGTTGTGGAGGAGGTGGAGGAGGGGTGCGCCCCCAGCCCTCTTTATAGAGGGGTGGGCGGCTAGCCCTAGCCCCTCCCCCAAGCCCTAGGTCGGCGGCCAAGGAGGGAGGAGTGGGGGGCAAGTTTCCCCCTCCCTTCTAGAAGCTCCCCTAGGGTTTCCTAGGTGTTTGGCCGGCTAGGCCCTATGGGGCCTTGTGCCCCTGGCCCAATGCATCCAGGGCACTCCCTCATAGGCCCATGCCCCCTCCCGACAAGTGGGGCCACGTTGGTCCCACTCCAGAAGGTTCTAGAAGCTTCCGGTACAATACCGATTAACCCAAAACAATTCCGAACTCCAAAAACTGCATTGCCTTATATGAATCTTATTCTCCGGACCATTCCGAGACCTCTCGTGATGTCCTGGATCTCATCCGAGACTCCGAACAAAAACTCATAAACCAATTATCCAATCTATCCTAGCGTCGAGACACGTTAAGTGTGTGACCCTTCGGGTTCGAGAATATGCAGACATGATCTTCTATCAATAATCAACAGGTGCGAAACCCATATTGACTCCCACACATTCATCGATGATCATATCGGATGAACCACGATGCCAGGATTCAATCAATCCCATATATATATTCCCTTCATCGCGCGATATTTTACTTGCCCGAGATTTGATCATCGGTACCGGTATACCTAGTTCAATCTCGTTCACATCAAGTACTTTACTCGTTCCATAATCCGATATCACTTTGCGATTAACTCCTTAACCACATGATTGCAAGCGGTGTTGATATAGATTACCGAGTGGGCCCGAAGTATATCTCTCCGACTTGGGAGGGACAAATCCCATCTCGATACATACAACCCAGCAGGTACTTTCCGATCACCTGGGAGACACCTTTATGATCACCCTCTCATAGGATGACGTTTGATGACCTCAAAGCTTTCATCCGATACCAGGTAGTTGCATTATCTCATGGTCTAAGGAATACAATATTTGACATAGGAAAAGCTTCGCAAAGATGAACACGATGACACAATCTAATTGCTCCGCTTAGTTTGGGTCTGTCCATCATATTATTCTCCCAATGATATGATCTCATTATTAATCGACAACTCATGTCTATAGTTAGGAAACCTTAACCATCATTAATCAATGAGCTAGTCCATAGAGGCATACTAGGGACACGGTGTTGTTCACAAACCACACAAGTATTAAAGTTTCCGCTTAATACAATTCTAGCATGGAATATAAACTTTATCATGAACAAGAATTATAATAATAACATCTTTATTATTGCCTCTAGGGCATAATTCCAATAGTCTCCCACTTGCACTAGAGTCAATAATCTAGTTTACATCTGGCAACAATCTAACACCCATGGCACTAAGGTGCTGATCATGTTTTGCACGTGGAAGAGGTTTAGTCAATGGATCTGCGACACTCAGATCTGTATGTACTTTGCTAATCTTCAGATCTCCATCTGCTATATAATCTCGGATTATATGAAACTTGCGGTTGATATGCTTGGTCTTTGGATGATATCTTGGTTCCTTAGCTAGTGCTATGGCGCCAGTGTTGTCACACAATATCTCCAGTGGGTCCAAGGCACTTGGAACCACGCAAAGCTCAGTGATGAAGTTCCTCATCCAAACTCCTTCACTTGACGCTTCTGCAGCAGCCATGTATTCCGCTTCTACTGTAGATCCCGCGATCACGCTTTGCTTGCAGCTTATCCAGCTCACAGCTCCTCCATTCAAAATATATACGTATCCTGTCTAAGATTTAGAATCATCCTTGTCGGTGTCGAAACTAGCGTCGACGTAACCCTTTACGACGAGTTGTTCATCACCTCCATAGACTAAGAACATTTCTTTAGTCCTATTCAAGTACTTTAGGATGTTCTTCACGGCTGTCCAGTGTTCCACTCCTGGATCACTTTGGTACCTGCTCGTCAAACTAAGAGCATTGGACACATCCGGTCTAGTACACAGCATGGCATACATGATAGAACCTATGGCCGAGGCATAAGGCACTTTGCTCAAAGCTTCTCTATCATTTACCATAGCTAGACACTGAGCCTTGCTCAATATCTTACCTGACAACATAGGCGCTGAACCTTTCTTTGCCTTATCCATTCTGAACCTTTTCATAACTTTGTCTAGGTATGTACTTTGGCTTAAAGCTATCAGGCGTCTCTGTCTATCTCTATAGATTTTGACGCCCAATATATAAGCAGCTTCCCCTAGGTCTTTCATTGAAAAACATTTGTTCAAATAACTCTTCACATCGTTAAGCATGTCAATGTCATTTCCAATGATCAATATGTCATCTACATATAGTACCAGAAATGTCACTGAGCTCCCACTCACTTTCTTGTAGATACAAGCTTCGTAGCAATTTGGAACAAATCCAAAGCTCTTGATCACTTGATCAAAACGAAGGTTCCAACTCCGAGATGCTTGCTTCAGTCCATAAATGGAACGCTGAAGTTTGCACTCTTTATCAGCATCCTTAGGATCGACAAAACCTTCCGGTTGCATCATATACAACTCTTCATCAATGTTGCCATTGAGGAACGCAGTCTTGACATCCATCTGCCATATTTCATAATCATGAAACGTAGCACTTGCTAATAAAATCTGAATGGACTTAAACATCGCTACGGGAGAGAAAGTCTCATCGTAGTCAACACCTTGAACTTGTCGAAAACCTTTCGCGACAAGTCGTGCTTTATAGACAGTAACATTACCATCCGCGTCCGTTTTCTTCTTCAATATCCATTTGCACTCAACGGCCTTTCGGTCGCTAGGAGGGTCCACCAAAGTCCATACTTGGTTTTCGCTCATGGATTCCAATTCGGATTTCATGGCCTCTAGCCATTTCTCAGAGTCTAGGCTCATCATCGCTTCCTCATAGTTCGCAGGTTCACTGTCGTCTACTAACAAGACAGTTAAGACAGGGTTGCCGTACCACTCAGGAGGGGCACGTGACCTTGTCGACCTGCGACGTTCGATGTGATCGTCCAAGCTTCATGATCCTTGTCATTAGCTTCCTCTATTGTTGGTGCATGCGGCACTGGAACAATTTCAGGTGCTGCGCTACTATCCAACTCAAGAGAAGGTTCAACAACCTCGTCTAGCTCTACTTTCCTCCCACTCACTTCTTTCGAGAGAAACTCCTTCTCAAGAAATGATCCGTTCTTTGTGACAAACACTTTGCCTTCGGTTCTGCGATAGAAGGTATACCCAATAGTTTCCTTAGGGTATCCTATGAAGACGCATTTCTCCGCTTTGGGTTCGAGCTTGTCCGGCATCAACTTCTTGACGTAATCTTCGCATCCCCAAACTTTAAGAAACGACAACTTAGGTTTAGCACCAAACCACAGTTCATACGGTGTCGTCTCAACGGATTTAGATGGTGCCCTATTTAAAGTGAATGCAGCGGTTTCTAATGCATAACCCCAAAATGATAACGGCAAATCAGTAAGAGACATCATTGATCACACCATATCTAATAGAGTTCGATTCCGGCATTCAGACACACCATTGTGCTGTGGTGTTCCGGGTGGCGTGAGTTGCGAAATGATTCCGCTTGCTTTAAGATGCGTGAGAAAATCATAACTCAAATATTCACCTCCACGATCGGATCGTAGAAACTTAGTCTTTTTGTTACGATGGTTCTCCACTTCATTATGAAATTCCTTGAACTTTTCAAATGTTTCAGATTTATGTTTCATTAAATAGATATACCCATATCTACTTAAGTCATCGGTAAAAGTGAGAAAGTAGCGATATCCACCGCGCGTCGAAACACTCATCGGTCCGCATACATCGGTATGTATGATTTCCAACAAGTCCGTTGCTCGCTCCATCATTCCAGAGTACGGGGTTTTAATCATCTTGCCCATGAGGCATGGTTTGCATGTGTCAAATGATTCAAAATCAAGAGACTCCAAAAGTCCATAAGAATGGAGTTTCTTCATGCGTTTAACACCAATATGACCTGAGCAGCGATTGCCACAAATAAGTAGTATTATCACTATCTACTTTGCATCTCTTAGCCTCAATGTTATGGATGTGTGTTTCATCCCTTTCGAGATTCAAAAGAAATAAACCATTCACAGCAGGTGCATGACCATAAAAGATGTTACTCATATAAATAGAACAACCATTATTCTCAGATTTAAATGAATAACCATCTTGCAATAAACACGATCCAGATATGATGTTCATGCTCAACGCAGGCACATAATAACACTTATTGAGGTTTAAAACTAATCCCGAAGGTAAAACTAAGGAGAGCGTGCCGACGGCCATCACATCAACTCTTGATCCGTTGCCAACGCGCATCATCACCTCATCCCTCGCAAGCCGCCGTATATTCCGTAGCTCCTGTTTCGAGTTACAAATATTAGCAATCAACCAAAGATCAAATACCTGTGCACTAGCGAGGGCTAGTAAGGAAAACATCAATAACATGTATATCAAATATACCTTTGATGGTGCCGCCTTCTTGTCCGCTAAGTATTTCGGACGATTCTTCAGTGACCCTTGTCCTTGCAATAGAAGCACCGATTGTCGGCTTAGGTCCAAACTTGAGCTTCTTCTCAGCAGGGGCATCGCGCTTGCCGCCGCCTTTCTTGAAGGGCTTCTTTGCACCCTTACCTTTATTAAAGCTGGGGGGCTTGTTGACCATCAACACATGATTATCCTTTTTTGATGTCCACCTCCGCAGCTTTCATCTTAGCGAAGAGCTCGGTGATCGTATCAGTGGAACCAATCTGATTATGAGTAACTACAAAACTTTTGTAGCTAGGAGGGAGTGATTGCAGAACCCTGTCAATCTTGAGCTCCTCTGGAATCTTGCAGTCCAGTTGCTCAAGGCGTTGATTGTAGCCCGACATTTTTATGGCGTGCTCACTAACGGAACTCCCTTCCTCCATCTTGTAGTTAAAGAATTTCTCAGAGATCTCATATCTCTCAGATCGGGCCTGAGTCTGAAACACAGTTTTCAGTTCCTCAAGAATCTCAAAGGGCCCAGGGTAATCTTCAAAACAATTTTGAAGGTCTGATTCCATAGCAAACAACATGGTGCTCTTAATCACACCATAATCATCTTTCTTGTGATAAACAGCTTTCTCATCGGCGAGCATCTCTGAGGCGTCACCTAGCGCATCTTCAAGGACATAGTCCTTTTGTCCGCCAGCGAGAATGATTCTCAGATTGCGGAACCAGTTAGTGAAGTTAGACCCATTGTTTCTAAGCTTTTCTTTCTCAGAAAAACGTTGAAGTTGAAGTTGGACTTGGCCATTTGATCTACAAAATTTGCAAGTACATTTAGACTATGTTCATGATAACTAGTTCAACTTAATCAAATTACTAGATGAACTCCCACTAAATTCAACATCCCTCAAGTTGTTTAGTGAACATGATCCAAATTCACCACACCTAATCCGATCTTCACGAGAAGATATGTGGTCTCAATGGTGGACAACGAAGTGTCGATCATATCATTCATATGACTCATGCTTAACCTTTCGGTTCATGTGTTCCGAGGCCATGTCTGTACATGCTAGGCTCGTCAAGTCAAACCCAAGTATTTCCGCGTGTGCAAAAACTAGCTTACACCCGTTGTATGTGAATGTAGAGTTTATAGCACCCGATCATCACGTGATGCTTGAACACGACGAACTTTCGCAACGGTGCATACATGGGGAGAACACAGTTTTATCTTGATCTTTAAGTGAGGAATCATCTTATAATGCTACCGTCGCGATCTAAGCATAATAAGATACATAAAAGGATAAACATCACATGCATATAACTTTATGTGACATGGTATAGCCAATCTTCGCGCAATGATCTCTATCTTGTGCGTGCCGGAATGATCTCCATCAATCCACCATGATTGCCTCCACCACAAATAGCAACTACAACTATTGCTAACTACTTAGTGATAAAGTAAAGCTATTACATGGCGTATAAGAAGTTGACACACAGGTCATACACAATTATAAAGACAACCATATGGCTCCTGCCGGTTGTGTACTCATCGACATGCAAGTCGTGAAACATTACAAAACATGATCATTGCATACAACTTACACATCACATCTTGGGCCATACCATATCACAGAAAACACTCCCTGCAAAAACAAGTTAGACGCCTCTACTTTGTTGTTGCATGTTTTACGTGGCTTATGGGAGTAGCAAGCTAAGAACGATTCTTACCTACGGAAAGCCACAACGGTGATATTATGGTTGCCAAACTCCGGTGTAAATCCCAAGACAACTATAGTGAGAGAAACTGACATCCACCAGCCGCATGTGTGGAACAAGCCACACGTCAAGTGCGGAGCCGGTCTCGCGAACGATGTCGCGTAAGGTTGGCCTAGATGGCTTCGATCTCACTATCCCGCGTCATAAGAAGTACACAAAAAAGAGGCTTGCAACAGAAAACATCAACGCCCACAACAACCATGTTGCGTTCTACTCGTGAAACACATCTACGCATAGATCTAGCTCTAATACCACTGAAGGGTTTCGCAACATAGTAGATCAAAATTTTCTACGGATGTGAACGGGGAAAGCCAAGATCTAATCTAGGAGATGCAAACAACGAGGGGGGATAGATGAGATCTTCATACCCTTGAAGATTCGCACAGCGGAACGTTCGACGGAACGTGGGTGATGTAGTCGTACTCGCTTCTCCTCCTCGCGATCCGATCCGATCTAACACCGCAAGTGGCGATGCCTCCGAGAGATGCACACGTGCGGCACCTCGACGTCTCCTCCTTCCTCGGTCCAGCAAGTGGGGTGGAGAGATGGATTGGATCTACAACGCGACGGCGCGGTGCAAGCGGTGGAGAGTTTCAAGGGTGCTTCTGCCACGCCGCAATGGGAGAGAGAGAGGAGGGGCAGCAGGGCGGCTAGGGTTGTGGAGGAGGTGGAGGAGGGGTGCGCCCCCAGCCACCTTTATATAGAGGGGTGGGCGGCCAGCCCTAGCCCCTTCCCCAAGCCCTAGGCCGGCGGCCAAGGAGGGAGGAGTGGGGGGCAAGTTTCCCCCCTCCCTTCTAGAAGCTCCCCTAGGGTTTCCTAGGTGTTTGGCCGGCTGGGCCCTATGGGGCCTTGTGCCCCTGGCCCAATGCGGCCAGGGCACTCCCTCATAGACCCATGCCCCCTCCCGACAAGTGGGGCCACGTTGGTCCCACTTCGGAAGGTTCTAGAAGCTTCCGGTACAATACCGATTAACCCGAAACAATTCTGAACTCCAAAAACTGCATTGCCTTATATGAATCTTATTCTCCGGACCATTCCGGTACCTCTCGTGATGTCCTGGATCTCATCCGAGACTCCGAACAAAAACTTATAAACCAATTATCCAATCTATCCTAGCGTCGAGACACGTTAAGTGTGTGACCCTTCGGGTTCGAGAATATGCACACATGATCTTCTATCAATAATCAACAACGGGGTCTGGAAACCCATATTGACTCCCACACATTCATCGATGATCATATCGGATGAACCACAATGCCAGGATTCAATCAATCCCATATATATATTCCCTTCGTCGCGCGATATTTTACTTGCCCGAGATTTGATCGTCGGTACCGGTATACCTAGTTCAATCTCGTTCACAGCAAGTACTTTACTCGTTCCGTAATCCGATATCACTTTGCGATTAACTCCTTAACCACATGCTTGCAAGCGGTGTTGATATCGATTAGCGAGTGGGCCCAAAGTATATCTCTCCGACTTGGGAGGGACAATCCCATCTCGATACATACAACCCAACAGGTACTTTCCGATCACCTGAGAGACACCTTTATGATCACCCTCTCATAGGATGACATTTGATGACCTCAAAGCTTTCATCCGATACCAGGGAGTTGCATTATCTCATGGTCTAAGGAATACAATATTTGACATAGGAAAAGCTTCGCAAAGATGAACACGATGACACGATCTAATTGCTCCGCTTAGTTTGGGTCTGTCCATCATATTATTCTCCCAATGATATGATCTCATTATTAATCGATAACTCATGTCTATAGTTAGGAAACCTTAACCATCATTAATCAATGAGCTAGTCCATAGAGGCATACTAGGGACACGGTGGTGTTCACAAACCACACAAGTATTAAAGTTTCCGCTTAATACAATTCTAGCATGGAATATAAACTTTATCATGAACAAGAATTATAATAATAACACCTTTATTATTGCCTCTAGGGCATAATTCCAACAGATGGAAGATTCAGCATTTCTCTGATTTACGTGTTGAAGACGGAGAAAACCTTGCAGGGTTCTTTGGGAGGACTACAAGATATTGCTTGATGATTTGCCGACATCCATCTAGACGGAGCATTCCACACAAGGAGGCAAGACGGCGCAAGATCTCGGAGTTCTCCGGGGGCTACTGTTGGGGATATTCTATATGGGTATCCTCATAGCATGTCACCTATCCGGATAACCCGGGTGGACCACAGTTGGTAGCATGGCCTATGGCCTGCTGGGCGGCCTAGTTAGATGGATCCAGAAGGGAGGCCCCTGCCGGATAAAGGAAGGCTACAGTTGGAGTCACCGACGTACCCGGAGCCTTGGAGTGCAAGATACACAAGACTAGTAATAGACGGTGTAGGACTCTGTGACCTATCCGGCTAGGACTTTTCCCTGTAACCCTAGGACCTGGCGACTATATAAGTCGGGCCTATGGGAGCCTTTAGGGCATCGATTCATACAACCTCGCATAGCGAACCTATCTCTGTAACTCGGTGTATTGCCCTTATAGTGATTTATAGTAGGAGTAGGATTCCGCCACCGTCGTGGGATCTAAACCTGGGTAAGCTGTGTTACCTCGTACCCGTCAACCGTCCGCCTTCCCCCACGTCTCTAAACACGCACTGTGAGGACCCCTCCATGGCGTACTCGTCGGCAATACCACGACAAGCTCCACCCACATGAATGTGGAAGAGGTGGGGGCAGCCACCATGGCTGGGCGCCATGCCCCTTGGGGTGCCCCCTCTCCCTATAAAAGGCCCCCCTCTCATCCTCTCAAAGCACACCTCCTCGCGAAGGATCTCTCTTGTGGCGCCCCGCAAAACCACTACTAGAAAATCGCGTTGTTTTTGTGCATTGCATCATCATGACCTCATGCTCATGTCATCATGCCACATTGCTTTTGGGCATCGCCATGTCATCATGCATATATTTTTCATGAAACTATTTTCGAAACGCCTAGTTTTATTTTCTAAATAACCCCCGTCTTTATTTCAAATTAAAACATCGGTTTGTTCAGATCTTTTATTTGTCTAAAAAGTATTTACAAAAATGTTTTACAAATAAAATAAATAATAAAATATTTTTTGTCGGGGAGACCGCCAGCCTGCCAGGCCAAAAGCCCGACAAGCCAGCAGTCTACGACCCGGCCCAACCAAATTCTAAATATCTGAACCTCTACCTAGATCTTTTCCTACCCCGTTCCATCCTACCCAGTCCCCTCCACCTCACCCCCTCCAATCCCCTCTCGCCACCTCACCTCTCATCCCTTCCCCCACCAATAGCCGTCTGCCACCTCACCCTAATCCCACTTGCCCTACACACCCCGGCCACACACACCACACGCGACGCCCACACCCACACCTACCTCACACCACCCCGGGCCCCACCGTGCTCCTGGCCCACCCCATCAACGCTCCCACCACAGACCGTCCCCTCCCACGCTGCGTCCTCCCACCTGCCTCCGCCGCCCCACTCCTCTCTCTCTCCTCAGCTCCGTTCCCACCAACCTCGCCACCTCGGCGCCCGCCACCGCCTCGGCGTCCCCTCTCGCCCTCCCTTTCTTGCCGACAGCTGCTGCGCCAGAGCCGCCTCGTGGCCTCCTGCGTCTCCTCCCGCTCGGGCGCCTCCCCTCCTCCACAGAGCCGGGCCAGCGCCCTCATGGGACCCTTGAGCCTCTCCTCCTCCCTCCGGCAGCCGGCTCCTCTCCAACCGCCGTCCGCTGGTCGCCTCGCTTCTACGCCTGCGTCTGCACGTCGCCCAGCCATGGCGTGCCCCGCCCAAGACTGGCACGACGCGTTCCTCGAGCTTCCGAGCCACCACACCGCTTGTTTCTGTGAGGCCAGCGCCGTTGATCTGTTCTCCATCATCTGACATTCAGTAAGTCCAGCTCGTTTTGTCTGGGAGTTTCCTTTGTTTTATCTGGAGCACCGCATCTCTGCCCAGAGAATCCGACGCATCAAGATCCTCTCACCGACAAGACCGGCTTGATGCCGATGATTCCAAAGGATGTACATGGAGCTCCCCAAGAAAACAACGCTGTTGACTCGCGGAATCCGGAGGTCGACAATAGACCGGAGTATCAAGACCCTCATCATGGACGCCAAGATCGCCCACAGGGATTCGAAGACCGAACCCGGCAAGCCAAGTTCTTCCTCCCGGATCCGAAGATCAGGACCCGAAGACCGATCCCGAAGACCTTCCCGAAGCCCGATCCCCAAGCTCCGGAGACCGATCCATCGGAACGCCAAGTGCTCCTTCCTGGAGTCTGAAGTTTCAAAGGCTGATCTCGTTGACCCCCGAAGACCGATCCTGGCGAGACCGAACCGGAACCACATCGAACCAAGATCTTCGGTCCGAGATGTGTGAACCCAAACCCGAGCCCTTATTTTATTAAATGATATATTACTTGTTGCATGTTAAATTGTCATGCTTGCATACATATTGTGATTTTGGGGGCCTTATGCCAATTCACCTCATAATTAAATATGGGGCCCATATGCGGGCAAATCTAGTCTTATATTGGCCTCATTTAAATTTGTGTAGCGAACCGGTAACTTATCTTGCCCTGTTATTACAACATTTAATTTGCGGGGTAGATAAATAACTTGAACCGTTTAATTAAATGTCGGGACCTCGGTTCCGCTAAATATGATCTGATTGCATCGCACCTTTGCCATGTCATACATCATACATGCATCATGCCCGATCTTTTGCCATAGTATTAAATAGTGCATCCGATGTTTCTTCTAGTGTTTTGCTTCTTCGCGGATTAGGCCGATGAGTTGATGCGAGCGTCGATCCGATCTTCGGATGAACCTTCGGCAATGTTTTCAGGCGAGCATCTCCCCCTTTCTACCTATCTTACTTTTATAGTATTTATTCCCTCCTGTTGATCTATTGCTATCTGTGTTGCGTTGCTCTAGTTTTCGTACCCGTGATATCCCTTGCAGCCTCATATTGCCTTGGACACATCCTATTACCTGTTGTTTGGTAGATAGTTGGACTTGCGCGTCGTAGTCGCTTGCTCAAGAGCTGTTGCGTGTCGCCAAGAACCACAGTGTTGGAGTAATTGCCGCATGTTGATGTTGGAGATGATCATGGCTTTACTTTTCGTTCACTTTAATTACTGTATAACAACTAAAATTGAAGTAAGTAAGCAGAGGCATCGGTGGGTGATAGATAATGTTGGTTTCCGACCGCCCACTTGTGTCCCGTAGGACCCCGAGTTCTTGACACCTGTTCCGAGATCGAGCGCGCTAACCACAGGTGGGGAGATATGGGCCCCCCATTGATTATTACCTGATTTCAAAGTATTGTACTGGGGGCCACAAACTAGTTTGAGGTTTTATTTTACTATCCTGTACTTATGCCATGCTTTACTGCTTTATTTACGATTGTGTGAGGAGCACGCTGTCTTCGCTTAGGAAGCGGAGTGTTTTCGCTGATCGACAGTCCCGCTTTTGGGATTCATTGTCGTTCTGACGACATAAACCCGAGTCCGTCTCGAGACCGGCCGACTTTGCTATGGTAGACTTAGTGGGGTGGCCCCGTGCTTGCTTTGGGTCCGGGAACGTCATGACTTAGGCCCCGACATACCGATGGGTGTATGTTAACCGATCCGCAAAAAGGGTGAAGTGCTTGTGGATACTTTGGTGCACCCTGCATGTTAAATCTTTTAGAAGCCGTGTCCGGGTTATGGACGACTTGGAGCACGGTTGATCATAGACAACTATCACTAAAGTTTATTGTTATAAATTGACTTGTATCCGATATGACTAGTAATCAGCTTCACTACAACGGAATGGCTAAGTAAAAGTACCAACAAGCTGCTGGGTTTTGGGGTTATCTCATGCTAATTGTATCGACTAGTAAGTGTTGCAACTATCACGGAATGGTCAACTAAAAGTGCCTTGCTTATTTTATCGGGATGATTATCTAAACCTGACTAGTAATTGCTGCAACGATAATGAAT
The DNA here is from genome assembly GCA_023614405.1 of Avena insularis. NCBI lineage: Eukaryota > Viridiplantae > Streptophyta > Magnoliopsida > Poales > Poaceae > Avena > Avena insularis. Next base: position 4,775,507 of record CM042689.1, read on the forward strand.
AAATAAAACTACCAACCGTGTGTGAGTTCCTCGGTTGACTTCCTCGTTTGGTCTCGAGGGGAATACCAGGATGGGATTGTTTGGTGTTGGTATCGGCTGGTTCGGATAGGTCTTTCTTACCCTCTCGATAGCCGTCGGTGACATTGAGTCTCTATAGGTTGTTTAGTGCATCTGCTGCCGATCCACCATACCTATGTAGGCGAGGACATGGAATTCTAGCCTCGTATGCTTGGCCTCGATCGACGCTCCTCTTTTTCCTTTGCCCTTTGTCGGCACCCCTTTTTTTGTTTAAGCAGGTTTTGAGATCGACGCCGTTAGCAGGGTTACCCTTCCGGCTTGGCCTGGGCAGGGTTATGGACGCCATTGGTTATTCTTCAGGGCTCTTAGCCCCATTTGCATCTTGTCCGTAGCTGGACGCTCCCTCGTTTTCAAGGTGATTTGGATCTTTGTATATTATATCTGTAATCTTGACTCATGGAGTCGTGTTGTAAATATATCTGTTCTGTGGGTCCCATCGAGGACTGTTGTGTAATGTTATTACTTTGTTTTCCACCCGCACGCAAGTGCCTGGTGGGCACCTTTGAATCGTTTCTATGCGGGTTTGGCGGGTTTCGCTAAAACTTGCATAGGGCCGATTCTGAGGGTGTTACATATCTCCCTCCTTTAGAATTTCCCCATGGTCTCGGATCAGCGAGATACATGTTCCCGGTGGCTTTTTCTGGAAGGATTTGTTGCTTCCGCTACTTCGCTGGAGCAAGGGCGCAGAGGTTGTCGGGTACCCGGACGTGTGTGCGATCACGGATGCACCACTGCTTTGCGTTGCTGGACTTGATGGTGCTGGACCGGCAGGACCAGATGGACTTCATCACGATCTTGAGATCGGCAAGCGTTCATCTACATCATCCACGAGTACAACCTCGTTAACACTATTCGGTCTTCGAGAGTATGTACTCTATGGATGTATATCCACCCGTTGCTTGTATCTAGTAGATATATCTTGGTACATAGTTGTTCCCATCGTAGGACATTTTTTGTTTTCTATGCTGCAAACCCTACAGCTGCAAGTTTCCACCATGATTAGGCATGGCTTAGGCTAGCGGCCCAGGCGTTTCTCTAACACAGAATACAAACTCCAAGGACTTACAAGTTCCCACTTCATTTCACACCGGTAACATCCATAGACAAAAGAGCATGATATCAACGGAGTACAAAAAGTACAAGTGTAATGTTGAAAACATTCCCCATAACAGCACGGTTCTGCTAATCCCAACTTATAAGTGCAAGCATATACAACAAAGTTGCCTCAATTGTTCAAGTTTATTAGGGGCAAAGAATAAAATGTGCCATCAAGTTCGTGAGGGCTTTAATCACTAAGTTTTCACATAACAAAATAGTTTTTAATTGGAAGATAGTTGAAAACAAGAATATACTTCGAATGGTGTAACACACCATGCATAGGAATTTATAGTGGACACTTTGGAATAACTTGGTTTCTTGGGAGTTGGAAGGATGAGTAGAACTTACTCATACAAGTGGAGGCTAGCAAAAGACTGGGAGCAACCAACTAAGAGAGCAATAATGGCCATAATTATGCAATGCAACAAAGCAAACTAATCAAAGCAAAGAGTGGTACTACAAGTCAAGGACTAAATGATCATAGAGGATAATGGTGACTTGTCATATTCATAAGATGGTGTGAGCATGTGCCAAGTCAACCCAAGCAAAACATCAAAGGAGAATACCACAATACTATGCTTTTGCATGCTAAAACAACGCATAATTTCTTCAAGGCACAGTAAGCAATCCCAATTGTTTGGAACAAGACATGCTACAGCAATAATTACTAAGCATAATGCTAAAACAACACCTAGCATATCATGCTAAAGTCTAAGTCACAGTTAATGCAAGCTCCTCTTGCACTTCAAGCAAGAACTTACTACTCCTTTCCAAACACCAAGCAAACTTATTTGCAAACCAACACAGCGAGAACGGGGGTCCAAACTACTAACGCAAACTAAACAAACTAAGCAAAGCAAACAAAAACTAAGACTCTCCAAGAACAACACAATTGTGCATGAAACAATAAAAGTGAAGTGTCTAGACAGACCTGAGCTTTTTATTGATGAAGGGGATGCCTTGGGCATCCCCAAGATTTGACGCTTGTACCTCTTGGATATTTCTTGGGGTGACACCATGGTGGCATCCCCAAGCTTGATCTTTTGTCCATCCTTCATCTCATTGCATCATTCTCTCTCTACACCTGAAAATTTTCCTTCATACAAAACTTCACACAATCTTCATTAGCAACATTAGCTTATTCAAACGATATTAGACCACTGGGTAAGCTTTGGAACAGCAAGGATTTTTACTAAAAACACAAGCTACTGAAGTAACTCCTTCAAATAAACTCAATTTACCTGAAGAGAGCTCAAAAAGGAATCAATAAGAAGCAAATGCAAATAATGGCAGAAATCTGTCAAAACAGACCAGCAGGTAGAAACGAATTTTTTCGAATATCTTCTGTTGCTCAAATCAAAAAGTATTGAACTAATGAAAGTTATACAACATACCGGTGGATTTATTCGTAAATTTTGAGCTCAATCCGAGTTACAGAGCCTCCTCACGAATTTTTTGGTGGAGGACAGAAATCTGTTTCGGGACAGCAACTCCCCAAATCTTACTTCCCTCTCATTAGAGGTCATTCTTGGCACAAAAAGCAAACAAAAAGGATAAGGAGAGGTCATTACAGTATTAATAACTTCCAAGACTTAAGGAAACTCTTGGGTTATCTCCCAACAAGTACTTTTCTTTAATGCCTTTAAGTTAGGCACAAGAAGCAAGAAGAATCAAGTATTTTCAAATGAAGAAGCATTAACATTCATACTTGAAAAATCTTCAACTATGAAAGGCATCTCATCCAAATGGGTTTTGGAGGATCCTTTCTCATCTCTCTTTTTTCTACTACCTTCGTCAAAAATATTTTCAGGGGCAATCCAATCAAAGTTATTTTCAAAGGCTTCATGCATTCCAACAAGCTTATAGGGTATGGGTATATTGAATTCCTCTCTAGGCCTAGTTTTATCATAAATACCCACAACATCTACACTTGAACCTAGCATATTGAAATGTTCAAAAACCTTTTTGGCCTCCCTAGCAACATCATGGAATTCTTTTGATAAAGTTTCAAGGATGAATTCCCTTTTTTCAACATTCTTCTTTTATTTTAGTTTTAGGAATAAGAATTGTATGAAGGGGTTAAGGCTAACAAACCTAGCCTCCAACATATGAACTAAAGAAGCTGCAACAATCTCATAATTAGGAGCAAGTTCAGCTATGCATTTATCCTCAATATCCTCATGCTTGATAACATAATTAAAGAATTCTTCAATATTATATTTCCCAACTATGGAGGCACTACCTATTGCAAGATTTTTCAGAGAGAACTGGGGGAGAAACATGGTGAGCTAGAGAAAGAACTAATTTTTTTGTGTTTTTGAATAAGGAAAGCAAACCAAGCTAGACTAATTTTTTTGGGTTTTTTTTGGAAAGGGGCAAACAAAACCAAGAAAAAGAAACAAAGCAAACTAAAAACAAAGTAAAGAGAAAGGAAGTGAAGGACTCCCCTTGTGAAGACGCCCTTAGCCTCCCCGGCAACGGCGCCAGAAAACTTGTTGATAGCGCTTGACGAGGTGGAAGAGGTTGAAGTAGATTCCCCAGTAACAGCACTAGAAAGCTTGATGGTGCCTGGTGTTTGACGTGGAAGCGCTTCGTTGGAAACCCCAAGATCAAGATGTGAAGCAGCAAGCAGCAAGTCTTCCCTCAGTAGAGACCGAGGTTATCGAACCAGAAGGAGGAAGGAAACGTCTCACTGGTGTTGCAAACAACGTGGAGACCTGCACAACACAAACTCAAGACTTTGCCCCAACAAATTAGTGAGGTTGTCAAGCTCACCGGTTTGATGTAACAAAGGATTAAACGTATGGTGTGGAAGGTAATAGTTTGCAGCAAGTAAACAAGTAATAGTGGAAGATGTATCAAAGGTAAAGATTGGACCGGGGTCCATAGTTCACTAGAGGTTCTCTCCTTAGATAAACAACATGGCATGAAGGGTAAACAAATTACAGTGGGGCAATTGACAGGAACTGAGCAAGGCATAACAATGCAATTACTAGCCAGAAAGATCTTATGAAGTTGATTGGGAAATACAACAATATACATAGACCGTAATCCAACTGCATCTATGACTAGAAGTCCACCTTCAGGTTATCATCCGAACCCCTTCCAGTATTAAGTTGCAAGCAACAGACAACTACTTTAAGCAAAGTGTGTAAGGTAAATAGTCCACATGTTCCATGAACAAGAGACCGTTGTTTTCTCCATAGTAGCAACAACAAATCTACAACCAAAGAGATTATTGTCACTTCCCTTGGAAACTAGAGGCACGAACCCACTATCGAGCATAAATACTCCCTCTTGGAGTCACTAGCAACTACTTGGCCAAGATAACCACTAGCAACGGAGAGCATGCAAGATCACAAAAAACACAGACATGATAAAATCATAAAGATAGAACCACTAATCAAACTAACATAATAATCTCAATATCCATCGGATCCCCGCAAACACAACATGCATGATTACAAATAGATCAGATCTTGATCATGAACAGAGCTCACAAGATCTATACATGAAAGCACAAAGGAGGAGATACAACCATCTAGCTACTACATGGACCCATAGTCCAAGGTGGAACTACTCACAAATCATACCGGAGAGAAGGCCTTCGGGATGATCTCCCCTCCGGCAGGGTGCCGGGAAGAGCTTTAGATCCCCCCGATCTAGGGACGATGGTGGCGGTGGCTATAGACGATTTCGTGGATTTCTGATCGGGTACTCAGGGTTTCTATATCGGGGGCTCCTTATAGGCGAAGGGGGAGACCGAGGCGGCCGCCAGGGCGGCCAAACCCTAGCCAGGTGCGGGGTAGGGCCCACCCGCGCCTGGGGGGTCTAGCCCCTCTGGTTGGTCCCTTGGGCTCTCCTCTAGACTTCTTGTTCCCCACGAAAAGATATTGACTTTGTCCTTCGTCCCGTCCAATTCCGAGAATATTTCTTTACTAACTTTTCTGAAACTAAAAATAGCAGAAAACAGGCATCTGGCACTATTGCAACTTGTTAATAGGTTAGTACCAGAAAACATGTAAAAAGCACCTCAAAGTGTGGACAAGTAAAGCAAAGTAGATACTAAACAAGCATGGAGCATCAAAAATTATAGATACGTTTCCAACGTATCAGTGAGCATCTCATCGATCTTTTTATTTACTATTTGCCTAGGTTTTTATTGAGGATGCTTCATAGATTGCTCACTATGGTTATGCTGCAAGTTTCCACCATGATTAGGCATGACTTAGGCTAGTGGCCTAGGCGTTTCTCTAACACACATACATAACTCCATGGAATTACAAGCTCCTCTTTTATTTCACACCGACGACATCCGCAAACAAAAGAGCATGATATAAACTGGATATGCATCCATAAGTGTTGAAAGTGTTCCCCATGACAACACGGTTCTGCTAATCCTAACGTATAGATGCAAGCATATACAACTTCGATGACACAATGGTTCAAGTTTATTAGGGGCAAGAAAATAAGGTGTGCCACCAAGTTCGTGAGAGGTTTACTAACTAGTTTTCACATAACAAAATAATTTTTAATTCGAAAGATAGATGAAGCTTGAGAATATGCTTGGAATAGCAATAATGCTAATAGGTAGATATGGTGGACACAAATGGCACAGGTTTGGTTCACAGGGGTTGGATGCATGAGAAGTATGCCTTCTCAAAACAGGTTTTTGGCTAGCAAGGCTGGGTAGCAAGCAAATGAGTTGAAGGAAACAAGCAAACCTACAAGTGATAAAGCCAAACATGCAATCTTCCTTGAAGACACAAAAGATCTTAAATAAAGAATACTAAGCTTATGAGCCAATCAAGAAAGAAAATAAATGATACAAAATACCTGTAAGCTTTTTCTCTTTTCCTTTCAAACCTCAAAAAGTGTTGCTACTGACCAGAGATCGGTTTGCCAAAACTAATTTAGATCTACTTGATGCTCCCAAAGTGATACCAATACTGATCAACAAGATCAATCATATAACAGAGATTGCAAACTAAAATAAGAAGTGCAAAAAGTAAAAGATGAAACTTCTCATTAATATTCCATAAAGGCACTCACACCAAGGGATACATAGATAATCAACTAAAGGAGATATACTTCCACATGCAAACTAACCTATAAGATAGCTTCTCTACCAAAGATATGAATCTACTAAAAAGGTAAAAGATAAAAGATAATGGTGTGATACCACAGCACTCCCCCAAGCTTGGAACAAGCCAAGGGGATGCCAAACCTGATGACGAATTACTCCTTCGGTGATGGTGGTGTTCTCTTGTTTAGGGTAAGGAAACCCTCCAACATCTTACGAAGCCTGTCATTCTCCTCTATAAGTATATCCACTTTCATCCTTAGAGCACGATACTTATCACAAAACTCATCAGTGGTTCGAAGGGCTTCCACTGCCTCAGGGCAAGTTCTGAAGTCTAGGACGTAGGCTATAATCCCCTTCATGTTATGAGAAAAAGCACGTCTAGTGTTAATTACTCCTATAAAAGTAGGTTTCCTTGCCCTTGACCATGCGGCGGTTTTGTTGGGGATATGCTATATGGGTATCCTCATAGCATGTCACTTATCCGGATAACCCGGGTGGCCCATAGTCGGTAGCATGGCCTATGGCCTGCTGGGCGGCCCAGTTAGATGGATCCAGAAGGAAGGCCCATGCTGGATAAAGGAAGGCTACGGTGGAGTCACCAGCGTACCCGGAACCTTGGAGTGCAAGATACACAAGACTAGTAATAGACGGTGTAGGACTCTGTAACCTGTCCGGCTAGGACTTTTCCCTGTAACCCTAGGACCTGGCGACTATATAAGTCGGGCCTATGGGAGCCTTTAGGGCACAACTTCAGACAACCTAGTATTGATTCATACAACCTCGCACATCGAACATATCCCTGTAACTCGGCGTATTGCCCTTATAGTGATTTATAGCAGGAGAAGGATTCCGCCACCGTTGTGGGATCTGAACCTGGGTAAGCTGTGTTACCTCGTACCCGTCAACCGTCTGCCTTACCCCACGTCTCTAAACACGCACTATGAGGACCCCTCCATGGCGTACTCGTCGGCAATACCACGACAGTTGGCGCCCACCGTGGGGCAAGAGGCGCTTCAGGCTCTTCAGCAGGCGAGGACCAAGATCTTCGCGAGAATCGGCGAAAGGGTAGCCATCGGCCGTGTTCTCTTCTCCGGCAACGTTCCGATCGTCCCTCCCAACGAGTTCTGGATCCCGGCGAAGACGAGCCCTACGCGGTGTTCAATCGTTCCTATCGGAGACATCCACCTCTTCATCGGCGAAACCGACTCGGGAACTAGTTCCCTGGGAGTTGGAGGAGCATCAAGACCCACACGGACCGCCTATGGGCAGGATACGTCCGCGGAAGGATCGATGTCGGATCTCTCTTCGGAGTTTGCCGGCAAAGATCAGAAAGCATCAAGGCCCACACGGACCGCCTACGGCCAGGATACGTTCGTGGAAGGATCGATGTTGGGTCTCTCATCGGAGATTGCCGGCAAAGATCAGAAAAATTCAAGGCCCACCCAAACCGCCCCTGTGGAGGATATAAAGGTGGAAGATCACTGCAAATCCACCGGCTTCGTCCATGCGTCTGGACAGCAGAGATCCAAGTTCGTTGGCGTGGTTACCATCTTCGATCTGGCGCGCTGCATTCAGAGAGAGGGCGAAAACCCCCGCGATTACCTGGCCAGGTGGCTCCGTATACGAGCCGATCTAGCCCACTACCCCGATGATAACGCTTTGTATCACTTCGTGGAAGGACTGGACCGCGGCACGCTTCTCCGACAATCTTTAAGACGGCAGCAGGCAACAGGACGCCTTACCCTCGAAGATATGGTGAGCACCGTCAACAGCTACGCGGCAGCTGACGCAGTAGCCCAGATGGAGCTTGCGCTCAGAGACGGAGAACCTCCGATTCAACAGCCGCCGCCACCGCCTCCTGCCGCCATCATCGCAGAAGCACCACCACCTCCAGTCATCGTCGAGGCTGTTGCACCTCCACCGCCCGTCATCGAGGAAGTCCTGGCACCCTCCGACTCTATCATTGACGCGCTTTATGCTGACTTCAGAGCAGATTCAGAGGAGATAGACTTCAGTCCATAAGAGCTAGACTCCGCTATGCAGGAGATGGAGGAGGAGTACTCGCACGACGAGCAAGCCAACAACGCCATCACATCTCGAGGGGTGTTCGTCACCATTGGGACAGAGATGGATGAAGATCAACCCGGACGAGCTCCACCTACGGCACTAGAAAAGGGGAAGGGGCCACTTATTGCTGCTGACGATGATCGCGCAAAAGTCATGCCTCCTCCGCCTAACCCACTGCAGCAGCCACAGGAACTCGGCACCGGCCCGAGCAACAACAACACCGCAAACTTGCCGCCTCCAGCATCTATGTCTGCAGCAGCCCAAGTTACTCCAGCTGATAGAGTGATGTACAGCAATCTCCTCATCGATCCACTAACCGTTGCTCATATCCGAAACGTGACCTAGCTTGACAAGAAGCGCCAGCAACTGCTGGAGGAAGCGCAGGCCATCGCGGAGCAAGGCGCTAAACTAGATCGAGATCTGGTCAACGCGCAGAAGTCCATAGAGAAAGCTAGAGCAATGGAGGCTGAATACAAGACTACTGCAGCAGCAGAAGGCTAAGAAAGCTCCGGCTCGCGTCATCAACGATCCTGGTGTACAGCGCAATCTAGGATGGGCTCCCTCCAAGCCGGCACAGGCCAAGCCATACATTGACAGTGAAGGCATGCAGGTGATGCCCACCCCACTCCTTAACCTCGCCTCGCCAAGACCCTTCTGGAGCAGGATAGATTGCTTGAGGCAGTGGAACAGGTCTATGACCTAGTGGCCAAGGCGGTGAAGCAGCAGGAAAAGGCCACCTCTCTGAGACTCGAGTCTGACCCAACGCTTTGCCAGTCTAGCCAGTACAAGCCGCCAAGGGACAGATCTCCTCTTGATGTCGGGTCCCAGACGGGTTCATCAGAACAAAGACGGAGGGATGCACACAACAGGAAGGATGCTATCCCCATATCCTCCGATCACGAAGAAAAGGCCTGACCTCGTCGCCCGTCGCCACCGCCCCGATCTCCCTGACATCGTGAAGATTACAAATCTCACCATCATGCGGATATGCCCCCACAAAAGCAGTGCGGCATCATCATCCGCGATAACGCGGAGCAGACCCGTCATGACGGAGAGCGCAACCAAGGACACAAGAGCAGGTCACGCCATGACCCTCCGTGTCCGACAAGCGACCGTGACAGGCGTGAGGCGTCGCAGGAGGGTAACAGCAAGAAGGCTAACCCACTGCCACCTCCGCCTCCGTCACCACCAAGCAGTCACCATGGCGGAGGAGGCCCGCGTCGTTCGCGCAGCCCATCCCCTGTTGGCAAAAGGAAGAAGAACCTGGAGCCGTACGATGCACGTTCACGGATCGATAAGATCCACGAGGCCCGGGAAGGACCATACATGGGACCACGTTGCTTTGGACCTACAATACGGTCCGCAACTTACCCCAAAGGTTTCCGGATTGACAAAACCATTAAGCCCTATGATGGCACTGCCAAGCCGTCCACATGGTTGCAGGACTACGGCAACACGGTGGAGATTGCCGGAGGCAACCCCAACGTCGCCGTCAAGTACCTCCCATTAATGTTGGTGGGCACGGCCCGTCAATGGATCGACGACTTGCCGGAGAAATCTATCTACAACTTGCTGGACATGCAACAAGCATTCACCAAGAACTTTGAGGGTACATACAAGCGTCCCTGCACTGTGGACGATCTACAGCGGTGCGTGCAAGAGAAAGACGAGACATCTCACACCTACCTCTCTCGCTGGCTGGATATGAAGAATTCCTGCGCAGGAGTGCACGCCCAGACCGCCATGGCCGCCTTCATCGACGGATTGGAAAGGGGCACGTTGCTCCGGCATAAGCTGAAGCGCTTGCAGGACAATAACCAGCTTGACTTGAACCAGATGATTCAGTTGGCTAGTGAGTTCGCAGCTGCCGACGACGATGCTCGTGGCTCCTTGCCGGCAACAGCCGTTCCAACTCAAGCTCGGAGGAACAGCAGTACAAAGCGGAAAACCACTCCAGAAGAAAATCAATCTACCGACATGGTCGCTATGACATTCGCAGGACGAGGAGAAGGCGGACAGCATGGCCGAGGAAGGGGAGCTGGTCGCGGGCAGCAACGAGGAAGTGAAACCACCTCGGCGCCGCTCCACGTTCCCCAAACCTACGAGGAGTACCGCGATATGCCGTGCCTCGTACACCTCGACGCCAACGGCAAAGCCACTCATACCAATCGACACTGCAAGTTCGTCAACGACCTCAAGGAAGACCCGGAGTCCGGCTATAAGCGAAGTCGGAAGAACAGACCGTGAGGCAAGGGCAAGGGAAATAAGCAGGAGGAGGAGTCCAAGGATTCAAGTGACATGGACGAAGAAGTTGACACCAAGCACGCCGCCAAGAGAGACGACAAGGGCAAGAACCCCTTTGCAAAGAAGGCTCCAGTCTACCACACTTTCCTTGGCACCCCCACCGTCCGACAACAGAAGACCTCTCTGAGGATCATGATGCCACTCTCCCCCCAGTTCCCCAGTACCTGCGTTGGTCAGAGGTTCCAATAACTTGGGACAGGACGGACCACCCAGACCTTATACCCACGGAGAACCAGTACGCCATGGTCATCAACCCCTTGATTGACGGCGTAGAGTTCACCAAGTGTATGGTGGATAGTGGAAGCAGCATCAACATCATGTACCTGGATACACTGCAGAAGATGAACTTGACGGAGGCAAACCTAAGGCGGACCAACACCATCTTCCACAGCGTGGTTCCTGGTCGGGAGGCCCGGTCCCTTGGGTGCATTAAACTTCAGGTTGCCTTTGGCGATGTTAATAATTATCGCCAAGAGCGCATGACCTTCGAGGTGGTCCCCTTCAAGAGCGTGTACCACGTCATATTCGGCCGTGACATATTCCACACGTTCATGGCCAAGCCATGCTTCGTCTACAACAAACTCAAGATACCCGGAGCAAATGGTATCATCATCGTATCCGGAAGCTTTACCAAGGAAAGGGACTGCAAGATCAATGAAGCAGCCATTGCGGAAGCTGTCCTCTACAGCAAAGAATTCAAAGAGATCCAGAGCAAGGTCGATGACTCAGAGATGCCCGCGTCGAAGAAGCAGATCTCCAACTCCGCTCCTGCGTTCAAGGCCGCCATCGAGACCAAGCCGGTGGAACTTGTGGTAGGCGATGCCTCCAAGGTCACCGCCATTAGGACGAACCTGGATCCCAAATAGGAAAGCGCGCTCGTCGAGTTCCTCCGTGAGAATAGGGACATCTTTGCCTGGCAACCTGCCGACATGAAAGGTGTACCTAGGGAACTTGCCGAGCACAGCTTAAACATTGATCCGAAATGTAAACCATTGAAACAACCTCTACGATGCTTTGGAGATGAGAAGAGACACGCCATTGGCAAAGAGATAGCTAGGTTACTAAAGGCTAGATTTATCCGAGAAGTCCTTCACACCCAATGGGTGGCCAATCCCGTACTTGTCCCTAAAAAGGGAACCAATGAATTAAGAATGTGCGTTGATTACACCGGCTTGAACAAAGCATGTCCCAAAGATCCGTTTGCTTTGCCTCGCATTGACCAAGTCATTGACTCGACGTCTGGCTCGGAACTTTTGTGTTTTCTCGATGCATACTCAGGATACCACCAGATCAAGATGAGGTAGTCGGACCAATTGGCCACTTAGTTCACTACCCCATACGGCACGTTTTGCTATGTCACGATGCCCTTTGGGCTGAAAAACGCAGGTGCTACCTACCAGCGGACAATGCAACGTTGCCTCCACGACCAAATTGGTCGGAACGTTCACGCTTATGTGGACAATATCGCGGTGATGTATAAAAAGTCAAATGACTTAATCTCCGACTTAAAAGAAACCTTTGATAATCTCCGGAAATACAACATGATGCTTAACCCTAAGAAGTGCGTCTTCGGGTTCCACCGCAAATTGTTGGGCTTCATCGCTTCCAGCGTGGAATCGAGGTCAATCCGAGAAAATCAAGGCCATCTTAAACATAAACCGTCCGACATGCCTAAAGGACATTTAACGACTAACAGGTTGTGTTGCGTGATTAGTCGGTTCGTCACCGAATTGGAGAGAAGGCTCGCATTACCGCAAGTTGCTGAAGAAGGCGGACAAATTCACGTGGACAGACGAAGAAGATGCAGCACTGAAGCAGCTCAAGGAGATTCTTTCCTTAGCGCCCATCCTTGCAGCACCCAAACCTGGAGAGCCCATGTTAATTTACATGGCGGCAACCAACCGGGTTATCAGCATCATCGTCGTGGTAGAGCGGAAGGAACCAGGCTATGAGCACGGAGTTCAACGACCAGTTTACTATGTGAGCAAGGTCTTGACGGAGTCCAAGAAGCACCGTGACTACCAAAAGATAGCTTATGGAGTATTCCTTGCTTCTAGGAAGCTGAGGCATTACTTTAGAGCACCCAATCACAATGGTGAGCAAGACTCCTTTGTCCGACATTATCAACAAATGACGCCACAGAAGGGTCGGAAGTGGGCATTGAACTGCCGCCTTTAAGATCACCTACAAGAGACGCGACGCTATCAAGTCACAAGCCTTGGCGGATTTTGTTGCAGATTGACGGAGATGCCGACGCTACTCGCTGCCGTAACAGAGTACTGGGTGATGCACTTTGATGGATCAAAGCTGCTCAACGGCTCGGGGGCTGATGTATTGCTACAGTCACCAACAGGAGACAAGCTACACTACGTTCTGCAGATCCATTTCGAGGCTACAAACAACATGGCGGAGTATGAAGCACTTATTCATGGACTACGTGTAGCCAAGGATATTGGCATCAAGCGCATAGTTTGCTGTGGAGATTCTGACTTGGTTGCCCGGTGGTGGCACTGAATGCGCGAACCCTATGATGGCGGCATATCGACAAGGCGGACAAGATAGCCAAAACTTCTTGGGCTACGTAAGTCAAGTATGTGCCTAGGAGCAAAATGAGGCGGTGATCTCATTGCCTAAGCTTGGGTCAGTCGCAAAGAATTCCGCCAGAGTTTTCCTAGAGCATCTGCACACCATCCGTGAAGGGGCCGACATCGACAACCCAGATAGAGCTGATTTTCACAACATGGTGACTAAGGTCCCTCCGGCTTGGACAAAACCGTTCATGGAATATCTCGAACACGGAACTTTTCCCGACGACAAAGTCGAAAGACGACAAATAGTACGACGAGCAAAGGGTTATACCATAATCAATGGGCAACTCTACAAAAGGAGCACTACTGGTGTATACCTAAAGTGTGTTTCCCAGCTAGAAGGTATGGAAATCCTACGCGAAATCCATCTCGGAGATTGCGGGCATCACGCAGCTCCTCGATCGTTGGTCGCGAAAGCCTTCCGGCAAGGATTCTACTGGCTTACCGCAAAGGCGGACGCCGACAAGCTGGTTGAGACGTGCACAGGATGCCAGTATTATGCCCGACAACCACATGTTCCTGCTGAAGAATTGCGAACAATACCAATAACTTGGCCGTTTGTAGTCTGGGGGCTAGACATGGTGGGACCGTTACAAATGGCACCCTGTGGGTTTACGCATCTGCTTGTAGCAGTTGATAAATTCACTAAATGGATAGAAGCTAAACCCATTAGAAAGCTTGATGGGGCAACTGCCCTCAGGTTTGTCCGGGATCTAGTGGTGAGATTTGGTCTCCCACATAGCGTTATCACCGACAATGGCAGCAATTTGTCACTCAGAGAAGTGGAGGCATATTGTTGGGAGAAAGGCATCCGACTTGATCTTGCTTATGTGGCACACCCACAATCCAGTGGTCAGGTTGAGCGAGCCAATGGATTAATTCTGCAGGGAATCAAGCCACATCTTGAGGCACCGCTACATAGAGCAGCTGGAGCCAGGGCGGAAGAGTTACCATCTATGCTGTGGAGTTTACGGACTACACCCAACAGATCCACCGGCTACACCCCTTATTTCATGGTATATGGAGAAGAAGCCATCCTACCTTCTGACATTCTTCACGATGCACCAAGAGTTGCCGCCTACAACGAGGATGACGCTGAAGAATCCAGACGCCTAGATGTGGACCTTCTCGAGGAGGAGCGCGTTTTGGCATGCCAAAGATCCGCCATCTACCAGCAGAAGTTACGCAGCTACCATAGTCGCCGCATTCGACATCGCTCATTTAAAGAGGGGGATTTGCTGCTCTGACTTATGCAGAAGAAGTCGCACAAACTATGCCCGCCATGGGAAGGACCGTTCATCATAATCAAGGCGCTACTCAATGGGTCTTACTACCTTGTTGACAATCGTGAACTAAAGGATAGACCCAACGAGAATCATAAGTGTAAGCGACATGACCCGGATGATGACTACCCGGAGCTTGATCGGCCATGGAACATAGCACAGCTACGTCCTTTCTACACTTAGCATTTTTTATCTAATTGTGTACCTCTTATATGATCAATGAAATAAAGCTCTCTGGTTCACTCATATTTCTGAGTCTTTTACCTCCTTTAGTGTTCTTTTTTGGATCATGTAAAACCTTTATGCACAAGCTTTGCGATTGCACTTGTGAAAATTCCGCCTACGGGCGTTAGCTTAAGTTTTCTGGTCTACACGTTCTTTGTTGTTTTTATGTGGATTCTGGAGAAGTGACTTTCGGCACTTATTGTCGGCGATTTTTTGCTTAGGTTACTGAAGGTTCCATTGGGAATCATCACCCAAGCGCATGGTTCCGACAACGAGTCTTTCGACTCACAAAAAGTCAAGCATAAGAACCAAAGTAATGGATAAGCCAGCACTTGCTTAAAAAATATACATGCTGGAAACTAGTTCTTAAGCAGCAGGAAATAAACAACCATTGTTTTCCGCCTTAAGTTACATCAACAAGTTTTTTCCGCATACAACCAAAGGTAAAAAAATATTACAAAGTTGTTTTTCACTCCTTTGGCGCAGGAGACTTGGAGGCAGCCTCGTCACCAGCCGGAGAATCACCCTCAACGTTGGCACTATGGTGAGACTCGGAGGAATCTTGGTTGCCACTATCGATGATGTTCATGGGCATGAAGACGTCGACGTCCACCAACTCGGTAACTTTGGTATCATAACCCGCGAGTGACGACAAGATGGCTTCATGATCAATCTCTTTGCTATCATCGTCGACGTCGGGGATACCAAAGGTCACCGTGTCGATGTCGGTACCTTCATAGTGTGCTTTCACCATTGACAGCGCCATCCTTGCGCCAGCCCGTGCACATGAAGCTTTCAAGCTTGTGATACGCTCGGGGGCTCGGCGCAGAATCTCCGAGTACTTCGCCACGAAGTCCGATGCCTTGATGTTTATCTGGAGGGGCTTGGCAATCTCCTTGGCTAGGGTGATGGCGGTGTTGATAAAGTTGTCGACAAGAACCATGCATTCCTTGGCTGGAGGAGGCGATCTGGTTAAACCCATAGGAGCTGCAAATTCCGACAAGGAGCGCATGAGTTCAACAATTCAAAGTATCCAGACTACAGAAATATAAGGCGGAGAAAACTTACTGAAGATGCTGGCCTCAGCTTTCTAGAGGGTGTTTGCCAAGGATTGTTTCTCTTGTTGGAGGAGCTTGTACGCCTCGCCATGGCGGTGATTCTGCTCATCGGCAGCTCGCTTTTGATCTTTCAAGATCGCGATCTCCTCCTTCAAGCGGTTGATTTCCTCGGCGGCGGAGTCCTACAAGGCCTTCATTGATTCTTCATGCATTTTCAGCATGTCTTCTCTCTCCTTTTTAAGGATCTTGTTCTCGCTATCCAGCTGCTGAATGTGCTTGGATTGCTCGACAATGTCCTTAGCCTTGGCAACATGTCTTGCAAGTCGGAGAAAGCATAGTACACAGTAAGTACTCGGAGAATATAGGCACAAAACCAAGACGGAATGCGCAAAAAGAAAACAGACTCTTGTTTTTGATGATCTGTTCCTTCTAGATGGAAGTTTTACCCTTTTCGGCTTCAAGATCTGCACGCATCTTCTGATACTTGTCATTGGCCATACCCCTTCGAGCATTCTCATTCTGAGGAAAAAAGAACAAAGTTAAAACTGTTGTTTAGTCTACTTGGAGCATCTAGTCGGAAAATTTCAACCTAGACGCTCGGGGGCTACAAGTAAGAGTTTTTAACTTAGCAATATGCTTAGCTTTTCTTTAAGCATCTAGTCGGAGCTCATTCAGTTCTTGATTAGAAGCTTGGGGGCTACAGTATAAAGTTTTTAACTCAGATATCTGTTTAGCTTTTCTTTAAGCATCTAGTCGGAACTAATTTAATTACAGCTAGAGGCTTGGGGGCTACAGTATTGAAATTTATAAACACTGCATATGCTACTCTTAAAGCATCTAGTCGGAATAGTTCATTCCATCTAAATGCTTAGGGGCTACAGTGAGAGTTTTTCTAACTTAGTCACTCTTAGAGCATATAGATGTAAAAACCTATGGTTTTTCCGTCTACATCCTCGGGGGCTATAGTGGGATACTCATATGAAAAGCAAAAGGCAAATAAAACTTACAAGTGCAATGATCTTGAGGTTTGTAGCGCTCTCGGCCAGCAGCTTGCCAAAGGAGATGTTGTTTCCTTGCAATATGTCCGCTTGGCGGAGGAGCTCCTCAAGACCACACGTCGGAGATGTCGGTGCTGCTCCAGGAATCAGAGTTGTGCTACTCGGCGTAAGCGCCGGGTAGACTATCTTTGGAAACTCAAATGGTTTCTGGGGAGCAGGGGCGCCGCCTTCGGCAGAAATACCAGTTTCCACCACCGCTTTGCTGCCACCGATGGCATCCTTAGCCGGAGCTTCAGCCATTTGTTGAGCGGTGCTCTCCTGCGTCGCCTGCTTGCCGACAACAGCGAGTTTGGTAGAGGCACCAGAATCCACTTCCATGACGGAAGGGCCTGATGCCTCCTTAGCTTGTGAGCTTGTCGGGGCAGACGAGGGTTTGACGGCAGGAGTAGCAGGGCGATGGCGGGGGAGGCGTCGCGATGCAGCATGTCTTTGATATTTCGAGAAGCCCCCAAAGTTTTGGAGGTCTTCTTGAGGCTGGTCGTGGCTTTCTTCCTGAAACGTGTGAAACGCAAAAGTACAGGAGCAAGACAGATAAGTAGACAATGTCAGAGAATGAGAAGTTTACACTAATGGGGGTGCTTTGGCAAAAATCCCGGTGGTTCTTCTCTTTTCCGCCTCCAGGGCGGCGATAGTCTTTTTGGAGGCTCCACCCTCCGTCTTCTTCTTGCCTCCGTCGACAGCGTCAGAGGTGGAGCTCTTCCGCTTCCGCGCCAACGGAGCTTCGTCGTCGGACACGATCGTGACTTCCTTCATCTTTGGATCATAGATTTGAGGAGACATGCTCATCTCATCTATGTCGCTAAGCTGTTAAGTAATAAATCACCGTGTTAGATAAGATGATATTTGCAAGACGGAAGAACTGGAGTATATGTCATACACGGAAAATAAAAACCTACCTTTGGGCACTTGCCGTCTACGAACATGTCCTAGGTGATGGTGAAGCCGCGCTTCTTATCCTTCACCTTGACGATGTCCTTAAGGCGGAGTTGACGGAGTCGCTCGAGAAGTTGTCCACAGAGATGCGGAGACTATCCCTTATGTCGCTGGTATACTCGTGCATGAGCTTCGCGCGGTGCTGCAGAGGTTGGATTCGCCTGATGAACCAGCACATGGCTAGGTCCAAGCCGGTCAAACCCGTCTCTACGAACCACTCTATCCGCCTTATGGCGCGAGAGGCTTCAATGTCGGAGGGAAGGGAGGCCTGGGATCTCCATGATGAGCCTCAAGCGGCGGCTCCGTCAACGAAGTCCGGGTACGTGACTTGTCGGCCAGACAGCGGGATGTTTGGGCCGTAAAAGTATGTCTGTTGCCAATTCTTGCTGGACTCGTGGCCGACGATGTCGGGGAACCGCCGGCCAAGTCGAATCTTGAAGCTTATGGTGCCACAGTTCCTAAGATCTTCCTTGCTATGTCCGGCTTCACGTTTGACGGTGAAGAAGTACACAAAAAGGTCTAACCTAGGCCTTATCCCTAGGTATCCCTCGCAAAGTGTCGCGTAGTTGCTAAGCACTAAGATGCTATTGGGGGAAAGGTTCTGAGGCTAGACCCTATAGTGGTTTAAGACGGAGAGGAAGAAGTTGGAGATGGGAAGGGAAACGCCGCGTACCAGCTAAGCTTTTAGGTACACCTTTTCTTCGGCTTGGAGAGAAGGTGTCACCTCGCCGGCCGGCGCCGCCCGCCAGGCAAGTCCCTCCGTCGTGGGGAGGTAGCCTTGGGCAACCATCTCTTGGATGTCTCGGTCGGTGATGTCCGAGCCGCGCCAGTCGCCCTTGTGCGAGTCTGGCTCCTCTTCCAGTGGCTCTAGCGCCGCCAAATTTGGGTCGCCGTCGGTGGACTCGATCACCGCCGATGCGGCTGGTTCGCCGCTTCGGCCAAGGCCGCCATTGATGGAGAGGTGCTGCAGCTAGCCATGGAGTGGAGATTGGGTGCAACTGGTGCGGATGAGAGCTAGGGTTTTTTCGAGGCTTCTCGCGGAGAGCTCGAGGAGACGCGCGGCTGGAGGAAGAAGATGATGCGAGGAGAATGAGGTAAAAAGTGAAAAATTCCCCACGGGTACTATTTATCATCCTCGGCGTCAAGATTCGTGCAGCTTGATCGAACGGTTGCCGCATAGACGACGTGTTCGCGATCGTGCGCGGAAATTTCGCCACGTCCCCAATCGTCGCCGCCAACGGTTCGTATCGCTCGCGCGGGAAAATCGGATATGGTTGTGTTCTCTGCATGTGTGAGTTACGAGGCGTCGCTGACCTAAGCCTACATTGTCTTAGCTGACATGGGTAGATGAGTCGTCACATCGAAGATTCCGACATAGACGGATTCAATCCGACTATGGAAGAGTACAATGGAAGATTCAACATTTTTCCGGCTTACAAGTTGAAGACGGAGAAAGTTTTGCAGGGTTCTTTGGGAGGACTACAAGATATTTCTTGACGATTTGCCGACATCCAACTAGACGGAGCATTCATCTGAAGAGGCAAGATGGCGCAAGATCTCGGAGTTCTCGGGGGCTACTGTTGGGGATATGCTATATGGGTATCCTCATAGCATGTCACTTATCCGGATAACCCGGGTGGCCCATAGTTGGTAGCATGGCCTATGGCCTGCTGGGCGGCCCAGTTAGATGGATCTAGAAGGGAGGCCCATGCCGGATAAAGGAAGGCTATGGTGGAGTCACCAGCGTACCCGGAGCCTTGGAGTGCAAGATACACAAGACTAGTAATAGACGGTGTAGGACTCTGTAACCTATCCGGCTAGGACTTTTCCCTGTAACCCTAGGACCTGGCGACTATATAAGTCGGGCCTATGGGAGCCTTTAGGGCACAACTTCAGACAACCTAGTATTGATTCATACAACCTCGCACAGCGAACATATCCCTATAACTTGGCGTATTGCCCTTATAGTGATTTATAGCAGGAGTAGGATTCCGCCACCGTTGTGGGATCTGAACCTGGGTAAGCTGTGTTACCTCGTACCCGTAAACCGTCCGACTTACCCCACGTCTCTAAACACGCATTGTGAGGACCCCTCCATGGCGTACTCGTCGGCAATACCACGACAGGTTTGTTCTTCCATCTTAACTTCCTTCTTGATGCTCAAATCTATGTCTTCGCGCTTAGCAGCGATCCCTTCTTCTTCCATGGGCTTCTTGACTTTGTCGTTGGCGGATACCATGGTGCTCTAAACTTTGAGAAGATTTCCTGACAGAAACAGATCAAAACGAAAACACGACGAGAACACAATATACGAACCTCGGGGGATTCGGGGGGTTATATATTACGAAGTTTCAAAGCATAAGGAAGGTACTGGTGTGAAAACGAGGCGGAGACGAAGCTCAGAATGCTCACACCCCCTCCAGGCGCGGCCAGCTAGGGCCCGCGCCTAGGGTGGGTGTGGCCACCCTGGCCTCCATTTCCTCCTCTGTTTTGTTTCGTAACCTTCTCTATGTAATAAAAACATCAAAAATATAAAAAGATAGGGTTTTTACGAACCTTCTGTTTTCACCTCTTTTACCTCTCCAAAGACGAACTCTGCAGATTCCTTTTCTCCTTCTCCTGGAAATTCTTTTTCTCACAAGGCATTACACAAACCTCAATGGCAACATTAGTGTAAGAAAAAACAATAAACCTTTAGGTTCACACTTCAACTGAAATCCATCAAAACAAAAGCTACTGTAGCAACTACTTTCCACAAACCCAAAAGAATCTGGAAGGGAATCAATATAAGAGGCAAATGCAAACAATGACAGAAATCTGTCAAAATAGACCAGCAGGTAAAGATTGATTTTTTTGAAAACCTTCTGTTGCTCAAATCAAAAAGTGCAAAACTAATGAAAGTTGGGTAATAACTTGGAGAACAAGAACAAAAAAATACAGCTCCATCCGAAGTACTGCGCTCCTTCACGAATTTTTACAATGCAGCACAAAAATCTGTCCCAGGACAACCACTTTTCACAACTCCTCTACTTCTCAAAAGTAGTTGATCTTGACACAAAAACCAAAACAAAAAGGATAAGAGGCGGTTATTAGTGAGGCAATAACTTCCAAGACTCGACAAAACTATTGGTTTATCTCCCAAGAAGTACTTTTCTTTAATGCCTTTAAGTTAGGCTTGATAGTTTCAAAGATGCTCACATAGGAGATAAATATCTGAAGTGAAAGAGAGCATCAAGAAGCAAATAACTAACACATTTTAGTCTAACCCACTTCCTATGCATGGGGATATCATGAGAAAACAAATTGTTGAAACAAAAATCCACTAGCATAGGAAGATAAAACAAATGCAACTTCAAAGCTTTCAATATAAAACGGGGAAACTTAACATTATTGAGATGCATAAAACCATGTTTCCCTCTCTCATAATAACTTTTAGTAGCACTTTGAATAAAATTGACAATATAACTGCCACTGTCAACACCTTTATCATCAGAATGAGCATACTTACAATCACCAAAAAGAGGTCCAAGGTCATAAACTGGATCAATAGAAGCAAGTTGTTCCATCCTGAAATCTTTATTAGGCAAGCTATTTTCACAAGGAGATTTAGAAAAATTGGAAAAAATAAACTCATAAGACTCTCCATCAAACTTAGTCAAAACTTTTTCCTTCCTACAATCTATAATAGATACCACATGTTCAGTATTCATTTGCTCATCAGGTTCCGCAGTTTTCTTTGTACCTTTATTATTCGCACTAATCATCATAGAATACTCCTTTACCTTAGCTGAGAAAGGTTTTTTCTCAACATACGGTTCAGGCAAAATATGATCAATAGTAAAAATTCTAGTGCTTCTAACAGGAACATGACTAACAACATCTTTATAAGTTGCATGGTACTTATTCCATTTCTTTTTGGGAATTTCTATGAAAGAGGCAAAGGCTTTAAAACAATTGGAAATACTTTGGGAATCAATACCATACTCAGTACTAATATCACGGAAGTCATCAGTTTCCATAAAGGAATTAATGCATTCATAATCATAGTTTATACCTGACTTTCCTCTTTTGTCATTCTCCCAAGCTTCAATGTTCTCTTGAATACGGTCTAGGAGATATCATTTAGCTTCTTCCTTCATACTTTTGAATGATCCAGCACAAGAAGCATCTAGTAAACCTTTATCATGAAGAGAAAGCCTAGCATAAAAGTTATTGATAATAATATTGTTAGGGAGTTCATGAATAGGACATTTAAGCATTAGTAACTTAAATCTCCCCCAAGCTTGAGCTGTACTCTCTCCATCACAAGTCCAAACATTATATATCAGATTCCTATCCTTATGAATTTCACTGGGAGGATAAAATTTAGAATAAAAGAGAGGTACTATTTCCTCCCATTCCATGGATTGTCCATTCTTCAGCAGCTTATACCATTCTTCATCTCTTCCTTTTAAGGATATAGAGAGTAACTTCTTATTCACCTGTTCAGTTGTGATACCTACACACTTAAACAACCCGCATAATTCATGGATAAAAAGCAAATGATCACCAGGGTGGACAGTTCCATCCCCCAAATAATAATTATCCATAACACGATCAACAATACTTGTAGGTATCTTAAAAGGATCTATCTCAATAGGCGGTGGTTCATCTACTACCCTAACATTGGTAGTAGTTTTCCCAAAAAGAAAACAAGTGGGTTATCCATATTGGAAACAAAGTAACAAACAGAAATAAAAAGCAATAATCACACTAGAAGTTTCCTTTACCAGTTCCACTCTTCAATAGCGCTTCACTCCCTGGCAACGGCGCCAGAAAATAGTCTTGATGACCCACAAGTATAGGGGGTGTATCATAGTATTTTTGATAAATAGGAGTGTCGATCCCAACGAGGAGCAGAAGGTGTTGACTAGTGCTATGGAGCAGGAAATCTCTGTAAATACTTAGCAAACGGATTTTTAGGGGTTTTCTGATAAAGCAAAGAAATAAAGTGCAAGTAATAAAGATAACGAACAATTGTAGCAAGTGGCCAAATCCTTTCTTAGCAAGGACAAGCCGGTGTAAATACTTATAAGGACCAAACATTCTCGAGGACACATGGAAATCTTGTTAAGTGATTTCGCTTCAAATAGCTGTGTAGTCTTCTTTGGTGTTGTAAGTGTTGTGTGGGTGAACCTATGCTAATATACCGACCTTACTTGGACTAATACAAACTTGTGATTAAACCCCCTACAAGCATCCACAACTACAGGAAAGCAATCAAGATATAAACCTAACCACGGCCTTAAACTCTGAGATCCTACGCTCCCTTGTGCAATGGTGTCCTAACTAGAGTTCAGGTTTCTGTCACTCCGGCAACCCCACAATTAGTACCCAAATACACAATGTATTCCCCTAGGCCCATAAATGGTGAAGTATCATGTAGTCGACGTTCACATGACACCACTAGAATAATAGCACCACAACTTAAATACTAAACCATTGAATAATATCTCAACACAAATCCACTACTAACAGCATGACTTCTCGCATGTCCTCAAGAACTAAACGAACTACTCACAAGACATCATATGGATCAAGATCAAATATGATATGGTGATGGATAACAATCTGAACATAAATAATAATCCAATGGTTCCACTCACAAGCATCAACTACAATAGTAATCAACACCGAGAAAGTTTCCCCTAAGAACTATGCAAGTATTCAACACAATTGTTACATCAGGATGGAGTGGTCGTGATGGTGCTGGTGGAGATGATGGTGTGGATGATGATGATGATCCCGATGAAGTCTAGCTTGATGATGGTGTTGATGGCGATGATCTCCCCTCTCCGGGAAGGAATTTCCCCGGTAGAAATCTGTCTGCCGGAGAGCTCTTTCTCTCTTGATGTTTTCCGCCCCACAGAGGCGGCGGAATCTTTCTATGGTTCCTCCCCGTGTTTTAGGGTTTCGAGGAGAAGATATAGGCGAGAGGGCGGAGCCAGAGGTGGGCCAGGTGGGCCACACCCCTTGTAGGTGTGGCCTACGGGTGGCACGCGCCTAGGGGATGTGTGGGCCCCCTGTGGCCCATCTCTGCCTCCCTTTCTGGCTTTCTTCGTCTTCTGGGAAAATATGATTTTCTGTAGTTTTTCTGGTATTTTTATGATCTTCGCGAAATTGCATCAAAACGCCTCTTTTTCCATCAGAATCCAGACTCCTGCAGTTCATCCTCCAAGAATCATCCAACATGCAAAAACAGCTGAAAATACATAAATAACACCTCTTAATATGAAATATATCAAAGAATAGAGGCAAATTATGATATAGAATGGTGATGCAAATTGGACGTATCAGTGTCTAGAAGGTTCACCAGACCGGAAGGGGAAGGGTACATGAATGTGTCATGACTAAGTGGAATGATTACATCATGTCCCAGGTCATTTGGCTAGGCATTTGAAAGAAAGAAATTAAACTCCTAAACTGAAAGTCAAAAGGCAAGTTTGAAAAGTCAAACTGGGACAATGTTTTCTGGTGGAGGAAGGAGAGGAAACCTACTCTCCCTCCACCACGCGCCTAGTAGGAGAGGGAGTTGGGGAAGGTTTCAAACTCCCCTCCCCTAGCTGCCCCTCCCTCTCATAAATAGAGGGGAGGGGGTGCCCCCCAAGACCACCACAATCCCAAGCCCCAAGTCATCGTCGCTGCCGCCCGTGCACCACCGCCGCATCGCCGTTGCTGCCCTAGTCGCCGCCGACCCCACCTCCTCCTCTCTGGCTTCTAAACCCTAGACATCGGGGAACCCTACTACTCCACCATAACCCTCTCCGGCTTAAGGAGAAGCCCTGTGGGATTTCCCCTCTAACTCTGACACCACACCGTCATGCTGCAGGAATCGCGAGGAGAGAACTAAAACCTCCACTGCCTGCTGTAACAAGGGAGAGTAAGGTCTTCATCGAGTACTGAATGTGTGACCTACTACGGGAGCACTGCCGGAATGCAGCGCCGAAAGGATCGTATTCGCGATCTTGAGATCGGCAAGTGAACGACTACATCACCCACGAGAATCTTCTCTCGTTAACCGCTTTGGAATCTTTGAGGGTGAGTACTCTAATTGACTCGTTTCTACAATCTAGTTGATAGATCTTGGTTTGTGTGTGTTCATGCGGTAGAATTTTTTTATTTTCCATGCCACGAACCCCTACAGCTTCGAGTGCTCCAGGAATTTTACAGTGCGGTCTACATATCGCATGTTGGTACAACATCGAGAGGCATGGTTGGAAGGAACTGCAACGAATTCAGATCAGAAAAGAGAAGAGAGGGACTAGGCTTTGCTATGAAAGGCACGGGTCCCGGCAAATATCCGGGTTTTCCTCTAGAAGCTAGGGAAGCAACTGATCCCGACTAGCCATGTGGACCAGCTGACTCATGGAGGCAGTCTCTTCTTGAGTGCCGAATGAGCATCAGTGTGTGGACTATTGCAGAACATATGGAGCATACCATAGAACCTGATGTGCCAAGCAATGGTTGTTTGCAATGATAAACACGTTGAATCAATCAGATCAGAATCACTATTTTGTTATACATTATGTAGTGATGCGAGTGAGTCCGTATTAGGGTCTACCTTCTACCATTTTTTGTTTAACAAAATGAATTAACTTTTGTGATAACATCATCATTTTTAAAAAGTTAGTTCTTTTTATACAAAAAGAGTGTAAAAGGTGCCCTAATAGTGATCCACTTGCATCTTGCATCTCTAATTATCGGCTATCTAGTTTGAGAGGTGCAAGACAATACATGAAGGGATCTTTCAAAGTCCCCTTTCCATGCACATGTTTGTGGAGTCTTATCTACATGACCTGGAGCTTGCAGGGCGGAGCCAGGTGGTGGGGGCGAGCAGGGGCTAGACACCCCCAAACCATCCGCCCCCCTCAACTTATTAGGCTCGTAAAAGTAGCCATATATTTTATAATATACATTATTTATGGATATATATATAATTTATTTATTAGTCTTTACTCTTAAGACCTAGCTTAATTTAGTAGCTAAGAACTAGTGTGTAACAATCTTTGGTGTCAACACCCAGATTTTTAATCCCAGGTGCATGTTATGCCATAAATCACAATCCCAGGATTACCATTTTTGCGAGACATAATAGATTGGATATCACAGTACATCATACATTACAAACCATACATAAGGTCTTACACAAATAAGGATCTCATGATCAAGTTCTTAATACAACTCAAGCAACGGGATAACGTAAAGATAACGATAACGTGGGCGAAGCTCCATCTTCGGGGTCACAGGCAATGCTGACGATGATAGATGATCCTAGTTGTCGTAACCTTCCTGCGGTCCGTCATCCTGATACTCCTCTTCATAGTCTAGCCACGGAAATAGCCAGGGACAAAGCCATGAGTACTCTTTAAGTACTCGCAAACTAATAGTAACAAGTAAAGGGTTTTTGAATAGGATATACTCAGCTCTAGGGTTGTTTTGCAAAAAGCCAGATTTGCCTCTACTAAGTTCAAAAGCAAAGAAAGCTAGTTGAAAGTTTTATAACACCTAAGGGGAGACTTGAATTTCATATCACAAATCTGTTGTGGTCAAGTCAAAGTCATAAACCATTTCATAAGTCATTTTGAAAACATCTGACGATAGAACAGTATAGCCACTCCAACTATCCATAACCGTGGACGCGGCTATTCGAATAGTTTGACACTTTGCAGAGATTGTACACTTTCACCACAACATTTGATACATCCGCCAGGAACAATCCTGAATTCACCATACTCAGTATACGGATAATCAATCCTAACCTTTCAATTACACGCCCTAGTATAGGCACCTCTCCTGTGAGTTTGGCCTCCCAACCATGACCAACTGTCATCTTGGGAACTGCACAGGTGGACAATCTTCACAAGGTAGCCTTAGCTTAGACCTTGGACGCAAGGGAACCCATACTAAGGTATATAAATTTCCAGTCAAGCCCTACCAAAAATCCGGGTATTGTGGTTGTACGGTAAAATTGGAATAGTATCGCATCCAGACAACCATCAGTTTTATAAAGGGCTAAGACTCAGGCCTCAACATTTTCATCATCAAAAATCATATGGTGTTTAAGAACACATGTCAAAACATTTCAGTAGAATGACTCATCATTCTAAGGTTTTCATAACCATTTTCACCAAGTATTCCCATCTAAGTTGATCAAGTTTTATGCTTAGCACTAGCATCTACAAGTGGGAGTAAATACTAATGAGGGATGGTACACAAGTGGGTATTAGCTAAGTTCAATCACATGCCTTAGGATGACATCAAGATTATCTAACATAGGTCAAATTTTATGCTCTTTATGATACCTTCGGTTATCTTTCTAGAATCTACAAGTCACTAAGTAAACTCTAAGAGAAAGCTTTGATAAAGAAGATAAAGTATTTAGCTTGCAAGTAAAACTAGGATTGGGTATCAAGTGGTGTAAGCTTGCTAAGTTGCAAGTGTTATCTTACTCAGTTAATAGCTTGCTAAATCAACTAGTAGTATTAGGCTTGCCTTGTGCAGAGCAGTGGTTGAAGTTCTCATCGGCTTCTTCCTCGTAGTATCCTCCTTCCTCCTCGTATCCTTGGTCGGTACTAGCGTCTATAAATAAATATGAGGTACACAATCACCAAACAATACTTAACTATTGCTAATCATCACACAAAGGTTCACACTAGGTGATCTATCATCATCACTAACATTACAAGGATTAAAACACTTGTCCCATTTATTTTATTTTGAGAAAAGTAATTTCTACTCATTGAAAAACTACTTAAGATTTAATATTATCCAACTCAAACATGGGATCATGTTGACACATGTCATCACCACATATTTCAGTACATGGGAATGTGATTTAAAGTGGTGTCACAATTTAATAAGGTTTAACCTTTTTATTTTATTTAATTAAAGTGACTAGAAATGCCTATGTGGCATTCTTTTATTACTTGATCATTATTTCTGTAAGTAAACCTATATATTTTTAAGGTATGGTCAAATGTGATTTTTGAGAGTTGGAATCAACTCAAAAGCTTTTATGGTTGAATTTTGAAAAATGTTTGAATGCAGAAAAGCTTATGCCTTGTTATTTTTACCATGGGTGATCTACAAATCTAAATGGTTTGAATCCAACACGCTTGGATTACGCATTCCAGTACCTTTCTAAAAAAATTGGTTTCATGCATTTTGGTTTAGTGAATCGAGCTGGGTTGATTTTTGAATCTAGGTACAGAACTGTGTCTGAAATTAAATGAATAATAGTAAATTTGAATTGTTGGGTCGCTCGGCATGTTTAACTGGGCCAGCCCACTACACACAGCGCACGCGCGGGCTGGTTAAGTGGTTGTTCCCATGCGTCAGTGAGACAACGAGTGGCGAAGCGGTACGGGGTGATCTAGGACGCACGATCTAACTCTAATCGAACGACTCTGGTTCATCGTCCACGTCGGGCAGCGCCGGCGAGACAGAATCCTAGCACGGTAGGTGGGGGTCGTGGGAGGCTCACCGGGGCTCAGGCGATGGTCAGCGACGGGGGTGAACGACGAAGTTGACGATGACGGTTCTCCTGGTACCGGCAGCTTCTCCTAGGGCGGCTCAAATCGACGGCGCCTCTCCTTCTCTGCAGCGGCGAACTCCGATGAAATTTCAGCCACCTGGTGCTCGCCTTTCTCTGGGAGTGAGTGGGTGTGATCAGTGAGAGGTGGGGAGTGAACTGGTGTGAAGAAAGCAAGCGGGGGAGGTCTCCTTTTATAGTGGCTGAAGGGGACTGACGGGCGCGGGCTGAGCTCGTCGTGGTCGACGGCACAGAGAGCTAATGGCATGGGCAACGGTAGGGGGCGGTGCTGTGCTCCCTGGTGAAGCTCAACGGCGTGGTGACGAGGCGTGGGGCGGTGCTGATCGATCGGAACGCGTCGATGCTCTGGGCGGGTTCGACGGCGAATTTAATGGTGCACGGGTGCTCCTGGTTGCACGACGGCGAACAAGGTTGTCTGGTGGGGTGCTGGAGTGTTGGCGATCACGCACGTAAGTGACGAGGGAGGCGCGCGGTCTGTAGGTGTTGGTCGAGCGTGGCGCACTGGCGCGCTCTCGGCTCACACGCAGAGAGACTAGGCGCGTGCTTGGCGGGTGGTCCAGTGGCTGGCTGCGCTCGGGGCTGGGACACGGAGTGGCGGTGGACGGTGTTGCGTGTCCCAGACAAGGTTGGTGGGGCTAGTTCTTCCTCTAACTCGCTGGCGACATTGGGGTTGGCAAATGGGCTCGGCATGGTCACCATTAATGGCTATGCCAAGCTCACAGTGGTGCTAAGGCTTGTTAATTGGGCTAGATCATCTATTGAGAGTGTAGTGAGAGCTAGAGAGGGAACAAGGTTGGCCAAATTCACTGCTCACTATAGTGTTTGTTGTTTGTTTGTTTCCTGCAAATAATGTGTTTGATGAAATGGCCGAAAGAGATTCAAATTTGAATTTTGGATTCAAACTTGGTGGGTTTGCTAGGCACATACTAGGGATTATTTGGTTAGTTGGATTAGTCAAGGGGCACTAGTTTGGTTGGGTTTTGAAAATGTGTGATCTTCACATATGATAAAGATTCAATTTTGAATTGTGATTTGAATGAGGTTGCCAAATATTTCTGCAAGTTTGAAAGGTGGGCTTTGATTCATTTTTACTTGGTCTAGCAAGGGCTGAAAAGAATTGGAAAAGTTTCTGTTTGAAATCTTGGACTAGAAACACTCAAAGTGACCTAGTGAGCAAGATTGGCAAAATGACCATGACCATTTGCCTTAATTGATTTGTTTTTTATTTTCTCTTTATTTGTTTCTGCTTGGAAATGTTTTATATGATGTTATTTTCATCTTTAAACCATTTCTTGCTATTTAGGTTAATCACACAAGTTCATTCATGCATTTATCAAATCACCACATACACACATGCATTCATATGATTTAAATTAATCAAAGTTTTTGTTAACCCTAATTTGGGTGATTAGAGTTTGATGATCATTGTTTTATTTTTTTGGGATGTTACAAACCTTCCCACCTTAAACAAAATCTCATCCCGAGATTTGAAAAAGGAAGAAAAAAGATTACCTAGGATTTAAAGAGATCGGGAAACTCCGTCCTGATGTGATCTTCTCGCTCCCAGGTAGCTTCTTCCTTAGTGTGGTTGCTCCACTGAATCTTGAGAAACTTGATGCTTCGGGTTGTGTTGGTTCTGAAAGCTTTTTCCAAAATACGGATGGGTACTTCAGGATATGTCAGGTCATCGTTGATCTCTATGGTCCGATGGTCAATGTTCTTGAAGACTTCGGTCTTCTCCGGAACTTCAAGACATTTGTGAAGTAACGATATATGGAACACATTGTGCACTACTGACATTTCCTCTGGCAGTTCCAATTGATACGATACTTCTCCTCGACAATTCAGAATCTTGAAGGGTACGATATATCTGGGGGCTAACTTTCCTTTGAGCTGGAAACGCTGCATTCCCTTCAAAGGCGACACTTTGAGATACACAAAATCTCCGATATTGAAAGCGAGGTCTCGATGTCTCTTGTCAGCGTAACTCTTTTGTCTTGACTGGGCGGTCTTGAGGTGCTCACGAATCTTGTGAACTTTCTCTTCTGCTTCTCGTAGGATGTCGGGTTCGAAAATCTGACTCTCTACTACTTCCGACCAATTTAAAGGGCTGCGACACTTCCTTCCATACATGAACTCAAATGGGGCCATTTGCACACTAGCTTGATAATTGTTGTTGTATGAAAATTCTGCGAAAGGCAGACAGTCTTCCCATTTAGATCCATACTCTAGCACACATGATCTCAACATATCTTTGAGTATTTGATTTACTCGCTCTGTTTGTCCATCGGTCTGAGGGTGATACGTTGTGCTGAAATCCAGTCGGGTTCCTAAACCTTCTTGTACTTTCTTCCAGAATCTCGAGGTAAACTGAGTTCCTCGATCTGATACAATGTTCTTGGGGACTCCGTGCAAACTGACGATTCTAGCGATGTATAACTCTGCTAGTTTCGAACTTTGGTATGTGGTCTTGACTGGTAAGAAATGGGCGACTTTGGACAGTCTGTCAACTATGACCCAGATAGAGTCATTTCCCCTACTATAAGTAGGAAATCCGGTGATAAAGTCCATTCCAACTGAATCTCATTTCCATTCCGAAATCTGTAAGGGTTGCAACAGTCCTGCGGGTCTTTGATGTCCCGCCTTGACTCTCTGACATATATCACACTTGGCGATATAGCTTCCGATTTCTCTCTTCATCTTATGCCACCAAAATTGTTCCTTCAAATCCTGATACATCTTCGTTCCTCTAGGGTGGATAGAATAAAGAGTATCATGGGCCTCTTTCAAAATAACTTCTTTTAACTCCGAATCTGCTGGTACACAGAGATGTCTGTTGTACCACAGAACTCCTTCTTCATCTTCGATGAATCCGAGTACTTTGCCTGTACCGATACGACGTTTGATTCCGTCGATACTAGCATTTCCTTTCTGCGCCTCTTTGATCTGATTGATCAAAGTGGGTTGAAGTTCTATGCTAGCCAAAAATCCTTCACTCACTAATTCCATTCGGAAATCTTCCATCTCTTTGTGCAAACTTGGTTGCTCCTTCAAAATCATGGAGTTCAAGCGGAACAGCAATCTGCTAAGGGCATCTGCTACCACATTGGCTTTACCGGGGTGATAGTGAATGTCCAGATCATAGTCCTTGATTAGCTCAATCCATCTTCTCTGCCTCATATTCAGCTCCTTCTGAGTGAATATATACTTCAGGCTCTTGTGATCCGAATAAATCTCACAATGGTTTCCCATCAGGTAATGCCTCCATGTCTTCAGGGCTAGAACTACGGCTGCTAGTTCGAGGTCATGGGTTGGATAATTTTGTCCATGTTGTTTCAGTTGTCGGGATAGATAAGATATAACTTTACCTTCTTGCATTAGCACACATTCGAGACCGATCTTGGATGTGTCACAATACACGTCAAAGGGCTTTATGATATCCGGCATGATCAAGATTGGAGCTGAAATCAATCTTCTCTTGAGTTCTTGAAAACTTGCTTCACATTTGTTAGTCCATTCAAACTTCTTGTCCTTATTCACCAATTGGGTCATGGGTCTAGCGATACTCGAGAATCCTTCTACGAACTTGCGGTAGTACCCCACTAATCTGAGAAATGCACGAACTTGGGTTTGAGTGGTTGCGGCTTTCCAATCTTCAACATCCTTCACCTTCGTAGGGTCAACGGCAATTCCTCCGGCTGATACAATATGTCCGAGGAATCCTACCTCCTGTAACCATAATTCACATTTACTAAACTTGGCATACGGCTGGTGCTCTCTAAGGGTTCCAAGAATGGTCCTTAGGTGTAGCTCATGTTCTTCTTCTGATTTGGAATAAATTAGAATGTCATCAATGAAAACAACGACAAACTTATCTAGGAAGTCCATAAAAATCTTATTCATGAGATTCATGAAATAAGCGGGGGCATTGGTTAATCCAAAAGACATGACCGTATACTCATATAATCCATATCGGGTGGTAAAGGCAGTCTTTGGAATATCCTCTGCGCGAATCTTGAGTTGATGATAGCCAGTTCTAAGATCAATCTTAGAAAACACTTTGGCACCAGTCAACTGGTCAAACAAATATTCTATCTTCGGCAGTGGGTACTTGTTCATGATGGTGACATCATTTAACTTCCGATAATCCGTACACAAACGGTTACCTCCATCTTTCTTGTCTACAAACAAAACAGGTGATCTCCATTGTGACGCACTTGGTTGAATCAGTCCAATTTCCAACATGGCATCCAGTTGCTTCTTCAGTTCTGCTAGTTCAGACGGGTTCATACTATATGGTCTCTGGGCTATGGGTCCGGTTCTAGGTATTAGTTCAATGCTAAACTCGATATCCCGATCCGGGGGCATACCGGGCAAAACATCTGGAAATACATCGGGGTATTCATAGACTATCCGGACTTGGTCAACGGTTGGCTAGGCTATACTCTTGTTGCACTTGAATTGACGGGGCAAGGTTTCAGATACATGCTCGACTGATATTTCGGCTGTACTGGTCATGGTTATGGCTTTCTTGGCACAGTCAATTAATCCTTTGTGTTTGGACATCCAATCCATTCCTAGTACCACTTCCAAACCTTTAGTTCCGAGTACTATTAGATTAGCATAAAAATCTATGCCATGGATTCGGATAGGGACGGCTTTGCAAATTTGCCTAGCTTTGATAGTTGAACCAGGTATTTGAACAATCATAACATGCTTCAATTTGATTGGTTTAATCTTACTAGTGCATGCAAATTCTTCAGTAACAAATGAGTGCGATGCTCCAGAATCAAACAACACTCTTGCAAGTACTGAGTTAATAGAAAACATACCCAGCACGACATTTGGCGCTTCTTGGGCTTCTTCAGCATGCATGAGAAAGAGACGGCCGTTGCGGTTGAGCAAGTTCCTTGGGGCAAACCTTCTTCCGGGCTGAACATGACACTGCTGCTGAGCTGGGGCATTTGCATTGGGGGTTGCGGCAATCTTCTTGGGGCACTCATTGGAATAGTGACCCTTGGTTCCACATTCATAACAAGTCACTTGCGACTTGTCCTTTGCTGCAACAGGCACATCATTGCTTCCAGTCCTTGGGGCAGTGTTGGTGTTGGTGGTAGCATTATTGTTGTTTAACTTGGGTGGGGCACGATTGAAATTGCTGGAGTTGCCGGGGGTTTTGGGGTTTCCTCCGTGCCTTGGGTTTCCACGGTTGGGATAGGTGGGACGGTTCATCGGGGGTCTGTTGTTTCTTGGGGCAAATCCTGGAGATGGGTTGGGGCGATACTTTGGTGTATGGTGGGTTCCTGGTTGATGCATCATGCGACGCTTGCGGTTCTCATTAGCTTGGTTGATCTTTCCTTCCATTTGAATGGCAGAGTCCACTAAGGCTTCAATATCTGCGAAGGGGATATTGACTAACAATGTCTGCATTTCATCGTGCAGACCATTCAGGAATCTCTCTTTCTTCTTGGCTTCGGTGTCGATCTCATCCGGTGCATACCTAGCCAATGACAAGAATTTGTCATGGTATTCCACTACTGTCATCCTTCCTTGCTTTAGTTCCCTGAATTCATCTCTCATCCTCTTGATTAAACCCGGTGGTACATGGGTTCTGCTGAACTTGACTTTGAACTCTTCCCAAGTCATCATCTGACCTCATGTCATTGCGCGAACGCTGTTCCACCATGCTCTTGCATCTCCGGCCAGATAGTGGGTGGCAAACAACACTTTCTCGTTAGCTTCCACTCCTGCAACTTCCAGATTGTTCTCCATGGTTTGCAACCAATCATCTGCATCTAGGGGTTCTTCTGACTTAGTGAAAACATGTGGATTGGTGTTCTGGAAATTCTTGAGCTTAGATCCATGGTTGTCCTGATTTCCATGGCCTTGATTGTTGTTGGCCATCTGAGCTATCTACTAAAGGGTGGCTAGGTTGGCTTGACGTTCGACTCTTTCGGCTTCACAGTCAGTGACCAACATTTGTAAGAGTTGCAACATCGGGTCCGGGGCTGAGTTGCTTCCTCCTCTAGGCATCTGAAGATTGAGGTAGATCATGATAAAAGAGGGAAAATTCTAAGGTTCAGGGGTTTTTGAAAAGTTTTTAAAGTTTGACTCAAATTTTTCTAGCAACTTGATTTTCATTCATTCATAGCACACAATACAAACACGCACCACAACAAAGAAAAACAGATGGTTTTAAGAACCATTCTGGGAAACTATGATATAGTGGGACCGACTACAACTTACTAACGCTAGTGCTCAAGTTCTACTACTCCTCGGAATCAGTGTCCTCATCATCATCATCATCATCGATGAAGGCGAAGTCATCTTCATCAGTGAAGAAGTCCATAGCCTGATCCTCTAGAAAGTCATCATCATCGTTGAGATAGGAGTAGGGGTCTCCACGAAGGTCTTCCCCTGCATTCTCCCTCTCCTCCAACTGCATGTCTCTCTCGTGGATGGTCTCCTCCAAATCCGTGATCCGGTGGCGAAGACGGGCAATGATGCGCTCTTTCTTGTCGAGCTGACGGCGACGAGACTTGCGATCCTTCACTAGCATGGCGATGGTCTGATCCTTCTTCTGGGCGATGGCGTACTTGTGGTTGGCGTAGGAACGGGCATTGTCCAACTCCTTCTGATGTTCATACATCATGAAGCTGAGGTGGTCCAATTGACTCTTCAGCTCGTGGTGATATGGGGCCTCCAGTGGTTGTCCCATAACATCACGCCTTGGGTAGAACTCAAAATGGGTGCCCTTGATCTGATTGATACTCTGCCCACACAGACGGACAAGAGCTTCCTACATTGCCCTGGCCAGTCCATCGAGCCAGTTATTCTCTCTTAAGGTGAACTGAATTCCCTCTGTAGTGGGAGGTTCAATCTTTCCTCGGAGACTTGTAACAACTAACCACTGCAGATCCTCTCCTTCCTGATCATTGAGCTGAGCTCTGAAGAACTCGGGGTGCGGACGCTCCAGCATCTCCGACAGCTGGTCCAATTCAAGCTCAAAGATGAGGTCTAGGTCTACTCCATTCCCCAATTGATAAAACTTGTTGTACTTTACGTCCATCTATAAGAATATAGGATGAGTAAGTTAGTAGAGTGATCAAGTGTGTCAAATTTTATGTACTTTGCAAGAATTTTTGAGGAACATGAATTTTCATGAAAGAATCCAAGTGATAAGAATGAGAATAAGTTTTTGTAAATACTCACTTCGTTTAGTTTTGAAACTAAGTTTTTGATTCAAACGTCCATTCTAACTAGGGTCTCCTATGGTTAGGATGGCTCTGATAACAACTTGTCAACACCCAGATTTTTAATCCCAGATGCCTGTTATGACATACATCGCAATCCCAGGATTACCATTTTTGCGAGACATAACAAATTGGATATCATAGTACATCATCCATTACAAACCATACATAAGGTCTTACACAAATAAGGATCTCATGATCCAGTTCTTAATACAACTCAAGCAGCGGAATAACGTAAAGATAACGATAGCATGGGCGAAGCTCCATCTTCGAGGTCACAGGCAATGCTGGCGATGGGAGATGATCCTAGTTGTCATAACCTTCCTGCGGTCCGTCATCCTGATACTCCTCTTCATAGTCTGGCCATGGGAATAGCCAGGGACAAAGCCATGAGTACTCTTTAAGTACTCGCAAACTAATACTAACAAGTGAAGGGTTTTTGAATAGGATATACTCAGCTCTAGGGTTGTTTTGCAAAAAGCCAGATTTACCTCTACTAAGTTCAAAAGCAAAGAAAGCTAGTTGAAAGTTTTATAACACCTAAGGGGATACTTGAATTTCATATCACAACTATGTTGTCGTCAAGTCAAAGTCATAAACCATTTCATAAGTCATTTTGAAAACATCTGACGATAGAACAGTATGGCCACTCCAACTGTCCATAACCACGGACGCGGCTATTCGAATAGTTTGACACTCTGTAGAGATTGTACACTTTCACCACAACATCCTATACATCCACCAGGAACAATCCTGAATTCACCATACTCAGTATACAGATAATCAATCCTAACCTTTCAATTACACGCCCTAGTATAGGCACCTCTCCTGTGAGTTTGGCCTCGCAACCATGACCAACTGTCATCTTGGGAACTGCACAGGTGGACAATCTTTACAAGGTAGCCTCAGCTCAGACCTTGGCCACAAGGGAACCCATACTAACGTATATAAATTTCCATTCAAGCCCTACTCAAAATCCGGGTATTGTGGTTGTACGGTAAAATTGGAATAGTATCGCATCCAGACAACCATCAGTTTTATAAAGGGCTAAGGCTCAGGCCTCAACATTTTCATCATCAAAAATCATCTGGTGTTTAAGAACACATGTCAAAACATTTCAGTAGAATGACTCATCATTCTAAGGTTTTCATAACCATTTTCACCAAGTATTCCCATCTAAGTTAATCAAGTTTTATGCTTAGCACTAGCATCTACAAGTGGGGGTAAATACTAATGAGGGGTGGTAAACAAGTGGGGATTAGCTAAGTTCAATCACATGCCTTAGGATGACATCAAGATTATCTAACTTAGGCCAAATTTTATGCTCTTTATGATACCTTTAGTTATCTTTCTAGAATCTACAAGTCACTAAGTAAACTTTAAGAGAAAGCTTTGATAAAGAAGATAAAGTATTTAGCTTGCAAGTAAAACTAGGATTGGGTATCAAGTGGTGTAAGCTTGCTAAGTTGCAAGTGTTAGCTTGCTCAGTTAATAGCTTGCTAAATAAACTAGTAGTATTAGGCTTGCCTTGTGCAGAGCAGTGGTTGAAGTTCTCCTCGGCTTCTTCCTCGTAGTATCCTCCTTCCTCCTCGTATCCTTAGTCGGTACTAGCGTCTATAAATAAATATGAGGTACACAATCACCAAACAATACTTAAATATTGCTAATCATCACACAAAGGTTCACACTAGGTGATCTATCATCATCACTAACATTACAAGGATTAAAACACTTGTCCCATTTATTTTATTTTGAGAAAAGTAATTTCTACTCATTGAAAAACTACTTAAGATTTAATATTCTCCAACTCAAACATGGGATCATGTTGACACATGTCATCACCACATATTTCAGTACATTGGAATGTGATTTAAAGTGGTGTCACAATTTAATAAGGTTTAACCTTTTTATTTTATTTAATTAAAGTGACTAGAAATGCCTATGTGGCATTCTTTTATTACTTGATCATTATTTCTGTAAGTAAACCTATATATTTATATATATTCTGAAAGGTATGGTCAAATGTGATTTTTGAGAGTTGGAATCAACTCAAAAGCTTTTATGGTTGAATTTTGAAAAATGTTTGAATGCAGAAAAGCTTCTGCCTTGTTATTTTTACCATGGGTGATCTATAAATCTAAATGGTTTGAATCCAACGTGCTTGGATTAAGCATTCCAATACCTTTCTAATAAAATTGGTTTCATGCATTTTGGTTTAGTGAATCGAGCTGGGTTGATTTTTTAATCTAGGTACAGAACTGTGTTTGAAATTAAATGAATAAAAGTAAATTTGAATTGTTGGGTCGCGCGGGACGTTTAACTAGGCCGGCCCACTACACACAGCGCACGCATGGGCTGGTTAAGTGGTTGTCCCCACGCATCAGTGAGACAACGAGTGGCGAAGCGGTACGGGGTGATCTAGGCCGCACGATCTAACTCTAATCGAACGACTCTGGTTCATCGTCCATGTCGGGCAGCGCCGGCGAGACATAACCCTAGCGCAGCAGGTGGGGGTCGTGGAAGGCTCACCGGGGCTCAGGCGATGGTCGGTGACGGGGGCGAACGACGAAGTCGACGACGGCGGTTCTCCTGGTACCGACAGCTTCTCCTAGGGTGGCTCCAATCGACGGCGCCTCACCTCCTCTGCAGCGGCAAACTCCGGTGAAATTCCGGCCACCTGGTGCTCGCCTTGCTCCGGGAGTGAGTGGGTGTGATCAGTGAGAGGTGGGGAGTGAACTGGTGTGAAGAAAACAAGTGGGAAAGGTCTCCTTTTATAGTGGCTGAAGGGGACTGACGGGCGCGGGCTGAGCTCGTCGTGGTCGACAGCACAGAGGGCTAATGGCATGGGCGACGGTAGGGGCAGTGCTGTGCTCCCTGGCGAAGCTCAACGGCATGGTGGCGAGGTGTGGGGCGGTACTGATCGGTCGGAACGAGTTGATGCTCTGGGCGGGTCTGATGGCAAATTTAATGGCGCACGGGTGCTCCTAGTCGCGCGGCGGCGAACGAGGTTGTCTGGCGGGGTGCTGGAGTGTTGGCGATCACGCACGCAAGCGACGAGGGTGGCGCGCGGTCTGTGGGTGCTGGTCGAGCGTGGCGCACTGTTGCGCTCTCGGCTCGCACGCAGAGAGACTGGGCGTGTGCTTGGCGGGTGGTCCAGTGACTGGATGTGCTCGGGGATGGGACAGGGAGTGGCGGTGGACGGTGCTGCGTGTCCCAGACAAGGTTGGCGGGGCTAGTTCTTTCTCTAACTCGCTGGCGACATTGGGGTTGGCAAATGGGCTCGATATGGTCACCATTAATGGCTATGCCAAGCTCACAGTGGTGCTAAGGCTTGTTAATTGGGCTAGATCATCTACCGAGAGTGTAGTGAGAGCTAGAGAGGGAACAAGGTTGGCCAAATTCACTGCTCACTATAGTGTTTGTTGTTTGTTTGTTTGCTGCAAACAATGTGTTTGATGAAATGGCCGAAAGATATTCAAATTTGAATTTTGGATTCAAACTTGGTGGGTTTGCTAGGCACATACTAGGGAGTATCTGGTTAGTTGGATTAGTCAAGGGACACTGGTTTTGGTTGGGTTTTAAAAATGTGTGATCTTCACGTATGATAAAGATTCAATTTTGAATTGTGATTTGAATGAGGTTGTCAAATGTTTCTGCAAGTTTGAAAGGTGGGCTTTGATTTATTTTTACTTGGTCTAGCAAGGGGTAAAAAGAATTGGAAAAGTTTCTGTTTGAAATCTTGGACTAGAAACACTCAAAGTGATCTAGTGAGCAAGATTGACAAAAATGACCATTTGCCTTAATTAATTTGTTTTTGATTTTCTCTTTATTTGTTGTTGCTTGGAAATGTTTTATATGATGTTATTTTTATCTGTAAACCATTTCTTGCTATTTAGGTTAATCACACAAGTTCATTCGTGCATTTATCAAATCATCATATACACACATGCATTTATATGATTTAAATTAATCAAAGTTTTTGTTAACCCTAATTTGAGTGATTAGAGTTTGATGATCATTGTTTTATTTTTTTGAGATGTTACATTTGGAAACTGAACTAAACGGATGTCCCATCTGCCCAAGTTTAGTTCACTGTGTTTTGGAAGTTATATGTTCTTTTTCCTACACCAACAATCTATCTGACTATCATCTCACAATAGATCAAATTAATCGAACTCAGCAACACGTTGCTAATCTGTTGGCGCTCGCCATCCGACGGCACTGCCATGGTGCTATACGCTCTGGCTTTCTATTGATCATGTGATCCTGCTGGTCGCCCGCCACGGTGTGGGGTGTGGGGTTGTGCAGTTGAGTCCAACAAACCATAGATCCCCATATGCATAAATCTTATTTATTTATTTTGTGAATTTATAAATCTTATTTCTTGATAAAGCATTTAGTTCTAAAGTACATCAGCTTACACAAGTTACCATTACATCTAATTAGTACAATTTTATATGACAGTGTATACAGTTTACAAACTGCTAATTTAGATATTGGTCTATACATTTTTTTTATGAGACAATTGATTTTTGAGGTTTCACAACACACCAACTTCCCTCCCCACGTCTTATCCCTGAACCCGTCGGCACGCAATATCGATGTTCTTGATTTCTTAGTAACTAAATCTATATTTATTTCACTGTTTTAGCCTAACGTAACACCGCTAAACAAAAAACCATTTCATAGACCTATGTTTCATCTTCTTTATGATCAATATTTTCTTTGCCCCCTTCAAGGTCAAATCCTGACTCCGCGCCTGCTTGCATATGCGAGGAAGAACAAGCTGAAACCACATGCTCAAGCTCCTGCTGGAAAATGGATCGCACCACCTCAAGGGTGGCAAAAATTTATATCGACGTCGCAGTTCACAAGCAAGGGCGCGTAGGAGCGATGCAGCTGTCTGCCGCAATAAGGAAGGACCCTGGCTACCTTCAGCAGTTCAGTTGACGAAGATCAAGGTAGCGTCATAGCGTCAGACCGAGTCACTGGGGAAGATTGCGCAATACTGAAGGAGAAGTCCCGGGCTTCGCATTTTCTGTCAGACAGAAGTCGTCCATGAACGAAGGCCCTCCAACAAAGGGGCGCATTGGCTAGCTCGCTCCTCTGCGTATCAAGAATATGGTCTGTCAGGTCTGGCTCTTTCAGCTACCAGACGCTTTTTGTGTCCCTCTATATGTATGTATCTATAAAGTGGCGGCCGTGTTACCCTAAAAAAATTCCGTCTCTCCTTTTCAAAGTACAAGGGGGCATGTTCACGTAGAAACGCTCGAGAGAGGAGATAAACTGAACAAACAAGACAGAAGTTTATCAGTTCCACATAAGGTCTCATGTTTCAGAACAAGATCACAGAAACAGCTGTCCTTATATACGTTTCATTTTTTAGAACAAGATTGCAAAATATACGCCGTAAAACGGAGGAGTACAATTCCTACATTTAAATGGCTTCCAAAGTTGTCTTGCTTGTACTCCCCTTATATTCCTAAATATAAGACATTTTGGCAAAGCCAAATTGACTTGCTAGACCATCTTATATTTAGGAACGTTGAGAGTATACATAGTAATCACAAGGATAGCATAAAACGGACAAATCTCTTACAAACAAGACGACGTGTAGAAGATGAAACCAGGTGAGAAGACCCGAAATGCCATGACAGGATGACCGATACCAGTCTCATATAAACTGAATTATAACACTTCGTAGAGCAGTTGTTTCTCCCTCTCATCCAAACTTGGTACATGTGAACAAGGGAGAAGGTTTGAAGTGTCCGCAACGATCAAATTTTACAACCTTCCATCATCATAGGATCCAAAACTTCTGAGGAACCAGTGTCATGGGGATTACGAACGAACCACCAGCTACAAGTTCTTCATGACAGCTGGGCGAAGAACATACCAATGCTGAACTTACACTCCACACGGAGACCAAGAGAATCGTTTTAGGAAGCACACTCATGTTCCTGAAAAAAAATGAAGGTAGGATCTCAGTCAGATTTCGAACGGAGTACACCCAAGCATATTAGCAGATGAAGCAGAACTTGCAGGCCATTATACGTACGCTCGACAATACTAATTTATTCAGCAAAACATTCCCATGTAAGAGGAAATTCTTGATGTAACATTCATGAACTTTTAGCATCCAGCAATAGAAGAATTACACATGGCAAATATATAGAAGTTCAAGTTCTTGATAAAAAACTACTCTCGGCCTCAAGTTCGATAGAAGAATAAGAAATGCATATGCTTAGTCGACTATTGTGGGTGTGAACTGCATTCAGAAGGTGAAGAAACATGGTAGTTATGAAAGTATACAGATTAAATGCTAGTGGTCGGCCAGACTGTTAGACAACCAGATTGGTATCGGAAGAAGGCATTATTCTCGTGTAAATCACATTAACAGTCACCAATTGGAAACAAACATGAGAATGTAATCACACAGACATCAACTAAGAAAAAGCATAAAACTGTAACTACAAACATCTGATCCTTTAAAAATATAAAAAATGGTTACCGAGTTCAGAAAAATATCCATCAACTGTAAAGTGAGGTACGGATGCTTCTGAAAAGATGATGATTTTTCTCAAAGATTTAAAGCTCGTTTGCAAATTGCTGGTTAGCTGTACCTCTCTCATGCCAACAGAAGTGGGAAAGGATTGCCTCCACTAATTCCAAAACTGAGTCTTATTGAAGGGCCTATTGGACCACCTCTGTCTCTTAGACTATTTCCTAACTTGTCGCATAACTGCCATCTCCTACTGGCTGTCACTTGCAATAATTCTGCTCACCATGTAAGAACAAGCACATCGATACCCAATTGGCAACTATTAAGGAAATACCCTATGGTCACGAGCTGTAAAGAGATGACATGATTGCTAGAACTATTTTGAATGTGATCATTTTACATTATTCTTGACAACCTGATACCAACAACTGCTTGAGGTACCACAAAATCCATGTGCTATCAATCCAACTTTATTTACTGAACGTTTTTGCAATTTTAGAACCGTCTTTAGACACATAGAGGTTTTTTAGACCAACCATGTTCAGAGGTTTCTTCATTACACGTTAGTGACAAATCTGATACAGTGCAGTTTGAGAGAACTGTGAAACCCATGTGTTGTCACTCAAACTTCATTAATTGAACATCTATGCAATTCTTGGAAGTTCTGCAGACACATAGAGGCTTCTAAAGACAAACCACATTTGGAATTCTATTTTCTTCTCTGGTACAAGTTAGTGACAGATCAGATATTGTTCAGCTTATAAGACTTAAGAGACCAGTGAAAATATAAGACATCTCAATCTCACTTTTTTTTAAGCAAAGCATAAGTTTTATTACTGATTACGAACGGGCATATCACCCAGTACAAACTCAGAGACAGGCACTGGGATAACGTTCTCCCACACAACACAATTACCACTAGGACACAACTCGCCTATCTAGGCTAACTCATGAGCTACCTGGTTCGCAGACCACTTACAAGCAACAATAGAACAAGAAGAGAACCAATTTTTGCACTGAATTAATTTTAAGATATTCAATAACCGATGCAGCATGCGAGAAATCAGGTTTATTCCTATTTAGTGCTTGAGCCACGAGCTGCGAATCAGTCTCAATCTCACTTTTAGGAAGGCAATATTTCGGTTACCCGTGGATGAAAAACGATAAGTGCAATTTTTATAACAAACAAACCAAACAGGTACCATGATTGTGACAATACGAGATCCAATTGCACGATTAGCGGCTCTATGCTATCAACTATAACAAAGCAAGGTAGCGCCATCAAAACTGCATTCCGTGTTCATGAGTAACAATAGCATAACAAAGGAACCCATTGCCAAATCATACACCATCCATCAGTGGGAAGAACAGAAATACATAGACAGCATTGAACAATAATATGGACGGACAACAAACCAAGAGTCGGAGGGTGAGCATCTCACGCTAGTGCGACGGCTGCTGTGGCACTGGTGCGTACCAGCGGCCGTCCTCCTCGTCGACATTGTCCTCCGCCCTGTGCAGAGCCGCGTGCACCACGACGAGCACAAAGCCGATGAGCAGCGATGAGAGGATGTTGGTGGTCGCGTCGGTGAGCAGCAGGAGGCCGAGCGTGACCACGGCGAGCACGGAGAGGACGACGCCATCGCCGATGACGCGGCCAAAAAGGACGATCGGCTCGTCGCGGAGGAAGTAGAGGACGAGCCACCCGACCATGCACACGAGGAAGACGATGAGGGAGATGGGCTGCCAGAGGAGGGAGAGGAAGACGACTACGAGGACGACGATGGCGTAGTTCATGGCGAAGTGGACGAGGTTTGCGCGCACGCGGAGGTATGCGTCGGCGAGGCTCGGGGGCAGCCCGACGGCGTGCACGTCCGCGAGCTCGCGCCACGGCCGGCGCGTGGCCAGCGCCGTCGCGCCGCGGGCCTTGGCGCGGGAGATGAAGTCGAGCGGGGAGGCGCCCCCGAGGTGGGGCACTCCCGCTGCGGCGGCGGAGGAGGAGGTGGGGATGGTGCCGTACTTGGACATGGTCGCCGGCGGCGAGGGGCGGGCCGTGGGGGTTGGATCCGAGAGCGGGGAGGAGATGGGAGGGGAGGAGATGGGAGGGATCGAGGAAGGCGATGGGATTAACGAAATTGGGAGGCGTCGAGGGAGGGGAAGGGGAACGCTGCCGTACTGGAGAGTCTGGAGGGGCTTCCCGTTACACGACACGGAAACGTGGATTTCGAGGGCAGTCTGGATGGCACCATGGCAGGCTGGCAGCCGTCTCCTGTTTTGTAAAATTGCAACTGCCCCCTATCCAACATTGAGAATAGTTTTTGTCAAAAGAAAACATTGAGAATAGTTCTCCGTCTCTAAATAAAA
Organism: Avena insularis; assembly: GCA_023614405.1. Classification (NCBI taxonomy): domain Eukaryota; kingdom Viridiplantae; phylum Streptophyta; class Magnoliopsida; order Poales; family Poaceae; genus Avena; species Avena insularis. Next base: position 4,819,995 of record CM042689.1, read on the forward strand.
TTACCCATTTTAGTCTGAGGGATGCTTCGATTTTGCCTAGAAAAAACGAGATACAGTACTTAATTTAAAATGACGACACTTATTATGGATCAGAGATAGTATAATATTGAATTCTCTGTTTGCGGCAGTCCATATATGGCGAACTTTGCGATGTTTCAAACATGACAAGTTTGTTCCCGCATATGTCGTATTCATGCATTGGATTTTTTTCCAAACATCTAAGGTCTAAACGGACCAAAATTGTAATAAATTTATAATACTCTTACAAAAAAAAATGGTTCAGCCCTTTGGAATCTACTTGGAATCATGTTGGATAGTGTCGATGTCAGCATACATGAGGGTATACATGGTGGGGATCATAGATGAGTACGATGGCACAAGGTCCCCCCAGATGAACATGAAGAATAGAGAGACATGATCATCCAAGTTCAAGGCCCCACTATGTTTATAATATGGCAAAGAATGAAATGATGTTTTTTTTGACTAAGAACAAGAAACTCTAAATCGATTAGATCTTGGTGGCATTTCATGGCTCTTGTGTTGCTTGAGTTTTTTCATGGCCTTTGTGTCATTTATATCCGGATGTTTCTTGATCCTCGGGCTGATGTATGAGGCGTTGCCTTAACATTACAACCAGTAGAGTCCGACATAGAATTCTCACTTAGTCGCCCCTATGACGTACCGGTATATTGTCAGAGAATATGATCATTGCAGTTGGCGTTTTGAGATGTTTTCTCCAGGATAGCCTCCTTAAGGAAAATTGATTGACGTGCACAAGTTACACATTCTATGTGCAAATTAATCCCAAGTTAGGTCTTGAATGTCCTCCTTGCCCATTGGATATGTGTTGTTATTCACATGCCACATGATTTTTTAAGATAACCTCTAGAAGAAAAACTCAAAATCGGAGATGATGAGGCTGCTCGAGGAGAATGTGTCCAGACCATATGAGGACATAGAGCGCCCAGAAGATCCAACGACGTTCTGCAATTATCCCCCACCATCCAACAACTTGAGGGTTAGTATCTCATCCCCGAGTGAGAATGTCCGAGTGAGAAAAACCGTGGTATTCACTATGTCATTTTTCCTAGACGGTCTTGACATCAGCCTTGAGATAATTCTTCAAGACCTCCCAAGCAAATCTTCATTTCTACTAGGGATAAGAAAAGTTTTATATAGGATTTCATAGCTGCTTGTACTCTTTATTTTATTTTTCCACTTTGCATATGTATAACAAAGAAATATAATCCCTACCCACAACTAGTTAAACTTAATCATTCTTATTGTTCCCAAGTTTTATTACGACGATATAAAAGGGAAAAGACTTATATACAACCGGCTGAATGATTGGCTAGTTCGAGCGCGTAACAGCTTCCTGATGGCAACAACTATGTGTACCAAGTTCATTGGGACTCTAAGTGCAGAGTGTTGTAGCAAGCGTCTTTTCCTCATAAGGATGACTCGAGGGGTATATATCGAATTCTCGGGGAATTGGCTTAGAGACTTTATTCTTCCTCTCCTCTTCAAGCAACCTATAAAGCAAAGTTTTGTCTTGTGTGTCCAACTCGAGTGTGTGGTTGTTAAGCATAAGGTTTCGTATTAGTAAAAATAAATAACAATAATAAATAAAGTAAAGCAAACAAATAAAAACTAGCCAAGTAAAGCAAATAAAATAAAGGGATAGTTATTTTGGGGTTTTGTGTGTGTGCAAGTGAAGAAAGTATTTTATATTTTCGAAATAATAAATAGCAGAAAATATAAAGTGTGATAATAGTGTTGGAAAGGTGTTTCTTATGGTTTAAAATGGATCAGGGTTCATGGGTTCACTTGTCTATTCTCTTTTTGGGTTGCAATGGACATAAATAATTTATCAAAGACAATATTGGTAGAACTTCTACATATGTTTGATAAGAATTCATATGGGCATCACGTCCTAATATAGAGATGACGCAACACATCTCTTATACTCCTCAAGAAAGGAAAAACTCCAAGAAATCTTGAATTAAGAATCAACAGAGTATAACCTTAGCTATTTTGACATGATGTTTGAATCACAAATATGCTACCTTGACCAAACAAGATTATCTAACTGTCACAAGATAATTATAGCACATGAATTCACTTAATCCCTAGCGAGGCAGCGAAAGAAAGATAAATACCATAGTATATCTCGAATTTGTTGTCACTATTCAATCACTACCATCATGCTACTCCATCTAATACACACTTATCCCCACACATGCTCTTGCATATAAGTTGGATCGGAACAAGTACTTAATAACGGGGTACATGATATGCATCTATCTATACATCTTATACATAATAGGTTCCAATCTCATATATCAAATCATAGAATAAAGATCCACCATATAGGAATTACAAATATGACCATAATCATGTTGGGCGGCTCATATGGTACTAGATCTATGAAGAACAAAAGAGAGAGAGATCAATCTACTGCCACAAACCCATAGTCTAGAGGTGGACTACTCTCTCTTCATCAAGGTGATGACGGTGGAGACGTTGGAGAAGGTATAGATCCATTCGGCGGCAGCTTCGATGGAGTTTCCCCCTCCAATCTTTGGTGGTTCTAGATCTGTTTTGGTGTTTCGGTGTTTCTGCGGCGCCTCTCCCCAAGAACTCTAGAGGGGCCCTTTTTATAGTGGTTTTTAGGTCATACGAAGATGGTGAGTGAAAAACTGAAGCGAATCGATGGTCGATGAGAAAACTGTTGGAGATATGCCCTAGAGGCAATAATAAATGTAGTTATTATTATATCTTTGTGTTTATGATAAATGTTTACATTCATGCTATAACAGTATTAACAAGGAAACATTAATACTTGTGTGATTTGTAAACTAAATTAGAGTCCCTAGTAAAGCCTCTTTATAATACTAGCTTGTTGGTTAATAAATGATTGTGGTTTCCCTATCATGAACATTGAGATGTTATTAATAACAAGATCATATTGTTAGGAGAATGATATGATGGACATACTCCTATAGATAAGCGTAGCATAAAGATCAAGTCATTTTAATAGTTTAATTGCTATATGCTTTCTGATACATAGTAACCTAATTCCTTCGACCATGAGATCATGCATATCACCATCACCGAAAGGATGCTTTGATGACATCAAACACCACACCGTAACTGGGTGGTTATAAAGGTGGCATTGAGTGTTCGGAAAGTATTGGTTGAGACACATGGATCAAGAATGGGATTTGCCATCCATATGACGGATAGATATACTCTGGGCCCTCTCGGTGGAATGTCATCCAATTGGCTTGCAAGCATATGACTGGCTCACAAGGGATCACATATCACGGGAACGAGAAAAGAGTACTTATCAGTAACGAGGTTGAACTAGGTATGCAGAGATACCGACGATCAAAACCTCGGATAAGTAAACTATCGTGAGACAAAGGGAAATTGGTATCGTATGTAAGTGGTTCATTCGATCGCAAAGTAATCGTAGAAATATGTGGGAGCCATATGAATTTCCAGATTCCTCTATTGGTTATTGTTCGGAGAAGTGTCTCGATCATGTCCGCATAATTCACGAACCGTAGGGAGACACACTTAAGGATTCGATGTTGTTGAGTAGTTATGGAATGATGAGTAAGAGACCAAATGTTGTTCGGAGTCTCGGATGGGATCCGGGATATCACGAGGAGATCCGGAATGGTCCGGAGAATAAGATTCATATAAGGAAAGTCCTGTTTCGGGGTTGGAGAATGGTTCCGGTGTTTTCATCGGGAATGTTCTAGAAGGTTCCGGAAGATCCGGCACTCCGGAGGGGAAGGGTACATGAATGTGTCATAACAAGTTGGAATGGTTGCATCATGTACTAGGTGTCATCGCTGAGCAAAATAAAGGGATAAATCAAATCCTAGTTTGAAAAGTCAAACGCCAATTTGAAAAGTCAAACGGCAAGTTTGCTTGGTGGAGGGAGAGTAGGAAACCTATTTGGGGAGGAGTTCCTCTCCCTCCACCGCCGGCCAAGGAGGCCGAGTTGGGGGAGGACTCCCCTCCCCTTGTCCGCGCCCTCCCACCTATAAAAGGAGGGGCAGGGCTGCCCCTCTAGACCTACACCTCCACCACCCAAAACCCTAGCCCCAGCCGCCGCCGCCCTAGGGCAAACCCTAGCCGCCATCTTGGGGCTTTCCCCAAGCCCTAGCCGCCGGCCTAGCCCTCTCTCCTTGGTGTGTCTAAACCCTAGATCGCCAAGGCCTCTCTCATAGTCCACCATACTCGCTCTGGCTTAAGGCGAAGCCCTGCGAGATCTCACCTCTACTTCCGGTACCACGCTGCGTCGCTGGAATCGCGAGAGAGTGCTAGAACCTCCGCTTTCTTGGAACAAGGGAGAGGAAGGTCTTCATCGAAAATTTAACGCAGACCGATCATGGAAGCGCCGAACGCACCGAAAGGATCGTCTACACGATCTTAAGATCGGCAAGAGTACGACTACATCACCCACGAGAATCCGCTCTCGTTAAACACTTTGGAATCTTCGAGGATGAGTTATTCTATCGACTCGTTGCTACAATCTAGTAGATAGATCTTGGCTTGTTTGTTTGTATGCGGTAGAATTTTTTTGTTTTCCATGCTACGAACCCCTATAAAAACTAGCATGGATGGCGCGCCCACCCTTATTGGGCGCGCCACCGGGGCTCATTTGGGCCTCTTGGCTCATCTGGTGAGGTCCAAGTGCTCCTGGTGCTTCTAGATGAAATATTGACGCTCCCGAAAGCCTAGGCCTATTTGACTTTGTTTAGATCCCTGAAAGAAAAAATACACAAAACAAGATTCTTCTGTCCTGCAGAGTTATAAATATAATAAATGGGATCATTGGTAAATCCCCATAAATCAATATAAAACATGAATACAATATCATATATGTAGCAAATACGTGAAAATTCTTAGTAAAAACTACAAAGTTCATGTATGCATTTTACATGCATCACTTCCTCGCACGCTCGCGCGTGCACATCCCTTTCTCCGCTTCACTCGTGCACCAACATGCTGGTCTCGCAGTCACATGCTCCTCCCAGGCGCGTGAGGTCGACTGCTACCTGCTCCTCCCATCTCCTCCTCAGCTCACAAGCCGCCTCCTAGCGCTGCTAGCCAGGTGCCACCATGCATCCCATGGGCAAAGCGACTCGATGTCATTGATGCTCACATAGGGAGGTCCAAACCCAATTTGATCTCCAAACTCATAAATGATGGCATGTCCAAGAGGGGTGGTTGTGGGGCAGCGGATCTGCCTCTAGCGAGTCCCATTTGTCTCCAGGGAGGTTAGAGACGACGAGAGTCCCATTTGTCTCCAGGGAGGTTAGAGACGACGAGACTCGGTGATAGCGAAGGTCATTTTTTTCAGGAATTTTCAATGCAATTAGTGTTTTGGAATGCTACAAACGACTATTTTTTTGTGTACACACGAGTAAACGTGGCAATGATTCCGGGCTTATGCTAAAAAGTGACTTTTCCAATGATGTAAACGTCTTCTAGTGATGTTGGATGTGTTGATTTTCTTTAGTTGCAACATGGTGGCACACATGTTTACATTCTACATGCAGGCTCGGCTCTAACCCATGGCAGGGTTGTGCCATGGCTAAGGTCCCAGGCCAGAGGGGGGCCCAATTTTTTTTAACTTTACAAGAGCCCTGGCCAGGGGAAATCCATCGAAGCAGCCAGACGCGATCGATCGAAGCAGCCAGACCTGGAAGGAACCGAAACGTCCAGAATGCCAAAACGCCAGATAGATTGATCGAAGCAACCAAAACGCAAAACGTCGCCCTGCCCGCTTGCCGCATCGCCAGACGCGAGTCGCGAGACACACACTCGCCCACGCGAGACGCCCACTCCCTATCCCCTGGAAGGAAGATCGAAGGCATCCACGCGGTGCACGCTTCCGCTGCCGCTGCCGCTTTCGCTGGCGCCTGCTTGGCGCCTGCTCTGCCGCCTGCCGCGCTTGCGCCCTGCTTCAGGCACTGCTACTTCAAGTTTCTACTGCCTTGGCTCTGTAACTGTAAGTTTACATCTAATCCCTGGTTTAATCCTTCTAATTAATCTCTTGATTCGGGTTATAATTTTTTAGATTACAATTTGATATAAATTTTCTCACATTAATCTTTGATATGTGTTACGATGGGGAAGCAATTGTCGGGTGCTGCGAAAAAGAAGAAAAGAAAGAGAGAGAATGAGCTTATTGATTCACAAAGAGGTGCTTTAAATAAGTTTTTTCTAACAAAAAGTAGTGTTGATGTCAACAATAATAATCAAAGGCAAGAATCTGATCTCGGAGAAGATGATGAGAATAATTCAAATGCAAACTTTGAGGTCAATGAACAATCCTCGGAAAAAGGTAAATAACTAACTAGCGTCAATTTTTCCAATTGTAAATAAATAACTAATTACAATCTTTTGTTTGTCTTGCAGATGTTAATGTTAATAAAGACAATATAGCGGAAGAACAAGATGCTCCTAGTGGTGATAAACAATCCCCGAAAACGGTAAATAGCTAACTAGCATCAATTTTTCCAAGTGTAAGTAAGTAAGTAACCAATTACAATTTTTTGTTTACCATGCAGATGCTCCTAGTGGTGATGAACAAGATGGTTCTCTTTCATCTATCTATGATCCTAGCACATGGAATAATCTTGATAATTGCAAAAGAGATATTTTAATTGAAAAGGGGCCTATGAGAGAATTGGTTATGGAGTTCCTTAAAAATGACAAAGATAGACATTTTTCTTATGAATACTACTCCAGAAAGTTAGCCCATTGTGAGGTTGTTGATAAAAAGTGGTTGGTTTACTCCAAAGAGGTGGACAAAGTTTATTGTTTTTGCTGCAAGTTGTTCAAATCAAATAATAATAATAAATTCTTGCTAGCATCTGATGGATTGAGAGATTGACAGCGTCTTAGTCCAAGACTCAAAGATCATGAGAAGAGTGTTGAGCATTTGACAAACATGAATACATGGAATAAACTAAGGTTGAGGTTAAGCAAAAAGCAAACAATTGATGATGACATGCAACGGTTGGTTGCAAAGGAAAAAGAGCGTTGGCGACAGGTTTTGCAAAGGATAGTTGCTGCAGTGAAGTTTCTTGCAAAACATAATTTGGCCTTTCGAGGATCAAATGAGAAGTTGTATCAAGATAGTAATGGAAATTTTCTAGGCACGGTTGAAATGATTGCCGAATTTGATCATGTGATGCAAGAACATATTAGACGCATTCAAAACAATGAAATTCATCATCATTATCTTGGCCACAACATTCAAAATGAGTTGATCTCGCTCCTTGCCGATGTTGTGAGAAAGGTAATGTTAAAAATCATCAAGGATGCCAAGAATTCTCTGTTATCTTAGATTGTACCCGGGATGTGAGCCATGAAGAACAAATGACGTTAATTGTGTGTTGTGTCAATATATCAAGTGACATCCCGAGAGTGGAGGAGTTTTTCCTAGAATTCATAAAGGTTGATGACACATCAGGATTAGGGCTTTTTAATGTATTGTTGGATACATTGGATACTCTTGACTTGGATGTTGCTAATGTGAGGGGGCAAGGTTATGACAATGGTTCCAACATGAAGGGAAAAAAGCAAGGTGTTCAAAATCGTTTGCTTATAGAAAACCCGAAAGCATTATATATGCCATGTGCATGTCATAGTTTGAATCCCACTCTTTGTGATATGGCAAAATCATGCGAACAAGCTATTTCATTCTTTGATATTATCCAACGTATATATGTATTGTTTGCACGTTCTACTAAGAGGTGAAAGATTTTCTTGATAATATTCCAAATATGACTCTCAAACCATTGTCAGATACCCGTTGGGAGAGTCGAATAAAGAGTGTGCAACCTATAAGATTCCAAACTGCGCAAGTAAGATCAGCTTTGAAGGAACTAGAGAAGACTTCTACTGATGATCCAGCTACGGTTAGTGATGCTCAATCATTGTACAAAGTACTTGGGAAATTTGAGACTTTAGTTGGTATGGTTATTTGGAATGAGGTTTTATTTTCTGTAAATATGGCGAGCAAGAAGTTACAGGAAAAAATTGTGTGCATTGATGCTACTGTCAAACACATTGAAGGGGTCATTGAATTTTTTCAGAAGTTCAGAGTTGAAGGATTTGATACTAGCATTGAAAGTGCCAAAAACATTGCATCTTCTATGGACATAGAGCCAAAATTTTGTACAAAAGGTCGAAGTAAAAGAAAGAAGCATTTTGATGAAATCAATGATGAAGAAGAAGAATTACAGTTGTCAGCTATTGAATCCTTCAGAGTTTCTTACTTTTTTGTCATTGTTGACAATGCAATTGCTTCATTGAATAGTCGATTTGAGCAGCTGAAGGAATTTAAGAAGGTGTTTGGTTTCTTATTCAACTCAAAGAATCTGAAGTCCATGGATGAAAGTAATCTACGAAAATCTTGCATTATTTTTGCAGAAACTTTTACTCATGAGAATTCATGTGATGTCGATCTTAATGATTTTTTCTCTGAGTTAAAGGTATTGCAAGTAAGTTTGCCAGATAATTTGATGTCAGCGCATGGGATTCTTCAATTCATTACAACCGTAGATTGCTATCCAAATGTCTCAGTTGCCTATCAGATCTTTTTGACTTCACCTGTGACTGTGGCCTCAGCTGAAAGAAGTTTCTCTAAAATAAAGCTACTGGAAAACTGTTTGAGGTCAACTATGTTACAAGACAGATTGAATGGTTTGGCTACGTGTTGTATTGAGAAGGATATATTGGACAACATTAATCTTGATAGCGTCCTCGATGATTTTGCATCTAGAAATGCATGAAGAAGCTTTTTACGAAGCACTGAAGCTTAATTGTCGATGAACTAATTTGAGGATGGGTGTTTTTGAGTGTATTCACTAGCATGAAATACTTGTTATATTTTTCTATCATTTTTATTTTTTCTATCTAAATATCACAATGCTTTAGTGCTTGACAATTATTTATAGACATCTCGACTATGAACGTGTGGTTATATGCTTTTAAATATTTTGCAAGTGAAATTGGCACATATATCATCTATATATCTAGTTATACATACATATATATATATTGTCTTTAGGGGCCCGTGTATCAACTTCGCCCAAGGGCCCTAAAAAATATAGAGCCGGCCCTGTCTACATGTGCTTGCTTTTAGCTGCTAACGGGCTACTCAAAATGTTGCAACTTCTTTTTTTTCTCACAATTTTAGAGATTACATAAATACAATTACAAGCGTTGTTGTGGGTGCATGTAAAAAAAATACACTTGGGGATATTTTTGGTTGCGACAACCGGCTATACCAGAATTACCAGTTAAGTTACTCGGATGGCCTACTAGAATTTAACATTTGTACTTCCTTGTGTAAGTTTATGAACCTTTTTTTGACAAAGCAGACTCTCTTCATCGATTTTGAGTAAAGAAACCGCCACAAGTAGTTCAAAGTCTGAAAACAAAAAGCAACATAAAATAAAGAGTAAATTCCAGTTTTTACCCCTAGTTTGTTATTTTTTACAGTAATTACCTCATTTAACATTTTTTCATCCTAATTACCCCATTTAGCAAACATTGTGCCGCTTTTTACCCCTTCTATTTTTCTGAGCATTATGATAGGTGGGTACCGATTAGGTTGGTTAAATTTTGTGGCACGGTTTCACAAATCACTCGCCCAGCTCCTGAACCGTCTCGCGACGACATCGTTTTTCTTGTTCGAGGCGTCGAGCGAGGGTGGTCAGAGGTGATTTCCGGTAATTGGCGGACCATGAGGTGACCGCCGGTATGAAAACGGAATCCCCTCCCATGTATGATTTGGTGCTCTGTTATTTCCCATGTTGGTTAGGTTAGTTTAGCTTGATTTCCTCTTTAGGCTCGTCGTTGATGCTACTTCTGGGGCAAAGAAAAACGTATTCAAGGCTTCAAGCACTAGGCACCAGAAGATGATAGCTGCTGCAAGGCGTTGCTTGTTTGTGTTGATTATTTTGCCTTTTTCTTGTATATCTCACACGTTGAAACATGCATACACCAAAACGTCCCTCCACTATGTTGGGAGCGATTGGATTAGTACAGTTAGCTAAATTTGCTGAACAATACGAATGGATTTTTCTACATGAATATGTCACCTCCAAAAAAAGAAAAACAATGTGCTCTGTCAGCTGTACCTGATGGTCGGCACACGGCTGTGGAAATGCTCTGAGAATTTTAGAAGGGGTGAAAATTGACATAACTCTTTGCTAAATGGGATAATTAGGATGAAAATTTACTAGATGGGGTAAATAGCATCAAAATTATCAAACTAGGGGGTAAAAACTGGAATTTACTCTAAAATAAAAGATTCACGGGCCAGACTAGCACCAGCTACAGTTTTTCCACGCCTTCTTCAACTTAATTTGCAACTTTCATAACTTTAGAATTTGTACATACCGAATTTCCTGATCCTAATGCACGTGTAATATAGTGTATCACTACGTGTCTGGAGTACGTCTGAATCTGGCTATGTGCGTAACGAGTACGCCAAAACAAATATCACGATCGATTATCATGGCCAGGAAGGCAACGCATGTGACTTGAGCCAAAAAGTCAGCCGAACTGCACGAGAATTCCATTAGAAAAAGAGAAAAATAGATCGCTGACGCCTACTTCTTTTTCCAAGAAAGAAAATCCATGTCGATCCAGCCATGCAGATACCCACGTTATCTGGTGGCGAGTGATAAAGAATTTTCTTCCACATGCTTTGCTGGAATGCGATCATGCTAGGGCGTTCTGGAAGTTGGCGGCGGAATTCTTTGAATTGAAACTACCAAGGTTGTATCAGTTATATGGACGATCTGGGGAAGCAGAAATAGCTACAACCATGGAGATTAAATATCAACCTTTGAGATCGATGGAACTGGTAGACAAATTGATCAAATCTCCGCACGGTGGAGTTGCTAGCTTGTCGAGACGCCGTCATGCTCGCTTGTTCAAGGGGATGGACTCAGATCATGATTGAGACGGATTGTCAACTTATCGTCAAAGAATGGGAGGATGAGAAGGCGAGTAGGTTAGCCTTGTATCAAATTCTGTTAGAGATGAGAGCTACTGTCTCCAATTTCCAAGGGTTTTCTTTTAAATTTGTTAGGAGTGAAGCCAATAAGACAGGCAGACAGCACATGTGTGTGCTCGTTCGGCCCTCTATAGATTCTCTAGTTGTGTGTCATGAACTAGTCCCTGGGTATCTAATTGAGCCTGTTCAATCGGATTTGCCGGACGGCGTTATTAGACACCAAACTACAGACTACAGTGATGCCAGAGAAGAAAGACGGGCCTCCACGGGCTGTTATCGACCCAAAACCAGAGCCCAGCCCATACAAGAGACAGGCCATTAGCGAAACAGATCTGCAGATACGGAACGCACGTCGTGGCGGCAGCAGAATCAGATCCCGACGATTTCCTCTCTAGAAAAAAAAAATTCCCGACGATTTTTCCCCCACCTACCACAGGCACAGCAAACCCAAGCAACTCCCAATGGCAACCCCGCCCTTCTCCGCCCATCTCCATACCTCCGCCGACATGCCGCTCCCCACTGCCGCCCTCCTCGCCAACTCCCGCTGCACCAATGCCCCCGCGCCCCAGCCCCCCGCCGCCTCCCGCTTCCTCCTCGTCCTCCTCACGGCCGCCCTCGCCGTCTCCACCTCCTACCTCCTCCTCCTCCACCCGCCCTTCTCCACCGCGTCCGCCCACGCCGCCGTCTCCGTCGCACGGCCGCTCTCCAAGCTCCCGAATCCGGTGGTCCTCCTAATATCCACCGACGGCTTCCGCTTCGGTTACCAGTACAAGGCCCCCAACCCGCACCTCCGCCGTCTCATCGCCAATGGCACCTCCGCCGTCGAGGGCCTCATCCCCGTCTTCCCCACCCTCACCTTCCCCAACCACTATTCCATCGTCACCGGCCTTTACCCCTCCTCCCACGGCATTATCAACAACTTCTTCCCCGACCCCATCTCGGGGGACCAATTCAACATGGGCTCCCACGAGACCAAGTGGTGGCTCGGGGAGCCGCTCTGGGTCACCGCCGTCGAACAGGGGGTTCAGGCCTCCACGTTCTTCTGGCCAGGCTCGGAGGTGAAGAAGGGATCCTGGGACTGCCCCGACAAGTACTGCCGCCACTACAATGGCTCTGTGCCATTCGAGGAGAGGGTTGACGCCATCCTTTCTTACTTTGATCTCCCGGCTGACGAAATGCCGCAGTTCCTCACACTGTACTTTGAGGATCCAGATCACCAGGGGCACCAGGTTGGTCCTGACGACCCAGCCATCACAGATGCGGTGGAGCACATTGATGAGATGATTGGGAGACTCATCGCTGGTTTGGAAGCTAGGGGGGTGTTTGAGGATGTGAACATTATATGGGTTGGGGATCATGGGATGGTTGGGACCTGTGACAAGAAGCTAGTGATTCTCGAGGAATTGGCTCCGTGGATTGAGGTGGGGGATGATTGGGTTTTATCGAAGACCCCATTGCTGGCAATCAGGCCGCCAGATGGTGTGTCACCAGCTGAGGTCGTGGCCAAGATGAATGAAGGGCTAGGGTCAGGGAAGGTGAAGAATGGGGAATATCTGAAGGTTTACTTGAAGGAGGATTTGCCTTCCCGCCTGCATTACTCGGAAAATTATAGGATACCACCGATCATTGGGCTGCCAGCAGAAGGTTATAAGGTGGAGATAAAACAATCAAAGGCAAAGGAGTGTGGAGGGGCGCACGGGTATGACAACGCCTTCTTCTCAATGAGGACCATGTTTGTCGCACACGGGCCTCGTTTCGAGGGGGGTAAAACGGTACCCTCCTTTGAAAATGTGGAGATATACAATGTTATTGCTTCCATTCTCAATTTAAGGCCAGCTTCAAACAACGGCTCAGCTTCTTTCCCTGGAACAGTTCTTTTGCCAAGTGAGTGATCGTGGATGCACGTGAGGCCTGTGGTTTTGGAGGAGGAAAACCACACCGATGGTATTATCTTTCGGTTGTATTTGTATTTGTACACTTCTTAAATTAGACTTCTGCCATGCCATGTGAAGCAATTCTCTACTGCTGATACTGCTATTAGAGTATCTTTTTCTGCAAGGATGTCATTCGTTAATGTGAATCATGCCAAGCATTTTGATGTCTTTTATGCTAAATGCACTATTATGCGAGTTCCTATGAGTTCCATGTTGTCAGCTTGAGTTGATGATGACATCCATTCCAGTGGTGTGTGAGTTAAGGATGGAAGTGGGTAAACTTTAGGGTACCCTCTACCCTCTTTAGTATAAAAAATGAACTAATTTCTCACAAATCCTAATTTTTTGAGAAATCTAGTTCATTTGTTTGTACTAAAAAAGAGGGTACCCTAAAGGTTCCAAACTGCCATCTCTAGTGTGAGTGTAACATTTGTGGTCTTTTGAACCCAAATGTTCTTTTTGCAAACAGAAGAAGAGTATGTGCCCTTTGTATAACTATTTATACGCCAATGCAAAAAGAAAGTGTCTGAGTTCTTTGTTCATCCTATTGAAAAGAAAGGTACTGCTCCTAGTCTCATGTAAAAAAGGAAAACTCATATCTCCTTTTATCTGGACATGAACCAAAGCATTGAGTGTATTCTTGAAGACATGTAGTTTCAGTTATGTGCTGTGAACTTCTGATCTGTTTGCGCTGACATACAAAATGTAACAGAAAATCCTATAGGTTGTCTCGTTGCATAATATTTAACTGAGGTGTGAGTAGCTTTCATCTCATTGGGTCTCTAAGACTGTTTGTTGCCTACTTTTTTTACCTTTATATCCAACTATTTGAATGAATGTACTGTTCCATAACCATAATAAAAATACTGTTCTTCCAAGTTCTTAAGATCAGGATTTGCATGTCTACAAAACTATATAAGAAACTAGGACAAACAGTTACATTTACGAGCTGTATTAACTCTTAAATGCATGTCTTCAAAACCAAGTTCTCTTGTTTACCTATTTTGAATATTTAGACTATATTATTGTTTCCTTTGTACCACCTTTCGTAGCTAATTATCAGGTAGAAACCACACTCTTTGTGTAAACTCCATAGAAACAACGTACGAAGTTGAAAAAGAATCTCAAATAGTTACCATATGTAGGTTTGGTGACATTTTATATATCTGTAAAATTTGATGCTCAAACGAACATCATTGCATACATATAGAGAAGACAAAAAAGAATAGTGATTCTCACTGTTGATTACTCTTCATTTTGTTTCTTCTTGACATGTTCCAGATTTGTGAATTTTATCTTGAAAATATTCAGGTTTATGGACTATGCCATCCACTACATATGGTATGTTTTAGAACTTGTACACGTTATTTCTGTAGAGTTTTCACGGAGATGGTATTTGCCCACCTTTCTTGTACCTGTGGGTGGCTAGAAGTTCTCTTGTCTTATTGATGTAATCATGCAAAGGAAGAAGCTCGTCAAGGTTGAAAAGGCTCCCATTGTTTCTTGAATATGCTCGTTGTTTCTCATGGACTACCCTGATGTCCCTGTACTGGAGCATTTTATGCCCAATTTATATAATTAATTTTATAGTTAAGATCTCCATATGGCTAAGTCACACGATGTTTTATTTTCAAAATTTTAGTGAATGATTAGTACAACATAGGTTTCTTAGATTGTCTATTTTGCCAGTTGTTCAGCCTAATGTTCTGCAAACTGTACAATGCTTACTTGAAATACCATGGATACACTTGGGTTCTTTCTGATCTATACTGGAAGTATTTTTGGAGTGTGATATACTCAGAGTAGTTCCAGGACTTTACTCTGCTGCAGCACACGAAATTAAATGGCCTCTTTTCTTGTGTTTTTTTATCCTTAGTTATTTTTTTGAAAATTTAGACTTAAGCTGCCAAAAGTAAGTTGCACAAGGTAACTTGGTTCATCTGTTAATCAGCCTTCATGTAGGGTCTGCATGGTTTGTAACTGCTGTGTTCGTCTTGGCAAGCCGGCGTTCCAAGCACATCAAACATTACTAACACTATCAATTCAGCATCCTGTGCACAGTTACTATTTGAGCATTAAGTTCCAGTTTCTTGCCTATTTGTAATCAGACCTTCTCGTTGTTTAGCTCATTTGCCTCCAAGGCATTATGTTGTCTCTTGCTTAGATTTATTTTTTTAAGGGGGTGTTTCAGGGGAAATCGCATGCTATAGCTTGCAAGTGATCACAGTATCTGCTTATATAAATTTGTAGTTTAGTCAAGAAAGGATCCACTTCCACCTGCTAAATTTACAATTTTCTAACTTCAGATTTTGTTAGAGTTCATTGTTTATGAGACTTTTGGACCTGCTTGCAAGATATTCTTATGAACCTATCTTTCACAGTACATTATGCAGAGCGGTGATGACGATGCATGTTGGAAACTAATGGCCCCTTCTCAACTACGTGTGTGTTCTGTATATATGTATCCTAGTAGTCAGGGACCTAGAGGACAAAGCAGCTTCATAGCAAGCAGTTAGACATCCATATTTTACTAGATATCTTCTCTTGTTGTACATTGTTCACTTGAACATTCTTGAAGTAGTTCAGGATGCTGTTAACAAAGAAACTACCAGTGAAAAAGTTTGGCAGATCCATCATAGGATGTGCCAAGTGATAATACTCCCTCCGTTTCAAATAAGATGTTTTAGCCTTTTTCTGAAGCGTATGTATCTAGACACCTTTTAGTTTGTAGGTTCACTCATTTTGCTCCGAACCTACACACTAAAAGACGTCTAGATACATGCATTTTAGAAAAAAAAACTAAAACATCTTATATTTTCAAACGGAGGGAGTGCTATTTTAGTCTTTTTTCATAGCAGGCAGTTAGACATCCATATTGTAGCAGATATCTTCTCCTGTTGTACATTGTTCACCTGAACATCCTTGAAGTAGTTTAGGATGCTGTTAACCAAAGAACTACCAGTGAAAAAGTTCGGCAGACCCATCCATAGGGTGTGCTAAGTGATAATACTATTTTGGTCCCTTTTCATGTTGAATCTGGGTTGACATGGTTCTGATACCTTTCATTGGTGCAGGATGAACAAGATAAATTGCAAAGACTCTCCTAAACACTGGCACTGAGTTGGGGTTTATAATGTCATGACCATAGCATCCAAAGCTGATATGGATTCTATCCTCCACATATACATGCACAACCACAGAAGATCAACATGTGGTTCAAATGGTAGTGCTAACTCTCCCCCTTGTCTATCCATCTTGAAAATTCATGTACTTGCGAACAGTTGCTGTCTGTTTAAAGGACCGCTTGTTTATCTAGGTTTTAACTGTATCTCATTACTATTGTCTGTTCATAATAGTGCTGATTATAGGTGGGTCTGTATTTTGAAAAACAAAATCTCCCCAGTCCTGTGATAAATGCAAGCCGGCACGAGCACGAGGGGCATGCAATCCAGTGGACCTCTGAACATAGTTGGACGGTGTCCTACATGCTAGAGCTGCCATAATCTGGTCTCCTAAACTATGCCATGAACAGATGGAGGTAAATGACGAACACTAGCAATCGTGAACTTACTGTATGATGCACCTTGCAGGGACCGGTTACATGGTAATAGTGCGACAGTAGGGGCCATAAATAAAGAGGGTCAGTTGCCACCCAACTTGTTAGTTTTAATAGGCTCTTTTATTGGCTCTGCAATGCAGGTCATGTACATATTTGTAGTCTGGTAATTTATGTTTTGTTTCACCATAGAAAATGATTCACTGTACGGACTAGATCTGTCAAATAAACTGTAGACCTTTTCTCTACTATTATCACTGTATCAGTCGTTTGCAGAAGTCTGTACTAAGTAGTATTGTCCCAATTTTCTGTTAATATTCAAATCTCTCTCATAATTGCGTTGCATGTCTCATTTTCTCTAAATCAATGCCTCCTTTTTTGCTACTTGTGCAAAAGAAAAGGTAGTGCACTAGTGCTTGTGCTCTACACTACAGATATCCTAATCTATCTGGTTCTGCCGAGTAAATGGTTCCTCGTTTTGTTTCACCATTGCCACTCCTCTTGCAGAGCTCCCTATATCATGTGCGCGCTATTCACAGTACAGAGGAGATGCTGTGGAAATATGTGGTGGTCTGCCAGCAGAAGCAGGTGTACTGCCATCAGCTGCAGGAACTACCAGCAGATTAGCCTATAGTATAGGGCAATAATTCCCATGGCCAAAGGGACCAAGACTTCTGTTGCTCTATTCATCCCTTGGTGAGTGATTGCTTCACTTTAACTATCATTCTTTTTTTTTTACCTTTGCCCTTCAGCATAATAACTTTGTTTTGAGGGGACATTCGACATAACTTTCGCACTAATTGCATGAAACGCTGTCAGATAGTATCTTTATCTTTACCGTTTAGGCGCATCTCCATGGTAACAGGAAAACACCCAAGCAGTGCATGATGATGCAGGACTGCAGGATAATCTGTTGGCACTCATTCCAATGAACGAAAACGAGCCTGTACTTGGCCTTCCGTTGCCCCATACAGTACAGTACAGTACAGTACAGAGATCCCTTCCGCCTGGGCCTGATACATCAACCTCCGAGCCCATCTTGGCCCTGTTCATGTCCCTTGTACCCACGCTCGTAAAGCTCTAAACTGCAACTCACCAGTGTCCTCGTCAGCTGCATGCAATAGGAGCACGGCTCTGTGCTGATGTGCAAGGTCACTATTGAGATCCCCCCTTCGGCCTGCTGATGGTTACTGCCTACTGCTGCCCAGAAATATTGTTCCAGCGACTGACTGACTGTCCTTGTTGCACTCACAAACCATTGATCCCTTCTGTCCCTGCCCTGTCAATCCCAATGTGACGCCCATCTGTGCCTACACGATGGCCTGTTTTGTTTTTTGCATCTGACTTTCCCTGTTTTCTTCCACTAACACTGCCAAGGTCATGTTTCAAAAAAAATGCCGCCTGGGACCTCTGGGTCGTTGTCAAATCGATGCCTGAAATTTCATATTTATGCCTTGATTCCTTTACAGTGCGTCGCTAGCTTGTTCTGTTTGTCTGTTAGGGATTAGCTAACTTCAGCTTAGCAGAATGCTCAAAACATTATCAGGGTAGCACTGAAGATGGCACTTGCCATCACTTTGACAAGGAAAACCCTGGCGTGCGTTGATGATCGGTAACCATGGACCCATGAATGGGCCACATCCACCATTCCACCTCCATCTGAGTGTTGGTATGTGCATGAACCAAAACTTCAAATTCTCATAATTTCCGCTGTTAAGCAGGTGATGCATATATTGAATTCAGTATCTAATTTAAACTAGTTTTTGACAAATGAACTATAAGTGGGATTTTGGCAGGATCCCACTTGACACCCTACTGTTAAGCGGGTGATGCATATATTGAATTCAATATCCTGCGCTGCCAGCAATTGTTGTGAAGCTTCCATGGCGAACTGTTCTTATGCGGAACCATGTCACGAGTCGCCTCCGTATCTGAACTTTCTCCTCATCAGTCAGCTTCAAATCCAGGTAAGGAGTGATTGCTTCTTTCTGGTTTTCAGTTCTTTCTTGTGAAGATTGTGTCTTGCTGCTTCCCAGAGGTATGAATTGGAAAGGAACAAAGTCAACAAAACCTGAAAAGGGGGGATTTGCTGATTTAACATATATTTGAAGCGTATTACCGAATGTGACAACTAACAAACAAGGTTGAAAGCATATTATTATTTTGCAAATGGATTCGTCTAATATCAATGAAAAATCTAGCTAACAGACGAGGTGTAGTTTCCTTTTCATTGCTTACTTGGCCTTTGCCTTGTTCCTGTACCATGCTTGCTAAGTACAGGGTCGAGATTGCTGACGAATGAATGGAGGAACTAATGTTTATTCAAGGTTTGACTGACTAATGAGCTCATCACTCGCTGCTGCGCTAGAACACAATCAAAAGCGCCAAGCCGGTGAACCCACTAGAACACAATCAAAAGTGCGTCGACACATAGAAAAGAGATGCAAGTATTGCAAGGGGAGGGACACACACTGACAGAGTGGAAAACAGCTTTCGATCGAAAGATTAGTCGTGTGATTAGATTGGAACGTGATGTGAATCATTATGGTAGCGTGAGGTTTGGGTCTGATCGCATCGCATAATTTGCTTGATGCACACCGTCGCCTTTGAGATACGGGATTTCCTCTCCTATAATTTGCAACTCCAGGTGCCAAGAGATGATCCAGGTCAGGATACGTACATTTTCTTATTTTAAGAAAAAAGGATTGTAACTCCGATGACTGCGACATGTTGCACGGGTGAGTGAGTGACGGACAGTACATTTCCAAGAGGACCTCACTTTTGCCAATCCGGTCCTGGTGACGTGCCGGCCGGAATGGAAGGAGAGGAGGCATCCGTGTGTAGAGTAGTGTTGTACTGCAAAGTCTGGTACCGGCGACGAGGACGCGCAGCTCGTCATTGGTGTGGTCTGCCGTTCGGTGCTCGTACTACTGTCGTCGTCGGTCGTTCTTGCCGTTGCTGTCGCTGGTGCATGGTCTCTTGCTAGTGTTGTTGGGTCATCAGTCTCATTCTTCTCTCCTCTGCGATGTGATGCGAGATGTCGTATTTGCTTGTTTGCTTGTATTTTTGAGTTCCTACCACTCCCAAGAGCTGTGAGGCCGAGCTACAACTTGAAGGTGCTATATACTTCATAAGTATAGAATTCCATGATCTTGTATGAAAACCGCAAATGCAAGACACAGGTTCAAAGTTCGTCGAAAAGTCTAGACAAACTGCTGGCTTAGGTTGTCGAAACTTTCCTTAGCATTCGGGGGAGACAAAAAAAGATCACGATAGGAAACATTATAGAATTTCTCTTAGATTCGAACCCATGAACTAGAATAGATATCTTCTGTTTTTTACGCACGCGGGCTCATATCCTTTCTTATTCGCAAAAAAAGAGCTCATATCCTTTCTTTTTTATGAATTGCTAATTCTGATCTTCCTCCCAAATCTGATATGTATTATAGTCCTGGTGTAGATTTCTCAGTATACATAAATTTCTGTGGGGTGCCATGACCCTCCCTAGATCTGTCCATACCAAGAGTAGAATTCCACACAATGTTTCAATGACTGTATGGCCCCAAGACCCTGTGATTGCGAGATAGTACGGAGTTATACGGACGGAAGTATGTGTCGACACCTTTGGAGTGTCAATGATAGGAACAAGCCTTGTTTTGGAGGTGCATACACAAGATAAACCACACTTTCGATTGAGTCCGACTTGCACCAAATCCATCAGAAACGGTACGTTGGCGGCTCGGCTGAGTTATACGGACGGAAGCATGGGTCGACACCTGGTACATGATTGTCCGTTCCGTTGCAAAAAATGAGTTAGTAATGCGTGCCAAAAATACTCCCAGCACCACCGAGACAAGACGAAAGATGTTGCGATCTGAATCCATCATGTAGCTGGGTTTAATAGCTACTGTACGATTGATCAGTATCAGCTGCCCAAAGGCTTATAATTATAGGGCCACTGGTCTGTCTCGCTTTCTCGTTATTAGATTATAAACTGAGAAGAGGTCAACAGGAGAACCACACACTTGAGTGGTTCGTGGACTGGTGGATTTCTAGGGTTTATGACTCCACTCACCTAGCTTCAATTTTTTGTGCTCACATTTCCACACAAGCGTATGCATTTCAGTAGACATTTAATAATTCGCCTTAGCGAAGCTAATTTTCCCGCAATTAGTTGAGTTGGATGCATTCAAGCAAGAAAGCAAACTAAATGTTTTGAAGAAAAAAGATCTGGCCGAAAGGAGCTGAATCAAACTGCGCAATGATTCAGCCCAACAGTTGCCATCGTTTATTTACAAGGGCGGCGCTTCTTTCAATCTACATTAAAGTGTAATTTTATTGGATGAGACATTCTCCATGGGGTCGCGGCTAGCTTCGTTTAGTTTCTCTAATGCGGGTCAAAGATGCAACCAGTTCCTCGCAAAATTAAAATGATGCACCAGTTGCTAAGCCAACTCAAATCGAATCACAAACGCACCAAAGGTACCAGTGTGCGTGAGTGCACATCAATCATGCGCTAGACGTTTTGGAATATTTTATACCAAGGTACGAGAAACAGATAAAGTTTTAGCTTTCTACTCCGCTCATCCTAGTTTACTAAACTCCTATGTAATTTGAAGTATAATTTTGAATATCAATTTGGCCAACGAAATGTATGTTATATAGCGGAATTTGATTTATTTTGTTTTATGTGAATTCAATGCTATAAAATTTATGGCCAGTAACCTATATTTTATTAGTCAAGGACAGATGGAGTATATATATTTACATATATGTAGTCGTTTGCTCTAGATATTCCAGTATTATCTATCCCAGTATAGAGCTGAAATAATCTTGCATTTGTAGGTGGACGAAAGCAATACTCCATCTGTCCTAAAATAAGTGACGCTGATTTATTTACATTCGCGTGTATCTAGATACTAAAACACATATGTATATGTAAATAAAGCTGCATGGCTTATTTTGGGATAGAGTAGTATTTTTCTCCCGATCAAACAACATCTCAGCATGATCTCTGATAGAGGCGTGGGCTAATATTTTTCTCCAGATCAAACACCCATCTTAGCAGATCAAACGCCATTTGTCTTCTTCGTTCTCTCTCGTCAGTCGGCTGTCTACTAAGCATGCATAAACAGGAAAGTAAATTTTATAAATATGGCCTGAAGGTTGAAGATAAAGACTTCTCAAGGATCTCGTTATAATTTTTGGTTTTCTTGTGATGTTTTGTACTGTTTGATAATTCTTTTAATGCTAAAGTCCTGTTCGCAAAAAAAAACCAGATGCTAACTGCTGGACCGTGATGTGAATGTCCACTACAGAGTATATCTAAAAAAAAGAGTATTAAACTCTTGCAACGGACCAACGGTCCCTTCATCCTTCTGATGTTTAAAATTCTGCCATGCAACATGTACCTTGATTTTTCTCCCAAGGTGGTGTTTCCTTTTTTTTATTGTTGATCTCAACAAGACACATGATGCCCATGACTCACCGGGGGTGCCCACATGACTTCGCCTCCGGCGGCGTCCCCACTCCCCGCAACCTCTTTGGTGATATGCCTGCCCTTGACGCCGTCCGACCCAATATGATCTAAAACCCTCGTCCCTCCATTGATTCATTTTGTTGCAAATTGTGACATATATGCAATTGTGCATATCGCTACTAGGATGGTGTGATGGAGGACATGATCAATGGGACCGGGACTCAATAGGACAATCAACATGATTGAGCAAGAGCCATTGTTCGAAGATGAGATCTCCCGACTAGTCCTCGGACCGAGTAGGAGGACCAAAGCATTTACAACGAGGATAAGGTTCTTTGCGAAGCTTGGATGGAAATCGGGCAAGACCCAATTTGTGGTGCCCAATAAAAGGGAGGGGAATTTTGGAGGAGGGCTTGGAAGTACTTCCATGAGCATAGATACTTGCACTCCTACAACTTCTAGAGTGAACAGAGTGAGATCTCCCTCCAAAAGAGGTGGGCATTCATCCAAGCGGAGTGCATCAATTTTAGTGGCGCCCATGAGCATGTCACGAACCGGCTCATGAGTAGCATTGACGTCCAAGACATGGTGCTAAAAGCTTTGGACTACTTCAAGAAGCAATATGACAACAAGGACATCACGTTGACACATTGTTGGAGAGCAATCAAAAAGTATCCCAAGTGGGAATCACTCTATGAAGCCGACCAAAAGGAGAACGCCCATGAAAGAAGCATGACAATGATTCATCAGTCATCGACCTTGAAGAGGTTGTCCCAACCGAAGGCAACAATGTGGGTTGATCGAGAGGCTATTAAAGTAGTAAGCAAGATGCAACACGTGAGGCCAATGCCCTCGCATTGCAAGCAACATTGAAGGATTTGATGACCGACAAGGAGGTGTGAGAGGACGAGCAAGGAGAAAGAAGACCGATTGAAGAGCTTCATGTACTACCAAAACAGGAAGCTTAGAACTTGATGTCCAAAATCCGGTCAAAGGGCATGTAGGCTGAGCTCAAATTCGAAGCAAAGCGACAAACATTGAGATTAAGAAAAGGGAAGTTGAGCTCCAGGCACAATAAATGGCCAAGGAATATGAGCTCAAGCAAAAGGAAGAACTCAAGCTACTCGACGAGGAGAACCGGATCATGATGTCCGACTTGACCAGGATGGATCCGGTCAAAGGGCTTGTTCGAGAGGAAGAGGAAGATGTATGGACGAGATGTGTGATCACTCAGATATTTATCTCGTTTCATGTGTTCAGCTATGTTATTTGCTATTGACTTTGATGGCCCGATGTGGTCTTTTAATTGTGTGTTGAGCTATGTTTGCTACTCCTTCTATTTCAAATTACTCTTCATTCTGGATTTAATCAAAGTCAAATATTTTAAAGTTTAACCTCATATATTCAACAAAATACTAACATTTATAATATCAATTGCATACAATGTAAAACTATGGTTTATCGTAAGTCTAGTTACATTTATTACATATTTTAGATGTTGATATTTTTTCTTATATATGTAGTCAAAGTTTATAAGGTTTGGCTTTGACTAAACCCAGAATACAGAGTAATTTAGAATAGGAGGTGTATTGACTTTGGTGGTCGGTGTGGCCTTTTAATTGTGTATACTCCTCTTCCTCTCAATACTCCTTTTAATAGCAAACAACATAGTTCAAAGAGTAAATACCCCCCTAGTTTGTTATTTTTGACACCAATTACATCATTTAACATTTTTCCATCCATATTACCCCATTTGGCAAAAGTTTTGTCAGTTTTTACCCTTTCTAAAAAAACAAGAGTCGTTGCTAGATACACATGCATAGCCAAATTGGTGTGGTAGCTAGTTGCGCTCAATTTTTACACACTGTCATCAATTTTTTACACATCGTCGTTAGGGTGTACGTATTTACTATTTTAATGCAGAATTCGATGGTAGTGGACTGGTCGAGGTGATGACTAGCGATGTCAGAACTAGAGGCAGCGACCCGAGACGATCATTTATTTTTTAAAAATGTTGGAGCCGTGTGTTTAGCCAATGCCAACATGTACGATGTTGTTGTCTCAATTGAAATCTATTCCTACGTTTAATTATCCAAATTAGCCACTTACAACAAAAACATATGTTTCTTTTAAAATATTGTTTGCAGGTAGAGTAGACACAATATTACTACTCGGTATGTAATCTAACTCAACTCTGATATACAATTACACGTACATTGACATACAACATAGTGGGTGTCGTGATTATTTCCACTCGAGGATGGTTATGGATATGGATAGATGTTTTCTGCGTTCAGGGTTTTTACGGGTAAAAGAAAAAATGGAGAAAAATTTCTGACAGACCCACATGACAAATCACGTGCAAAAAATCATAGGGACGGTAAAAATTGGCAAAACTCGGGCTAAATGGATAATACGGACAATTTTTATCCTTGCTAAGAAACTTT
Organism: Avena insularis; assembly: GCA_023614405.1. NCBI lineage: Eukaryota > Viridiplantae > Streptophyta > Magnoliopsida > Poales > Poaceae > Avena > Avena insularis. The sequence continues at coordinate 4,844,473 of CM042689.1, forward strand.
TGCCAATTTTTATCCTTCCTAAGATTTTTTTTTGTCGTTCAGGGTTTCTACGGGTAAAGGAAAAAATAGAGAAAACTTTCTAACTGCATCCACATGACAAATCACATGCAAAAATCTTAGGAAGGATAAAAATTGGCAAAACTCTCGCTAAATAGGGTAACACAGACAAAAAAATCTTAAATAAGGTAATTAGTGTCAAAAATATCAAACTAGGGTGTAAAAATTGGAATTTGCTCTAGTTCAAACTATTGATTGCCGATGTGGCCTTTTGTTTATTAAAATGATATCTGGCAAAATGCCAAGATAGCCGAAATGGCCGGACATATGCACGGCCCCGTTGGGCGCACGCACGATCAAAAGAAACCATTTTGATGTTCAAAATGGATCGGGGATACCCAAACAAATCAGGTACTACTCCTACTACTACTAGCTATCTGGAGTATAGTACGGGTAGCAACTCACCGAAGCTAAAATCTTTTCAGCGGCAGACAGTGATGTGGCCGGATTACATTTCCAACTCTTTTCAGACCAAACGTGTGCACAGTCACAGACAATGAGACAAGGATAGGAGAAATAGCACTCCACGCCGTGCACAAATTTGTCGTTAGACGCGGTATGCCCTAGCCTAGTCTAGATTAGGGGTGCTACATTTTCTCAAGAGATAAAGGCTAGCAGGAATGGGAGCGCTGCTAGCCTACACACTAGGAATCTTTTTTTTTGCTAGCTAGCTTAGCTCAGATCACTGTTCTAGTAGACCTTTGTCTCAACCCCCGGTAGCAGAAATCTTTTTTTCTAAAGATCCTTTGTACTCGGGTTGACCACCGCTCCTACGTTCAAGATGGTCAAACGCACTAGTGGTGGCTGGGTCAGCTTCTATATACAATACAAAAGGATAAACCACTATTAACACGATGAGGTTGCAAAATTGTTGACATGTATAGTCTTCTTGTCCTCTCCGGGGCCTCTCTCCTTCTCCGGCGGCATCGGTGGCCGAAGTGAGTGGGGGAGGCCGCCGGCCTGTACAAAATAGTGCTAGGATTGTCTTTGGTTGTATGCCAGTTGTTTGGAGTGCGGCGCTGGAGTTCTCTGGCCGGACCTGGTGCACCCCAAGCAAGATATTCTCCGCCGACCTCTGATGGTTAGAGCAGGCGACGAATGGATCCATCTTCGGGATCTCCATTAATAAGGTCAGCTCTAGGGTTGTCTGCCTCCTCCTCCTTGTCTCAGTCGCACTTCTTCATCCTCCTCTGTCCGACCGTGAAGGTGAGGGGATGGAGATGGAAAGTGCAGCAGTGTGTGGATTGAGAGGTGGCAGGAGCAACTTTTCCCTAGTGTATGTGCGCGGCACTAGGCAGTGGCTTGTTTCGTCTTCTTCTCAATTCTATCTTCTGTTGGTCGTCTATGATGGCGAGGGAGAGAAGAAGGAGATGGGTCAAGTAGCCAGCTCCCCTATCAAGCGCTGCCATCGAAAAGTTGCTCCTTCTCTAGCGCTAGTCGTTTTCCTGGCCGGACCTGGCGGCGAGGAGGAGAAGGGAAAGTTGCAGGGAGGCTCGGTTGTGAATCAATGGATCTGGGAGCTCTTGGAGTTTTAGCTCCCTACGGCGAATCCCCAGCAACGACGCTGCTCCGTCGAAGCTATCCAAGGTCAGAAGGCTGACCACGTCATGCACTACAGCAACTGCTATCCGCGCATCTTCCTCCAGCGGAGGATATTTAGCTGCCTCGGTGCCTCCATGAGAGCTCCTGCTCGACCAAGTGGCATAGTCCCCGGTCTGGGTCGGAGTGGCGGCACCTCGAGGCGGATCATCACCGGCGATTCTCAAGGGTTTGATCACGTTTTTGCGATATTTTGTAAGGTGTTCACTATAAAATGGAAGGACCAGATTGTATTTATCTTTCTTTTAGGGCCATCTATGTAAATGTACACCTAGTGTCGTATTAATGGAAACTCTAGGTCCTTCGATACTCTTCATGTTCAAAAAAAAGATATACCACTTCACCACATAGGTAAGCGAGAACAAAGCCATTTCTTCCATGCTTCTTCGGGAAATTGGACACAAATAACCTCACAGTGAAAGAAAATTTAGAAATAAACTCTAGCCTAAAGAATTTCACCAAACTAACCATTTTGTGTAACACCCTTGCGAAGATGTGAAGGGCATTACACTCAACATTGTAACTCTTTAGGGAAGGGCGTTACACATTGTGGGGTCTAACTTTCTTGTGAAGGGGTTATACACAAGGGTTAGTTTGATGAAATTCTTCCGTACAGAGTTTATTTTTAAAATATCTTTCACCATGAGGTTAAATTCTATTTTTCCTTGCTTCTTTTGCAAGTTTTCCTATAGTTTCTTTTAAAACACGGTAGATGATACTCAAAATATGTCCATGCGAATGCATACACACATCCCTACTCCTATGAGTGCTGTTGAGAGACCAATTCGATAGTTCTTGAGATTGACGAAGTCACCATAGACGTCTTTCTATCAACGGAAACGTCACATCTCACTAAAAAGAATTTTTGCCTTTTAGGAGACACCTAAGATTTTGTCTGGGTTTCGGTTCCTGATTGTTGATTTGCAGGTGTAAGGCTTGTGATCACGAACCGATGGGCTAACAACCTCAAGGCATGCAAGATTTATATGGGTCTAGGCTCCAAATGATGATCCTTTAACAATCATACTTACTATGTCGGCTTTATTATATGAAATATGTGAGGTGCTCAGATATTATGCGGTGATCCAGCATACCACTGCATGTGTATTATACTATAGTCGTTGACATGACATCCACAGAACACCGTTCCGTAAATATCACATCCCTCGGAGTGGTACAACGGAAACATTGCGGGTCCATATTACAAACATACACACTTCATTATTATTACAATACCAGAAGTTTGAGACTTCAAGTGATTCAAACTTATAAAACAAACTTAAATAGTTTTAGCGGAAGATTGAAGTTTCAAACTCGTACTCTAAATTGAGCTCAACAACTTATTATAAAGTTTATGCTACTGGGCTCAATTGGTTTACTAATAACTAAGGCAACTACTCGGACTTGTTTCCCTCCACTCCATAGAGTATCTCATAGTCCACCCCTTCCACTCCTCCGGACAGTCTGGTTCCTCGTATTAGACATTCTCTTGTCCTTCAGCCGTGTACATCGGAGTGTCTTCTGACGCCTCAGAGTCTAAGCAGGGGATCAAAGGAAAGAGTGAGTAATAGCGTTACCCGGCAAGTTCATTATATGCAAGGTGGGAAGTTTGATGCTCTAACTACCACCTCAGACTATTAATCCTTGGCACTATGCAGTTTTTGTAAACATTTCTTCAAAGATTGATTTTATTTCCAAAAAACCTATGCCCATCAGCCTTCACAGGTTGACCAGAACTTCATGGAGTTTCTTTCTTGCCGCGTTCGCAGTTCCTTCCTGAAACATGGAGTAACAAGTTACAGTTCTTACACTCTGCGGAGGTGCGTTGCTTTACCCATGAGAGATCAACTCCTTGTTGCACAACCGGGCATACTTTCCCATCCATAATTCTGTGATGTGGGGCCTAGTAGGTGATCCAAGCCATTCACTTCCCCCGCCGTGACCCCCCATGTCTTCTTGGTGTACGCCATGCCCACATATTGAATTACGACAATGGTTACTACATACCATTTAGATGCCAGAACTATCGTGGGGCGTTGAGGGTTCCCACCCATATGCTGCATATCCTCTACGAATTACCAATTAATGCATGCTACAAGGATAACAGCCATGACATGCGCATCCGGCTACATGCGAGAGGAAGAAGATACGACTGGCTTCTCCGTCCCATTCCAAATCTCATGGTTAACACGTAATATATATTGCTAGAATTACTGATGTCATGGGTTGTTCAGTCCTAAGTGATTAATATCATTGCAAATGGAAACCTAAGTTCCATTGCCCACCTTATCTATATCACCACTTAGGATGATATCAACAATTTATTTGTTTTGAGAAAATAATATATTTTTCTCCAAAACATAGATGATAACACACAATTTTGCAATTACTTTGATAAAGACTCATCAAAGGACATGAGCAAGTGATGAACTTGCCTTGTGATTGCAAGATAGTGAATTCGGATGCTTGCACTCGACCTCGAGCTTCTATTTCTACAAAACACCATTATTGCCCGGTAAGGACAATATTTAAAGAAGCAATAATGAATATGCATAATAATACAATGCATCATTTATTATGTATCTTCGTTGTTAAAGAATAATTTTTAACATTTTGTAAATATTATATTTAATATTTGTGTGGTATTATAAATTAATAGAAGAGATTAAAACTTATTTTTATTTTTTTAACTCTTATTATTATTTCCTTAATATTATTTTTAAGAATAAGTATTTAAATTTCTAAGATTTTATTTTTTTACTAATCTAAATAGCAATTTAGTATTTTTCTAAAATACTATAATAATTTAGAATAATAAAAATATTTTTTATTTATTTTTAGGTATTTTATTTATTTTTATAAAAATTTATTAAGGAATATATATTATAAAAATAATCAGCCTAAATTAATTCTATTGAAAATAGAATTCTTAATTTTATTGGGTAGCTTATATTTTTATGAACTCATAGATATAATATTTGTATTATTAGGATTTTTATTTTATTTCTTAGGACTTATTAATTCCTAGGGGTATTTTGGTTTTTTACTATTTTTTTAGATTTTCTATTTAAAGTCTGGACCAAGCCCATATCTAGCCTAGCCCTGACCCGGCCTACCTCGGCTGGTCAAACCCACTCATATCGAGTGGAACTGGCTCATATCAGCCCAGTACACTCGTTCCCTTCCTTTCTCCCACGCGTTCTCCCTTCTCTCTCGCCCCTCGGTGGCGTTGTGACGCAGACGCCGTCGCCGCCCGATTTCGGCCTCCCTAGTCCTCTCTGGTCGCTGTCGTGGTTCATGTTGAGGTAGTCAATGTTGCTCCATCGACTGGTCCTGCTCGATTCATTGTTGGGTTCTTCTTATGGCTATGCCATCTCCACCCCGAACCCTAGGGTTTAGTGGTTGCCGGCGATGTACTGCTTCGCCGCCCCTGCGGTGTGGTGCCACGACTCTGGTGGTACTGTGGTGTTGCTAGGGCTAATCGTGTTGCTGTGATCGCCGTGCTTGCGGCTGCAGGTTCTCTGTTCTCCGCCATGCCTTGCCTTCGTCCGCTTTCTTCTAAACTTCAGCGAGGCCTTCAGGTGAGTTTCTCTCTCTATCTCCCTCTCTTGTTCTCTACCCAGCCCTATTAGCTCTAGTGTGCTTGCAGCCTGGAACCCTAATTGTGACTACCCCTTGTTCTAGGGTTCACCCCTCTGTGTTAGGGTTCATCCCTTGATAAAATGCTATTTTGAGATGGTTGCTTATTGATCCTAGTATTGTGGATTTCAGTATTGTTTAGTGTTCTTAGTACTGACAGTGGCTCTATCAGTAGTTGTTAACTGAACCTGTGTACACTTGCATGTGTTAATATGTTCAGACTGGAGTTGATTTTATACTCCTATGATTCTCTGATCATGGTGGAGTGTTTAAATGTAAATATGATTCCTGATTATTTGTTCTAGGAAAATGATTGAGTAAAGAAATTAATTTATATAGCTTGTTTGCTTGAATTGCTTATCAAATAGATTGTTGTGACACCATCCTGGAATTGGTACACACTTCCTATTTTTGAATAGGCTTTTCATGAGCTTTGCTAAGAATTGGCTTGGTTGATAAGCTGGAAAAGATTTCTATTGTCTTAAACTATATTGAACAATTAGCTTAGTCCATGATGCTGGTCTAAGACTATGCTAGGTAGAAACTAAGGTTTTTACCTATTGTTTTCTTATCAGATGTGCCTTGATAATTAGTGTAAAACAATGATTCTTATAGTTCTTAATAAAATTATTTGACATCCTTACTGTTTCATATAGATCCTTAAGATGTATTGATTTCTGAGGTTCTACTATTCAAAAGATGTGCCCAGAAATCTTTATTTAAGGCTACTGGTATATTTGGATGTAGAAATATGGATTGTTATCCAAGATCAGTGATGCACAGGCTAAGATCTTGGTGTGGTTTGCAAAGATTTAATTGTTGGCTTTGCTTAATTCCTTTTGTGATGGATACATCCCACTTGGGTGTTTTTCTGAGGAGATTTCATTGATACAACACATTATTTGATAATTTAGATAAAATTATCATGCGATGGTTTTGTATGGACTCACCACACAACTTGATTGTTGGTGATGTTGTTGTCCTGGTTAATCTTGTTGGCTTGATCACTTCCAGAATCTTGCTTTGTGCCCCCTAGTATTGATCCTGCTCCTCCTTGCTCCTGTGATATGCTACAACCTTGCTCCTCCTTGCTTCGGTGATCTTGTACTTGGCCCTGCTATCCTCCTGCACCACCCCCTCCTTATGTCACCATCTTGTGGATGATTTGATGATTTGTTGTATATATTAGCTAGTGGATTTGCTGGGAATTTGGCAGTCTCAAGGTGTTAATGGTTGTGTGCTGGAGAATGTGGGGATATAATGATATCACTAGCGGTTGCTATTTGACAGAGTGTTCCCTTTTGACTGCTTGGGCTGCTACTGCTATGTCAACAGCACATAGAATGCAGTTAGTAGAGTAAGCTGCTTTACTGTTTGGCTCATTTGGATCAGATCAAGTGAACTATTTTCACGTTTAAACCTTTTACTATCTACTGATATGGTGAAATTTGTCCCTTTACTTTGGCTGATGATGTTGTTCTAAGGCTTTTGTGATATAAAAGAATAGATATTACATATTGGTGAAACTTGACCCTTTTTTATTTACTTAATGATGTAAAGATGAATAATGCACTTCACTATTTTCTATTGAGAGTAAAACTAACAAAAATAATATCTTTGTTTCTCTTTTATTTTCTTTGTGTTTTGCACGTACAGAGATCTGGATGCTCAAGATTTAGTATAGGAGTAGATAGTTAGTCTAGGTTTTTGTTGTAATCTTGTTTTTATTCTTTTGTAAAGAATCTTGAAATAAATATTCTTATAATTTAATAAAGTTTCATTTCATTGTAATTTATTTTCCTATAATATCTTTATTTGATGTATTTATCTCACTTTGTAATATTATCATGGAATAAAGAAAAGAAATAAGAATTCATTTCTTATTGAAATTTCCTTGTTTAAATTCTTATTATTGTTTAATATATCTTTAATAAACAAACAATATTACTAAATTATTTTGGAAAAGAACTTAATATAACTAACTTCTAATTTTCAAATATTTTCCAAATGATTTAAATTTCAATTTTGAATTCAAATTATTCCCCCTAAAATTCATTGATTCCTAAAGATCATGTCAAAATTTATAACAATCACTATAAAGAGCTATTCTTACCTCTAGATAGTGAAAGATACTCTGATCTCTTTAGGTTTTGGTTTGGCGAAAAATTTACCCAGATTTTTTGCAGATGAATGCATGCACACGCTCAGATTCCTATTTCTACCCTTTGTTGGTTCCGAAATACTGGGATGTTACATATTACAATAGGGGTGTTGCGGCTAGAAGCCTCCTAGACCGCTGATATGTCCAATTTGCATCACCATTCTATATCATAATTTGCCTCTATTCATTGATATATGTCTTATTATGAGGTATTACTTATGTCTTTTCCTCTGTTTTTGCATGTTGGATGATTCTTGGAGGATGGACTGCCGGAGTCTGGATTCTATTGGAAAAGAAGGTGTTTTGATGCAATTTCGCGAAGATCATAAAAATACCAGAAAAATATTGGAAAATCATATTTTACCATAAGACGAAGGAAGCCAGAAGGGGAGGCGTAGCTGGGCCAGGGCCCACACCCCCTAGCTGCGGGTCCCCCTGGGTCACACCTAGGGCAGGTGTGGCCCACCTGGCCGGTCCCGACTTCACCCACTCGCCTATAACTTCCTCTCGAAACCCTAATACTAGGGGAGGGACCATAGATAGATTTCCGCCGCCTCTGCAGGGTGGAAAACACCGAGAGAGAAAGTGCTCTCCGACAGACAGATATCTACCGGGGAAATTCCTTCCCGGAGAGGGGAGATTGTCGCCATTAACACCATCGTCAAGCTAGACTTCATCAGGATCATTATCATCATCCACACCATCATCTCCACCAGCACCATCATCACCACTTCATCCCGCTGTAACAATTGTGTTGAATACTTGCTTAGTTCATTAGGGGAAACTTTCCCGGTGTTGATTACTATTGTAGTTGATGCTTGTGAGTGGAACCATTAGATTATTGTTTATGTTCAGATTGTTATCCAATACCATATCATCTTTGATCTTGATCCATATGATGTCTTGTGAGTAGTTCGTTTAGTTCTTGAGGACATGGGAGAAGTCATGTTGTTAGTAGTGGATTTGTGTTGAGTTATTATTCAATGGTTTAGTATTTAAGTTGTGGTGCTATTCTTCTAGTGGTGTCATGTGAACGTCGACTACATGATACTTCCCCATTTATGGGCCTAGGGGAATGCATTGTGTATTTGGCTACTAATTGTGGGGCTGCCGGAGTGACAGAAACCTGAACCCCCGTTAGGACACCTTTGCACAAGGGAGCATAGGATCTCAGAGTTTAAGGCTGTGTTAGGTTTATATCTTAATTACTTTCATGTAGTTGTGGATGCTTGCACGGGGTTTAATCACAAGTATGTACTAGTCCAAGTAAGGTTGGTACATTAGCAAAGGTTCACCCACACAACACTTACAACACCAAAAAAGAGTACTCAACTATTTGAAGCGAAAGCACTTGACAGAATTCCCATGTGTCCTCGAGAACGTTTGGTCCTTATAAGTATTTCCACCGGCTTATCCTTTGCTAAGAAAGGATTGGGCCACTTGTTGCGTTTGTTCATTGACTTTATTACTTGCACCTTGTTTTATTGCTTTATCAGAAAACCCCTAGAAAATCCGTTTGCTAAGTATTTACATATATTTCCTGCTCCATACCACTAGTCAACACCTTCTGCTCCTCGTTGGGATCGACACTCCTATTTATCGAAAGTACTGCAATAAACCCCCTATACTTGTGGGTCATCAAGACTATTTTCTGGCGTCATTGCCGGGGAGTGGAGCGCTATTGAAGAGTGGAACTGGTAAAGGAAACTTCTACTGTGAGTATTGCTTTTTGATTTTGTTTGTTACTTTGTTTCCAATATGGATAACCCACTTGGTTTTTTGTTTGGGAAAACTACTACCACTGTTAGGGTAGTAGATGAGCCACCACCTGTTGAGATAGATCCTTTTAAGATACCTACAAGTATTGTTGATCGTGTTATGGATAATTATTATTTAGGGGATGGAACTATCCATCCTGGTTATCATTTGCTTTTATCCATGAATTATGAGGGTTGTTTAAGTGTGCAGGTATCACAACTGAATAGGTGAAGAATAAGTTACTCTCCATATCCTTGAAAGGGAGAGATGAAGAATGGTATAAGCTGCTGAAAAATGGACAATCCATGGAATGGGAGGAGATGGCATCTCTCTTTTATTCTAAATTTTATCCTCCTAGTGAGATTCATAAGGATAGAAATCTGATATATAACTTTTGGCCTCGTGATGGAGAGAGTACATCTCAAGCTTGGGGGAGATTGAAGTTACCAATGCTTAAATGTCCTATTCATGAACTCCCTAACAATATCATTATCAATAACTTTTATGCTAGGCTTTCTCTTCATGATAAAGATTTACTAGATACTTCTTGTGCTGGATCATTCACAAGTATGAAGGAACAAGCTAAATGGGATATACTAGACCGTATTCAAGAGAACACTGAAGCTTGGGAGAATGACAAGGAAGAAAGTTAGGTATAAACTATGATTATGAATGCATTAAATCTTTTATGGGAACTGATGACTTCCGTGATATTAGCAATGAGTTTGGTCTTGATTCCCAAAGTATTGCCAACTGTTTTAAGGCCTTTGCCTCTTACATAGAAATTCCTAAAAATAAGTGGAATAAGTACCATGCACCTTATAAAGATGTTGTTAGTCATATTCCTGTTAGAAGTACTGAACTTTGTACTACTAATCATATTGTGCCTGAACCTTATGTTGAGAAAGTTCCTTTCCCAGCTAAGGTAAAGGAGTATTCTATGATTATTAGTGCAAATAACAAGGGTACAATGAAAATTGTGGAGTCTGATGAGCAAATAAATATTGAACCCATGGTAGCTATTGTGAAAGACCCTATCACTAGAAATATAGAGGATGAGCACATTGTCTTCTGTAAAGACGCTTCTAATATTATCTGTCATCCTAGTAAAGTTAGAAAAGCTAGTGTTCGTGTGCTTTCTGTTAAAATTGGTGATCATTGCTACTATGGTTTATGTGATATTGGTGCTAGTTCTAGTGCTATTCCTTATGAGATTTACAGGGAAATTATGCATGAGATTGGTCCTTGTGAGCTTGAAGACATTGATGTGGTTATTCACCTTTCTAATAAGGAAACCTTTTGCCCCATTGGTATCGTAAGAGATGTGGAAGTCCTATGTGGTAAGATTAAGTATCCTGCTGATTTTCTAGTGCTTAATTCAGCAGCTAGTAAAACTTGCCCTATCATTTTTGGTAGACCTTTCTTGAACACTTGTGGAGCTATTATAGATTGTAAGAAGGAAAAAGTTTTAACTAAGTTTGATGGAGATTCTTATGAGTTTAATTTTTCCAAATTTGCTAAAACTCCTTATGAAAATAGCTTGCCTAATAAAGATTTTAGGATGGAACAACTTGCTTCTATTGATCCGGTTTATCACCTTGGACCTCTTTTTGGTGATTGTAAGTATGCTCTTTTTTATGATAAAATTGTTGTCAGTGACAGTTATATTGTCAAATTTATTCAAAGTGCTACTGAAAGTTATTATGAGAGAGGGAAACATGGTTTTATGCATCTCAATAATGTTAAGTTTCTCCGTTTTATGTTGAAAGCTTTGAAGTTGCATTTGACATGGATATGCCCTACGGGTACCCGATGTTAGTATACCTGGTCCAGCCCGATGGAAGGCCCACTCGACGGCCTGCCAAGGTCCATGACTCCTATGACGTTTTGGCTGCTATGAAGCCCATATGGACACCGACGCCCAGCGCACAAGACAAGGAAAGCTCAAGACTAGAGTTTGAATACAACTTGTAACCTACTCGTATTGGCACCCGAGACCTAGCCTCCCCATATATAAAGGCTAGGAGGGTCCAACGAGGAGGGCACGACCTACACACGCCATAACCCCCGATAGACTAGACCACAACAGATCTATAGATCTCTCGACTCATACTCTCGCATACACACCTCACGCCAGATCGAATCTGCGCACCCTGTAACCTTTGGTTCCGCCGTAATCAAGAGCAGACAAGCAGGAGTAGGGTTTTCCCTCCGGGGGCCTGAACCTGGGTAAATCCCGTGTCCCATGGTTGCTTGTCTGTTAACTGTTCCACGATCTCCAGCATCCCCATCTTCTCCAAAACCCAAGTCCATAACAATGGGCATTGAAGAGATTAAACCTCGTCAATTGGCGCCGTCTGTGGGAATCAGGGGCGCTGATTGTGCGATCGTGACGGTCCCATCCAAAGAAATCTACAACTCGACGGCTACCGGGAAACAGATCTACTTCGGATCACATGCGTCATTATCTGGACTAGACCCTCGCCGTCAATGGTAGCCAGATTGCATCTGGCCAACTCATCACTTCATCGGCGAGAAGAAAGCGATGCAAATCCGACCAAACAAACAATGGCAGATCAGATCAGCTCAGCCAGGTCACCACGTGCAACTGGCTAGCGACACACATAGCCGGATGCATGTGTTCGTCATCGTCGGAAAAGATACAAGTCGTGCATATAGCTGACTCCAAATCAAAGTGTGTACCAAGTCCAACACGACTCCCGAAGAAAATCCAAATTCAATACGGCGGACGCATCACTCGTGTCACGGGCATGACACCACACGCACGTGAAGGAAGAAAAGAAAAGAGCTGGTTTGGTCGCTGGATCAAGTCCCCAGACATAGATTTATTAGATCAAAAGAAAAACCAGGTTCGGTTGTTGTTGAGGAAACAAGACGAAAAGATCAACATCAATTAGAACGGAAAGTTCAAATTCAATTATTGAAGTTTGACCAGGATTTGGCTATCTGCACGTCATCTTATTTCCAGCTAGCAAGAAGCCGGACAAACACATGCAGCGTGAAGAAGAAGAAAAATACAACATGCGATCATGAAAAAGTAGTTGATCCTCGTGGAGCGTATCACCAAGGACTTGACGTGAGGCAAAAAACAAGACTTGAAAGGACAATTGGCAGCCACGACTCGCCAATGTGCCGACGCTGTCTCGACCACGTCCACTTCATGCCCGAGGGCTGCGCCCACTTGGCCATGCGACTCGCGACCATCGACCTGTTGCAGTTTTCGACTGCGACGATCCTCTGCGGTCTTCAGCTGCGGTGACCCGCTGTATATTTCGGATGCGGTGACCCGATGCGATCTTCGATTTTGGCAACCAGCCGCGGCCTCCGCTTCAGCAACCGCGGATCGAGGGCTCCTGCGACTCCGGTCATTCTCTACGATCTTCGGCTCCAACGACTCGGGGGCTCCCTCGACATCAATAACCCGATGCGGCTTTCGGCTGCGATGACCCGATACATCCTTCGGATTTCGATAATCTTCGGATACAGAGCTCACTATCACCATCAACTCCGGAAACCCGTCGCCGCTATGACTGTGGTTCGCCGCGTCGACCGCGTCCGCGCGCGACCCACTACCGCGTCGACTCCGTCGACGACAACTACAACTAAAGCTAAGTTCTCTACTCAGAGTAGATTTTCTTTCTTACTTTAATCGCACTCGAAACACTCGGGGGCTGCGCCCTCTTCGAGTAACCTAATGTGCCATCGGCTCCACGCACTCGAGCACCTCGAACGCGACAGCCCGAGTAGCTGATTCTGCCTGACCGTCGAATCCTTGAACTCCGAGTGCCTCGGCAAGGTACTGAGACTAAGGGTAATCAGGCTAACGAAAAGGCCTAGCATACAGTGCAAAAGTGTCGACTCAATTGGCACCAGAATCTTACTATACAACCCGACAGGCAAATATTTCTTACAAGATACAAGTACTTCATAATTCTTTATGTTTTCTGCAGCTTACAAGGACGTCGACTGCGTCGAGCTATTCTATCGAGTCCTCCAACAGTCGACCAGCGCTAGTCACGTCAACAGACGCCATGACCCGAGTCGAAGCATTCCTCGGATGACCACATCAATCATCGACAAAAGCGGCGCTGGCCGCGCACCCGACAGAAGCAACGGCGTCGACTTCATCCGCAACGTCGAGTCCTTCCGGCTAAACGCCGCATGACTCCGCCACGTCAACTCCGACTGCATCATCGATTCTTGGCTCCTTATGCATGAGACGCTGACTCGATGCACTTCCCGGTCAGTGGTTTCTCCTCGCATGAGTCTCCACTCGAGTCTGCGACTCGACTAGACACTCGGGGGCTACTCCTATCAGGAGCTCTGCGCTGGTCGCGTACCCGATGTACTTCTGGGTCAACTGTATGCCCACGAGATTTTCGGCTACAACTGCACGATACAAGACTCGAGTCTCTGCCCGAGTCTACGACTCCGCCAGACACTCGGGGGCTACTCCAAACTAGAGCGTTGGTCGCGCACACACAAGATCTTTGAGTCCTACGCCGAGTCTACGACTCCACTACGGACTCGGGGGCTACTCCCATAGGGAGGATTGATTCAAGCATCCAAAAAATTATGTCCTACGGACCTGAAGAAAACAATGGCTGAATTAAAGTCTCTGCTCGAGTCTACGACTCGAACAGACACTCGGGGGCTACTCCCATAGGGAGCGCTGGTCGCGCACCCAATAGTCCATTGTGTTGACTACGTCCACGATGTCGATTCCTTTACAACAGCCAAACAAATTCAGCTGACCCGATGAACTTCCGGGTGAAGTGCTTCGCACTCGACACAACTTTCAACTCCGACATCCAAATACAAGGTTCAAGACAACTAAGTCTCCACCCGAATCTACGTTTCGGATGGAGACTCAGGGGCTACTGACATGGATATGCCCTACGGGTACCCGATGTTAGTATACCTGGTCCAGCCCGATGGAAGGCCCACTCGACGGCCTGCCAAGGTCCATGACTCCTATGACGTTTTGGCTGCTATGAAGCCCATATGGACACCGACGCCCAGCGCACAAGACAAGGAAAGCTTAAGATTAGAGTTTGAATACAACTTGTAACCTACTCGTATTGGCACCCGAGACCTAGCCTCCCCATATATAAAGGCTAGGAGGGTCCAACGAGGAGGGCACGACCTACACACGCCATAACCCCCGATAGACTAGACCACAACAGATCTATAGATCTCTCGACTCATACTCTCGCATACACACCTCACGCCAGATCGAATCTGCGCACCCTGTAACCTTCGGTTCCGCCGTAATCAAGAGCAGACAAGCAGGAGTAGGGTTTTCCCTCCGGGGGCCTGAACCTGGGTAAATCCCGTGTCCCCTGGTTGCTTGTCTGTTAACCGTTCCACGATCTCCAGCATCCCCATCTTCTCCAAAACCCAAGTCCATAACAATGGGCATTGACGAGATTAAACCTCGTCAGCATTTGTTTTGCCTTCCTATGCTAGTGGATTTTTGTTTCAACAATTCATTTTCTCACGATACCCCCATGCATAGGAAGTGGGTTAGACTCAAATGTGTTGGTTATTTGCTTCTTGATGCTCTCTTTCACTTCAAATATTTATCTCCTATGTGAGCATCTTTGAAAGTTTCAAGCCTAACTTAAAGGCATTAAAGAAAAGTACTTGTTGGGAGATAACCCAAGAGTTTGGTAGAGTCTTGGAAGATATTACCTCTGTAATAACCACTTCTTATCCATTTTTTTTCGTTTTTGTGTCAAGTTCAACTACTTTTGAGAAGTAGAGGAGTTGTGAAAAGTGGCTGTCCTCGGACAGATTTTTGTGCTGCATTGTAAAAATTCGTGAGGGATCTCAGTACTTCGAATGGAGCTGTATTTTTCTGTTCTTGTTATCCAAGTTGTTTACCAACTTTCATTAGTTCTCCACTTTTTGATTTGAGCAATAGAAGGTTTTCGAAAAAATCAATCTTTACCTGCTGGTCTGTTTTGATAGATTTCTGCTATCATTTGCATTTGCCTCTTACAGAAGCTTTTGTTTTGATGGATTTCAGTTGAAGTGTGCACCTAAAGTTTTACTATTTTTGCTTACACTAATGTTTCCTTGAAGTTTGTGTATTGCCTTGTGAAGTTAGGAATTTCTAGGAAAGGAGGAAAGGAATCTGCAGAGTTCGACTTTGAATAGGTAAAAGTGGTGAGAAGGTTCGTGAAAGCCTAATATTTTTATATTTTTTATGTTTTTATTATAAGGGAAGTTACGAGACGTAACAGAGGAGGGAACGGAGGCCGGGGTGTCCAAGCCCACCCCAGGAGCGGCCCCTAGCTGGCTGCGCCTGGAGGGGGTGAGACCCCCTGAGCTTTGTCTCCGCCTCGTTTTTGTACCAGTACCTTCCATATGCTTTGAAACTTTGTAATATATAACCCCCCAGATCCCCCGAGGTTCATGCATTGTGTTCTTGTTGTGTTTTCGTTTCGATCTGTTTCTATCAGGAAATCTTCTCAAGTTTAGAGCACCATGGTCTCCACCAACGACAAAGGCAAGAAGCCCGAGGAAGATGATCCTCAAAACCCCAAGGATGAGGAGATTTTGGTTGGGGATGAAGAAGACATAGAAGAAGACAAGCATCCGGACACCCACGCTACCGTCGCAAGCATTGGAGTGGTGGAAAAACCTGCCAAGCTTAGGAGGACAACACGGATGTCTACAGGAGGGAAACCTCCACGTCTTATCTACAATCCACGGTCATCTCCTCCACGTACCAAGAGACCCTTCCATACTCTTATACCAAGAGACCCTGCCCAAAGGGAACTTGCATTCGATTTGGGATTTGCCTCGCTCTAACCATGCAGGGAAGGAACATACTAAGGAGGAAGAGTGGGGAAAGAATAACAAGGACTGGAATTCTCGGCTCGACATGATTATGAACCACATTGAGAATAATTCGGAGTTGATTCGTACTCTAAACTTAGAGATTGAGGACTTGAGGGAGTTAATTGAATAGCTTATCAAGAGAACACCACCACCACCGAAGGAGTAATTCGTCATCAGGTTTGGCATCCCCTTGTCTTGTTCCAAGCTTGGGGGGAGTGCCGCGGTATCACCATCATTATATTTTATCTTTTACCTTTTTAGTGGATTCATAACTTTGGTAGAGAAGTTATCTTATAGTTTGGTTTGCATTTGGAAGTATCTCTCTTTTAGTTGGTTATCTATGTATCCCTTGGTGTGAGTGCCTTTATGGAATATTAATGAGAAGTCTCATCTTTTACTTTTTTGCACTTCTTATTTTAGTTTGCAATCTCTATTATATAATGGATCTTGTTGATCAGTATTGGCATCACTTTGGGAGCATCAAGTAAATCTAAATTGGTTTTGGCAAACCGAGCTCTGGTCAGTAGCAACACTTTTTGAGATTTGAAAGGAAAAGAGAAAAAAAGCTTACAGGTATTTTGTATCATTTATTTTCTTTCTTGTTGGCTCATAAGCTCAGTATTCTTTATTTAAGATCTTTTTGTGCCTTCAAGGAAGATTGCATGTTTGACTTTATCACTTGTATGTTTGCTTGTTTCTTTCAACTCTTTTGCTTGCTACCCAGCCTTGTAGCCAAAAACCTATTTTGAGAAGGCATACTTCTCATGTTTCCAATCACTTTGAACCAAAACCTATGCCATTTGTGTCCACCATATATACCTATTAGCATTATTGCTATTCCAAGCAAATTCTCAAGGTTCATCTATCTTTTGAATTAAAAAGTATTTTGTTATGTGAAAACTAGTTAGTAAAGCTCTCACAAACTTGATGGCACACCTTAATTTTCTTGCCCCTAATAGACTTGAACCATTGTGTCATCGAAGTTATATATGCTTGCACCTATACGATGGAATTAGCAAAACTGTGCAGTCACGGGGAATGCTTTCAACATTGCACCTGTACGTTGTACACAATTGATATCATGCTCTTTTGTTTGCGGATGTCGACGGTGTGAAATAAAGAGGGAACTTGTAAGTCCATGGAGTGATGTATGTGTGTTAGAGAAACGCTTGGGCCGCTAGCCTAAGCCATGCCTAATCATGGTGGAAACTTGCAGCATCACCATAATGAGCATTCTGTGAAGCATCCTCAATAAAAACCTATGCACATAGTAAATAAAAAGATCGCTAAGATGCTCATTGTCTGCTTGCCTTGTCATTTTGGTTATGGGATAGCTCTTGTACCATGTGCAAGGGGTACCCCGTTGGCGGTTCCCTATGATACGCATGTACTTACAATGATAAGAACTTACCGGTGACTAAAGTTGAGTAGTATGAGGAGCGGCCCTCATACTCAAGGGACATGAGATTGCCAACTTATATTTCGTCAAGCATATACTCCATCCTTGTTCACTTTAACCTTAACCATATCAAGATGCCTATGATAGGGGCAATGAGGGCTCAAAGCTAGTAAGTACCATAATCTTTTGTAAGCTCTTTATGGATTGAAATCCCTGCTTCCCTCTATGAAGGGACCTTTCTCCTATTTCCAAGTTGAGTCAGTAAACCTACTTCCTCTCTATCTCCAGCAAGCATTTGAGTTGTTGTGTTTCAAGCATTCATATGGTGATTTATTCAATCATGTTCTTTATCTTCCTTGTTTGCACAGAACTCTTATCTATTGAGTATTACTTTGAAAGCCTTCATTGTGAAAAACCTTTTTGAGCAAAGAGTGCTCCTATTTTGAAGACTTCTACAAAAAGCTTTTTGTGAAACTGTTTGCTATCTGTTCTCTGACCAAGAACAAAGTTTGCCAACTCCAATTATGATTTATCTTTATGCATCTCTATTGTGACTCATGTACTTGTTGCAAGCTAAGTTATATAATGGTGAGTTGCTTTCTTCTATGAGTTGTGTAATGGTAAGTGTGATGCTTCTTGTCCGTATTATTTTATCGACACTTCACTCCATAAACCTGTGGACATGTTTACTGAGCTCAGTTTTCGCTTGGGGACAAGCGAAGGTCTAAGCTTGGGGGAGTTGGTACGTCCAATTTGCATCACTATTCTATATCATAATTTGCCTCTATCATTGATATATGTCTTATTATGAGGTATTACTTATGTCTTTTCCTCTGTTTTTGCATGTTGGATGATTCTTGGAGGATGGACTGCCAGAGTCTGGATTCTGATGGAAAAGGAGGTGTTTTGACGCAATTTCGCGAAGATAGAAAAATACCAGAAAAATATTGAAAATCATATTTTCCCAGAAGACGAAGGGATCCAGAAGGGGAGGCGTAGCTGGGCCACAGGGCCCCCACCCCCTAGGCGCGGGTCCCCCTGGGCCGCGCCTAGGGCAGGTGTGGCCCACCTGGCCGGCTCCCAACTTCGCCCTCCCGCCTATAACTTCCTCTTGGAACCCTAATACCAGGGGAGGGACCACAGATAGATTTCCGCCGCCTCTGCGGGGCGGAAAACACCGAGAGAGAAAGAGCTCTTCGATAGACAAATTTCTGCCAGGGAAATTCCTTCCCGGAGAGGGGAGATTGTCGCCATCAACACCATCGTCGGGCTAGGCTTCATCGGGATCATAATCATCATCATACACATCATCATCTCCACTAGCACCATGATACGTCGGAAACGTATCTATAATTTTTGATGTTCCATTCTTGTTAGTATCTACTTTGCTTTGCTTTGTCTACACTTTGAGGTGCTTTTTACATGTTTTCTGGTACTAACCTATTAACAAGTTGCCACAATGCCAGTTGCCAGTTTTTTGCTATTTTTGGTTTTAGAAAAGCTAGTAAGAAATATTCTCGGAATTGTACGGGACAAACGTCAAAGTCAATTACTTTCCATGGGGAACAAGAAGTCCAGAGGGGAGACGGAGAGGGGTTCCAGGGGGCCCAGACCCTCCTAGGCGCGGGTGGGCCCTGCCCCATGCCTAGGCAGGGTGTGGGGCCCCTGGCCACCGCCTCGGCCTCCCCCTTTGCCTATAAGAAACCCCCGATGCAGAAACCCTAAGCACCCGATCACATCTCCACGAAACCGTCTGTAGCCGCCGCCACCATCGTCCCTAGATCGGGGGGATCTGAAGTTCTTCCCAGCACCCTGTCGGAGGGGAGATCATCCCGGAGGCCTTCTCTCCGGTATGATGCGTGAGTAGTTCCACCTTGGACTATAGGTCCATGTAGTAGCTATATGGTTGTATCTCCTCCTTTGTGCTTTCGTGTATAGATCTTGTGAGCTCCGTTCATGGTCAAGATCTAATCTATTTGTAATCATGCATGTTGTGTTTGTGGGGACCCGATGGATATTGAGATTATTATGTTGGTTTGATTAATGGTTTTGTCTTTATGATTCTATCATGTCTGTGTTGTTTGTGATCTTGCATGCTCTCCGTTGTTAGTAGCTATCTTGGCCAAGTAGTTGCTAGTGACTCCAAGAGGGGGTATTTATGCTCGATAGAGGGTTCATGCCTCTAGTTTCCAAGGTAAGTGACAATAATATCTTCGGTTGTAGATGTGATGTTGCTACTAGGGAGAAAACAACGGTCTCTTGTTCATGGAACATGTGGACTATTTACCTTACACACTTTGCTTAAAGCAGTTGTTCGTTGCTTGCAACTTAATACTGGAGGGGTTCAGATGATAACATGAAGGTGGACTTCTAGTCATAGATGCAGTTGGATGGAGGTCTATGTATCTTGTTGTATTGCCCAATCGAATCTCATAGGATCTTTCTGACTAGTAATTGCATTGTTATGCCTTGCTCAGTTCATGTCAATTGCTCTGCCGTAATTTGTTTACCCTTCATGCCATGTTGTTTATCTAAGGAGAGCACCTCTAGTGAACTATGGACCCCCAGTCCAATCTTTACCATTAATACATCTTCCACTGTTACTTGTTTACTTGCTGCAAACCATTACCTTCCACACCATACGTTTAATCCTTTGTTACAGCAAACCGGTGGGCTTGACAACCTCACTGATTCGTTGGGGCAAAGTCTTGAGTTTGTGTTGTGTAGGTCTCCGTGTTGCTTGCAACACCTGTGTGATGTTTCCTTCCTCCTTCTGGTTCGATAACCTCGGTCTCTACTGAGGGAATACGCTGATGTGCTCATCACACCTTGCTCTTGGGGTTTCCAACGAAGTGCTCCACACTAGCGCATCAACAAGTTTTCTGGCGTTGTTGCCGGGGAGGCTAAGGACGTCTTCACTAGGGGAGTCCTCCACTTCCTTTCTCTTTACTTTGTTTTTAGTTTGCTTTGTTTCTTTTGCTTGGTTTTGTTTGCCTCTCTTCAAAAAACCCAAAAAAATAGTCTAGTTTGGTTTGCTTGCTTTATTCAAAAACACAAAAAAATTAGTTCTTGCTCTAGCTGCTGCTTCTATTTTTGGCTTGCCCACCTTTGCCAAAATGAACTCTCCTGAGAACACCAAGTTGTCTGACTTCACTAGCACCAACAACAATGATTTCCTTAGCACACCTATTGCTCCACCTGCTCCTGATGCTACCTTTTATGAAATTAAGCCTGCTTTGTTGAATCTTGTGATGAGAGAGCAATTTTCTGGTACTAGTTCTGATGATCCTGCTGCCCATCTCAATAGCTTTGTTGAACTTTGTGAGATGCAAAAATATAAGGATGTAGATGGAGATATTATTAATCTCAAGCTTTTCCTTTCTCCTTGAGAGGAAAAGCTAAAGAATGGTTGCTTTCCTTGCCTAAAAATAGTATTGATTCTTGGACTAAGTGCGAAGATGATTTTATTGGAAAATACTATCCTCTTGCTAAGATTATATCTATGATAAGTGAAATTATGAAATTTAAACAACTTGATAGTGAACATGTTGCTCCAGCTTGGGAAAGAATGAATTCTTTGGTTAAGAATTGCCCCACTCATGGACTCACTGCTTGGATGATTATCCATACTTTTTATGCAGGTTTGAACTTCTCCTCAAGAAATCTATTGGATTCAGCTACTGGAGGTACCTTCATGGGCCTCACTTTGGGTGCTGCAACAAGGCTCCTTGATAATATGATGGTTAACTAGTCTGAATGGCATGTTGAGAGAGCTCCACATGG
Source organism: Avena insularis (assembly GCA_023614405.1). Classification (NCBI taxonomy): domain Eukaryota; kingdom Viridiplantae; phylum Streptophyta; class Magnoliopsida; order Poales; family Poaceae; genus Avena; species Avena insularis. Next base: position 4,865,739 of record CM042689.1, read on the forward strand.
TAAGAAGGTAAATTGTGTTGAGGAAGTTTCCTCTTTGAGTGATAAGATTGATGTTATTATGGCTATGCTTGTTAATGGGAAAGCTCCTTTAGATCCTAATAGTGTTCCCTTAGCCTCTTTGGTTGCTCAAGAAGATCAAGTTGATGTGAACTTCATTAGAAACAACAATTTTGGCAAAAATACTTATGGTAATTATAGGCTTTATCCTCCTAGTGAAAATGTTTATCATGGTAGATCTGGAATGCCTAGTGAAGAAAGGATTCTAGAAGTAGAGAGATCCACTAAGAATTTTATGCAAATGCAATATGAGAAAAATAAGATTTTCACTTAAACTATGGAGGAACAATCTATTATCTTGAAAAACATTAGTCATCAACTTGAGAATTTGAATAGAGAAATTCCTAGTTTACAGTCAAAAAATTTTGAGTGCTGACAAAAATATATCCTCTTTGTCTGAAGCTCAGTCCTCCTTGTTTAATAAAATGGCTGCTAAACCTGAAACTATGGAAAAACACATTTGCTACTGCTCATGCCATACAAGTTACTATTGATGAAAATGTTAGGCTGTTAGCTCAACTTCATGCTAAGTGGGAAAGTGAAGCTGAAATTGATAGAAACAATAGTGTGTGCACCATCACCACTAAACCACAAGTAGTCCCTATTCCTCCTCCTACCATGCCTAAGCCTATTGAGCCTACTACTAGTGATGCTAAGTTTGACTTTGATATTGATGGTTGCAATATTTCTGAAGTGATTATGTTCCTACAAAAGCTTGCTAGAAGTCCTGATGCTAGTGATATGCATGTTGCTTTCACTAAACACATTACAGATGCTCTTGTTAAGATTAAGGAAGAGAAGCTAAACCACAAAGCTTCTATTCCTAGGAAAGTAGAAGATAGTTGGGAACCCATTATTAATATATAAGTGAATGACTTTGATCTCAAAGCTTCATGTGATCTTGGTTCTAGTGTCTCTATTATGCCTAGGAAGATTTATGAAATGCTTTATATGCCACCATTGGAAGATTGTTATTTGGATGTCCCACTCAATGATAATGCTAAGAAGAAACTCATGGGGAGTATTAATGATGTTCTCATTATGGTTAACAATGCTTATGTCCCTGTTGATTTCTATGTTTTAGATCTTGAATACAATGCTTCTTGTCCTATTACTTTGGGAAGACCTTTTCTTAGAACAGTTGGTGCCATCATTGATATAAAAGAAGGCACCATTAAATATCATTTTCCATTTAAGAAAGGTATTTAACACTTCCCTATGAGGAGAGATAAGTTGCTTTTTTCTCCTCCTTTGAAAGCAAGGTTTGATGTTAATGCTTCTTCATTTGAAAATACTTGATTCTTCTTGCTTCTTGTGCCTAACTTAAAGGCGTTAAAGGTAATTGTTGGGAGATAATACAACAGTTTTCTTAAGTCTTGGAAGTTATTACTTCAGTAATGACCTCTCCTTATCCTTTTTGTTTGATTTTGTGCCAAGAATGACCTCTAATGAGAGGGAAGTGAGATTTGGGGAGTTGCTGTCCCGAAACAGATTTTTGTCCTCCACCATAAAAATTTGTGAGGAGTCTATGTAACTCGGATTGAGCTCAAAATTTACGAATAAATCCCCCAGTATGTTAGATAACTTTCATTAGTTCAACACTTTTTTATTTGAGCAACATAAGATGTTCGAAAAAATCGGTTTTTACCTGCTGGTCTGTTTTGACATATTTCTGCCATTATTTGCATTTGCTTCTTATTGATTCTTTTTGAGTTCTCTTTTGGTAAATTGAGCTTTTCGAAGGAGTTACTACAGTAGCTTGTGTTTTCAGTGAAAAGCCTTGCTGTTCCAAAGCTTTGCCAGAGGTCTAATATCTTTTGAATAAACTAATGTTGGTAATGAAGATTGTGTGAAGTTTTGTATGAAGGAAAAATTTTAGGTGTAGAGAGAGATTGATGCAATGAGATGAGGAATGGATAAAAGCTCAAGCTTGGGGATGCCACTATGGTGTCACCCCAAGAAATATCCAAGAGGTACAAGAGTCAAAGCTTGGGGATGCCCAAGGCATCCCCTTCTTCATCAATAAAAAGCTCATGTCTGTCTAAACACTTCGTTTTTATTGTTTCATGCACAGTTGTGTTGTTCTTGGAGCGTCTTAGTTTTCTTTTGATTTGCTTAGGTTGTTTAGTTGCTTGAATAAAGTAGTTTTGACCCCCATTCTTGATGTGTTGTTTTACATAAAGTTGCTTGGTGTTGGAAAGGAGTAGTAAGTTCTTGCTTGAAGTGCAAGAGGAGCTTGCATTGACTGTGACTTAGACTTTAGCATGACATACTAGGTGTTGTTTTGACCTTATGCTTAGTGATTATTGCTGTAGCATGTCTTGTTCCAACCAATTAGGATTGCTTAGTGTGCCTTGAAGAAATTATGCGTTGTTTTAGAATGCAAAAGCATAGTATTGTGGTATTCTCCTTTAATGATTTGTTTGGGTTGACTTGGCACATGCTCACACCATGTTATGGCTATGACAAGTCACCATTAGCCTCTATGATCATCTATCCCTTGACTTGTAGTACCACTCTATGCTTTGATTAGTAATGCTTTGTTGCTCTTTGCTAAGAAAGGATTGGGCCACTTGATGCGTTTGTTCGTTGTCTTTATTACTTGCACCTTGTTTTGTTGCTTTATTAGAAAATCCCTAAAAATCCGTTTGCTAAGTATTTATAGAGATTTCCTGCTCCATACCACTATTCAACACCTTCTGCTCCTCGTTGGGATCGACACTCCTATTTATCAAAAGTACCACGAAACACCCCCTATACTTGTGGGTCATCAACCGCCGGTAACTATGGTGGACGATAGTTAGAGAGTCCAGCTGGCATGTAGTGCTTCTCCCGGGAAGAATGTGACTAATGGGATGATCTAAGAGCCTAACTACAACATGTCCTATGAACTCTCCGGTGATCTTCTCATCGGAGTCCTATTCTCTATGGTGGAGGGGTGAATATGGATGTATGCGGATGTGTTTGGATTGTTCTCATGCCTTCCTCTAATAGCTTGCCCCCTCTTTTCTTGTCGGTTGCTCCTTATATAGCCTCGGCCATGGACACAAAGGTATGTGGCGTGAGGAAACGAATCATACCCTCGATGACGAGGTTGATGAAGATCAACATCGATCTCCTCAGCGGGACTTATCAAGTCGCAAGGAGATGTATTATCCCACGAAAATCACCGATGATCTGGTCACATTCACACAACACCTCCACGGTATTCACACATACGAGATCAGCAACACCATGTTGAAGTGTGGTCAATTGCAAGGTTTGAAGCATGAGTGTGTCAAAGAAAGAAATAGCACTTCTATAGTCCTGGCTAGATTATATATAACCGGAGTTAGAAGTTGGGAACCTCTTCCGCGATGATGATGAAGACGATCTTCTCCACGCGACGACAACGAGATCGACGACACGAGGTAGAGTAGGGCGTCTCCAGTGATTCTTGCATTGTATATCACACGTTAACCATGAGATCTATAATGGATATCAGGAAGTCAGCTGTATCTTCTTCCTTTCGCATATCAATGAACAATGGTCTAGGCATTTTGTATGTTGCATATCGTGGGTAAAGTCGTATATTTTGGGATAAGCTACCGTGGACCTAGGTATACAAAATATAGATTTCCAGTATCTTCAATTGTGTGCGTATCAGACTAAGGTAAAGCCATATTTATGGGGGAAGTCTATCTTGAGTTCCGAGCATGCAAAGTGAGCGTGTATGCAGGGATGCGGAGAAGGTACGTGGTTGGATTGGATCCTTACACCGGTCCTCATATCAAGGAAGTGTGAACGGGTTGGCTGCTCGGATGTGCAACATGTATAAGGATCTCTCATGGGTAAAGCAACGCACCTCTGTAGAGTGTAAAAAGTGTAACATGTTACTCCTTGTTCAAGGAAGGAGCAACGAACGTTGTAGGAAAGGGACTCCACGAAGTTTTAATCAACCTGTGAAGGCTGACAGACAGAGAACTTTAAAATAAAAACAATCTTTGAAGAAATGTTTACAAAACATGCATAGCCTATGACCTTTGATCTGTGTCTGTAGATAGTGCATCAAACAGTCCTCTTCAATGAACTTGCTGAGTACGCACGTACTCAACCTATCTTTTTAACCCTTTCTAGACCTTGGAGCAATCAATGACATAGGAGGTGAGATACTTTGAGGAACTGAAGATATCTAAAGGAATAAATGGAGTCAACGTCTTTATCAAAGCTATGGAAATGAAGATGAAGAATAGACGATAGAAAATCCCTAGTTACTAGAACCTACTTCTATAGAGCATTGCTATAGCAGCAATCGCAAGCCAAATAATATCAGTATCAGAATTAATAGTAAATGCGTCTACAAGTTGTTATTTCTAGTTTTCTCTTGTAAGGATGCCATCCTCACTGTGTCGAGGAGGTTCTCTGGATCTTTTGTAATGTACTGTTTTGTAATCTATAGTCATGCCTTGGACCTGCGATGTTTCTATTGTACCACTCTGAGGGATGTAATACTGGTGGAATGCTGTTTTATTGGTGTTATGTCAATGAATTTCATACTACACCATGCAGTGGTATGCTGGACCACCGCAACTCATTATCCCGAACTAATACAATTATAGCTCAAAATAATAAACTTTAATTATAAACAAAAAATAGAAATAATAATCCATTTATTATTGCCTCTAGGGCATATTGCCATCATCCATAGGCCCGCTAAGGTGTAAAAATGGAGGGAGAGCCACATACCACTCGGAGCCTACAGATTTTGTGTCGTTGGCATCAGAGGCGAGGTTGATGAAGATATTTCCTATGTCATATTCCACCTCCTCTGCCAACTCGGGAAACCCTACAGGGAGATATACCCCTCGGGTGCCAGGGTTTTCCCTAGTGGGGGGCCTAGCCACGAATGTCGATGTCAACGAGGTGGTTGGGAACGAACACCGGTCTACAAAAGTGGATGGAACTACCGGGGCTTCATATGCGGGTGTTGGGATGTCGCTGGTGTGACTCCCAGCAGCATCGATGATGCTGGTGGTGAAAGGAAATGATGATCCCATGATGCTTGAAAGTGACAAACAAACCCCCTACCTAGCACGCCAATTGTCGGGTTTCGGTTCTTGACAATAAATTTGTAGGTGATAGGGGGTTTGGGGTGATGATCTAATTTGTTAACAACACCAAGGAACAGAAGATTTATATAGGTTCATTCTGTAACATCCCTAAAATCATGTTTTCAAATTTTGCATATCATCCATGCATTCATAATCATTTAGGGATCATTTTCAAAGTCATTACAAAAACAGAAGCATTTAGATGCTTATTATTTTATGTAAGCAAAGCATTGATCCAATGCCACTCTCTAATGAGAGATTATTTGTTTTAAACCAAGATTTTTTGTTCATAAGTTGGTTTGGTTGTGCTCCAAAGCTTGGACAAAAATTTCAAACACAAAATATGGTTTCAAAACCATTTTTATATCTTTATTAAATCTTGTGTAAAGGCGTTGTTTTATTTTAAAACTCTAAAGGAACCAAACAAGTTTGGTGAAACAGCATGGTTTTATACTCAATAATGTGCAGGTTTCACTTATAAAATCCAGAACAAGTTTGAATTCAAACACATTTGAAATCAATTGAATTTGATTCCTGGAAATTCAAACAGAAAAAGAAAAAGAATAAAGAAATGGAAAAAGGCCGGCGCTACTAAACTAGCCCAGAACCAGATCCAGCCCAAAAGCCCACCCAGGCCATTCCCCCTCCGCTTGTTCTCTCACCCGCACCAAACCAACCCACCCAGTCGCTGACTAGTGGCCCCTCTCCACGTCACCATCTTCTTCCCTAGAATCACTTGTGATCCTTGCTTGCCGTTACCTCGCCATGATTAAACCCGCTTAATTCCCATTGATTCAGAGAGTAATCCCCGCCCCGCTCCTGGCTACTTAATCCCCTCTCCACCACGGCCATTTCCCCCGACACAGCACCCTCTCCTCGCCACCAGGCTGCCCAGATTTCATCAAACACCGCCGCTGTCCCGACGAGCTACGGCGACTGATTCCTGTGAGTTCCGCGCGCCCCTCGCCTTATGCTTGACCATGTCGAGTTCGCCATGTCTCTGTGCTTCTCCTAATGCCTTTGATTTTCCCGCGCATGACCCAGGTCACCGTCCCCGACCACCTCGACAAGCAGCGTAACCGCCGCTAACTCCGTGACGATTTAGGTAATACCAGATCGCCCCTTGCTTTCTCTCTGACCCTATCTTGATCGCCAGTTTGTTGTGCACATCCTGACGCCTTCGGTTTGTATTAGGGCGGTCCACATCGTCGGCAACGTCATCGTCTGCAGGAACCCGATGCCGCCCGCAACTCCGACGAGCCCTAGTGACCTCCACAGTGCGCCCCCATCCACGCCAGCAAGTAGTTGAGCATCAGCGCAACCTTGCGAGTTCGGTAAGCCCCTCCACTGACCCCAGCCCCCTCCGTAGCCGCCGAAGCATCACCGACAGCGCCCCGTCGCTGCATTGCCGCCAGCGCTGCCCATCCATGGTCGCCGCAGCAACCGTAGGATCTAGATCTAGCGAGTAGAATTAGATCTGTAACGAAGCGGTATGTGTTGATCTGAGCCGTGTACGGCCCTAATAAGTGTGATCCAAAAGTAAAATCGGCAGTATAGATTAATCGTAAAACGGAATCTAACGGCCCATACGTGTGATCGATGTGGCGGCAGTCGTCGTCAAACAGAACCGTGGCCTGTTCTTTGTTTTAAAAATCTGAATTAGATCTATTAGTGATTCAAACTTGTAAAATTCATTACTTTTGATCCACACGTTCAAATTTTACAAATTTTATATAATTGGAATTAGGAGAAAGAATGCTATCTGTTTATGCAATGTGTTTTATGTTTTGCTTCTGTAAAATTGATTATTTTTGCAGAGACATTTATAGGCTTATTTTGAGTATAGAAATTATTTGAAAAGTGATTTAAAGATCAAATAAAGTTTATTTAGTGTGTCTTGGACTTGTTTATGATTCAGTAATGTATAATTGTCTTGTTTGGTGTAGAAAAACATCACATGGCATTTGCATGCATTCATATATTTTTGTTTGTATATTTTTGATATGTGAATTTGGTGCCATTATTTTATGTGTAGATTTTGGTGCTAATAGTGATTGTGGTTGTGAAGATTGTTGCTACTCCCCAAACTACCAATGCAAGTGGTGCTTCATGTTTCTATCCCTATATTTTTACCTATGCATTAGAAATATTTTGTATAATATTTGCATGATTATTTTACTATGTCACTATATGCTATGCTTGGGAAATCCTAGTAGTGGTAGCAATGTTAGAATTTCCTCTAAGTTAAGATACTTGCTATTTTCATGCTTAGCCTAGCTAGTAGCAACCAAGGGTGGATTATATATTCATGCTATGAGTGATATTCTAAGTCTTTGACTTATGTTTTGCTTAATAAAACAACTAAGTGAATGAAACACCTGGGTGGAATGGAAAGTTTGGTTTGTGTTGAGTGGTTACACAAGGCCCATTTTTATGGTTTACCTTGTGTATCACACTTGTGGAAAGCCACCCAGGAACAAAGGGATTTGAGATGCCAAATGTTAAGAAGCTTCTAGTGCAGCCACATGGCATTATGGGCTCTGCCTGGATCACATAGGTTGCAATAACTTAGCCATTTGGACAGTTGGTGGTAGTGGGATGATAGGTTTGGAGCGCGTCCATTTGGTCTAACAGAAGGCTTCTAAAAGGTCCTGTCATGGTGAAAATCAAGTCTTGTGGGGAAATGCACAACCTCTGCAGATGGAAGAATCTAAGTACTTAGCCATGTCCCTGGTATTGGACAACTTGAGAATCAAGACATGGAAGTTATCAAGAATCTCCTCATCCCAATTTCTATTGGTGGTTCCTTGGGAAAGTTTTGTCAAAGAAAAACTTAGTGTTTTCAACTAATAGGTAAAACCTATTTTGAGCAAAGCAATCCTAATCTACACTTAGCCAAATGCATTTAGTAACTAGATGTTAATATTCTACTAAGGTATCACTTGCCAATACTATTCCAATGTATTGGCCCACTGTGGCTGTAACTTGTGATGTTGCAGGTTATTCTGATGATGATTAGGGGTTATGAGTCTACACTCAACATGCTTGCCTGTGGCACATGAAGATGAAGACTTATTTATATTGTTATGATTGAACTCTTGTATAAGGCCTATGGCCATGGAGTTGTAAAAGACTATGTTTGTCTCTGGAATGATATGTAATAATGACCTTTGTTTCTGTGTACTTCATCTTAAACTTTGGATGCTAGCATTGATCGAAGGACTAGCATTGCAATCATAGGGATCCTTACCTTTATAAGGGAGGGATCTTATAGATGGTATCAGAGCACTGTGTTTCCTGTAGGATTATAACCCTAGGATTGGATTAGAAACCACTAAGGAAAAATTTCAACACTTTGAAAATTTTCTCCACTTGTCTTTTCTTCTCGTAAACTTTTCTAATCTTATTTCTCATCTCTATGGGTAGTAGGATGATTTGATAGCCTTTAGTCTAGAGAGTGAGAGTTGTAATGTACTTCGTTAGTTGGACCACCACACTTATCATTTTATTTCCAAAATTTTGTCTAAGTTATGATGAACCTTGGCATGCTTGTAATGAATTTGTGTATGCCATGATTTGTGTGTTGATGCTTTGTCTTGAGATTTTTCTATTGATGATTGATTCTAACTTTTCTTATCTTATAAAATAGATGCCTAACATTACTATCAGCACGGCTGAAGAGTTCAAGGGAACTCGTTTTGGCACTCATCTTATTGAGCTCACTAGTGTGCTCAATCTTCCGCTTCCTAACATCATGATGCTTCCCCTCACCAAGTTTGAGAGGAAGGACCTTTGGGGCTTTAAAGTTACCCAGCCAGGACGCCAGACTGAGCCAGCCACGGAGGCCATCACCTTCAAGCTTATACATGACGATAAGGAGAGAGGCCTAGAGGTAGTCATGCAAGATTTACTTGGGAGTCTGTTAGCGAGGCACTCCAGGGAGCTTAGAGGTACTCACTTCCATGCCTTCAGAAGATGCGACGAGGATGGTGAGGCTATTGAGTTCGAGGATGCTGCTAGAGAGACGGCAGAGCCGATTCGTATGTACCTTCAGGACCTAGAGGTTCTACTTAGGCACCTAGATACTGATAGGACCAACGTCATGCTTAGAAATGACGAGCTCCAAGTGTATCTTCGTGAGAAGGACAAGCTCTTCGCGGAGAAAGACGAGATAGTCAAGGAAATGGAGGGCAAGTTTGAGAGCCAGGACAGGAAGTTCAAAAGCCAAGAGAAGAGAGTCCAAGACAGGAACAAGAGGATTCGAGAGATGACTACAGAACTAGAGGCCAAGGACTTCGAGCTCGAGCATCAACAAGGTGTGATAGAGAGGCTTCGTTCACAGAAGAGGGCTCTCAAAGCCAAGGTAGAGGCCTTGACTACCAATGTCGAGGATTACAAGACCACTATGGAGAATGCAGGTCTTACACTTGTCGATGAGGAGGTTGATGCAGAGGAGTAGTGATGACTACTCATTTATCTATCATTTACCATGCTTATGTTTATTAAGTCGCAATGACCATCCAACATGTGGATGGCTTGCTATTGGTGTGTTTGCTTTTCAAACTTGTTATTTATGTCGTTGAACTTTTTGTTATTTTGATGCTTGTTTGGTGTTTGTCTATGTGATGTATTGTGCATGTTAAGCATCTATGGGTATCTCATTCTTATCCATATTGAAAACCACAGATGCCTCCTCGACATGCCAACCCCAACCCGAACAACAATGTCACCCCCGAGATGCAGCAGCCGATGACAGCACAGGCACAGCTGATGCAGATGATGACCACTTTCATGCAGAATCAGAACAATAAAAACAACAACAACAACAATAACAACAACAACAATCAGAACAATCCACCGGGTTTTGACATGCTCACCAGATTCTTAAGACTGAGGCCTGCAAAGTTCTCAGGAACTACTGATCCCATGGTGGCCAATGATTGGCTACGTTCAGTAAACAAGGATTTAGTGGCTGTCATTTGCCGACGAGGAGAAAGTCAGATTTGCAGCACACTTGTTGGAAGGACCAGCAGCTACTTGGTGGGATAATTCCAAATCACCACTCCCATTGAGGATGTGACATGGCTATCTTTGAAGATGGTTTCCGTACATCTCACATCTCATCCGGAATGATGAGCTTGAAGAAGAAAGAATTTCATAATCTGAAGCAGCGCCACCACAGCGTGGCTGAATATATTGAGGAGTTCAACAATCTGGCGCGTTATGCACCGGATGAAGTTGATACTGATTCCAAGAGGAAAGAGAAGTTCCTTGAAGGACTAAACGATGAACTAAATCTGCAGTTATCTGTGGCCTATGTCCCCAACTACCAATCCCTTTGTGACAAGGCTGCCATCTTGGAGAGCAAGATGAAACAGGTTGAAAGCAGAAAGAGGAAACACAACTCTGACAAGCACAGCTCGGGATCGTCTCACAAGCGTTCCCATTATGATGATAGTGGGAGTTATGGATCCCACAAGCATGGAAAGTACAACAGCCACCACAACCACAACCGCCATCATGACAACAAGCATCATCGTAGTCATGATAATGACAAGTACAAAAACCACAAGGGTGGATACAAGAGCCACCACAATGGAAGTGGAAGTGGTACTGGAAGCCAGCCTGTCAAGAAGGATCTCAGTTAGGTTGAATGCTTCAAGTGCAAGAAGATGGGGCATTATGCAAATGAATGCCCAGAAAAGAAAGTTGAAGGACCCAACAAGCACAACCCTTTTCAGAAGGGACAAGTGAACCACATCAATGTGGAAGAGATTTATGAGGAGTCCGATGCTGTGGCTGGTAAGTTCAAACTCAATTCTATTCCAGCACTTGTTCTTTTTTATATCGGTGCATCACATTCATTCATATCAAAAGCATTTGTTGATAGAAATGGGTTTCCAACTGAAAATATTGGGTGTCCAATAAAAGTAAGTTCTCCTGGTGGAGATATGATAGTGAGTCTTGGATGTCGTGATCTAGTGATAGAATTTGGAAAGCATAAGTTTCCAGTGAGTCTGATAATCCTAGATTCCCAAGGACTGGATGTAATTTTGGGAATAGACTGGATGACCAAGTATGAAGGAGTACTAGATTTTGCCAATCGTACTGTCGCACTCACAACCCCGGAAAAGAAACGGATAAGATTCAAGTCTAACTTTGAATCAAAAGGAAGTAAGCTAAATTCTCTTAAGGGGGTTAGCATAGGCAGTGTGCCAATTGTGAGTGAATATCCGGATGTGTTTCTGGAAGAGTTGTAGGGAATGCCACCAGATAGAGATGTGGAATTTCTGATTGACTTGCTACCAGGATCAGGACCAATAGCAAAGAGACCTTACAAGATGTCAGTTGATGAGTTGAAGGAACTCAAGAAACAACTTGGAGAACAGTTGCAGAAAGGATTTATTCAACCAAGTTCTTCATCCTGGGGAGCACCAGTCTTGTTTGTGGAAAAGAAAGATAGAAGTCAAAGGTTATGTATAGATTATCATTCACTCAATGAGGTGACTATCAAGAACAAATATCCTTTACCTAGAATCAATGACTTGTTTGATCAGTTAGAAGGAGCTTGTGTATTCTCAAAGATTGATCTCCGGTCAGGTTATTTTCAGCTTAAGATAAGAGCACAAGACATACCTAAGACAGCTTTCACCACTAGGTATGGATTGTATGAGTACACCGTGATGCCATTTGGTTTGACCAATGCACCAGCTTACTTCATGAATATGATGAACAAGGTGTTCATGGAGTTCCTTGACAAGTTTGTTGTCGTTTTCATCAATGACATTTTGATCTACTCCAAAAGCAAAGAAGAGCATGAAGGACATTTGCGTTTGATACTTGAGAAGCTTAGAGAGCATAAGTTGTATGCCAAATTCAGCAAGTGTGAGTTCTGGTTGAATGAAGTTGGATTTCTTGGACACGTTGTGTCGGGAGATGGTGTAGCAGTGGATCCTGCAAAAGTGTCAGTTGTAACTGAGTGGGAATCACCTAAGTCAGTAAAAGAGGTTCGTAGGTTCCTTGGCTTGGCAGGATACTACAGAAGATTCATTGAGAATTTCTCCAAAGTAGCAAAGCCAGTGACGGAGTTACTAAAGAAAGACAAGAAATTTCCCTGGACTGAAGGATGTGATCTCAGTTTCCAAGAGTTGAAGAAGAGACTAGTGACAGCACCAGTCCTATGTCTGCCAGATTTGGAGAAAGATTTCCAAGTGTATTGTGATGCATCTCATCATGGATTAGGTGCAGTTCTAATGCAAGAAGGGAAAGTTGTGGCTTATGCCTCGAGACAACTCAAAACTCATGAGGTAAATTACCCCACTCGTGATTTGGAGTTAGCCTCTGTTTTCCATGGACTCAAAATATGGAGACACTATCTTTTGGGAAAACGATGTGAAGTGTTCACAGATCACAAAAGTTTGAAGTATATCTTCACCCAGAAAGAAATCAACATGAGACAAAGAAGATGGCTAGAACTCATCAAGGACTATGACTTGAGTTTGCAATACCACCCCGGTAAAGCAAATGTTGTAGCGGATGCTCTAAGTCGTAAGGTATTTGTGAATGGCCTTACTAAAGGAGAGTTGCCAGATGATCTGTGTGCCCAATTTAGAACCTTAGATTGGAGATTGTGCCTGAAGGACATCTCATGTCATTGGATGTTCAACCCACACTGTTGGACAAGATTAAAGAAGCCCAAAAGACGGACAAGGAAATAGAAGAGATTAAGGAAAAGATTGGCAAGGGAAAAGCCAAAGGATTCCATGAAGACGAACAGGATACTTTATGGTATGGAAAACGTATCTGCGTTCCGCAAGATCTGGAGATTAGGAAACTGATTTTACAGGAAGCACACAACTCACCATATTCCATTCATCCTGGTAACACCAAAATGTACATGGATATGAAGGAAAGATTTTGGTGGAATAATCTCAAGAAGGACATCGCCGAACATATTTCTTTGTGTGATGTCTGTAGTACAGTGAAAGCGGAACATCAGAAACCAGCAGGATTGCTATAACCACTACCTATTCCTGATTGGAAGTGGGATAAGATTGGCATGGATTTCATCACCGGATTGCCAAGGACCAGGTCGGGATATGATTCTATTTGGGTAGTAGTGGATTGCCTCACTAAAGTAGCTCATTTCATACCCGTGAAGACAACTTATACAAGTGCTAAGTTAGCCAAAATCTACATGAGTAGGATTGTATGTATGCATGGAGTACCCAAGAGTATTGTGTCTGATAGGGGAACTCAGTTCACTTCACATTTTTGGAGGCACCTACATGAGTCATTGGGAACGAGATTGGAATTCGGCACTGCTTTTCATCCTCAGACTGATGGACAGACAGAAAGGACCAACCAGATTCTCGAAGATATGTTGAGAGCATGTGCTCTAGACTCCGTAGCCAGTTGGGATGAAAGTCTACCTTACACAGAATTCTCTTACAATAACAGCTATCAAGCCAGTATTGAGATGGCACCATTTGAGTTTCTCTATGGGAGAAAGTGTACCACCCCATTGCTATGGAATGGTGTGGGAGAAAGAAACTTGTTCGGACCAGAACTAATCAAAGAGGCTGAAGAGAAAGTCAAGCTAGTAAAAGACAGATTAAAAATAGCACAGTCCTGACAAAAGAGCTACGCAGATCCTAAGCGTAGAGAAGTCACCTATGAAGTGGGTGATAGAGCTTATCTTAGAGTGTCACCACTTCGTGGAGTGAAGAGATTTGGAGTCAAAGGAAAATTGGCCCCAATATATGTTGGACCATTCAAGATTCTGAGTTGTAAAGGAGAAGTAGCTTATGAAATTGAATTGCCAGAATCATTGTCTGCAGTTCACAATGTGTTTCATGTGAGCCAGCTAAAGAAATGCCATCCAGAGATGGAAGAGACTTCTTTGAAGGATACTATACCTTTGGAGGAGGTTCAATTGGAAAGTGATCTCACCTATGAGGAAAAACCCATCAAGATTCTTCAGACTGCAGAAAGAGTTACTCGGACTAAGACTATCAAATTCTGCAAAGTTCAATGGAACCATCATTCCGAAGAAGAAGCAACATGGGAAAGAAAAGATGACCTTCGGAAAGACCACCCTCACCTATTTGCTAGCCAGTCCGAATCTCGAGGGCGAGATTCACCTTAAGGGGGTTAGATTTGTAACATCCCTAAAATCATGTTTTCAAATTTTGCATATCATCCATGCATTCATAATCATTTAGGGATCATTTTCAAAGTCATTACAAAAACAGAAGCATTTAGATGCTTATTATTTTATGTAAGCAAAGCATTGGTCCAATGGTACTCTCTAATGAGAGATTATTTGTTTTAAACCAAGGTTGTTTGTTCATAAGTTGGTTTTGTTGTACTCCAAAGCTTGGACAAAAATTTCAAAACAAAAAATGGTTTCAAAACCATTTTTATATCTTTATTAAATCTTGTGTAAAGGCACTGTTTTATTTTAAAACTCTAAAGGAACCAAGCAAGTTTGGTGAAACAGCATGGTTTTATACTCAATAATGTGCAGTTTTCACTTTATAAAAATCCAGAACAAGTTTGAATTCAAACACATTTGAAATCAATTGAATTTGATTCCTGGAAATTCAAACAGAAAAAGAAAAACAATAAAGAAATGGAAAAAGGCCGGCTCTACTAAACTAGCCCAGAACCAGATCCAGCCCAAAAGCCCACCCGGGCCATTCCCCCTCTGCTTCTTCTCTCACCCGCACCGAACCAACCCACCCAGTCGCTGACTAGTGGCCCCTCTCCACGTCACCGTCTTCTTCCCCAGAATCACGCTGATCCTGCTCATTGAATTACCTCGCCATGTTAAACCCCGCTTAATTCCCATTGATTTAGAGAGTAATCCCCGCCCCGCTCGTGGCTACTTAATCCCCTCTCCACCACGGCCATTCCCCCCCCCACACATCACCCTCTCCTTGCCACCAGGCTGCCCAGATTTCATCAAACACCGCCGCTGTCCCGACGAGCTACGGCGACTGATTCCGGTGAGTTCCGCGCGCCCCTCGTCTTCTGCTTGACCCTGTCGAGTTCGCCATGTCTCTATGCTTCTCCTAATGCCTTTGATTTGCCTGTGCATGACCCAGGTCGCCGTCCCCGACCACCTCAGCAAATGACAGAACCACCGCCTAACTCCGGCGAACGATTTAGGTAATACCAGATCGCCCCTTGCTTTCTCTCTGACCCTATCTTGATCGCCAGTTTGTTGTGAACATCCTGACGCCTTTGGTTTGTGTTAGGGCGATCCACATCATCGGCAACATCGTCGTCCGCAGGAACCCGATGCCGCCCGCAACTCCGACGAGCCCCAGTGACCTCCACAGTGCGCCTCGTCCACGCCAGGAAGTAGTTGAGCATCAGCGCAACCTTGCGAGTTCGGTAAGCCCCTCCACTGACCCCAGCCCCCTCCGTAGCTGCCGAAGCATCAGCAGGCGCGCTGCCGCCACTGCGTCGCCGCGCCCATCCATGGTCGCACGCTTGGCAACCGTAGGATCTAGATCCTGCGCTTAGGATTAGATCTGTAACGAAGCGGTGTGTGTTGATCTGAGCCACGCGTAGTAAGTTAGATCTAACGGCCCGCAAGTGTGATCCGATGCGAAACGGTATCGTCCAATCAGACGCTGCCGCGTGGCCTGTTCTTTGTTTTAAAAATCTGAATTAGATCTATTAGTGATTCAAACTTGTAAAATTCATAACTTTTGATCCACACGTTCAAATTTTACAAATTTTATATCATTGGAATCAGGAGAAAGAATGTTATCTGTTTATGCAATGTGTTTTATGTTTTGCTTCTGTAAAAGTGATTATTTTTGTAGAGACATTTATAGGCTTATTTTGAGTATAGAAATTATTTGAAAAATGGTTTAAAGATCAAATAAAGTTTATTTAGTGTGTCTTGGACTTGTTTATGATTCAGTACTGTAGACTTGTCTTGTTTGGTGTAGAAAAACATCACATGGCATTTGCATGCATTCATATATTTTTGTTTGTATATTTTTGATATGTGAATTTGGTGCCATTGTTTTATGTGTAGATTTTGGTGCTAATAGTGATTGTGGTTGTGAAGATTGTTGCTACTCCCCAAACTACAAGGCAAGTGGTGCTTCATGTTTATATCCCTATATTTTTACCTATGCATTAGAAATATTTTGTATAAGATTTGCATGATTATTTTACCATGTATCTATATGCTATGCTTGTGAAATCCTAGTAGTTGTAGCAATGTTAGAATTTCCTCTAAGTTAAGATACTTGCTATTTCCATGCTTAGCCTAGCTAGTAGCAACAAAGGGTGGATTATATATTCATGCTATGAGTGATATTCTAAGTCTTTGACTTATGTTTTGCTTAATAAAACAACTAAGTGAATGAAACACCTAGGTGGAATGGAAAGTTTGGTTTGTGTTGAGTGGTTACACAAGGCCCATTTCTATGGTTTACCTTGTGTATCACACTTGTGGAAAGCCACCCAGGAACAAAGGGATTTGAGATGCCAAATGTTAAGAAGCTTCTAGTGCAGCCAAATGGCATTATGAGCTTTGCCTGGATCACACATGTTACAATAACTTAGCCATTTGGACAGTTGGTGGTAGTGGGATGATAGGTTTGGAGCGCGTCCATTTGGTCTAAGGGAAGGCTTCTGAAAGGTCCTGTCTTGGTGAAAATCAAGTCTTGTGGGGAAAGTGCACAACCTCTGCAGATGGAAGAATCTAAGTACTTAGCCATGTCCCTAGTATTGGACAACTTGAGAATCAAGACATGGAAGCTATCAAGAATCTCCTCATCCCAATTTTCTAAGTTAAAACTTGTAGTTGAACAAGGGTGAAGGTTCACCAATTTCTATTGGTGGTTCCTTGGGAAAGTTTTGTCAAAGAAAAACTTAGTGTTTTCAACTAATAGGTAAAACCTATTTTGAGAAAAGCAAGCCTAAGCTACACTTAGCCAAATGCATGTAGTAACTAGATGTTAATATTCTACTAAGGTATCACTTGCCAATACTATTCCAATGTATTGACCCACTGTGGTTGTAACTTGTGATGTTGCAGGTTATTCTGATGATGATTAGGGGTTATGAGTCTACACTCAACATGCTTGCCTATGGCACATGAAGATGAAGACTTATTTATGTTGTTATGGTTGAACTCTTGTATAAGGCCTATGGCCCTGGGTGTGTACCCTATAAAAAACCTACTCGTGTGTGGATCGTGTAAACAAGCGTGTGAGGTACTCAAAGTGATTACAAGGGCGGTGACCAGCTAGAAGTGTAGCCGGCCAGCTAAGTTTGTTCCTTTTTAGGGGAGAGGACTTGGTGAAAAGTATGATGAAATGTGCTCCATGAGCATAAGGGTCAACTATTTATGATCTATTCTCCGGCGAGCTCCTCCCGTCGGAGTTCTTGGTGGATGTTTACGTTAGAATAGGAGTGTCTATGCTGATCTATGGGGATATTGTTGGAGATATGCCCAAGAGGCAATAATAAAGTGGTTATTATCATATCTTCATACTTATGATAAATGTTTACATACCATGCTATAATTGTATTAACCGGAAACATTAATACTTGTGTGATTTGTAAACATAAAAGAGTCCCTAGTAAAGCCTCTTGTTAAACTAGCTTGTTGGTTAATATATGATCATGGTTTCCTGAACATGAACATAGAGATGTTATTAACAACAGGGTCATATCATTAGGAGAATGATGTGATGGACATACTCCTATAGTTAAGCGTAGCATAAAGATCAAGTCATTTAATATAGTTCATTTGCTATAAGCTTTCTGATACATAGTAATCTAATTCCTCCGACCATGAGATCATGCATATCACCTTTACGGATGGATGCTTTGATGACATCAAACACCACACCGTATCTGGGTGGCTATAAAGGTGGTATTGAGTGTTCAGAAAGTATTGGTTGAAACACATGGATCAAGAGTGGGATTTGTCCATCCATATGACGGATAGATATACTCTGGGCCCTCTCGGTGAAATGTCATCCAATTAGCTTGCAAGCATGTGACTGGCTCACAAGGGATCACATATCACGGAGCGAGAAAAGTACTTATCGATGTGAGGTTGAACTAGGTATGCGTAGATACCAAGCGATCATAACCTCGGATAAGTAAACTATCGTGAGACAAAGGGAAATTGATATCGTATGTAAGTGGTTCATTCGATCGCAAAGTAATCGTAGAAATATGTAGAGCCATATGAATTTCAGATTCCTCTATTGGTTATTGTTAGGAGAAGTGTCTCGATCATGTCGCATAATTCACGAACCGTGGAGACACACTTAAGGATTGACGTTGTTTGAGTAGTTATGGAATGATGAGAAAGAGTCGAATGTTGTTGAGTCTCGAATGGGATTCGGGATATCACGAGGAGATCCCGAATGGTCGAAGAATAAGATTCATATAAAGAAAGTCCGTTTGAGTTGGGGAATGGTTCCGGTGTTTTCATCAGGAATGTTCTAGAATGTTCCGGAATGTCCGGCACTTCAGGAGGGGGAAGGGTACATGAATGTGTCATTGTAAGTTGGAATGATTGCATCATGTACTAGGTGTCTTTGCTGTCCAAAATAAAGGGTTTATTTAAATCCTAATTTGAAAAGTCAAACGGCTAGTTTGAAAGTCAAATGGCAAGTTTTGGAAAGAGGAGGAGGAGTGGGAAACCGAGTTGGGAGGATTCCTCCTCCAACCGCCGCCCACCTCCAAGCCGAGTTGGGAGGACTCCTCCCTTGGCAGCGCCTCCCACCTATAAAGGGAGGCAGGGCTGCCCCTCCTAGCACACAAGTACCTCTCCTCCAAAACCCTAGATTGGCGCCACCACCTCCTGCTGCCGCCACCTCCCAGGGTTGCCCTAGCCGCCGACTTGGGGTGCCCCAAACCCTAGCCGCTGGCTCTAGCACCTCCTCCTTGGTGTGTCTAAAACCTAGATCACCGAGGATCCCTCTCATACTCCACCATACTCGCTCCGGCTTAAGGCGAAGCCCTGCGAGATCTCCCCTCTACTTCCGGTACCACGCCGTTGTGCTGCCGGAATCGCGAGGAGAGTGCTACAACCTCCGTGCCTCTTTGGAACAAGGAGAGGAAGGTCTTCATCAGTACCGAGCGATGTGACCCATTGCCGGAAGCGCTACCGGAAGGATCGTCTACGCGATCTTGAGATCGGCAAGTGTACAACTACATCACCCACGAGAATCTGCTCTCGTTAACCGCTTTGGAATCTTCGAGGGTGAGTTCCTCTATCGACTCGTTGCTACAATCTAGTAGATAGATCTTGGCTTGTTCACAGATTAGATCTTGATTGTGTGTTCATGTGGTAGAATTTTTTTGTTTTCCATGCTACGAACCCCTACAGTGGTATCAGAGCCGTGTCTATATGTAGATCTGTTGCACGAGTAGAACACAATGGTCATTGTGGGCGTTGATGCTTTTATTGTCGATTGCTTCTTGTGTACTTTGCATATTGCGGTATGTTGGGATGAAGCGGCCCGGGCTAACCTTACATGACATCGTTCATGAGACTTGCTCTACGTTTGACATGCAACTTGTATTGCATAAGTGGCTTTATGGTGCTGTTTCTCCTAGCATAGTTAAGATCCAATTTACAACGGGTGATTAACAATACTAGTATCAATGTTGTGGTTCATGTTCGTAAGTTAGAACGACACTTATTAACAGCCCCAAACCACGTAAAATATGCAAAGAAAGTAGAGGCGTCTAACTTTGTTTGCAGGGGTGTGCAGTGATGTGATATGACCATGATTGTGATTATATATGATGTATGCAATGTTCCTTATTGTAAGTCGGCAACTTGGCGAATATATGGTTGTCTTTAATTTCTGTTAAGACCGCGTGTCTATTCAAAGTAGTTGTAATAGTTGAAGCTGGTGGGCGACAACCATGAAGAAGCGTCATTGACCTTGATGCTATGCCGGTGATGATGGAGATCATGTTCGTGCATGAAGATGGAGATCGGAAGCACAAAGAAGAAAGGCCATATCATATCACATATTATGAATTGCATGTGATGTTAATCCTTTATGCATCTTGTATTGCTTAGTAGACGACGGTAGCATTATAAGATGATCCCTCATGCACATAAATTTCAAGTTCTAAAGTGTTCACCCTTAGTATGCACCGTTGCTAAAGCTTGTTGTTTCGAAGCACCACGTGATGATCGGGTGTGTTAGATTCCGCAAGTGTATACAACGTAAGCAAGCCAGATTTGCTTATCGCGGAAGCTAAGGTTTGATCTTGTGAGCCTAGCATGTACGGACATGGTCTCGGGAACACGGATCACCGAAAGGTAAAGCATGAATCATATAGTAGATATGATGAACATGTCGTTTGTTAGCGATTGAATCTATCTCCAATCTCGTGATGATCGGTTTTGATATGGTGGATTTGGTTCGTGTGATCACTAAAACAATGTGAGGGATGTTGTTTTTGTGGGAGTTCACCTAGATTAATTTAATTATTAATTAGAACTCAATTTATCATAAATTAAATCAAAGTGAATTTGCATAGTTGTTGTAGTCATTGGCATCCGTTTACCACCTTGCGCTTAGTTATAATTGAGATGATAGAACTATAGAATTCTGGTTAGTTACTTTATGAACTGGTATCGTATTGTTTTGAAGTGTTAATCTAAAGTTTAAAAGTCCTATTGCAAACTTTCAGTAAGTTCCAGTTACTCCATGAAGTTTAATAATTGGTATTAAATCAAGAGTGACAATTCCAAGTGTTAGTGTATGAGTATCGTGTTTGTCTCCATGATTCTTGATATTCAAAGGATTGTCTTAATATCAAGGTTATCTAGGATCTGAAAGAGTTGTTTCAGAAACCATGATGTGTGGAAGATATTGTGATATCTGAAACGAAGTTTTGGTTGCAACATGATAGAGTATAATATGGCAAAGTTCATGTTTCTCATATTTTGATGAGATTTTGCAAAGGGTTGGAGACACTTGTTGTCCTAATCCTCCAAAAGGTTTTGGATAGCAACATTATACTCGTAATTCATCGTTATAAGCTAAAAGTAGCTTGATCATGGACGATTCCATGATAAAGGTGAATATTTGATGTAGGTAAAATGTTTACTACACCAAGAGATTACTAAAGAAAGGAATTTGAAAGAACACCAAACATTTGATGATGGTGATCTACTTCAAAGTGCAAGTCCAAAGACATTGGTATTTAACTATACACCCTTTGGACTATGTGTCATATGTATGACTCCACTATTGATGTCGATAGATTCTTTCAAAAAGAAAAGAAAATACTGAAAGAGAATCTCTTAAATATATGGCAGAAAAGAAAAAACTAGAATTGTTCAGTTTAAGTATATAGATGATATACATGTTATGGCTGTATTCTTTGCTTATTAAACAATGTGGTTCTTAAGTATTTGATACTGAATTTGTTGGTGTGAATTGTCATACAAAACAACAGAATTCATGAATTACAATGGCCTAAGTAACTAGTAAAAGAATAAGTGATGATGTTCATCGAGAACAAATAAAAGGGTTATTGTGTTACTCGTTAAACATCAAAGCTTGCCTTCAAGATTTGTTTTATCAGGTATTATGAGAACAAAAGGGTTGTTCAAATAATTGCCGTAATCCATAAAATATGGATGATTCACAAATCTCGTTGGAGAAATCACATCTATAAAACTAGTGCTAAAGATGTCGAAAGACAAATTGATTAAATGATCACTTAGGAAGTGACATCGCCGTTTAAATTATATTGAAAAGAAAACATGAAGAAACTCCATATGGATGGAATTTTGGAGTCTTTTGTTTTTGATCAAATGACGTTTGTGAAAACTTTTCTAGAGATAATTAAAACTTCGTTCATAGGCCAAAAGGAAACGAATGACTAGCTTATTGGAACTTGTACATATTGTTGTACGAAGTCCATTATGTGTAGTTAAGAGCGATGGATTTCAACTTCATTTGCTTTCTCCGAAAATTTGAGTGAATATATGAATATTTACTTAATAAGGATGAAGTATGAAACATTTGAAAAGTTCAAAGACTTTCAAGATGAAGTGCAAGATCATTGTAACAACAATATAAACAGTTTATGATAAAGATCATAAAGGAAGATATTTGAGTTACAAGTTTAGCATAATACCTTAAGATTTAAGGAATCGTTCCGTGGATTTGCATTTCCCGAA
The DNA here is from genome assembly GCA_023614405.1 of Avena insularis. Taxonomy (NCBI): domain Eukaryota; kingdom Viridiplantae; phylum Streptophyta; class Magnoliopsida; order Poales; family Poaceae; genus Avena; species Avena insularis. The sequence goes on from CM042689.1 coordinate 4,888,092, forward strand.
ACACCATAAGAGTATGGAGCGTTCGAGATATGTAATTAAACCTTGTTTGACATGGTAAGATCAAAGGTATAAATCATAAAACTGTCATCATATTTTAAAGATTAAAAGCTTTAGAGAATACCGTTTTTCCACTGAAAAGAGCTTCATCATAATCCGTTGAAATGACACCATATAAGGTTATGGTTTGGGATAAAACCCAAGTAGTCCTTTCTTAAAACATTGGTATGCTATGCATAAGAAAGATGTGTGCAACCAAAGTCGGATGAACCTGTCTTTGTATAAACAATTAAGTATTCCTCCATAAACACCGGAGACAAAAGTGTTTGTTGCTTGGAACGTCAAGTTTCTTTAAGAAGGAATTTTTCGTGAAAAGTTAAGTGGGAGGACAATAGAACTTTGATAAGGTTAAAAGAACCTTAGCTATATGATCAAAGTTCTTGGTAGAAAAGTGTTAGGAGGCGACAACAATGCTCATGGCTCACGTACCTCAAAGGTTGTGGTCATTGAGATCTAAGTTCCTATTGAAACAAGTAGGTCGGATGAACAATCGAATACCAAGATTTGAGAGTTAAATCATTATTTGATAATAATGATCCGACTACATGCAAAGAAGCGATGATGAGCCCTGACCGCGTCAAATGGCTTGAAGCCATAAAATCCGTGATAGTTCCATACATGAGAAATCAAGTTTTGAACTTGAAGGACCCTCGAGAAAGGTGTAAGACCTTACAGTTGTGTTTGGATCTATAAAGAAATAGACATGGATGTTTTCACATCTATGAAATAGTCGACATGTTGGGAAAGAGTTCACAAAATGTTCAAAGGTTGACTATGACAAGATTTGATCTTTCATAGTGATATTTAGTCTAAACGGATTAATGTAGCAACCACTACATATAATTTTGTTATATGGTAGTTGAATAAACAAATCAAGTTCTTCTAATAGAATTATTACCTAGGACATGTGCATAACACGGTCCATAGGGTTTTGTTAATTCAAAGGATGCTAAAAGCATATGTAAACTTCAATAGTTGAAGTGAGCATCGCGGAGTTGGAATCTTCACTGTGATGAAACTGTTAAAGGAGTTTAAAAGTTCATTAGAGAGGATGAAGATGCTTGCGTTTGCAAGAAATTAAGTGGGAGCGCTAAGACATGTTTCTAATACATTATGTGGAAGACATATTGTTGATTGGAAATAATGTATCTTTTATTAACACATATTAAGAATTTCATCCTGATGAAAGACTTAGGCAAAAACTCAAATATTTGGCATCAATTGACGCTAATATGGTTGTGCCAGAAGTACATAGACGAGATATTGAATGAGTTCAATATAGAAACTACAAGAAAGGTTCTTGTCGCACAGAAAGGATCGAAAGAGTTCGATGTTGATGATATATTCAAGTGTATTGACATTTGGTAAAGTGAAACATAGATTCAAGTATAGATTGATACTTGATGTATGAAATCACAAAGAGTATTTATATCAATCATACTGTGATATGTACAAATCCAGATATGTCCTATGCTCTAAATGTTATGAGAATATACCAGAATGATTCATAAGATGATCATTGGACGATAGTAAGGATATTCTTATGATCTTTTGGAAGAACTAAGAGTATATTATTTGTAGAAGTGACAAATAGATGGTTAGTTCATTGTAAAAATACTACATTGATACTAGTTTTGTCACAGAGTACAAATTAAGTTTATCTCAATCTAAACTAAGGGTGGCACAATATAATGGAAACTAAGTTCCATAATGGATTTGGATGAGTTCCAAAGTTAAGACATTGTGACAGATACTACAACAAAAGGCTAAGTATATGACTGCTATAATAGCAGCTAAAGAGGGCATTTGTGTCAAGTAGTTTGTTGTCAAACTAGGTGTAGTTCACAGCGGGATAATACTATGAAGATATATTGTATGACAATATTATCAACATGTTTTAACCCCAAAGAACTAAAGGTCTCACCGAAGGACCAAATTTATACAAAGCCATCTCATTAAAGAATGAGTGATGCGTAGAGGCATAAAGACATGCAATTACACGGACACGGAAGTGTCGGATCAGGAGATCAGTTAACCACTTGCAAACGTGTACATACAACACCGGAAAGCCATAGGTGTTGAATACACAAAGGTTTGAAACTAGATTATTGACTCTAGTGCAAGTGGGAGACTGTTGGAGATATGCCCAAGAGGCAATAATAAAGTGGTTATTATCATATCTTCATACTTATGATAAATGTTTACATACCATGCTATAATTGTATTAACCGGAAACATTAATACTTGTGTGATTTGTAAACATAAAAGAGTCCCTAGTAAAGCCTCTTGTTAAACTAGCTTGTTGGTTAATATATGATCATGGTTTCCTGAACATGAACATAGAGATGTTATTAACAACAGGGTCATATCATTAGGAGAATGATGTGATGGACATACTCCTATAGTTAAGCGTAGCATAAAGATCAAGTCATTTAATATAGTTCATTTGCTATAAGCTTTCTGATACATAGTAATCTAATTCCTCCGACCATGAGATCATGCATATCACCTTTACCGGATGGATGCTTTGATGACATCAAACACCACACCGTAACTGGGTGGCTATAAAGGTGGTATTGAGTGTTCAGAAAGTATTGGTTGAAACACATGGATCAAGAGTGGGATTTGTCCATCCATATGACGGATAGATATACTCTGGGCCCTCTCGGTGAAATGTCATCCAATTAGCTTGCAAGCATGTGACTGGCTCACAAGGGATCACATATCACGGGAACGAGAAAAGAGTACTTATCGATGAGGTTGAACTAGGTATGCGAGAGATACCAAGCGATCATAACCTCGGATAAGTAAACTATCGTGAGACAAAGGGAAATTGATATCGTATGTAAGTGGTTCATTCGATGTAAGTAATCGTAGAAATATGTAGAGCCATATGAATTTCCAGATTCCTCTATTGGTTATTGTTGGAGAAGTGTCTCGATCATGTACGCATAATTCACGAACCGTAGGGAGACACATAAGGATTGACGTTGTTTGAGTAGTTATGGAATGATGAGAAGAGTCGAATGTTGTTGAGTCTCGAATGGGATTCAGGATATCACGAGGAGATCCGGAATGGTCCGGAGAATAAGATTCATATAAAGAAAGTTCCGTTTCGGAGTTGGGGAATGGTTCCGGTGTTTTCATCGGGAATGTTCTAGAATGTTCCGGAATGTCCGGCACTCCGGGAGGGGGAAGGGTACATGAATGTGTCATTGTAAGTTGGAATGATTGCATCATTTACTAGGTGTATTTGCTGTCCAAAATAAAGGGTTTATTTAAATCCTAATTTGAAAAGTCAAGCGGCTAGTTTGAAAGTCAAGCGGCAAGTTTTGGAAGAGGAGGAGGAGTGGGAAACCGAGTTGGGGAGGATTCCTCCTCCAACCGCCGCCCACCTCAAGCCGAGTTGGGGAGGACTCCTCCCCTTGGCGCGCCTCCCACCTATAAAGGGAGGGCAGGCTGCCCTCCTAGCACACAAGTACCTCTCCTCCAAAACCCTAGATTGGCGCCACCACCTCCTGCTGCCGCCACCTCCGAGGTTGCCCTAGCCCCGACTTGGGGTGCCCCAAACCCTAGCCACGGCTCTAGCACCTCCTCCTTGGTGTGTCTAAAACCTAGATCGCCGAGAGCCCTCTCATACTCCACCATACTCGCTCGGCTTAAGGCGAAGCCTGCGAGATCTCCCTCTACTTAGGTACCACGCCGTTGTCTTCTTGGGAATCGCGAGGAGAGTGCTACAACCTCCGCTGCCTGCTGGAACAAGGAGAGGAAGGTCTTCATCGAGTACGAGCGTGTGACCGATTGCGGAAGGCGCTGCCGAACACAGCCTTTGGAAGGATCGTCTACGCGATCTTGAGATCGGCAAGTGTACGACTACATCACCCACGAGAATCTGCTCTCGTTAACCGCTTTGGAACCTTCGAGGGTGAGTTCCTCTATCGACTCGTTGCTACAATCTAGTAGATAGATCTTGGCTTGTTCACAGATTAGATCTTGATTGTGTGTTCATGCGGTAGAATTTTTTTGTTTTCCATGCTACAAACCCCTACAGATATAGGGGTACACTACATCCCATGAACCCTGTCATCTACCGACCTACAAGAGGATCCCGACCCGAATTCCAGGAGGGGAAGAAGACCATCTCGAAAAGTACAACAAGGCAAAATAGACCAATATTACCAACCTGTATCAGGGGAGGATACACAGATGAAGTGCGATGACCCATCATACCACTACATGATGCAGTACACTATAGTCATTGACATAACACTTATAAAACATTGTTCCACCAGTATTAGATCCCTCAGAGTGGTACAATAGAAACATAGCAGGTCCAAGACATGACTATAGGTTACAACTCGACTCTTTACAAAAAATCCCGGGCATACTCTAGGTTATATATAGAGAGAAAGCAACTTCTTACAAAGAATAACCAGAAATAATAACTCAAAACTATCTTACTAATAAGACTAATATCTAAACTATCTGGCTTGCAATTGCGGCTATTTCAAAGCTCTACAGAAGTAGATTCTATGGCTAGATGTTATACTTCTATATAATCAGGAACTTGTTCTTCTCTCCTGTTGATGTGTATGTTGACTCCATTGACTTCATTGAAGAACTTGAGCTTTTGGTGATGATTCCTCTGAGCATAATTTGATGTATACGTCGTATTTATTGGCTTCAAATATAGCAAGGGTTAAGAAGTTATGGTTGAGTACGAGCATACTCAAAAATTTCACTAAAAAGGAGTGTTTGATGTAGTATCTACAACCACAGACCTAAGTTGTAGGCCATGCAGGTTTTCATAAACATTTCTTCAAAGGTTGCTTTTATTCTGAAAAGCAATGTCCATTAGCCTTCACAGGTTTACCAGAACTTCATGGAGTTCCTTTCCTGCCATGTCCGTACCTCCTTCCCGGAATAGGGAGTAACATGTCACAATTTTATACACTCTTCAGAGGTGCATTACTTTACCCATAAGAGACCTTAGCCTTTTGTTGCACACCCAAGTCCGTACCTCCTTCCCGGAATAGGGAGTAACATGTCACAATTTTATACACTCTTCAGAGGTGCATTACTTTACCCATAAGAGACCTTAGCCTTTTGTTGCACACCCAAGTCATGGACTTGTCCACGATTCCTTGGTATGGGGCCCAGTCTAAGATCCAAGCCATTAGCTACCCTTCTTCGCGACCTCGCATACCCGTAATTATTGTACTATCAGAACTCAAGGTAGACTTTCCCCCGGTAATACGGTTTTACCTTAGTCTGATACGCACAACAAACATAAACACTAGAAATCTGTCTTTTGTAAGCCCGGATCCACGGTAGGCTTTCCCCCGAATACACGGCTTTACCCATGATCTTCAACTTACAAAATGCCCAGGATAGTGTCTGTGGCATGTGAAAGGAAGAAGATCGAAATGACTTCCCCGTCCCATTCCAAGTCTTATGGTTAACACATATTATACGACACAAGAATCACTGGTGACATTGGTTGTTAAGTATGATGTATTATGTTCCTTTACCATCAAACTATAATAGTAGGTTATTACCTTCTGGTGAATAACCCATAATCATATCATTATGAAAATAGCGTTTTCTGACCTTTTTGAAATGCAGGTGATGACAACATTGGATTTGCAAATACTTGATATAAAATAACCAAAGGACATGAGCAAGTGTGAACTTGCCTTATGTGATTGCAAGATTATGCACTCACGGTCTTCGAGATAATGGAAGATCCAAAATTTGAAAACAGCATCATTGGTACGGTAAGGACAAATGTTTAAATAAACAAGATGCCATTATGCATAAGTAATGTAATATAATGCAATTAGAAAAACTCGAATCCCCGGAATAAACATCGATGATCTAGGGTTTTGGAAAACATGAATGGTTTCTTTAGAATGTGTTGCCCTTCTAGATTTGTTTCACACATGTGCTTCTCATTAGGCTTGTGAGAGTGTGTAAAGCAATATGTAAGTACAATAATTAGCATACAATAATAAAGCACTCAAGTGTTGAATGGTATCCAAAGACTTCTTGTGTAAAGATTGTTAATCAATTAGAGCCTTTGTGGAAATGCTTAAGTCTTGCTTTTTATTGTATCTTAAAAGAATAGCTTTTGAAGAAAAACTTTATTTACAATGTAAAAGCATTCAAACTTGTAAATAGGTATTACTAGGGTTTTTCTCTTAACTCAAGTTATTATGAAAGAAACATAGCCTTGATTAAGTTAAGTAGATTACTTATACTTAAGACTTGCCTAGTCTTGATATTAGACGATACTATAATTTGTTCACTTCATAATGCTTCCCAGAGGTCAACTAAAAGTGGTATTGTTTTTATTTTAGTAGTTTTTTCTTAATATTATAACTGAAGGGAATCATTATCTCCTTAAAAATGAGTAGTTATAATTTATAAACATGGAAACAACAGTACTTAACTACTAAGGAATTATCTCTGGATTTTTAATATATTTATAAACTTGTGAGTGAAATGATGGTAAAAGGTTTTAATAAGTCAAAAATATTATTCTTGAGGAGTTTATATTTGATAAAATCCTTTTGGGAAATGATACACACTTATTTGTGAACGATAATTTAACACAAAATATATTTAAGATGTTTTAGACTATCATGACTTTATATTAACAATACTTAAGACCAATACTATTATTATACTTTAAATGAATAATATTAAAATATTAGCAATTTTTTATATACCCCTTTATGAATAAATAATAAAAGAATTGGGTTTACTTTAAGTTATTAGAGTATTAATTTTTCATTTACTTCAAAAGTGGAGTATTGTATTTTTAACATTTAGATATTATTTTTGTGATCATTTTGATATATTACATATATTTTTATGATTTTTAAATAACAAAATATTGATTTTTAGAAGATTTAATAATTTATAAAATACTTAATAAATAATAAATATTTAGTTAAGTGGCATAACAATGCATGATTATAGTGTCTAATTGTGTATCTTGTTTTTCTAAGAATTTTGGTATTTTATACTTATTTTTCTAAATTTTAAATAATAAAATATGTTTTTTTTAAGTTTTATACTTATTAGAATATTTGCTAATTAATAACATACTTTGTTTTGGTTGTATAACAAATTATAATAATAGATTTAAATTATAGATCTTATCTTTCTAAAGATTTTGATATCGAAAACAAATTTTTCTGAATTGTAAAACAAAAGATATTGATTTTGTTAAATTTTATCATTTTCTAAAATTATTAAACACATTTATTATGTCATTATGACATCATCATGACACATCCCATTCAGATAAAACTTTTGATACTAAACCTAGCCTAGCCTTAAGTCGCTGACTGGTTGGGCATATGCCATGGCAGCTTCCACCTGGGTAGGGTTGGACCCACTAGAAGGTGAGTTGTTTGACCGAGCGTGTGACATCATCATGATGTTACGATGACGTCACCCTGATGGATATCCTCCCAGTCGAGGGCGGAAATCACAAGCAAATGCACGCGAGGTTGCTTGGTTAGGCTTATTGGAAAGAGGAGACAGTGGCGGTTCTAGTGGTGGCAGTGCCGCCCGCTTTTGGTCACCGGAACCTCGTCGGCGAAGAGCTTCCGCGGTGGTGCGGTCGGAACTCCCATTGGTAGGTGGCTATGGCGAGAGGGTGATGAATCGAAGTGGGCCAAGGGATCCAAGAGCTCACTAGGAGCGTGACGAGGGCTCGATGAAGCCAGGCGATGCCGGACAAGGTGACCATCCTTGACGGCGAGCGGAGGATGGTGGAGGATGATGGCGACAATATAGAACGATAGAGATCGATTCCTTCTACAAGTCAATCCACGACGACTAGAGGAAGCTTCCAGGCCTAACGACAGGGCTTGGCGAGGTCGAGTATATCCATACAGACAGTGTCTATAGTGGATAGGGTTTCGGTACCGAGAGAAGAACGAGGGTGAGATTGGAAATAGGGCATGGCAAGGTCCTTCCGGTAGAGCAGGGATACTTATAGGCCTCGGCGGGCCTCGGCCCGGATCTTGGCATAGTGCGACGATAGTGTGAGCGCCAGCAAGGTGCTTGCTGCATCGCGGGGTTGACCTTGCGGCAAGGAAGACGACGAACATGATAGACCGAATCGATATGAGAAGATGCTAGGTTGCACGTGGGCCGAGTTGGGCCGCAACAAAGTGAGCGGGAGGAGTTGTTGTTGTTGCATGCGAGCATTAGATAGGTTGAAAAAACAATGGGTCGTGGGCCAGAGGCTGGGTTGTCTCATTTTTCCTTTTTCTTAATATTTTACTAATTTCTGTTTATACGATTCATTTTCAATTTGAATTTCAACATATTTTAGAACACCAAAAAATTGTACAGTATTTCAAATATTCCAGAGATCATTTTACTATTTGATTGCCCTAGTCCTGTTGGTATATTTCAATATTCTTAATTATACGAGAATTTATTTATTAAGTAGAGTAAATAAGAATTAGGGTTTTAGGGATCTACTTCTCATCTAAAGATCTTATAAAAATGGATTTATTTTCACTTTGAGAATGGTAATTTCAAAGTTTTCATATGATCTTTTCATAGAATCTTTTTATGTACATATCATCATATAACAATTAATATATATGGTGGTTTATATTTCATGGTTCTCAATATTTGGTGATTTCTTCTACTCAAAACCCCCATTTTGTTTTAGTGTTTAATATTATTCCTTGGAATATTCGTGTGGTTAATTAGCAATAGTAATGGTTTTTATTAATGTGGATAAGTATTACTTCAATGATCAAGGTGATTTAGTGTAATTTATTAAGTCTTTAGGGTTTTGAGATACATATACTTTCTATGAACTCTAGAGGATTTTATACTCTCCTGTTTATTCCTGAACATTACTATAGATCAAGGTTTAAGGACACTACTTCTAAATTTATGATTATGAATGATATATTGACTTACAGTGACATATTGAGATTTCTTTCTAATGTGATCTTGATAGTTCCATGGCACTAAGTTTTTGTTAGGGTTTATAAGAATGAGATAGACATGGAATTTGATATGGCTTGATATAGTCTTTGTTGATAGCTTCTATGGAATTCCTATCTTCCCTACTACATAATTATTTATTCCTAATTAAGGAATTCCTTTCCTAGATATACTACTACTTCACATCCATCATAATGTAGTAACATGATGATATTTACTTCACAAGTATATTCTTACCAATAATTCCTCCTTCAAAATCCATTTGTAAATCCAATGACCTTGGCATTAAAGCTCTACATGTTTTACTCATAGAGATAACTCCCCTTTCTAGAATACTTCTAATGAATCCAAATTCATTTGAGTGCTTACTCTCTTCCTTTATAAATTACTTAGTAATATTACCTACAAATCTCAGAAGCTTGTCACTAAAGCCTTTCATGTACTCCTCATAACTACATTGCCTTATCTTTAACTACTAATGATGGATTCCAATCCATCAAGTAGTCTCTTCTTGAGTCCACCCATAATTTCCTTTATAACCCATCAATAATATTCCTCAAATAGATGTCTACAGAAATTGCTACTTCACCTCAAGTGCTTACTATTCTTCTAAGAAGAATAAAACTACTTTTATAACTCAATGTTACTCTAGTATGATTTTTTTCATACTATCTTAACTTTAGTTACCTCCAGTAACTCACACTTCCACTTCATCTTACATCACCGTAATTTTTATGCCTAATCCTAAGATAACATATCTATACTAGGGTTTAATCATGTTCTCTCCACCAATGTCACTGATGCATCATATAACCAATCACGCTTAGTGACTTAAATATGATCATTATAATCCTTTGATCATTTATGGTTTAGGTTTCTAGTTGGCTAATCAAGGATTTCATAAATAGAACATTACAGTTGTATTATAATTGTCTTCTAAGAATTTCCATTTGAATAAGACATATTATTCAATGATTATGCCTACTTGATCCAATAAGATTACTCCTTGGTAACTATATCTTCAAAATTCATCCATATAATCCTCTTGGTACCAACATGTATCTTTATTCAAAATAACTCTTCAATTCCTTTCAGGAGTGATTTAACTCCACAAACTACCATATTGACTTGATTCTCTTCAAACACTCCCCTCCTAAAGATGATATGTAAAACTAGCATAACTACTTATCTCTTCTTACTTCTTTATTTTAATACTTGAGAAGGAACAATCACTAGTACAAACTTGCTACTTAGAGACGTCAATTTCCCATAGGCCTCAGCCGATTTCTCGTTCCGGCTCAAGCGTATAGCTTCTAAGAGCACACCACCTGAGCCGGTTTTTCTTTGTGGATCTAAGATACGTGACCTCAGACGGTGCAAAAAGGCAAACGCCTCTAACATCTACAAGCTAGAGACGGGCAATATTTCTAACCGCTTGCAAGAACTCTTCAACCTCAGACGGCCTATACTATGGACCATCTTGAATAGTAAGGCGACCTGAGTCAGATTCTAACCAAGACTGTCTCTAGAACTAGTGGGCCCTGAAGATGCTTTTTAAAGTGACCGTCTCTAGGGTGTGTGGACCATTTTAAATAGCAGCATGCTAATTTGAACTCGATCATAGCTGACATGACACATAATCATGATTCAGCAACCAGATAGACAGATTAACTCAAAAACATATATATATATATATAGTAGCTCGATCATGGTAAACATTAGCCAGATATATATAGTTGGGGAAATCCATACAATTTAGCCATTACACATTATGGAAGTACATACAAAGTGTACTACATAAATCAATTAGCTAGCATAATTAGTACTCTCTAAGAAACCAGCATTGCATTTATAAGGGGCCACCTGGTGGAAGTTGCTGAACCAGAATATGTACCTCTCCATTATCTTTTTTATCAAAGCGAAAAAGGATAATGCTATCCTACTTTAGGTTGAAGCTCACAACCTTATCCCATCCAGTCATCAAGATTGCATTTGACCCAGCTCCCATCTTCATCCTAACCATCTTTTCCTTTTTTTCTCTTCATTTGCCAAACATGGACATGAATAGGTTCATCAAGGAGATTCTTTAGGTATTTTCTTGTGAACGTAGCTCCAAATGTCTGGGCAAGTATAGAGAATTGAAGAATTAGCATGCTTGTGATTATTGGAAGTATTTAAATATCACGGGGTAGCTTGTTGTTGATAACATTATCAAGAATATATGTAGTACTTCTTTTTCTAGTGGAAATCTCACCAGCTTGCACTTCTTTTTCATGACAGATGAATAGGGCAGCCTGTAGATGTAGTACTTGATTTCTAGTGGAAATTCGGATTCACTCTAGTCTAAAAATAAGTCTACATGAACTTCTTTCAGATACATGTCATTTCCAAAAAGGCTCTACTTATCAAAATTAGTGTCCCCCTTGTGTTGAGGCCTTGAGGCAACAAAAAATCAATGTCTACCGTCTAAACGCATACAAAACAGATGACTGCAATTTTGATGTTCTTTTTATACCTCTAAACTCAATCCTCTTGGTGGGATCTTCATCTGATGACTGGAAATCAAAGCCACCAAAGGTAAAGCCAAAATTGTTACCGCTAGATAAAGATATTGCATCGTCACTGCAGGTTCCCATTTGTTAAATAGATACATACAGATAGCATCTTAATACAACCAAGATGCATGAATACTAATGAAGTGACAATTAAAATAGATACAGATAGACCAATGAAGTGACAATTAAATCTCTATTGCTAGAAGTGACAATTAAATCTCTATTGCTAGAAGTGACAATTGCATATATTGAGATTTATAAAGGGGAAAAGAGTTGGGACAGATGCATGCCGGCTGAGGGAGGCTCTCCCGACTGCGCTGTCAGGTCTTTGCATCTCGGTAACCCTAAACCTTAAATTCGAGAAGCAAAATGGCAAATTCCATGGCAAAATTCCTCAATCGAAGCTGCTGATTTAGGGTTTGGGGGGTTTGGTTTTCACGCATACCTACGTGGACGATGAAGGGGGTCCTCAAAGGCGAGGGAGAACGTCTGCACTGCAGGGGATCGGAGGTGGCGGTGGTGGGAGATGCACGGGACCGGCGGCGGTGGACAGTGGTCTAGGCGGGCGGGGAAGAAAATAAGTGGCACAGATCTGAAATCTGAAATGTTTTGTCCAAATATTTTCAGACATTTGCCGCCAAGTACTAGCCTCAAATGGATACAACTGGGAAACATTGATACGTCCATTTCACATCACTATTTTTTATCATAATTTGCTGTTATTCAATGATATATTTCTTATTAAGAGGTGTTACTTATGTTATTTCATCTGCTTTTGCATGTTGGATGATTCTTGGAGGATGAACTGCCGGAGTCAGGTTTCTGATGGAAAAAGCGGTGTCTAGATGCAATTTTCGCGAAGATCAGAAAAATACCAGAAAAACGATGGAAAATCATATTTTCACAGAAGACGAAGGAAGCCTGAAGGGGAGGCGGAGTTGGTCCACACGGAGCCAACACCCCTAGGCGCGGGCCACCCTGGGCCACGCCACCAGGGGGTATGTCCACTCTGGCCCACCTCTAGCTCCGCCCCTTCGCCTATATCTTCCTCCCAAAACCCTAAAGTTTGGGGAGCAACAACAGAAAGATTTCGCCGCCTCTGCGGGGCAAAAACTACAGAGAGATAAAGAGCTCTCCGGCAAACAGATTTCTGCCAGGGAAATTCCTTCCCGGAGAGGGGAGATTGTCGACATCAACACCGTCATCAAGTTAGACTTCATATGGATCATCATCATCCTCACCACCATCTCCACCAGCACCTACATCACCACTCCATCCCGCTGTAACAATTGTGTTGAATCTTGCATATTTCTTATGGAAAACTTTCCCGGTGTTGATTGCTTTTGTAGTTCAAGCTTGTGAGTGGAACCATTGAATTATTATTTATGTTCAGATTGTTATCCATCATTACATCATCTCTGATCTTGATCCATATGATGTCTCGTGAGTAGTTTGTTTAGTTCTTGAGGACATGGGAGAAGTCATGTTGTTAGTAGTGGAATTGTGTTGAGGTATTATTCAATGGTTTAATATTTAAGTTGTGGTGCTATTCTTCTGATGGTGCCATGTGAACATCGACTACATGATACTTCACCATCTATGGGCCTAGGGGAATGCATTGTGTATTTGGCTACTAATTGTGGGGTTGCCGGAGTGACAGAAACTTGAACCCCCATTAGGAAACCTTTGCACAAGGGAGTGTAGGATCTCAGAGTTTAAGGCTATGGTTAGGTTTTTATCTTAATTACTTTATTGTAGTTGTGGATGCTTGCAAGGGGTTTAATCACATGTATGTATTAGTCCTAGTAAGGTCAGTACATTATCATAGGTTCACCCACACAACACGTATCAAACCAAAGAAGATTAATCAACTATATGAAACGAAAGCACTTGACAGTATTCCCATGTGTCCTCGAGAACGTTTGGTCCTCATAAATATTACCACCGACCTGTACTTTGCTAAGAAAGGATTGGACCACTTGCTGCATTTACTTGTTATCTTTATTTACTTGCACTTTATTTCCATGCTTTATCAAAAAAACCTAAAAATCCGTTTGCTAAGTATTTACAGAGATTTACTGCTCCAAACCACTAGTCAACACCTTGTGCTCCTCGTTGGGATCGACACTCCTATTTATCGAAAGTACTACGATACACCCCTTATACTTGTGGGTCATCAAATGTCTCTAAGAACATCTGTTCTCGGAATATTTTATAATTTTTTGCCAACAATTTCCCTTGCTAAGATGATTAGTAATTTGAAAAAAGCTAATATTCGAAACTCCGGATATATTTGGAACTCCGGATATATTTGGAACTCCGGATATAGTCAGAACTCCAGATTTTCATTATCCTAAAATTTGAGAATTATTCATACTTTAAAGGCAAAGAAAGGTGTTTATATGTATGAGTTCTAAGTTATTTTCTTAAAAATCTCCAGGAGGATTCTTATTTTAAGAACATAACTTAAAACACATACATATGATTGAAAACATATGTAAGACAATATTAAATTGATTGGATCAGAGTTATGTGTAGTCCAAAGTCCGCAGCCTCATAAGTTTCTTCAGGGATGGCGTAAGCGAACTAAGTATCCATTGCACAACCTATTGTTCTTGTACATTGCCCCAGGTTCACTAACTCATCCCTAAAAAAATTTGACACCAATGTGTACTACCTCTCTTTTGGGGCAAATTTCAATCATTAGCCACAATAAGATATATAGCAGAAACAATTCAAAGATCGTATAGTTCATATGAGAATAAATTAGGGGCCTCATAATTTTTTCAGAGATGGAGTTGGGGAATCAAAGTACCAACATCACAACCTATATTGTTTGTGTAGCTGCCTCAGGTTCACTAACCCATCCCTAAAAAAACGACACCAACAAATGTGTGTCACCCTGCAATATTTTGGGGCAAATTTCAATCATCGGCCTCAATGGGAAATTGAATTGTAATTCTTATTATACACTATGAATGCATGCAATAAAAATTCAAAGATCATATAGTTCATAGGAATGTAGAATAAATTTAGGGGCCATGTAGGTTTTTTCACAGACGGAGTAAGTGAACCGAAGTACCAACAACATAACCTATATTGTTTGTGTACATTGCCTCAAGTTCACTTGCCCGTCCCTAAAATAACGGACATCAACAATGTGTGTCACCCTTGCAATCTTTTGGGACAAATTTCAATCATTGGCCTCAGTGAGAAACTAAAATGTAATTCTTATACACTATGAATGCATGCAATAACAATTTAAATATCATAATTCATATGAATGTAAATTAAATCTGGGGGCCTCATAATATTATTCAGAGATGGCGTCAGCGAACCAAAGTACCAACAACACAACCTATATTGTATTTGTGTACATTGTCTTAGGTTCACTCATCCGTCCCTAAAAAAACCGACACCAACAAAATGTGTGTCACCCGGTCCTTTCAATCTTTTGGGGCAAATTTCAATCATCGGCCTAATAATGAATGTAGAAACAGTTCAAACATGATAGTTCATATGTGTAGAATAAATTTATGGCCTCATAAGTTTTTTAGAGATGGTGTTAGCGACCCAAAGTACCAACTGCATAACTTATATTGTTGTACATTGCCTCAGGTTCACTAACACCATCCCTAAAAAAATCTGACATCATATATGTGTCTCCGCCTTGCACTATTTTGGTGCAAAATTGAATCATTGGCCTCGGTAAGTAATAGAAATGTAATGTTATATGCTTGTTGTGTACCGAAATCAACACTCATCTAGCCATCCCTAAACCCCCTAAAATCAAATGTTATAGATCAAATGTAAATTTACTAGCTGCCAGATGACCAGATCTAATCAAATCTCCAAAACAATCGACCGTTCAAACATTTATATTCCCTACATCAAGAGCAAAATAATATATAGACGATTGAGCAAATTCTACGTATGAATAGTGAAATCTGCTGCTGCGACGATAGAAGCTAGCAAAACAATACCTCAGACTCCTCATCGGAGACCTCCTCCTCAAACTCGTCATTCTCCGCGACTACGTCAAAGAGTTCTTGGTGGAGGATAGGGTCGTTGATGTAGAGCACCCGCGGTTGCCTCCGCCTGCCCCTCCTCCAGATTTGCCGCTGGCACCATGATGTTATGGGCCACATGCTGATTGACGTTGACGGAGACTGCTGGCTGCATGGAGCCGAGTCAGCCGCCTCCGCTTATTCGACGATGACCGATCCATGTGATGTTGTGCCTCCAACTAGCTTCACCTCCGACTCGT